>OY751099.1:15500812-16225462 GCA_963564075.1 Eupithecia subfuscata | reverse complement strand
AAAGTTATGGTATTCTCTATACAGACCCTAAAAATACCACAAAATACATATTTCATTGTTTTCAGAAGAATCTGCCCGTTTTTCTGCCTGCTAAAATTAGGTGGACGTTTCTAATAATAGCTAAAATGCAATGCAAAGAATAGGACTTTAGCTAAGTTGAGTTTTTCTAGATCTGTCAACCTAGTTTTAAACCTAGCAGTCTAATTTTTGAAACATAGAATAGCTTTCGTCTATTTGACATTCCTAAATCCTAATTTTAGCTAATTTTAGCATGTTGTAAAATCACAGAATCGACACCAATATCTATGGCAGGAGCAAGAAATCACAATGCCAAGAGTTTATTGGGCCGACCCAGGTTTTAAAACCGAAACCTCATTATCTAAGGTTGAACACCAGCAATTCAGTCTCCTTTTCGTCATCTTCTTTAGGTTAGGTAGTTAAGGAACCTTTTTACTTTTACTTTTATTGTTTTCACAAAATCCACAGCTCTCCTAAATAAAAGTAACTTAACTTAAGAATATCACTTACAGCCAATAACAGGATTTAAATTTTATAAAATTTTAAAAACTTAAGACGACAGTCAACCTTATCTTACATCCAAACTCCATTTTATCGGTATATACCTACGTATTCGAGCAAGATTTTGTATTTGCAATTCCATCTTGAATTTAATACCATTCCAGAAATCAATTTCCCCTGATGTATTGGAAATCTAGATACGAGATGAGCCAGCGACTGAATTATCTTGCATATCAATATTAATAAGGCGCTCTATATAGGGTTCATACACACGGCAAGCTATGCTAGGTAATCTTTGTAAGTACATAACAAAGGAGTCGCAACTATTTACCTGGTTTTTTTTTGTAAGAGTAATTCACAGTAGCAGTCAAGAAATTGTCGGTGTTACACCCTAGTGCCTCGGAAAGCATGTTAGCGGTTGGACCTGCGCCTGACTTCTCCCCGGTCGTGCTGGTCTACAGTCCGTTCGATTATGAGAATGAGGGAATAGAGAGTGCACCTGTACTTGCGCACACTCTTACTCACTATAATAATGTCCTGCGCACCTGGCTAGTCTCCGTTGAGACCGGCAGGTCGAAATTCGGCTAAGAGGTCATGATCATCAATTCCAAAATCAGTCTTTCGCAGATCGTCATCCTTTATAACAAAATTTACAATAAATATTTTACTGTAAATCACACTAATATTATAAATGCGAAAGTTTGGATGGATGTATAGATGGATGGATGTTTGTTACCTCTTCACGCCAAAACTACTGAACAGATCGGGCTGAAATTTTGTATACAGATAATTCTAGGCCTGAAATAAAATATAGGCTACTTTTCCCATAAATCAGTTCCCGTGGGATAGAAATCACCTTTAAGGGTTTCCATAGAAACAACGCGTTGACGATCTGCAAAACTAGTTTCTGCCCTCGGCTTTGCGCGCGCGTTGTTTCTATGGAAACATTTTTAGGTTATTTCTATCCCATTGGAACTGATTTATGGGATAAAAAGTAGCCCGTGTTTTATTCCAGACCTAGAACTAACCTGAATGTGTGAATTTCAGCCTGACCCGCTCAGTAGCTTTGGCGTGAAGAGGTAACAGACATCCAAACATCCATCCAAATGTTCGCTTCTCGAATATTAGAGTGACATGTAGAGCTTTCGAAAAAATATCGTTAAATAACATATCTTATCTTATCGTTGAAACACCACCTTTACAACGGTTTTCAATCTAATTCGCTTGGTCAAATCGCGAAATATGATTGAAAAGCCTTTTCAGTAAAATATTATTTATTTCTATTATAAATCCCGGTCTCGATATACCTACCTCAAAGTCGTGTAGATAAAGAATTTGATTAGAAATTTCATGCCTTAGATCAAATTTGTCAAATATAATCTAAGCGAGGCAGCATGACATTTATCGACACGACTTATAAATAAATAGAAGATTCAAATTCAGTCCACCCATCATTAGATAACCCACAGGATATCTATAGTTTTTTAGGTATATCTACTCGACATAGTTTATCTACCACAACATAACGTTGTGCAACATAAATCCTGGATTCTATACCCACTAATCTGAGCTTAACTATTGTTTTGGCCACAATACTGTAGAGTTTGCGCTATGGAATTTTGGCCACAACAAAGCTAGTGTCAACTAAATATTCGATAGGTATTAAGCCTAAATGCATATGTATGTATACTTCAAGGGATGAGCTCAAATTAAACGAAAACCCACTTAGTGTTGATCATAATAATTTTATTGTGTTTCTCGGCGTTTATATAATAAATAATACTATCATTTAAATACGGCATAATTGATTAACCTTTACAATGACTTTCCAGCGGGGCACCACTGTTACAGACTTTTACTTTTAGGGGTTTTTACTCCACGAATCATAAAAAGAGTGTACACTTTTAACAAATCACCAGTTTTTTTTCTGTCTCTTTGGCCGATTTTAACTGGCAGATAGATTATGCTATAGAGAGCAACATAAGCTAATTTTCTTTCAGAAAAATAATATGGGTTCCACGCAAGAAGATAATGCAATTATATACAGGTTGGTGTATTGTACACGGACGATGCCGCAGGCACAGCTTAATATTTTATTTATAGCTGTACTATATGTGATATCAAACTACGCCATAGTAGTCTATAATATTCAACTCGTAGGCTCTGTTTCAAAAGCTCTGATGAACCCGGTTTCAGACTAACTTCTAAACATAATCGAAAAATTGAAATTATGCTATTATTTTGCACTTACTGAGATTAGAATTTTCTACTAAGCCGTTGGAAAATTTGATCCATTGCTACTGGTTAGGTAGGTGAGCCAGCTCACAAAACAAATCAGTAATTTGGGGCAATTTCTATGCTTAGATTCTATAGACTCTTAACTTAGAAATAGCCCAGGCGCAGGCGGATTGGCTGTGTGGTGCCGGCTAGCTGTGTGGTGCCCGCTTAGAATCTGCACCACCCGAACTCTTCCCGCGGGTGTCGTAAGAGACGACTAAGGGATATCCACCGGGGGCGGGCAGCAGCGCCTCCTGCAGAACAATCCTATCACCAAACTACGATCCCCAACCCGCATGCCCAGCGTGGGGTTTATGGCCATTACCCCCATAAGACACAAGCCAACAAGCCGCTTATTAGAGGGAGGCTTGCGTCCAGCAGAGGACTAATACAGTATGTTGAAGCTGAGGTTGAGGCGGATCGGTGTTCGCAGTAGAGGTGTCAAAATACACAGGAAGAAGCTGCTGTTTATAGTGTGGTAGGTTCCATCAGACGACTCTTACGATTTCTATGGGTTGAGTTGGAATTCAATTCAAAGGCCGCGACCGCCACTTATGTTGTTTAATGCTATTAATTTATTTGAAAGAAACTGCGTTATAAAAACTGGCAGAGTTTCATGCCCGTTATTTTTTATTTGCAGGCCACTGAACGCGAAGTCAAAAATCAATTTGATAGACGGGCGATACACGGCGCTCACGAGTGCTTTCTTCAAGGTCGAAGCCCTGCCCCCTACGGTGGAAATCCTCTGTGACATGCAAGTGCCGATGGCCAACTATTACAGCAGAAAAAGGGACATATTTTATAGAGGTAAGTGAATTTCAAACAAGTGAAAACTATTAATTTTGTGAACTCCAAAAAAATTTTTTGCATCAAAAAACATGACCTATATACATTTAGAGGAAAGAAGCAAATTAGAATTACATTATTTGTCCTACAGATCCCCCATCGACAACCGAAACACCGAATTCAGCGCACACGCCGTCTGCTGGAGACAAAGGTAAAAAATCTTTTTGTAATATCGATATAAGTAAAAACAAAACACAGTTTTTGTGAACCTATCATTTTTGGGAAACATTTTTTTCAATGTCTAGGTAAAGGTGCTTTTATAATATCCATGTCTTATTATAACCTTTAAGTTACCTAGTACCTGTGACTTCTCATAAAATTGAATTACCTACGTATGATTCCAAGATTATGAAAAAAGAACTCGACAGCTTTGACTGACTTTTCAAAAAAAGCAGCGGAACGCAGCAAGTATTTTATAATTAGCACTTCTTTCAAAGATGAAGTAGTATACAGAATTTTTTCATAGCCACACACAGTCATGGTAAACAAAAAATACAAAAATATACGTAATGAAGAAAATCATAAGCCTTTGGATTTATATTTCAAACATATTGTAAGCAGCGTGTGTAGTAGTCCCAAGGGCAAAAAAATGGTCTTTCCCTATCTATGTGCGCGGCTAATACGGTCCAGTACTACAATGTAAAACATATATGAAGCTGTTGGCTGGTCTATAAATTAACATCACTCTAAACTGTATGCGAAAAAATTTGTTAAATAATAATTTTAAAAATCTAGGTTTTCTTACAGTCAATTGCTATAAATAGGTAATTTACATTTAAAAGACTATCAGTACTTATCTGATTCATTATTTTTCAGGTTGTTGCAGTTTTTCCACGATTCAAGTCATTATTGCATCATTGTTGACACAACTATTCTTAGTGAAAGTGACGTGACGAAGTATTTTTTTTAACTTTTAATTACGAAAAAAAATAACTACTGTGTAAGAAATAATAAGACTTTTCCAATGTTATTGTTTAAAACTCACTGCCTTCCAAAGACTTTGAATTTTGTACCTTATATAATATTTTTGTATAAATTGTAAATATAGAATCTAGTCGTTTAAATAAACGGTATTTAATGCCAAGTAATTTACGTCTTTTATTAAAAGTAATTTAAATCGTTTTGTTAGAACATCGATTATTCAAATTGCCCTTCTTTTTGCATAATTCGATGAGCATACAACGGAAAGTAATTTGCTAGACACGTGATTGCTGAGTAAACGTATGGAAGCCGGTGGCTAAACCATTTCCCACGAGCGGGCCCGAGGCATAGAATGACCGTCATTTTTCAACAAACGATCTACCCTGAATGATACCATAGTGTTGCAATAGCTAGGAGCAAATTTATTATGAACTCGCTTCTGTTCGCAGCTTCGCACGCGCTTTTTCTCAAAGAAGTCCATTGGTTTAGTGTCAATAACTTTATGCTTAACGAAAACAAAACGAAAGGTATTAGATTTATTCTACCTAATGTAAAACAAATTAAGGCTGATGTAAACGTTAAAGGAGAAACGTTAGAAATTAATTGTAGAAAGTACTTAGGATTCTTAGGATACATTTTTGCTAATAAACTTTAATGGGGCCCACATATAAATAAGCTATCGAAGAGAATTAGTTCTGCAGCGTATGCAGTCTAAAAAAAGTAAGTAAAAAGTAAAGTAAGTACAAATATCCTTCATCTTACAGACGTAGATACATCTAGGCTTGTTTATTTCAGCAGTAGTATTAGGTATGTCTTATAGTATATACCTACTGCTGTGGGGGAAAGCTGCAGATTCTCTGGGATTCATATACCCTATACCTCTGGAATTCATATCCCATATTATTATGGGTCCCAGAGAATCCCTAAGTGATAAATTCAAAGAAATAAACATAATGACAGTACCTATATATATTTATGAAAACTTGTTGTACACTTATAGAAATGTCAAGCAGTTCCCTAAAAATAGCGATAAACATAATTTTAATACCAGAAATACCTAAATATAAAGTGTGTCACGGTCCGGTGCCCGCAACTACACAAAATGAATGTATCTTTTAAAGGCACGCTTCCACGCTTCCACATACAACAAAACTCCTAATGAGTTGCAAAAATTATCAGTAAATAAATTATAACAAATTGTCAAAACCTTGCTGTGCAAAAAGGCTTACTATAAAATATCAACTGCACCCAAAGTCATAACGTTAACACATATTCATTTAGCGTATTGCACATTCTGCCCGTTTGTACATTGTGCTTGTTGTTCTCATTTTGCGTATTGTACATTATCAGCCGGAGGGAAATTATCTAGCTAGAGGATAAAAAACCTTGGGACGGGTTTTGCTCCAACTCGAAAAATAACAACTAACAATGTTGAATTTTATAATTTAACGTTTTCTTAGTTAACATTTATCGCATTTATGGAAATAAAGAGTTTTATTATTTTGATTTTAATTGAATCCACACTAGACATTCATCATTTCACTACAAAAATTTGTACGTCCCATACAGCCTCTTCTATTATCTTTTGATTCACAAATCAAGTTTTACAAACGTGAGACCAGCCCCTGCTCCAGCTTGGACGATTCACTCCGTGTGAATGGCGAGCACCATTGCACCTGTTCTTGATCAATCGAAACCACACATTGTCAAATTCCTCGGACAAAATCGAGTACAGATTCTCCTTCAATTTCATTTGCAAATGGTAATTGAAGTCGTGGCGCAGATTCGATATGAAAATTGGCTTCTGTGAATTGAATGTGAATTTATTTTAGGGAAAATATAGAATCGACTGCGGAGCTGTAAAACGGGCTATGCGGCAAAGCAGACAGGATGGAAACTAGAAAAATATCATCCCAGCAACTCAATCCCGTCACGAGTTTTGCTGTTCTCAATGTAAATTTAAAAATATCCATCTTTTATTTAATATGTTTATGATCCACTTTTATGCAGCATTAATAAATTTTAACTTTTTTATGGAGGTAGTTATATCATCACATCACACATTCTTCGACTTTGGTATTGTGTGAGTATCTAAATACCTACTGATATTTTGAAACATAAGCACAACCTAAAAGTTTTTACAAAAAAATCAGAAGTAGAACCTACGTAATACCGATGAGTTCAAAAATTAACCACGATTTTTGTAGTTTGTGAAAGTACAAGCAAAGACACTTTAATCTAAACGTCTTATAGCAAACCAAAGAATAAAATATTTTTAAATTTCCAAGTTCAACGTTCCATGAGAGAAAATACCGAAGCATCTCAGCTGGGGACGTCGTCGCTGGCATTGCCGTTACGATCAGCACCGCAAATAATTTCCCTAGAGAGGTGTATTTCACATCGGTGACGCAAGATGATCCCAAATATTTTAAAGAGATCGCCGAGAGACATTTTTTTCAGCGTAGAGTGGGTTGGGACTAACAAAGTCTGATAAAATTAGATGAGAAATTCGATGGTTTTTGTAGATAATAATAAAGTCTTATTCTAATTATAATAAGGTTTTTTGTTATTATAGTGCGTAAACACTCAGGGTAATTTCTAAGAAAACGGCGCTAGAGACCGTAGGAAGTCGCAAAGATTTTCGACTCCCACGTCACTTGACCTCGTGGTGTAGTTGGTTAGCACGTTCCTGTACTGAAGGATGGATGCGGGTTCAAGAGCCGTCGAAGTCGAAAATTTTTGAGATATTATTTGATTTCTTAGTACTTAATTATAATAGTTTACTTTACAGGAATATGAGATAATTATTCTGTAAGATTATTATTATGTCTTCAGATTATTAATCTATTTCAGTTTTCAACAGACTTCAAAACATGTAACTGATTCTGTGTTCGACTGTACGTACGTTTTTTTATGTTAGACGATCTCTCCGTCAATTATTGTACGATTTTTATGATTCTATTGTTTAAAAATTATTCAGAAATGATCCCATAAAATTTTTATTCCCGCGGGATTAGCATTTCTACAGCAAAACCTATGTAACAGTCTACATATTAAGGAATTTAAAGTCGGTTTTTTGTTTTTAGGGTTCCGTTCCTCAAAAGGAAAAAAGGAACTCTTATATCTGATATTTGGAAGAAACAAGGTCTTACAATTATACTGAACCCTTTGTGCACGAGTCCAACTCGCACTTGACGTTTTATCCAAAATTATCCAAATAAGTTATTTGTTTTTAGGTCGCCTATCATTACCAATCTGTGTTTGTTTTTTCTTTGATATGGTAGATCTACAAGTTATTTAAAGTTGACACAAAATCGGCTCAATTTCCATTAGTCGGTGTAATATTCAACGCCAGCGAAACTGAAGACGATTAGGGATTTACATATTTTTGGCATGCTTGGTATAAACCCACTGTAAGGCTTCGGTAGGAAGCCTGCAAACTTGAACAAATTACATATTAGACATAGCTTCAACGATCACCAATATCAAATCCGTTGGAGAACAAACATTAAGGAGGCATCGGAATCGATTCGAGTTGTGATCAGAAGGTCTCATTATGAATGTCGACCCTGAAAAAAACCTGCTTTGTTAACCACCTAGCCATTCTACAAACGGACTGATTCTGGCAGCGAAATACATACAGCAACATAATGAATCTTAGAACGGTTCGTTTAAAAATCTTTCACATCGAATTTGGTTAGAGTAAGTTACCTAGTATTTCTGCATGTTTTTGACTGAGCCATTGAAATGAGAATTTCGAAAAATTGCCTAAAGACAACGAGAACTAACTAAACGTTTTCTGCATTGCAGTCTCGGAAGGTAATAATAATAGATAGATATTTAACATTTAATAGCTGTGTTCGCACTCCATACTATTTAACGGATAGGTATTACAGTTTTCTGAATCGCTTCCAAATCGAGTTGTTAAATATGCGCCACTAGCTTCTGCTCCAGCTCTAAGCAAATCATTACACAGACCATGTCGATATTATAAAATAAAATGTTAGCCTATTATTTATTTGCCTACATGACCCGGTATGTATACGATATAAACCATATCTAAATAAATAAATAATAATAATTTGCTCCCCTTGGAGTCGAGAACCTAGGTCCGTGGGGTAGCGAGGCTCTTCGGGTTCTTAAAAACTTATCTGAGCGTCTGGTCGAAGCGACGCGTGACCCGAGAGCAGGTGAGAATGTGGCAGAGCATCAGCATTGCCATACAGCGTGGCAATGCAGCCAGCGGCTTGGGGACGCTTCCGACTGGTGTTGATATGGATCAGTTGAGTTGACTGTTTGCAACAGTCTGCAGTTAGCTCAATTGTTTCAATTGTAAATACTAGTATAATTTTCTTTGTGAATAAAGGCTTTTTCATTTAAAAATATAATAAAAAGAATGCAAATAACTTGTCTGCGGAAACTTGTAGTTAGCCGTCAACAAACATGCACTTGTATATCCAAGCATGTTGTATATTTTCATCTGAATTTTATAAACCTAAATGTAAATTTTTTCCGAAATTTTGTAAATAAATAAATAAAATTGAACAGTTTGTGTCCGTTTGCAACGGAGCGTTTGTTATGTCAAAATAACAAGCATTTGATCCTTATGAAAGTATTCACGGGAGGTTATAGGTAACAAAACACCAAATTTTAAAATGTTTGTCTGTTTTTTTTGGCTAACCTCCCAAACCGCTAAATCTAAAGGACTTTCAGACAGATATTTTTGCAACGGATCACTGAGGCTACTTTCAGAAAAAGAATAAGAGTTCCGAGTAAAAGAATTAAAACCCACGAAAAACTACATAACCTAGTTGTCTTCAGGCTATACATACATTTTTTATTTATTTATGTACATTCATGTTCGTAGCTTGGAGCTAGAGTATTATCACAGCCTATATACATACATACAGTCGTTTGACGAAGGCGTTGTAGACAGGGCAATCGTGCGGGGGGCAAGGGACGGGTCGGAGGGGGGAGGGGGGGCTCCCGAGTTACTAAGGCGGTGATGTATGCAACCCGGGCGCATCCCTCCCTCGTCCCGTCCCTTGCCCCCCGCACGATTGCCCTGTCAAAACCTCCACAAAATGCCTTCGTCGACCGACTGTTTAATAATTTACTCACCCTGATGAAGTCCCTCGTTAAGGGATGAAACGTTGGTGTTCTTCCAACACAAACTAGGTTCGTAGTTAACCCGCTTACATTCATAATAAATTCGTCAAACTACGGAAGTTTTTATAGTAAAATAGACTGTCTAATAGTCTTCGGGCTTTGTTCGCTCAGGAGAAAAAAGGTTGTTGATTAACGATTTACCAAGTTTAAAAGTAAAAACATCTAAGTTTACGCAACGAAATAATCAAGGAAATATTTCACTGTTCTGCAAGAACAACACAAAGTATTTTATACGGGACGCTGAATTCATTAAATTTAATTAATCTAAAGGCAAAGGCCCTCAGAATTTGCTGTTTCTAAGTTTTCTTATAAATAACACTTTATTGTTGTAAAGCTTGTTTAAAACTGCGGTGTTTAGGAGAGCATAAAAAGGGGAAACCAAGCCTTTAATTTTAATTTGCTTAGTTTAAGTTTCAGCAGTAGATTGAGGATACAAGCTGAATTTAATAATATTGACTTTTTTTAACCAAAAATAATTATGTCTGACTCAAAATAAATAATGTTAAAAATTCACGTTCTTTATCAAACTAATATTATCAAGACGAAAGTTTGTTTGTATGTGAGGACGGTTGTTTCTCCTTCACGCAGAAATGACTGAACGGATTTGGATGAAATTTGGTAGCAGGACCAAAGAACCTACACAAACTGCAAAATATGTAAAAATCTATCAATTCAAAGTTTTACAACTTACTAGAGGATTTAGGGCTAAAGTCAGAGACTACCTATCTAATAAAAAATCTCTTCGGATGCAGCCACTTGTGTGATAAATTGTGTGAATTAAGATCGAACTTCACTTAATGTAAGTTTGTTTAACTTTCAATGATTAAGAAGGTACTATCTCAGTTTTAATTAAGCAATGGTAACGAATATTTTAAACACAATATAATTTGTACTTAATTGGACATAACATTAAAAGCATACATTCTAGCCAATAACCGATTATGAATTTATCTGAAAAGAGATGGCAATCAACATAAATTACATCGTAATACTTCGAAATAACAAAATTGTTCAGAGCGAATATCAGAAAGCCTAAGTTTAAATATTTTGCGTTAATACTCTATTAACCAAGGATTACCCGACGGATCTCAATTAAACTTTTATAACAAACTCGATTTGTTAACTTTCAGAACTCATATCAGTATTATATGAGTTCTGAAAGTCCATTTAAAATTCTATTTATAACGTTTTTGTCCACAAGCGAAGCAACCTCTGAAAACTGGTCCAGCGATATTTGCCTTCACAAATGAAGCACAAATAATAAAGCTCAAACTGTTAGTAAGAGAAACGATTTCAAAACGATATAAGAACGTGGACGGTTATGTTTCCCTGTTTTCAGACCTATACTTTTAATAACAGAGTTTAGACCTAGAGATCATAAAACTTCATTGTTCCTTAGTATGTATAAAAATCCATCAATTAAATTTCACGAATGAATTTCACAAATGGACATACAGCTAAAACCAAAACGTCCAAGAATCAGGTGCTAGTGTTTCTATAAGCTAGTGTTTCTATAAGTTATTCTTATGTAAATAACTTATAGAAACACTAGCTTCTGCCCGCGGCTTCGCGCGCGTATTTTCGGTTTATTAAGTAGCCTATTATCTAAGTTAAGCTATGTTCTAAATGTATGCCAAATTTCATCATGACCTGTTCAGTGGTTTTGAAGATATCAAAAATTCACATTTTCAAACTTTCGGCTTTATAATATTAGTCGGATAGGATAGTCTCATCTTATACAATACATAACAATGAATACAAATAATGTATCAATCTTAATCTGTTAGGTATCTTGTGGCAAGACAGAAGTATCTCTAATACCACTAAGATGAGAATCGTGCGGTCTCTGGTGTTCTCAATCTTTCTGTATGGCTCTGAATCATGGTCCATTCGTGCAACTGACCGAAAAAAATTGGTTGTCTGTAAAGTCGGTTTACTGACGATAGTTGAACGTGACAACGCAGACGAATCGCTCACTCCAGTAGGAGAGAGACGGATGTCGAGCGCTCTCGCTTGCACTTCAAGCCTTACATGGAACGCCTCAGAGCGAGGTAACACCGCATGACGTCATGTTGAGGTAACGCCGCATGACGTCATGTTTTTTCGTGCGTGCAGCCGGCTCTATCGAATTATAAGACGTTGTCACGTCAAAAGATCGAGGCTTTTGAGATGTGGTGTTGGAGGAGAATGTTGCGCATACCATGGACAGCAAAATGCACCAATAAATCCATCCTATACCAAAAACTGGTTGTACTAGGCAAGGTTGAGGGGAAAAGACCAAGAGGACGGTCACCAATCCGATGGTCTGACCAAATAAGGACGATACCCGGACTCACTCTGCCTGCAGCCCTGAGACAGGCCGAAGACATAGTAGTGTGGAAGCAGCTCATCAGCGTCTCCGTGAAAGCTTTCCAGGACGGGCACGACCTTCAGCAATGAAGATGAAGAACACGACAGAGAAGAAGATCTTGTTCAGTTGTGCTCATGCCGTGAGCTTTGTAGCCGTTACACGAAAGTCAAAAAAACCCTTGTGATTTGGAGTCATAAGACCTGCAAATGGGGCAGAAAATGTCCACAGTAAATAGCCATCCCCGGTTTTTGAAAATAAACCTGGATCAAAATTAAACGCGATGTGAGCATCGCGTTTTATTCAACTCTGCGAAGATTGAGCGTGATCATCTATTATTGTTCACAGCCGACCAATCGGCAGCTTAGAAGTTTGTTCCCTCACATCGGAAGTCAAAATCGGCCCCTGTTATAACAGGAGTAGTTTCGGAACTACGTATATTTGGGAAAGTTTAATTAATAACGGTGGTGCAAGGCTGCCTAATGGCCGACCCAAATTGTTGATAGTGTAATAATTAGATGCCTTCTACCTGTTTAATGTGTTTTTGTTTAGAGGAATTTACTCGGGTAATAAATATCCAAAGTCAAATTAACCCACGTAAACCGATGAATAACGGATCTTGTATGTAGGTGACACTATTAATGTCCTGCGAGCCGAATTTCGACCACGGCGGCCAGTCTCATCGGAGGCTAGCCAGATGCGCAGGACATATTATAGTGCACAAGTGTGTGCGCAAACACAGGTGCACTCTCTATTCCCTCACTCTCATAATCCGATGGGACGGGAGACCGATAAGACCTGGAAGAGGTCAAGCGCAGGACCAAGGGCTTATCATGCTTTCCGAGGTACGGGGGTGTAACACCGCCAACTTCCTGACTCCGGGCTGCTACTGTGAATTTTTCTTGCTAGAAAAATCGTAATAACAACTATTGGCCCGACCCGGGATATGAACCCAGAACCTCATAATCAGCGGTTGAACAAGCTGACCGCTAGACCAACGAGGCAGTCGAGTGGTGACACTATTATATGTATAATAGTGAAATTAGGTAGGCGAGGTACCTACCTCGCGTTCAATCAATAATATGATTTGTTTAAAATAAGCTCTGTAATAATTTGATTGTTTTGATAAAATGAAAGCCCACTGTTCGGGACAAATAGTAATCTCTCGGGAATAAAATATTAATGGGAGCACCTCATGATTATTCTCTATCAAAAAATAATTTTCAAAATCGGTCTTTATAATTGACAGAAAAATCGAAGAACATACAAAAAAAACATAGGTACATGCAGCCGAACATAGAATCCCCTCTTATTTTTAAAGTCCGGTAAAAACTTCTTATTCATGTTTACATTTGTTTCCTAGATTTTAATTTTCTAATGTTTGTTGTAATAGTCCCTATTTACTCAAGGTAAACTCACCTTACTGGTCTCCGCGATACAGGCTTGGCGGAGGCCGATGGTAAATTGTAACCTGGATTCTTTATAAATAAATAAATGTTTTTCAATTTTATTTTATTTCATTTTTATTTTTTTCATGTTGCTCAGAGAACCATACTGGATCTTGGCCTGCGACGCAAGACTTCTCCAGGCATCTCGGTTTTCAGCTGTCTCCTGCCATCTAGTAACGGTGCTAGACTTCCACATTGTCAATCCAACCACTTCACCTAAAACCCTCTGCAAAATAAAACACATTCGATGAATTTGATCTACGTAGGTACTAGGAAACAGTATCTCATAAAA
Organism: Eupithecia subfuscata; assembly: GCA_963564075.1. Taxonomy (NCBI): domain Eukaryota; kingdom Metazoa; phylum Arthropoda; class Insecta; order Lepidoptera; family Geometridae; genus Eupithecia; species Eupithecia subfuscata. Next base: position 16,211,643 of record OY751099.1, on the reverse strand, counting down.
ATGTTAAGCCTTAGTTCGTTCCAATCTGTATTCGGTATAGCGGATTGAAGGCGATTTACATGCATATAAAGCGAGTCGTGGGTTTATTTGCTTCTGTCCAATATCCATTGCAGCAACCTCTGCCCTTTCCGACCACTTTGAGTTGCAAACAGAATGCAACTATTGCAGTTCATCCATGTTTGAAGAGCAACGCTTCAACTATTTCTTTTGTCATGTCGATAGGAAGGACCTTTAAAGCGAATGCACGGAATAGATAAAAGCAAAGGTAGACAAATTTTGGTTGATTTAGAGGTATTTGTTAGTGTATGTAGCCGGGTTTCCACCGCGAAAGGGTAATGAGCGGGATATGAGAGATGAGTGGGCGGTGTCAATTTCAACGTTCTCCGCTCGACTATTTGTTGGTGGAAATATTAGTATGCAGTTTACTCTTGCGACTTAAAATGGGTCCGCTCTGCTTGCGGTTGAAACCCGGCTCCTATCTTGCTAGTTTTGCCGCTCATTTGTTAATATTCTTTTGTTATTTATTCGAAATCAAAATGCAACCTATGAACGGCAAAAATAATATGAGTGATACACTCAAGAATACATTGGTATCGACCAGCTGTTCTGAGATAGGTAGGTAGCGACTACATTCTATCGGTTGCACGGTTGGCGTGATAATACAATTAGGTATTCTGTGTTCTTCAAAATTAAAATGTAGATGGCCAGTTTTCATTTGCCTCAATGACGTCATATAATTTTATAGCGAGTCAAAGGTTAACACCTCAAAAACGATATCACACGTTCTAAATTAAACATGTGTCGTATCGTAGCGTCCGATGGAATTTGCAGAAAAGTGAGTTAAAAACTTGATATGCGTGGTGTGGAATATTATTTTCGTGTGTTTTTATGCATATTTTGCTCGTTCCACAAAAGGGAGGAAGACCTGTGAAAAGAAACCACATGTTACAGTCATACAGTTGGACTTTCGGCGACACAATAAGTTATTGTTTGAGAATTGATAAATGAAATAAAATGATGTGATTTTTCACCTTTTTTATCCAATCCAACAAAAAAGGTTTATTACCAAAAGTTAACATTTTGTTCCATTAATTTTTTTTTTTTTTTACGTAGAGTAAACATTTATTCACAAAGAAAATTATACTAGTATTTACAATTGAAACAATTGAGCTAACTGCCGACTGTTGCAAACAGTCTACAGATAGCTCAACTGATCCATATCAACACCAGTCGGAAGCGTCCCCAAGACGCTGGCTGCATTGCCACGCTGTATGGCAATGCTGATACGCTGTGCCAGATATTCACCAGCTCTCGGGTCACGCGTCGCTTCGACCAGACGCTCAGATAGTTTTTTGAAAACCCGAAGAGCCTCGGTACCCCACGGACCTAGGGTCTCGACTCCAAGGGGAGCAAATGTGTAGGCTCTGTCGAGACCTGCATATTTGCGCCTCTTGAGATTTTCGGCCAAATCTGCCGCCGCACCCGCCCTCACGGATGTCCTCGGAAGATGGGAAGGCGCAAGTGTGTCGACGCATGTAGCGTCCCACACAATGGGCCTCCCCAACTCCCATGGGACTAGTGTCATACCGTCGGGCCTCTTACCATCGTCACGCAACAGACCATTCGGTTCGAGAATAGCTGGTACGTTAGCGGTGACAAAGGCCCGCCGGATGATGTCGTTAAGGCTAGCGTGGCGAGATATCCGACCGGCGGCCCTAGTGCACGATAATCCGTGATGACCAAGCTGTTCGACAGCAGTACCGCACTGGCATTGATAAGGCGCGCAACACCTTGCACCCAACCGGAGACATGTTGCGATACGGAAAGTTACGGGATCCAATAAAGTACCAGTGTTATATGAAGGAAATGCTTGCAACCAATGTCCTGACTCCCATTTAGAAACGGCCAGGAGGCGGGCACGATCTGCAGAGCTGGAGCACGTTTGTAACAAACAGTTCCGTGTCAACTCACACAGAGGCCCGTCCCATTGCCGTTGGGACAAAAGTGATTTTGGGGGAGCAGCATCGGGGCAAGCACTATGCCAAGCCGTTCGAGCTTCGTCTAAAAATGAAATTTTCAATGACATTCCAGGTGGGACCAAAAGAGAAGGATTTAAAATTTTTTTAACTAAAGAACTAGTGCTGTAGACAGAAGACAAGAACGCTGGTAGGGCTACACTTGAAATTTTGCGTATACCTAAGCCTCCCAATTTGACAGGCAGGGAGGCCTGCGACCATGCCTTGTCATCTAAATCGATATTCAAAACCGATGATAATGTATTCTTTATTATGTTGTCTAATTCCATTAATTTTAATTTTTTAATTTTAATTAATTTTGTCCATTAATGTATATTGGGAGACTGATGGTTGACTTTATAGATTTAAATCGTTTTACAGACAGGGCCCATCCCTGTCTGTAGTGAGACCGCACCGTGTTGTTGCCTAGCAAAATGAGATAGCACGCTCCCGAGCTCGGGAATTAATGTATTGTGTGTATTTTCACAAAAGTTAGTGCAATATGATTGCACAATAAATGGTAATAATAACAGTTAAGCTTATTGGCAAAATCACTCTTTTTAACTACTCTTAGTGCTTATTTCGCATACAAAGACAATGTCACATATTTGGTGTCAGGGCGTATTTAACGATATAAATCTTTGTTTGACCCATTCTTTAATTTTCATAGTGCCAACCGTCACACCGCTAACAAAAAGATTTCGTGTTCAACAGACGAAATTAGGTGATGTTTGATAATAATCCAATCCAAATAGGAACTATACTGTTTCGTATGCAACCGAAAAATCAAAATCAATTAACTTTATTTCGTTCAGCTTACAAGCTTATAAGCCAAGTAATTTTTTTTACTAAATTATTATCAGTTAAGAAATCAAATGTTAATTTTTATTCACAAAGAAAATTACAAAATCAAATAATAGAAATAAATTAGAACTAGTATTTACAATTGAAACAATTGAGCTAACTGCAGACTGTTACAAAAAATTTACAGGTAGCTCAACTGATCCATATCAATACCAGTCGGAAGCGTCCCCAAGACGCTGGCTGCATTGTCCCAATATTAATTGATTCTCTTCGCTAAAATTGTTAGTTCACTAGTAAAAGAAGTGTAAAAGAAACCACTAGCATCTTTACTAAAATCGATATCCTCAAATTATAAACAAAAAGTCACCAGTATTCTAAGTATAAAATAAGGCTAAGCAAAAAGTATGATGTGGCCACTTTTCGCTATAAAGTGAATTTGAGGCTGTAAATAAGGCTCACCTCAAAAACCGTAGTTGAGCTCTTATCAGGACCCCGGCCACCTGCTCCTTGCTTTGCGTCAGTGTTTAATTAACGGTGCATGATCTTAGGGAATACTGGAAGCGGCTGAGGCTTGGCCCCTTTTAACCTACGAAGAACCAAAAAAAGGAGGTTTATAATTTGGCTGTAATATTTTCTAAGTATGTATAATGACCTATGTATGTTGTAAAATGTTCGGTCCGTTTATGATCATTATTTCGCTTTTGTCCCATATAAGTTTTATTTCCGTAGAATTTCTATTTCTACCGTACAAATATTAAAATCAGTATATATTTAAATATTTGAAGTCGCTGTAGTTTTTGTAATAAACACCAATTAACACCGTTCTAATTGCAAATAAAGTATTAATGAAATTAGTGATGTACATATTTTACAGCAATCGTCATAGAACTAAAACTCAAGAAAAAAATCATATCAGGTGAGACTGCGGTCAAATTAAGGTCTATGGGCAATAAAAATAATACTTAATTGGACTCTTTAAAGGCAAGTTGGCTTGGTTAACTTAGATACACGTAGTTACCAAGAAAAATCTAAGCACTATGACTGTACCACAGATATGATAATACTATACTAGACTGTACTGATCAAAGAACTGCCTCTTCGCTTTTTACCTTTATATAGAACACTATCGATCTTATATCCATTATCGAGATCATTATTGTGTATGTAAGCGAAATATTTAGGAAAGTAGTTTAAGTAGTTTATGAATTATAATTTATGAATAGAAACAAATTAGAACTAGTGTTTACAATTGAAACAGTTGAGCTAACTGCAGACTGTTGCAGTCAATCTACAGGTAGCTCAACTGATCCATATCAATATCAGTCGGAAGCGTTTCCGTGGCGTCTCGAAAACACTGGCTGCATGGCCCCGCTGTATGGCAATGCTGATGATACTGACCAGTTTTCGGTCTGGTGTCGTTAAAAACCCGAAGAGCCTCGGTATTACTTAAGGGTCTCGATGCGCTACGCAACAAATAAAAAAAAAAAAGTAGCCAAGTCAAAAAAAATTTAAGGCATGTCGCATCCTGTAGGGTCTTAGTTCAACGTCGTCGCCCACCGAGCAACTCGAAACACGCACACAGTCTTACCCCCTGCTCATAATTGTATTTAGTCAATTAGCATACGAAATTTCATTTACAGGCCCTGTAATTAGTTGCGTACGAACTGTTATTAGAGACGGCTTTGCTTCAGCCGAGATTCTGTAATTGTAGTTAGCTCAAAGTCAACATGGTTTAAATGAGTTATTTATTTAATTGGTCTAAGAAAATTTGGTAAAGGTTACTGTTTAAATTTTGAACAGGTGGGCGTGTTTGTGGATTAGGAGTACCTATTCATTTTATCTAGAAAAATCTAATAATTACCAATGAAGTCTTTTCATCATCATCTTACGCCAAAAGACGTGATAGGATTTCGGTCTCAAAGATGATTATAACAATTATTCCGAGTAATAAGGGTTTGATTGGTGTAAATTTAAATTCACAACTATTAATTAATAATGGGCTGTGGATTTTGTGATGCCTAAATAAAAACAAGGACAAAAAAAAAGATTTTATTTTAGGAAATGCGTAAAAGAAATGAGACGCAATTTAATTACTGTAGACTGTTTCAACAATCATTTTACGTAAAATGAGATTTTAAAATAGTAATAATAATAATAATAATGTGATGGTCGAGGCTTTTTAAGCTTACCCGTGAGGTAACCAATCTCAGAAATTACTTCCATCAAGCCGAATATCAGATGCATGTGGTTACAGTTGATAAGAACCTTACCCCTCAAAACCTTCGGGGAAACCGAAGTTTTTGTCTGTGCAATTAAAGATGAGGTGGTCAAGACGAACAATTACCGAAAGTATATCGTGAAAGATGGAATCGATATCTATCGAGCGTATCATCTTCCTGGGGAGACCCTTCGTCATAATATACTTTCGGGTTGTTCGCACCTTGCTAACTGACAACCATGCTTGGTTGTGAGTTAGCAAGGTGCAAAACAAGCAAGGAAGCAAGTGTAAAACTTATAAATAATATGATGTGTTTACGTATTACATATGTGATGCCTTTACGTAGTACAGCAATCAAATCAATCAAGAATGCATAGAAGCCGTCGCCGATGGCCTGAGGTCACGGCCACCATTACCCGGCAATAAACTACCCTCAGGCAGTTTGTAGTGATTTATGAATGGGTTTTCAAGTGTATTAGCATTTTTATTTGGTTTTTAGTTCGTTAGCTTTAATAGGGGTGCGGTGATCATAAGTTGATTGAGTGAAAACTTGAACTACCTTTTGGATCCTGACGTTTTTTTTAAAAAGTTTATTATGTAATGAAACTTAGTAAGGCGGTAAAATTGTTTGATATTATAGTAAAGGGTTTGTAAACAGCTACTGAACAAAAATACTTTTTTAGAAGGTACCTTCTAGCTATTTCATAATAATTTTAATTATAAACAGAATACAAAAAATGTATAATTTTGGACACAAGCATCTTTAATATGCTCCTATATTTCTTACCAAATAAGGGGTTAATAATAACAGTGTTTAGAGACGGTAAAATTCTGATTTTTTTTATACTTTCTATAAACTAACTATCTATAAAAAATACACGTGATTTTGGGTAAGGAAGCGGGGGTAGTCTAAAACCAAACCACGTATGACTATGGGGGAGGTGGGGTTAATAAGTTGCTAAAAACATCACATGATTAATGTAATGAACGACGCCCAAGATAAATGAACAAACATAAAACTAGTCCAGACAGAATTTAGTACCTACCAAGTTTCAAGGTGCGTTTACCTTCTTACTCAGATTTCGTTGAAGACAAAGCATATTTTCACAAAACTTAGTTAATTTGAGCTTATTAGACTTTGGCGTTTGAAATCTCGCAAACAACTTTCGGCTTTCGTTTAAATATTTATAAATTAGTACTACTCTTCCTGTAATTTTGTAGGTTATGAAAAAATACAGTAACAGTCGGAGGTTTCAAAAAATTTAATAATTATACATACTGCACAAACAGAGCGTCTGGTCGAAGCGACGCGTGACCCAAGAGAGGGTGAGTACATATCTGGCGAAGCGCAGTGCATCAACATAGCCATAATGCTATATTGATGGCAATGGAGCCAGTGTCTTAGAAACGCATTCGATTGGATATGAATCAGTTGAGCTTCTTCTACGTTGTTTGTAACAGACTGCAGTTAACTGAACAATTTCAATTGTAAATACTAGTTCCAATTCGTTTCTATTCTATAATTTCACAACCTACACTAACCCGATTCATTTATATAGGGCCCAGTAATCCACAAGATATTTTTTTTTAAACTGACTTAGTAACAAACATTACCCATAGGCCGAGAAATGGGTACGGTCATTATGAAGGGCAATATAGCCCTAAAAAGTCAACGGTTCATTTCATTAAAACAATCGTAAAAATAAAGGCATGATTTCACGATCACCGCTACTCCTAAGCAAAAGATTAGACAAAGTGTAGTCTGCGCGTGATCAGTATGGGACAGAACTTTGACAAAGTAAATATGTATCTTTACGAATTTTTCTGACAACTACGTTCTATGTTCGGCTGTATGTATTTTTTTATGTATGTCCGTCGATCTCTTAGTCATTTATAGACCGATTTGGATGGCTATTTTGCACCTATAAAGAAGTAAAAAGTCCGAGGTGCTCCCATAAAAAAAAATCACGAGGTATTAGTATTTACCTACTCCTAAAAACTCAAAGAACAGTTTAAAACTAAGGGATTTCAAGTCAATTTTTAGTTTTTAGAAAACAATCAAATAATATAATTGATGTAGCCTTTTTGTATCTGTATAAAATTATATGCTTCTGACGTACTTCTGACACACTTTACCACAATAGTGTAGTTCTAGTTCAATTGGCAATTTGTCTAAATCAGATGCACTCTTGTCAAGGTAAATATTGTCTTTTGTCTCAGTTCGAAATGGTTCCATCCCATTTAGATCGCGCGCTGGTCATTAAAGGAAAAGCGTCAGGTAGATGTTAACCTAATTTGAACGTATTTCCGAACCAGGCTGAACTTATTTTCGCCTATCCGTAAGCTAACCTAATCAATGGCTGGAGTCTGTTACAGAAGCAAAAGGATCGGGACACAACTAACACCGAATCCTATATAACACGTGAAAAGGTTTTCTTCCATACAACAACAATTCCTTTAGTTCTCATCATTACCAGCCTACATATTTTAGTCCACCACTGAACGTAGACTACCCCTAATGAGCGCCATAGCGCCCTGTCTTTAGCTTGTCGCATCCAGCATCTACTTACAGTCTTTCGCAAGTCATAATTTCGGTTCAAAGATTATTTTCTCAAAGAACATAAATACAGTTCACTTAAATGAGAAAAAGAAAACATGTGCTTATATTTAAGTATCTACTTAGGTTTATATTTAAGTTCGAGTGTGTTTACTATGTACAAACTACTTGGTACAAAACAAAAGAAAAATAAACCAATGGCAAAAATTAAACAACCTAATCCACTACCGTAAAGGAATAAATCATATTAATTTAGTATTCGTCCCTGCACATAGAAAACCCACTATCCATCACTTTCTATAGACCCAGGTACCTACCTTAACTAATTTCACCTGGTCGAAGGGCATCTTACACTAGTTTTGCCGAATCGCTCTCTCGACTAAAGATCTCTTTTACCCCTGCGGTTATCGATTCTCACACACACAAATCGTTGCCAGCAAATTGTTTTCTAAGATTGAGCATTATTTTAGATTTTAGGGTATTCCGGCCAACGCAGGAGTGTTGGGAGTGGCACAAGAGTATTGGGTAAATCAGTAATTCATTTATTGTTTGTAAATCAGGTACATGATACAAAGACAAAGATTTAAATCTTTAAATACAGCCAGTTATTGGGAGTTAGTCTAGCTCGCAAGAAGATCGCTGGAGACCTAAATCCAGCTGTGGAAGAAGAATGAAGTCAGGTTTCGGGTGATGAATATGATTTCTTTCAGCAATATGTTTCCTGGATAACTTTGTAGAATAAACTGTGTGATCTATCAACATTATCCACGGTGAACATTTTTCTACTTACACAACAAACATAAAATATTGATGCTCGAGCTAGATGCAGTGCAGGATCAGTCAATGTGGCAATCTTTAGGGGAGGCCTAGCCCAGCAGTGGATTTTGTCGGGCTGATATGACGATAGAATAGAAAGACATTTATTTATAACAACAACAAGACATACTTATAGGATAAAAAGCCTTTATTTACAAAGAAAATTATACTAGTATTTACAATTGAAACAATTGAGCTAGCTGCAGACTGTTGCAAACAGTCTACAGGTAGCTCAACTGATCCATATCAATACCAGTCGGAATCGTCCACAAGACGCTGGCTGCATTGCCACGCTGTATGGCCATGCTGATGTGCTGCGCCAGATACTCACCAGCTCTCGGGTCACGCGTCGCTTCGACCAGACGCTCAGATAATTTTTAAAAACCCGAAGTGCCTCGGTACGGTGGGGTTCCGAGGCTCTATGAGATAATAACTATCCTATATGTGTGTCTTGCTTTTTAACTGTGTCTATTGTTGTTATAAATAAATTTCTTTCTATTCTATTCTATTACGTAGGTACAGTTGTTATGAAAAGGCCCTAACTCAGCATAACGCTGGTTAAGCTCCCGAAAGACGCCTAGCCAGCAGCGCTGGTTTTCCGTTAGAACTCGTATAAATGACATCACGAACGGACCTACACCCAACCTACGATAAATTTAACGAGCATACACAGTCCTATTAATAGAATAATCAGATAACAATTTTTTTTTTTAATCTAAGCTTCAACATCATTGCTTAAAGTTTAATAAGAGTATAAATAAACCCAGCATTATTGAGTATCCGTCCCAGTAAGCCACCAACCTAGCATCTAATAGCAGCGTTGTTTAAGTCAAGTGAGGTTATTTGAATAATTAACTCTTTGTCGACAACAAAGGCGCTGGCACGTGCTCGGAATAGCCTCCGTGAAATCTTTAATTTACCCTGATTTTACGGTTTCGCTGAATGGTCTACATAAAATATAATGGTAGGCTGGTTCATAATTAAAAGGAAACCTGATTTTTCTCGTTGTTTGGTATACAGAGCTAGGTATTATAAGAAAATTATAATGAAAGAGTGTCGTATTTTCGCTACGAAGCTACGCCGTAGCATGACGCTACGACGACGTAGAGCTTTCGTAGCATGTGTTCGTAGCAAGTTTAAAATTAGTTACCTACGTTATTTTTGTTTTTAATCGCCGCTTTGTTTTTGTAGACGCATTTGATTTAGTTCGATAGGTCATAGGAACACACATTGTAACACTTCGTAACGTCAAATTTACAGTTTTAAAACCTAATTATGGACAGATTATTTAAATAAAATTACATTGATTTGTTAGATACTTGGTTGATCATTGTCATTATTATTCTTCAACTTCAAGTTATAGAGTAATTTGATATTTTTAGGCAAAAAGTATTATAGTTACACTAGATTCTGCCCGCGGCTTCGCACGCGTTAATTAAAAAAACATTGTCCAGCGGACAAAATTGTGAATCTAAACCATTCCCAGATCCCTTTGAACACACACAAAAAATTTCATCAAAATCGGTCCAGTCGTTTGAGAGAAATTCAGTGACATACACACTCACAGAAGAATTATATATATAAAGATTGATCTAATTGTTCATGGGTATGAAAAATCCTGAACTTCACTAAGGCCGCTAAGGCTAATTAGATAAAATAGAGTTCAGCGCGTGTGGTGAGAAAGGCAAAAAAGTCCAACTTTATGAATTTATTTATTAATACGTTGAAGATAAAAGCCAGCGTATTTTGATATCACCAACAAAGACCAACTTCGGAGATTGCCTTGTCCGGTGATTAGGCGCAGTGAGTCACTTACCGTCAGCTGTATTGTGAAAGTGAACTTTATTTCACCGTAGTAAGGTTCAATGTCGATAAAAACAGAAGCAAGGGTATGTTTTTGCAGCAGTAGCTAGATGTTTCTTTCAATACAGTTAACAAGACAAACTTAAAAAAAATTAAAACAACAGTTGCAGTGTTTTTCATCTCTCTATTAGAAGAGTTTTTTTTTTTTCATAAACCGTTGTTTGACGACAAACAGGTCAAACGGAGGAATTTAGAGTACAAAAAGTATAGTGGCTTAAAAATATTTATCATAGGTATGTACTGTTCGCAAATGTGTTGTATTCTGTGTCGTTCTGAGCAACGCCCTACGTGCTCCTCATACATAATCTTTGTTCCTCGTAATGGCTATTTGATGGTTTAATGAGCCAGTTTTTTATAAGCAGAAAGTAATGATGATAAATTGACGAGGGCAATTGAAAACCTGATGAATTTTTGAGTTGCAAGATGATGAAGAAAAATAGATATAAGAGACTCGATTTCATCGTTTGAGAAGTAGCGCTGATAGACTATATTCAATTGAAGAGTTGATAAAAAAATCAAGGAAATTAAAAGAAAATAGGAGCCCTTGTCGTAAGAAAATAATTTCGGGCTCGTGTATGTAAATAAATTAAGAAGAATATTTTTTTAAATATTTAGCACATAGAAAATTACATAACAACAAAATAATATATGATATATGAATAAAACATTAATAACGGGTATATACACGTATATCTATTTCTTAAAAATCTCATCCGTCACCAGAAGGCAGAGTGCCCAGAATGCTAGCAGCATTGCCACGTTGAATGGCAATGCAATTAGCATTTGCCATTCAACGTGGTAATGCTGCTAGCTGCAACTTCGTTGACCGAAATAGAAGCCAGCATTCCGATCACCTGTGGACTCTATAAGAAGTTTGTAAATTAAATTAATTGTAAAAGATGTTTATAAATTGCATGTGCCTCAGGACCCCAAGGACCAAGGGTTTCAACCCCAAACGGCTCAAATAGGTAACCTCGGTCAAGGTTAGCGTATTTAATAAGGAAGGATAAATATAGGATAGAAGTGTGGGAAGTCATCCCACTCGATGGACCGACGAGATGGTAGCGGTCGCAGGGCGGTTTAGGACCTCTATTTATGGCGTCGTTTGGGGAGGCTTATTTTCAGCAGAGACATATAAAGGCGGATGATGATGATGATGATACAGATACCATCTTAACATTAGACAAGACGAAATTAAAAATTTATAAAACCCGCCGACGTTTATTGGGTGAACCGATTTTCATGAAACATGGCTAAGAACACTCAAGATAAAACTATCTATGACACAAAAAAAACTACACGAAAATCGGTTCATCCGTTTGGGAGCTACGATACCACAGACAGATACACAGATAGAGAGACACGTGAAACTTTTAACACCCCTCTCTTTTTGCGTCGTGGGTTAAAAAGATGCCCTGATTGTCATGAAAGATGAACACGCTCGATCAAAGGACCTTTCAGAGAAAAAACTGTGATCAAAATCATACACATAAAAAATTGCTAGACAACGTGTCTATTAAGTGTATTTGAATGAAACATAAACATCTTTTACGTCGAAGGCACGGAATGTTGACCAAAAATATCTACCGAATCGTGCAATTCTAGCAGCTCCAAATCTATTCAAAGCATTGCTTGCCTAATTAAGACCGGCAACATCCACCACTAAAAGTATTTCACCGGCTAATCTCATAAACATCGTTTAAAATGCAATTAAGTACAAGAACCCCACAAATTCGAGCTCGTTTTATTACATCCATAATCCGGACTTTAGCAAAGCAAGAGCCCTCCACTCGCTCTGCGGATCGTAAACCTGTTGTATCTGGATGAACCTCAAAGGAACTCAGTAATTCGTACAGCAGAGCTAATGGTAGAATTCTTACTTCAAATGTATAACGGTACCTATGTGCACCTAGCTGTGGGAAGCACGCACAAGTGGTAAAATCATGTTTTGGTCAATTTTGATCAAACTTGATGTTTTTTTTCTCTCAGGGTTATTTCTTTACATACAAATCTATATCTATCTTTCTGCGCATAGAAAAAGTGTTGGTTACGGCGTACAAGCTAAGTCTTCGCTTAACATCATCATCATCATCATATTAGTCCAGTGCTGGACATAGGCCTCCCTCATCCCACCTGGCCGGAGGACGTCCTACACTACGTTTGCCAAGTCGTGATCTCCACTCAAGAACACGTTTACCCCAGCGGTCATCGGTTCTTCGCGAGATATGGTCTAAGTCATCGCTTGTATTTTTGTCATTTAAATAAGTATCGCGAAATGATTTCCCTTGAAACCATTGCTATATTTTAATCATCTCGGTTTGGGGTATTCATAAAGAAACAAAAGCTTATCAGAATAGTGTATGTCTACCATAACACAATGTCCTTTTGATAGAAAAACTAAATTGTTAGTTCATTCGTAAATGTTTTTTGCGTTCATGACGTTATTGTTTGATGGCAACTTGCTTAAAGGACATTTTCAATTGCGAAGGATATGCTTCCTGGTCTATCTTCCTTGCGGTCGATTTCGTTTGATGGCCGTTATAGTTAGAGAACTTTATACTTAGCTTACACGGCTAGGAAGGCTAAAATACTTCGTTCTTACTCGGATCGCCTTAACTATTTTAAAATGTCATCACTTGAAAAACGTCGTAATCAGCTAGATCTCATATTTTTATATAAACTTCTTAATAACCAAATAAATTGTCCTCCTCTACTTAGTAAAATTCGCTATAAAGTCCCCCGTAGAATTCCACGTAAACCGATCCCTACCCTCGACCCACCACACCGCTCAACAGTCCTCGGCAAAAACTCACCTATTCCTAGAATCAGCAAAGAACTTAATAATCATTGCTCCCTGATTGATATATTCTCAATAAAGCTACCGATTTTCCGCAAGTTCTTATCCGAGAACTTCTCCAACAGTTCTAAATAAGTCCCTTCCAAATATTATGTCTGATTTATTTATGTACCTACTTAATATAAGCTGTTAATTTTAGTTTATAATTTTATTTTATAAAAGGCAGTTTCATCTATTTCCAGTTGTTATTAACTTCAAAATTTATTCTCATTTTAAGTCGTAATTTCTATATTATTGTATTGTGCTATTGTCACTAACTTCTTGGCGATGGTGAAATTGCTGCATCTTACATTTACTGTTACTTTAGTTGTTCCTCTGATAACCTACTATTTAGCATGCAGTGTTCACCTATAACTGGTTGTGCAATGAACTATCTCATTAAGTGTGCATTTTATATTATAAGAATTATTGTAACACCCACTGGTAGACCTAATAAATAAAATAAAATAAAAAAATACAGAGAACATAACTCAAAGGACTTTGTGCATTGAGAACAAACCGCTCCGTATTGGTGTATGGTATTAATATATCAACTAGCTCCGACGCTATTTACAGCTGTATAGATTTATGGTCTTCAGAAAACATCTTACTTCGTAGAAAATAGGTCGTTAATATACGCAGCGTTGTAAAATTCACATTTTTGGCTGATCCTTCATGTGCCCGAAAATAATATCCTTTGTTTTTTTGTTTACAACAAGATTTCTGCCTTCCATTACCTTGGATAAAAATTACGGTCACTCACAAGGGCCGCTTGTTGGCTAAGCATAGACAGACAGCCTCGCATAGACGGGGCTTTTTATGGCAGAACCCAGACAAAATTAAAATTTAAAAAAACCCGCCGTCGTTCATTGGCTGAACAGATTTTCATGAAACATGGCTAAGAACGGTTCATCCGTTTGGGAGCTACGATACCACAGACAGATACACAGATACACAGATACTCAGACAGACGCGTCAAACTTATAACACCCCTCTTTTTGCTTCGGGGGTTAAAAAACACTTATGTGTGACATTTAATCGCCATCAAATGCGTAAAATATTTGATTTGAAATTAATTGTTTCAACTTCAGCCTTACGCAATGTGTGAAACTATATTTCTATTTTATCCTCAAGTCTATTTTCAAAAGCTTGTCTCCCAGCTTGTGTCTATGCTAAGGGGCACTTCTAAAACATGAACAAAACGATATCTAGGTTACAGCCCCGCTAGCCTATAAAAAGATATCCGAAGAAGAACCACCGGAATCAATAAACGGATTAGGCGGCTCTCGGTCGGAATGTTATCGGAAAAAACACGATTGAACCGAATAATAGATTTTAAAGCTGGAACACTTTGTTCAGCGTTGTTCTTTGAGGATTTCTTTCACTTTGCTTTCGTCGCTTGGAAATGGGGTATAAACCTGGTAAAATCTTTCGGTAAAAACCAGCACGTTCCGTGAATTGACTTAACGATTTGCTCGCTGATAAATATAGCCTCTCCATCTACCGTATTATTCGTCAACTGACACCGTATATTTAGTACCATTCGGTCAAGTCGTCAAAATGATATTATCACATTATACTAATACTGCTACAACTATGAATGCAAAAGTTTGCATGGATGGATGATTATGCGCTACTTCAAAAACGATTGAATGAATTGAGCTGAAAATTATAAAAGAGTGTAAGTGAATGGAGTAGTTCTAGACCCAAAACTACATTATATACACTCGAGAGCAATGAATCCGGGTCACTCAAAGAATCCAAAAAATCTCGGAAAGTAAGAATGCTAGGTTAATGCAATAAATTGTATTTAATAGACAATTTAATACTCCTTAAATGAAAGTTAAAAAAATATGAGTCACCATACATTTTATTTACACAAAATTACATAAAGAAAAAAAACTGCTGATCTCTCCTTAAAACAAAAATAGGAAACATGAAATTTTTGAACTTTATGACGATTTTCTTGAATTTCAATACTTCGTATTACCTCCTCGTGCTTCCATTACTGCGTTTACGCGGTTTGGCATGCTGTACACCAAGTTCCTTATACGATTTTGGGCAATATTCTCCCATTCCTCTGTGAGAGCAATTTTGAGCTCAGGAAGCGTGATTGGGGGAGGGTTTCGTTGTTTTACGCATCTCCCTAGCTCGTCCCAAGCATGCTCGATCAGGTTGATATCCGAGCTGCGCGCTGGCCACTCCATACAAGTAATGTTCATCTCTTGAAGGTAGTCATTCACAATCCTACCTGTATGAGGTCGGGCATTGTCATGCATAAATATAGCATCCTCACCCAAATTGACCATAAATGGACCAACGTGTTCGTTGAGGATTTCTTCCACATATCTTACGCTAGTTAAAGAGCCGTTTTCTATGATCACCAGCTCTGTGCGACTTTCAGAGGAAATTCCGGCCCACACAAGTACAGACCCACCACCGTAGGCTACTTTTTCTTCGATGCATGCTTGCTTGAATCTTTCCCCTGGTCTTCTATACACTCTGTGTCTTCCATCGTGCTTGTAGAGCATAAATTTTGATTCGTCGGAGAACATAACTTTCGACCAATCTTCAATACTCCAATTTACGTGGTTCTGGGCATATCTTAGTCTTGAAATACGATGGCCACGCTCCAGTTTAGGGCCGTTTGCAGGTCTAAGGGGTTTTAAGTTAGATTCAGCAAGCCGACGTCTTACTGTCCATGCACTTGGGTTACTTCCTCCGAGGCGTCGAAACTGATTTGTGAGTTCAGTTCCTGTGAGAAAGCGATTTCAAAGCATGGTGTTCACCAAGTATCGGTCTTCTCGTGCTGTGGTACACCTAGTTCTGCCCGTTCCTGGTCTGCGTAGGTTAGAACCAGTTTCTTCGTAACGTCGGAGAACTCTTTGTACTGTTGACAGCGACACACCGACAGTCCTGGCTGTATCGCGCTGACTCCGGCCGGTTTCCACCAATGTAAGTATTCTGGTGCATTCTTCAAGTGTAAGCGACATGATTTCAGCTTGAATAATGAATATTGAGCACTATCAACCTGGTTTATGTACCAACATAAATGACAGATTACAAACAAAAGCAAAAACAAATCCTGTAATTTCGTAGTTCCATCTTCGACAGTGTTCCCTTTTCAAATTTGATTTTTTTATGATATAACTTTACAATAACTAAGAAGTTTTAATACTTTCATTTAAGGAGTATTAAATTGTCTATTAAATACAATTTATTGCATTAACCTAGCATTCTTACTTTCCGAGATTTTTTGGATTCTTTGAGTGACCCGGATTCATTGCTCTCGAGTGTATAAGCTTTTTATCCATAACAACGCCACATTCGTTGAAATGAGTCCCAGAAAAAAAATACTGACCACACACTGTGCCACAAGACGAGGGGTTAGGTTTTATTATTAAACATTGTAAACCCGACACTTCAAACCTCAAAACCCAAACAAAATTCATAAGTAAACAAAAGACACTAAACCCTGGTTCGCAGCACAGCGTACTCGAGATAAAAAGAATAAGTTAAAATGAGAAAAGTTCCATCAGGTTATAGAAATGAGAAGATTATTGTTATCTTTTGGTACTACTTGAGTTATGCGCGAGCTGCGCGATCATCTCGTCAGATACGAGTCACTTGGAACAACGTACTTTTGGTACAGTTGAGAATGTAACCAGAGTCTTAAAGAGATCTGAAATTAATCTTAATGAACCACTTAATTTTGTTACATGTATCTTTATTCACAAAGAAAATTTGTTAATACTCTTTGATTATAATTTTCTTTGATAACAAAGTTTGATTCTCACTTAAACTGGTAAGCTTTCTTTAACACTTTCATGGCCCAAGACGCAGACGTACTTCTGTGGCTCAGTGGTGCGGCGGCGCGCCCCTGCGGATCGCACCGCCGACGCTGGGCAGTGTCAGCGTTAAGCTTTAAGTATTTCTGTTAATTTTCGTACAGCTCTAGTTTTCCAGATTAAAAAATTGAAACAAAATTACGATTGAACTCTCAGACTCGAGAAATCCCTCTGCGTACCTATTCTAGTGTTGGAATCTTGATAGATGTACATAATTAATTAATTATTCGCGATCTTCGATTTTCTGAAAACTATTTTCATCCGCCATTTTCCTCCATCCCTAGGTTCATTAATTAGTTATTTATTTTCATAGTCGCTAACTTAAATTATGCACTGCACCAGTGAACGGATGAAACGTGGAAGCTTTACCTCTAGTGTAAGATGCGCGCGAAATGACCGCACATTACAAACTACAACTTACATGTGAAATATCTTTCTGAATGCTTTCATGTTTCATCCGTTCATTGCACTGCGCACTATTAAAAAAAAACAAGTCAAAAACGCAAAGGGATCCTAAATGTAATAAAAATACACTAGACATAATATATTATATCGATTACACACAATGATCATCATTACAGTATGTGTAATGTAATCCATGTATCAATCGCCTCGGGACAAATATTTGTACGATCTGCAGATATTTGTTCAGGGGTTCTGGATGTTTTTCTGTGTATAATAAAAAATATCTATCTATGTAGTGTATTGTATTATGTATATCAGTTATCTAGTACCCATTACACAAGCTCTGCTTAGCTTGGGGCTAGATAATGCTGTGTGAATTGTCCAGCATTATTTATTTATTTATTTAATTATAAACCTTCAGCTACATAAATATTAACAACCTACTATTCTGTAACCTAATTGAAATTAGACTACCCACGCTTATAAAATACGGACATAGTTCTTCCCCACTTTAGTATCTAAAGTCCTCTTCACAAAATTAAAATTCACTTCGCGAATTTCTTCCTAGTTCCGTATAAATAAAACCGGCAATTTGCCTCGGGACTTGCTTTGCTTAATTATATTATCTTTTAAGCACTTTCTGTGTAAAGTGGGCACGTTGTAATGAATGTACGGATGTGTTCTCACATTTTGATGTTTGAGAAATTCGTGCTGAGCTCTACATGAATGGCTCTAGGAAGATTTTAGACGATTAATTGTTTTAGTCGTCATTTGTATGCATTGACAGATGAAGGCGTTTGTTGGTAACATTATTTTTATATTATTATGTTCATTATGTCGATGACTTTAACGTCATTTATTTTAGACGCCTCATGAATAAGTAGTATGTTCTCAAATCAGCCTATGCTGTCCATAATGGGATATCAGCCTCCCCTAATGAGTGACGTGCCCTGTCTTCAGCTTGCCGCATACAGCATCTGCTTGCAGCCTTACGCAGGTCACCATTCCACCTAGCCGGAGAGCGCCATACACTACGTTTGCCGAGTTGACATGACATCTTACAAACGGCAACTTAGCTTACCAGAAGGTGCCAAAAGCTAAACCAAAAGAGTAAAAATTTAGCATCTTCAATGCAATAAGAGCACACAATCCTTTGTTTCTCCGTGGGTCGCGGAGATCCGATCAGTAATCACGGCTCAGACACAAAGGTAAGAATTAGTGGATGTCTTTAAACCGGCAAAGGGTTCTTTTGTCTCCTAATGAGGGTCAACATGCTTGGAGCTTTTCTTACAAAGAGTTTGCGGAAAGCCCGGGAAGCCAGCCTTTTTGTTTTCTGATGATGCCTAACGATCTCGGGCACAAAGTGATCCCTCGGATTTTATTTGAATGTGATTGTTTTACTTTTGCGAAAAGTGAGAAGGCACAATACAGAATTCAAGGTGTGGATGCACTAACAAATATGGTAGGTAGCTATACCATCAATATACATAGGTATTAGTGTGGGTTAGGGTACATCTGGTCCGAATCTCAAACTCATCCGCGGACGAGATGTCCACTTCACTTTTGAGTAGGGGTACATCTCGTCCGAATCTAAAATCTCTTGGTTTTAGATTCGGATGATTCAACCAAAAATGAAAAGGACAACTCCTCCAAATCTGGTCGTTTCTTTTCTAGGGTTTTGTATCGAAATGTTTTATTGCTCAGTAGTAGTATCAGCTATCAGTGTAATTCAGATTTCCAAAACTAAACTGTTAATTGTATTATCAAAGAAAATTACTATCAAATAATAGAAACAAACTGCAGACTGTTGCAAACAATCTACAGGTAGCTCAACTGATCCATTTTAATACTAGTCGGAAGCGTCCTCAAATGTTGGCTGCATTGCCCCGCTATATGGCAATACTGATGCGCTGCGCCAGATACCCACCAGCTCTCGGGGCACGCGTCGCTTCGAGTAGATGCTCAGATATTTTTTTAAAAACCCGGAGAGTTTCGGTACCCCATGAACCTAGGGTCTCGACTCCAAGGGAAGTAAATGTGCTGGCTCTGTCGAGACCTGCATATTTGCGCCTCTTGGAATCCTCGCCCTCTGTCGCCGCACCCTCACGGATGTCCTCGGAAGATAGGAAGACGCAAGTGTGTCGACGCATGTAGCGTCCAACACAACATGGGCCTCGACAAATCCCATGTGACCTAGTGTCATACCATCTGGCTTCTTACCATCATCACGCAATAGACCATTCGGTTCGAGAATAGCTGTACGTTAGGGTTACAAAGGCCCTCCGGGTGATGTCGTTAAAACTGGCATGGCGTGATATCCGACCGGCGCGGCCCTAGTACACGATAATCCGTGATGACTAAGCTGTTCGACAGCAGTACTGCATTGGCATTCATGAGGCACGCAACACCTTGCACCCAACCGAAGACATGCATAAAAGTTAGGTATGCAATAAAAACTGAACTAAACTAATTTGAAAGCACTTAAATTTTCCTTTCATAATTATCAAAATAAAAACGATTACATAAATGATCATAATCATCATCCGAAGCCGAATTTTACCCACTTCTGGGTACGGGTATAGGCCTCCCGAAGTTTGTCCAATATTTGTTTCGGGTGTTTTGGGTATTTTATATGTACCTATGACAAAAATATTTTCTATGTAATTATGGTGTAATTAAATAATATCAGTCATCTAGTAGGTACCCATAACACAAGCTCTGCTTAGCTTGAGTCTAGATGATGTTGTGCGGATTGTCCAGCATTATTTATTTATATTAAATTCCTCAATCGAATAGAACACCTAAGTTAGTGCCACTATACCTCACCGCCGTGACTAGAATCCAAGCTTTGTATCTACGTTACCTACTAAAACACCTCAGAAAAGTATAGAATGCTCCACACATGTTTCTTACAAGCTAAAACATTGAATTTTTAACTTCACCCGCGGTATCTTGAGGTGAACATTTTTAAGCTACGTCTGCACGTTACGAGACGTGACTCTATCAGCATAAGGCTGTTTTCACCGTGAACGAGACTAAAATGCAAAAATGGTTACTGGGAATTCGTACTAAAATATTTTTGATGTTTTTAGCGCTGGTTTTATGGAAGTCGTACGGAGGTGTGCGGGGGCGATGGCTAATGATGTTTTCTATGATAACAAGAATAAGAATAAGAAATCTTTATTTGTAGCATTACAATTTAAACTTATTCTAGTAATTTAACTTACCAGTACGTATACTTACAAACATCATAAGACTTCGTTAAAGGTAAGACTTTAATGCTGCAAAATGGCGTCCGACTCAGCATTTGTTGTGCTTTCAGCAGCGTTGAGACAACTAGCCGGTGGCCTAGTTATCTCAACGCTGATATTCCGTCCAAACCAAATGATGCGTCACGAACACTAACACAAATTTATTTAAAACTAGCTGCATTCTTACTACCCGTTGTCCTATTAATGTTGGCTTTGAAAATATTAACTAACCTAACATTACAGCAATTTCGATATTCGATTCGAAGATTCTTTTATTTTGATTGTGATGGGATTTTGAATAAACATTCCACAATGTTAATAAGGCACTCCCAAATATATGGAATGCAATTTAATACTGGGCCGAGTTCATATAGTGCTCATACATGAAAAAACCGCAGTTGCACAATGTGCATTGTGCACTCCACCTATCCTAAATGGCGCTGGAAGCTTCTTAAAACTACAGACGTTGCAAACCCATTCCAAAGCGAGAAGCCGTTGTTAGATAAACTTAATGTAGGTAGGTACTTATAGAAGCCAGAATTCTCCCGATCTTAGGCCAAACTTGAGGTAAACTGAAGCCATGTCTTGAATATAGTCTGTCAAAAATCATCATATAGATGATGATTTTTGACAAACTATATTGGTAGTATCAAGACATGGCTTTAGTAATGCAATGTATAGACATTTTTAAAACTTCTTACAACCTGTAGGTAGTTACGTCAATTTTAAAAACCATTTACTTGTGTTCGTGCTCCGCGGCCAACCCAATTTCTAGCCAGTTTTTTGTAAAATGGGAAATCAACAATTAAAATTGTTACCAAAAGGTTAGGTGAGGTCGGGAGGTTTTCTCTGTTTCGTAACGAACGATCGATCCTACATAGCCAAGTAACTTTGAAAAGAATTCGTCAAATCACGACAGTCCAATCTACCCACAACCTGTGAACTACACATCCTCTGAACGCGGAACGCAGCGAAACCGTCGCGTATGAATCGTGTGAATTCAAGCGCTCGCAAAAATTGCGATTCACAATCAGCACCCATTCACTGCGATGTGACGAGTGCGAGATAAGATTCGTGTGAAACGGTGGAAGAATAGAACGGACGTGTTATGATAGTACAAGGACTCTTGTTCACACACGTTTTGTTCGCCGTGAAAATCTATGGTTAATTTGCCGTGAGAAGGCACGGTCGTCAGTGTTGTATGGATCACTATATAAGCTTGTTGACAGCACCGTGCACACGGCGAATTAACCCTAGATTTTCACGGTGAAAAATCCGGTATATCAACAAGCTTCTATAGTGATTCACACAACACTGCCAGCCGTGCCCTTCACAAGGGTGAATTAACGGTAAATTTTCACGGCAAAAAGGACCATTACCCTCAGTTTTTTAAACTTACCTACCCATAAGCACCCATTACACCAAATGCGAGGTGACGAGTGTGAGATAAAGATGTCATGAGTTGTTTCGAGACTTTTCTCTAACTCTCATGGTTTCAGATTTGGCCATCCACTCCCATCTCTAAAAGCAAACCTGTATATCTATTAGTCAGTGACAAACATAAAAACTGCCGCCAAAAGTCCTTCACCGTTTTTTCATACAAGTGGGCTTATTCCCCATGCAAAGTTCAGGCCACGTTTAAGTGGTGAAAGGTATAGAGCGAGAATAGAGCTGATGTTGCCAAACTGGAGCTGGTTGTTATCTAGTCTGAAAACAGCGAAGCGAAACATCCAATTTGTTTTTTTGCTGCAAAATAATTTTGAAGGAGTATTGAAAAGTTACAAATATCCTACTAATTCTACTGATCTGCTATGGGGTGTTTCTACCTACCTACCTAATTATAAAGTTTCATCAAAAAAGCTGTTTGACATGATCGTACGCCAAAATAGTTTTGTTACAAATAACAAAAATAGTAGATACAATATTATTATAAAGTGTCATAGTAAAATCTGATAAGTGAGAACCGAATAAACAAAAACATAAAGGCCGCTTCGCGGTAAATTTTCCAATGCGACCAATACAATAATAATAAAAACCCAATAAAACTTATTTTTGTAAAGCGCCTTGCGGGAAAATTGGAGCAAATTTAATATTTTTCCAAAAGGATTTCAACCTTATTGGTCATTTATTGCTATGTATGATATTGGTTATATTTTGTGATTCGTTTCATTACTTTGAATAGACTTGTGTTAGAGAAATCTTTAAAACAGTGAGAACAGAATTGGGCAATTTGCCGCGGAGGCGACACAGGCGGACACTGAATATATATATAATATATAAATAAAGCACAAAACAAATCCAAAAAATTAAGGTAATCGAGGTAAAAAGTCATAGTTAAATTAAATATAGCCGCCATATCGTATGCCAAAAACGGAAGCCGAAATAGCTCAAAAATAAACACTCAACGCTCCATTCGCGTAAATTATTAGTACGAATGAAGTACGCAAGGTTCATGATAAACAAAATGTTTGCAATCCATCAAAGCATACCAATCTGACGCAGATTTGCCACATCGATATCAATAACAAAGTATTTCTACTGGAATGGAACTTTATAGAAACATTCACAAACGAACTAAAATAAGCCTTACAACAATAGGAATAAAGACGTTGTGGATTGCAGATGAGATGGCGATTCAAGGGGTAATTGAGCCATCAATCTTATGGTGTCGGGAGACAGAATCTCCATCTGATGCGATTGATTATTGACAGACGCTTGTGTAAATTGCCCATTTCGTATATTGAATCATCAAGCTGCGTCCGCACTCTAAACCTTTAGATTCCTATTTAATTCAAAGAACTGTTTGATGTGACCTAAAAAGCTCAGAAAACCGATGGCCGTTGGGCCAAACGGTTCCAAAGAAGTGACTACGTATCGGGAGACGCAACGTGAGCAAACACCCGCGAAGTGGACCGACGCGACGACCTGGTGAATGATCGGGAAAAACCTGTGAATGATGAAGATTGGTGAACGCAGTAAAGGTATCTTTATCTGGCCAGGCTATCCTTGAGTTTACCCAGGGAATATGTTTCTGCGTAGTTCTTTTAACGATCTCGCCAGACGCAATAATGTTGATTCCAGCAATAAGATCAACACCTCCTGCTATAATGGAAGCTTCTGATTTGACTTAACTATTATCTGTTCTCCGAATACACATTAACGCTAACAGGTCTAGACAGTAATTTCATTTTCAACGTATCAAGGTATATCTCTGAAGTTCACAAGAGGCCCTATGTGAACGCTCCTTTATCGAAATCTGGAGTAATTACATTCCTTCCAAGAGCAATAGGCTCGTTTTCAAGGGTCCTTAAACAGTTAAGATGCTCAGGTTATTGATTCTTCAGTGATCTGAAATTTCAATAAAATTGAATTTGATGAGACATTCTACTTTGTTATGCAGAGAGCATGATTTGTATGAGAGCAGGTGTTTACGTTAATATGATTTTTTATCTTTATTTGAGACATGCCTAGCAGGTTTTATTTGGTTAGTTAATTTTTTTTTATATAATTTATTTCCACCGTACGTATTACAACACGTGATATCTTCAATAAAGATATTGAAATAGGAAACAAAGTTATATATAAAAAAAATTGGTTGTCTGTAAAGTCGGTTTACTGACGATAGTTGAACGTGACAACGTCTCAGAGCGAGGTAACGCCGCATGAGGTAACGCCGCATGACGTCATGTTTTTTCGTGCGTGCAGCCGGCTCTATCGAATTTTAAGACGTTGTCACGTCAAAAGGAAAAGAAAGAACCCTACAAGGTTTTCAAATAGAAATACACCTTATACTATAAAGTAAAATTATTAAGGGTTGGCTGTAAAAGGACAAAGAATTTATAAAATTAGAAATAAAATAATGATAATGATGATATTATCCATTGATTTGTGATGTGGCCACGCATCAAAGCATCGTGTATCTAGTAATTGGATATTTCCAGAAGCGACCCTTTTGCCTTTGATCTACCATCGGGCAACTCATTATCCGAGAAAAAACATATCGATTATAATAGAAAACCACTGGCCTTTACCTATGTTCGCTGGGTTTTTCCATCTCAAAGATTTATAACATCGCCAAGGAGGTTTATAAGCCTTTGAGAATTATTTATAGCTTGTAATAAACGCTCATATTCGGTGTTTGAGCGTTTGTACGGTTCTGCCAGTGGCCGGCTGTTATGAGCTATCATTTAACAACTGTTGCCGGCGAATTGTTTTTTTAATAGTTTAATATTATTTTTGCGAAACAATTTCAGATATTATTTGCTCGTGGTGCGTTCAAATATTTGTAAATGTTGAAAAATGAAGGCTTTATAATTTGTATTGTTTCACATATAAAAGGTATTCTACCTTAGCTGAAACTACAGATGTGTCGTGCGTCCCGCACGTCAATAGTGGCAAGTTTAAAATAGTTCTATCAATCTCTGCGTGCAAATAAAACCGTTCGCACTATCTGAAGATTTTTAATCTAAGGGTTTGAAGCGATTGGTAAACAGAAGTTGGTCCCTGTTTATTTCCTCCTTGCTACCCATTAACAAAATTCTTTGTTTCCTAATTCCATTGTACGTGATATTAGGTACATTCATATGACTAGTGGTCAATTCAACAGTACCTCATCAGGAGTTCAAATGGCCTGCTCAAAGGGACTACATTAGCAAGTCTGCACATAGTGCAGAATCAGCATCTGGCGCCTAAATAATGACCGTGGCTTAGCAAACTTGCAGGTGGGCCCTGAATTAATGATGCGCTGAGTCAGCGATCCGTAATTGGTGCCTTCCCTTGACAATAGCATCATCAAATGGTCAAATAGACTGAAGTCGGCTCTTTGTGTACTTATGTTTAGCTAGTCAGAACCAGCTGATTGACTTCCGTTCTGCTGACAGAAGATAAGATACCTACAACAATTAAATTTTGAACACGAATCTTGCAAATTCGTCTTTAATATTTTTAAATGATTAAGTTACCTTTACCTATTTAAACTGTGTATGTAGTATGATGTTTCCCAAGTGGGAAACTACGTCAAGATTTCTCATTATCCATATCGCAATGTTTGAAATCTAAAGTTTTCACTCAGTGCGTCCTACGCGTCATGACCTACGCGTCATGACCTACGAACTTACGGAGCTGGGACGTGTACACTTACGGTAGGACTGATCTACCAGTTCAAAGTCACTCAGCGAGTTATTAAAAGAGCTGGTTGGAGTTTCTCTGAAGGATAGAATTCTTGGCGAACAAAGAAAGGTATAGAATAAAAAAATAAAACTAACCTAATGGTTATGATCAAATAATAGAAACAAATACACATAATATTTGTGTATAATTATATTATAATAGAACTAGTACCTGTTTACAATTGAAAAAATTGACCTAACTGCAGACTGTTGCAAACAATCTACAGGTAGCTCATCCGATCCATATCAACCAGTTGGAAGCGTCCCTAAAACGCTGGCTGCATTGCCCCGCTGTATGGCAATGCTGATACGCCAGATACTCACAAGCTCTGGGGTCACGCGTCGCTTAGAGCAAAGGCTTAGATAGTGTTTAACCTATTGGTTAATAAGACATTTATTCACAAAGAAAATTATACTAGTATTTACAATTGAAACAATTGAGCTAACTGCCGACTGTTGCAAACAGTCTACAGATAGCTCAACTGATCCATATCAACACCAGTCGGAAGCGTCCCCAAGACGCTGGCTGCATTGCCACGCTGTATGGCAATGCTGATACGCTGTGCCAGATATTCACCAGCTCTCGGGTCACGCGTCGCTTCGACCAGACGCTCAGATAGTTTTTTGAAAACCCGAAGAGCCTCGGTACCCCACGGACCTAGGGTCTCGACTCCAAGGGGAGCAAATGTGTAGGCTCTGTCGAGACCTGCATATTTGCGCCTCTTGAGATCTTCGGCCAAATCTGCCGCCGCACCCGCCCTCACGGATGTCCTCGGAAGATGGGAAGGCGCAAGTGTGTCGACGCATGTAGCGTCCCACACAATGGGCCTCCCCAACTCCCGTGGGACTAGTGTCATACCGTCGGGCCTCTTACCATCGTCACGCAACAGACCATTCGGTTTGAGAATAGCTGGTACGTTAACGGTGACAAAGGCCCGCCGGATGATGTCGTTAAGGCTAGCGTGGCGAGATATCCGACCAGCGGCCCTAGTGCACGATAGTCCGTGATGACCAAGCTGTTCGACAGCAGTACCGCACTGGCATTGATGAGGCGCGCAACACCTTGCACCCAACCGGAGACATGTTGCGATACGGAAAGTTACGGGATCCAATAAAGTACCAGTGTTATATGAAGGAAATGCTTGCAACCAATGTCCTGACTCCCATTTAGAAACGGCCAGGAGGCGGGCACGATCTGCAGAGCTGGAGCACGTTTGTAACAAACAGTTCCGTGTCAACTCACACAGAGGCCCGTCCCATTGCCGTTGGGACAAAAGTGATTTTGGGGGAGCAGCATCGGGGCAAGCACTATGCCAAGCCGTTCGAGCTTCGTCTAAAAATGAAATTTTCAATGACATTCCAGGTGGGACCAAAAGAGAAGGATTTAAAATTTTTTCAACTAAAGAACTAGTGCTGTAGACAGAAAACAAGAACGCTGGTAGGGCTACACTTGAAATTTTGCGTATACCTAAGCCTCCCAATTTGACAGGCAGGGAGGCCTGCGACCATGCCTTGTCATCTAAATCGATATTCAAAACCGATGATAAAGTATTCTTTATTATGTTGTCTAAGCCTTCCAAGAGCTCGCTGTGTTTCCACATTTGACTACATCTCAAAGAATACGTAAATTTAGGTACAAATAGACAGAACCGAATAATTGTAAAAGCCATATGACTATTAATTTTGAGCAGTCTGTCCGAATTTTTGTGGAAATTTTGAATTTTCTCATCTACAAATGACTGAAAAGACTCATCAAGAATTGGTGAACCAAGGAGTCGAAGTGAACATTTGTTAATTGATCACGTAGTTATGCTATTTTACTTGGCAATTATAAAATGTGTCTAAAATACAAAATGTAAAATTAATATTTACTGAACCTGAGCATTCCTATCTAAACCTATTTTTTAAAATGTTCCGTCTCTGTGTCACTCAAAGTATCGTATCATTATTCAATCGATGACTGTGGTATAGCACATTTTCTAAAATACTTATTGAAAAGCCAGTTTGAAAGACAAGAAAAAAGCCACGTGGCCCGCAAGAAACCCCGCATTCGTCACAGGGTATTAGATGTGCCATATCGCATTACAGGGGTCAATCTACGGACGTGACCTACATTACCCTCTGCTCAAAGAACCCGTCTAATGGATCCATTGGTTTGAGGGTCGAAATGATCCGGATCGAACCAGGTCTCTTATCTGTGAAATCGATGTGCGGGTCGGGTTGGTTATGATTTGGATTTTGATAATTGGTTGCTTTTTTATGTCGGTTGAGTTGTTTTTCTCTTGCTTTTATTATATTGACAAAAATAAAACACATTTAACATAAACAGTAAAATTAACGTTTTTCTTAATCATTCTTAGGTAGGTACATATTTAATTCATTTTAGGTATGTTCGTAATATTTTTATTTTACCTAAGTATGTCTAGTACCTAATTTGTATTGTAATTGTAAAATAAATAATAGATTCAGGCGTCACTTTGCGGAAATCCATTTTATAATATTAGGATAAAACAATATTCAGTAACAATTCAAATTATTACTAAATATTGTTTTATCCTAATATTGTAATTAACTCTCTGTGTTAGGTAAGTAATGTTTTACCTACTATTATTTTTTTGTTGTGGCATTTTATGTATTTTTAATTTTTTTTATGATGTGACTTTTTATACGTAAATTTTAATTTTGTATTAATTTATTATTTGTAAATATTCCTACACAAAATTATTTGTATCAAAATAATAATATGAGAAAAAAATTAAACTGAAACTGTTCTAGACTCATTAGCAAGTTGTTTGTACCTACGCTAATTAACTATTTATTGGTTAAAACTCTTGTCAAAGAGTTATTTATCTTGCTGGGCGTGAGAGATTTGATCAAAAATTACTTCATTATAGAGTTGCTCAACGTACAAAAAACAGGCTGTTACTATAATGGAAAAAAAAGTTTGATCGTGGTTTTAACCAATCTAAATTCCAAAATCAAAACACTTTGCACCAACAACTGCAGAACACTTCATATCAGCTCTGTAATAATATTACATGCAAGCTCAAAGCTTGAATATAGATCCAGGAGATACACCTCCAGGCTAGGGATCCGACCCTCGATGTCTCTTAAAACTAAATACACTTCCCGCGCGAAAGCAAATTTCATGCATAAAATTATTGAAGGCGCTTGTGTGAGCCACACGACTACCTGTCACAGAACTCTCTGTGTATGGCATGAGCTGAAGATTTAAGGCTTTTATCATCAGTTATCATCATCAACCTATACTTGTCCACTGCTGGACACAGACCTCGACAAACAAGTGCCATAGCACCCTAGAATCTGCTTGATCCCAAAACATTATATTTCCTAAATAAATCCCCTTACGCTTCTAATATTGCCACACGTACATCTGGCAGCGGCAGTGGCTCACTACTAGTCCTAGGGACAAGGTCTCAGGGTACAGTAATATCAGCAGTAGGTTGGTCGGTGTCGTCCGGCAGCCTATCTGAAGATCAAGCTCGAAGTTCTTCCTGAAATGATCCGAAAACGATGTTATCAGCCAATCTTCCGAAGTCGAGGCAGGGCAATCGCATTATAAAAGTGACCGACAGAATTTCAAGTCTGCAGTAAAGCTCCATATTATTCAAGCTGCAGAAAGTAGTAGTTTGGCATTTTAACAGCTGTGTGGTGCCGGATTAGAATTTACACCACCCTCATTCTTTCCGCAGGTGTCGTAAGAGGCCTAAGGGACATCAACCGGGAGCGGCGGCAGCGCCCCCTGCAGAACAATTCTACCACCAAACTACGATCCCCAACCCACATGCCCAAAACCTCGAGGATGTAAACGTCGTAACATAATAATTATCACTTTATTGCAGAATTAACTTAGGTAGGTCTGTACACTTCTGACTTTGATTATTTGAGTATTGAGCCTTTTCTTGCTCAATATTGGAATAACTGAGGATATGTTTCACTGGAAATAGTTTTTCAGATTCACGCGATGTAGGCCACGAATCGTTAGAAAAGTATTTCATTATTTTGAATATTAGGTACACTATTATGTATTTTCTCAAACTCGTATGTTACACTATGATAACTTTAGTTTTTAGACACCTACTGTTTAGTTCATCGACATAAGTAAACAAGGGGAGACAAGTTACCAGCCTCTCGCAAGTGGAAGGCTCAAATTAGGTGCATATGGCCTGGTTCACCCACCTAGTAATGGTTGGACTGTCATCGGCGCCGCCGGCGTTAGAGTTTCGCGTGCGTATTGCTGTCCAGGTCGCACTTCGGTCTAGGAACGCCTTTCCATCTTTGTTGTTCTTTATAATTATTGCACAGGATTGTAAATTTAGCTGTGAGCGAGTGTTTGCGGGTAGTTATAACACAGCCAGATCTTGAGTAAGCGCTGGGAGAACGTGCCATATCTACAGATTTTACTTATATCTATGATTTAAATAAATAATGCTGGACAATTCACACAGCATTGTCTAGCCCCAAGGTAAGCAGAGCTTGTGTTATGGGTACTAGATAACTGATATACATAATAATAATACGAGTACATAGATAGATATTTTTTATTATATATAGAAAACGACCAGAACACCCTGAACAAATATCTGCAGATCGTACAAATATTTGTCCCGAGGCGGGAATCGAACCCGCAACCTCCTGCTGGTTTGTTGTTTAAGATTGAGTCGTAATAAACATTTATTCATTTTCATTTTCATCTTATCCCCCGCCGTCAGTTACTACCTTGCGCTAGTGCTAGCGCGGCAGTACCCCGCTCTCCCACCCGCCGAACCTGCACCACCCGCACAGCTTGTTGATATTGAAATGAACTCCGATATTAATATGTATGGTGCGATACAATCGACCGTCAATGTTTGCGCCAACTTTCAACAAACACGGTTCAATTAAATCGCTCCATATGCTCCAAACTTTCAATTGGATGATGTATTTGGAAAGTTTTCGTTTCACGTACTTTGTAATTAATTTTTGTCGTAAATAACAGCAGCTGGAGGATGTTTTCCTCTACCGGAGCTTTTACATGAAGGTACAATGTATAATGTTTGCCGTGGCCGTCGCAGCATAAGAATCGACCCCTGCCAGCACAGTCCGTGGATGTCGTAAGAGGCGAGAAAGGGAACCTGCTAGATAAAAACTTGTCTAACTGCTTATTTTGTAAACCTAAAGAAATTAAATTACTGAAATCTAAAGGACAGCAGCTTCATTCTGTGCGTGTTTAACACACATCTACTGCGACTAACAATTCGCCAATCTCAATCCCATGCGTGGTGATAGTGGGCAAAACACCCCTTGTTTGGGAGAGACACGTCCAGCAGTGGACGCATGAGTGAACGTATGAGTGAACGTATGAGTGAACGTATGAGTGAACGTATGAGTGAACGTATGAGTGAACGTATGCGTGAACGTATAAGTGAACGTATGAGTGGACATAGTTAAGGTATAATGTTTAACGCATTCACTGCCCGTGCAACCCGCAGGGCCGCCGCTACATGGAGGTGGACGTGACCATCTGCGTCTTGGGCCCTGATAGTGTTAACTTATTTGATAAATCTTTTTTACAACAAATCAAATATTTTACGTAGTTAAGTTTTCTATGCTCCAAACTTTAAATTGGATGGTATTTGGAAAGATTTTCGTTCTACATACTTCGCTATTTATTTTGACCGTACATAATTGCACGATGTTTTCCTTTAAAAGAGTTCTACTAATAGGGGTAGGTAAAATTCGGAATTTATCTGAAAGGTATTTTAGCAACATTTAAAAAATTGAGATTTGCTTTCTGAATCAAAACTTTTTATCTTTATCCTCCTTGACCCAGCAATCAAGTAAATCATCTCAAATTAAACTGAACCATATTTCAATGCATGCAGACATTTAATTAGAAGCGCATAAAAGAGCTGCAATGCTAGTAAATACGAACTGCAAAATTGCTCTGAAACCTGATTCAGGCATTCCTTTGGCAATAACGGTTACTGCTCGCTAAATGCCTTCAGCTACAGCCAGTCCTTTACTTATAGTGTAGTGCCTAGTAAGTTCGTACAGCACCGGTAGCATAGACAGCCTTGCCGAGGCTTTGTATCTCTACTCGGTTCAAGAATACTACATATTTTTTTGTACACAAGGACGTTTACAAAAACGAAGAAACATGGGTGGAAAATATAATGACACTGGGATCTTCAGAGCAAATGACAGAAGTTCGAAGAAACTTTTGGCTACGACAGCTTTAATTAATTTTTTAATTACTTTTATAATTTATACATTTTTCCCAGCACATGTGCGTGTGCAGCTATGCGTTGTAGAAGTATTTTATTATAGTGACTACCTTCATGTTACCTTGTTATATTCCTTGTTATGTGTTCTCTCTTATATTATCAGTTGCTGTTAAGTTTTCATTCCAAATCAAATCCTTTTCATCATCATACTCAATACTCAATATTTATATACCTACTCAATATATTTATTGTTTTCATGATCTTCCGGTTTTTATCCCACGACAGGCGGGGTCGACACTACATGTATTTTTTCTTCCAATTTCCTCTATCAGCCGTCATCTCTACGATCTCAGTGGCGCAGCGGGCGAAGGTCCACCTGCGACGCAGGAAGTTGCGGGTTCGATTCCCGCCTTGGGACAAATGTTTGTACGATCTGCAGATATTTGTTCAGGGTGTTCTGGATGTTTTCTATTTATAATAAAACATATGTATCTATGTAGTGTATTGTATTAAGTATATCAGTTATCTAGTACCCGTAACACAAGCTCTGCTTACTTTGGGCTAGATAACGCTGTGTGAATTGTCCAGCATTATTTATTAATTTTTCTCTGTACTAACACCTTCCATTCATCTTTTCTTCAGTGTTACGCTTCCCTTATATCCCTCCACATTCAAATCTAACACTTTTCTCGTCATATTCATTCATAAATATCTGTGTTTGGCAAAAATATCTTGGATTCTAGAAGCTAAGAACTGCAGCCAGCGTCTTCGGGACGCTTCCGATGGGTGCCTATTGATATGGATTAGTTGAGCTACCTGTAGATTGTTTGCAACAGCCCGCAGTTAGCTCAATGTTGCAATGAGGATCCGTAACGTTTTTAGTTGAGAATGGAAAATTATAGACCTCAGAAATCCATAACACACAGTGCAAAAATTTTTGTTCTGCGACAAAAATTGACGAAGTTATGACCCAATTACTAGCGAAGTTCACTGAGTGACCGCCGCGGGTGCGTGTGACGTCATGGGTCTTTCAAAACTGAGTCTATTTGGTTATGTCATTTATTTTCCTAAACTTAAAGTTTCGGAGTAAATCACTAAAAACTGATATCTGCCTACGGTTAACGGGCGGCGACCGAGCGAGTGACGTCACTCGCACCCGCGGCGGTCACTCAGTGAACTTCGCTAGTAATTTAGTTAGTCATAACTTCGTACGTAATGGTCCGATTTGGATAATTTAAAAAGATATATCATTCTTATGTCATAAATAATAACGTGGGTACTATTTCTATTGAAATTGCTATAATTTTACGGATCCTCATTGTAAATTATAGTTCTAATTTTTTCTATTATTTGATTGTAATTTACTTTGTTAATAAAGGCATCACTAAGTACATAATACCTAACCTAGGCAGGCACAAGTCTTGAGGCGTAAAATTATAACTAATTGGAAAATCCAAACCAAAACGTATTTCTTTGAAGTTTTTTAGATTTAATTTATTAACATCTAAAATCTAATCTACTAAGTAAGTTGGTAATATGGTAGGTAGTATTGGCCGCTTAGTAGGTAAATAAACGGGTTGCCGGTTTTTCACTTCAAAATTCTAGCAAGGTAAGATCAAAACATAACTTAAGATAAAAGCAATCTAGAAAACTGCACGTGGAACCACATTTTACAAATCCAGACTAAAGATGGAAGTTTCAGGGAATTAGGGCCAGCAGACCCTGATTTCTGAAAGTTTCAGACCTGTGGTTCCTTAGCACAACATACTAATTCTATATAACAGACGTTTATAGCTTCGCTTCTTTTGGCAGATAATGGAGAGCTTATAGTCACTGATAAATAATTAATAATGCTGGATATTCCACACAGAATCATCATGTGATATCAGGTACTAGATAACTGATGATCACACTATAATATTAAAATTGCAAAAGTTTGGATTTTTATCCAAACAAACCATCAGTAGTTCTAGGCCCGGGATAAAACATAGGTTACTTTTCATCGCCGAGCAAAGCCGCGGGCAGTGACTAGTATTTGTATTAAATAGATAGGTTAAAGTTGCTTCCTAGTAAATAGTTTCTGTATTAAATACCAGTTACGTACATAGATAGATATTTTTAGTAGGTATACAATAGAAAACACCCAGAACAAATATCTGCAGATCGTACGAACATATATGTCAGGCGGGACTCGAACACTCAAGCATCTGCGTTGCAGGAGGATCTTTGACCGCAACGCCACAGAGGTCGTCTGTAATTTCCGAATACCTAACCAAAACCTAACATCCAGTCTGTTTTAAGTGAAATCAGCTAAGTTGAATGAATACAAAACGGGCAATAAGGGCCTTTGTTCACACACGTTTTTTTCGCTGTGAAAATCTATGGTTAATTAACCGTGTCGTTGTTGACGCCCCGGGTCGTTGTTGACGCCGGGTCGTTGTTGACACGCGTCGTCAACAACGACCGTCCCTACACCCTAAGTACATGTAGTACGTAGTACAAGTAAGTACAAGAGCCTTGGTTAAACCTCCTAGAAGTGAAACAGGTGATAACCGCATAAGCAAATTCAATTGAATTTGTGTGCTTTTCGTTCTGACAGTCAAAAATAAACCTGGATTTAGCTAGGGCTTACCTAGCTTGAGGTATTTAGGTACCTAATTCTAATGCAGCAATAGGAGTTTCACTTCTACTCTACACCAAGTAACTTTCTATGTACATGAAACACTGGCTACATGCAAATTTAAGCCTTATTTGCATTCGTGTATTCAGGACTTCGAAGGCAAAGGCGTGGACTAATTGCTTTACGGTGCTGCAATTACACTGCTGCGGGGGAAACCAATTAGAGTCTAATTTTGAAAAGCATTTCTTACTAAACATAGCTAGGTGTGGATAGTAACTCGTAGCTTTATCTAGAATTATTATTGATATTCTAAAAGTTACTACTAATTACAGCTAGTATTTACTATTGAAACTGTTGACCTAAGTGCAGACTGTGCAGAAATAGTGTAGAGGTAGCCCAACCGATTCAAATCAATATTTACTAATTTATTTTGATAAGTTATTCGTTGTAATCAACATACCTACCCCAATAAGTATGAATGAATAATATTTTCATCTCAGAAGATTTGAATCTTCTGAGATGATTGCGTATTTTTCTGCTTTCACAGGGAACCCTACCTTCCCTATAATCATATACTTTCCTGATTATCGTCGTCTATTGATTTTTACTTAAGTTTTTAGTATCTATATGTGGAAACTTGCAATTAGCCCTCAGTAGCATAGCATGCATGTATCATGCATGTTATAATAAGCAAAGACCTTTGTAAAAACATAGCTGTAAGTTTTCCGAAAATTAGTAAAATAAAAAATAAATAAACAAAACACAAC
This sequence comes from Eupithecia subfuscata, assembly GCA_963564075.1. Taxonomy (NCBI): domain Eukaryota; kingdom Metazoa; phylum Arthropoda; class Insecta; order Lepidoptera; family Geometridae; genus Eupithecia; species Eupithecia subfuscata. Next base: position 16,176,248 of record OY751099.1, on the reverse strand, counting down.
TAGGTGACAAATGCTATAAAGAAACGCTGTTAAACTTATGGCTGGCTTAAGGACAAATCTAGACGTCTCGTCTATATGAAAAAAAGTCCATTCACAGGGAAAATTTGAATCAATCTCTAGTACCAAAACCCAACAGCAACCCATCCTTTGTAAGTTTTCGGTTATGCTTATCCTTACTAGCTATATAGCTAGGCTGGTATATCTATTGCTTTGGTTACGAAATTGAATCGAGAATAATTGATAATTTATATTGAGCCAAGAAGCTCAACATATAAGGTTTACAATTAGATAGCAAACTAGTTTCTATCGAACCGTTTGGGCTTACAACATTAACCTTCTAATCATAAAAGATAACATTGAAAATGGAATACCAAGATTTTTTTTTCAATATTCAAAGCTAAGATAAGCTTGATCAAAATTGGCTTTCAATCATCTTAGCAGTCTTTTATTTTGTAAGGGCGGATTTTCAATCCTCAGATAAATCGTCGAATAGTCTACCTTTCGTTTTAAATAATTTATTCTCAAAAAGTCAAATATTACATGTCACTTACTTGAGAACAGGGTTTTACATAAAATTGGGTTTACATAGGTTATGGTCGTTTAAAAATTGACTCGTTCAATGTGCTTATTTATCAGGCAAATAAATATTTTCAACTTTTCAATAGTCTATTATGTAAGAATCCGTGGTTCCAGCTAGCCAACTTCACACTATCTGTGTGCAAGCGAGGTGCAGAGCTACAGTATTCAACGTGTTAGACAAGAACAGCAACAAAACGTGTATTTGACATTTGACGTTCGTTACAAAACAAAATTCAAACACATCCAGCATAACAAATCACCGTAGGCAGGTATGTCGCTTTTACCAAAAACCAAACGAAGAAACTGTCAATCATAGCTAACCTAAAACGTCACACTTATCGGGGAGATAAATGTAATCTGGCCCTAAGGTAACTTTATTCCTCAGTTAAGGACTTTATTCAACAGTTAACTTCTATCTGACCATTAAAAAACCAAGAATATCGCTATTCATCGAATAAAGGCTATCTGATTCTATATCTGAGGATCGAAAAATCGACCCTAAATCTAATTTGTAATAATGTAAATCTATATTGGATTAAGATATCTGAAACCCTTCGGAGAAACATAATCCCGTAATAATCTACCTGAGATGCTTAACATATGCATTGCAATCGAGTAAGCTTGTGGAATAATTAAGATACCTACACACTTGCATACAGCTTTAGCGTATCATACCAAAGCTGGGAGTACACTGAGTCACAGATTAGGTAATGTTACTGAGGTACTTACGATGGCATCTCTACTAAAATTATGCAAAGAATTGAAATCACTCTAATATCTGCCCTGCTGATAAATCACATCACACTAATAGTATAACATGCGAAAGTTTGGATATTTTGAAATGGTCGTTTGGGTGGATGTCTGTTACTTATTCACGCCAAAACTACTCAAACGGATCGGTTTGTAATTTTGCATAGATTAAAGTTCTAGACCTGAAATAAAGCATAGGCTACGTTTTATCCAAGAAATCAGATGGACAGAAATAACTTTTAAACGTTTCCATAGAAACAACGCGTGCGAATTCGCGGGCAACATGATGCGACCCGCGTGGACTCGCTATATTTTGCAATTGGTAAGTCTGCGGGTGATTTTGTAATTGGTGAGTCTGTGGGTAATTTTGCAATTGGTGAGTCTATGGGTTATTTTGTAATTGGTGAGTTTGCGGGTGGTTTTGCAATTGGTTAGTCTGCGGGTGATTTTGCAAATGGTGAGTATGCGGGTGATTTTGCAATTGTTGAGACTGTGGGTGATTTTGCAATTAGTGAGTCTGCGGGTGATTTTGCAAATGGTGAGTCTGCGGGTGATTTTGCAATTGTTGAGTCCGTGGGTGATTTTGCAATTGGTGAGTCTACGGGTGATTTTACAATAATAATTGTTGAGTCTGAGGGTGATTTTGCAGTTGGTGAGTCTGTGGGTGATTTTGCGATTGGTGAGTATGCGGGTGATTTTGCAATTGGTGAGTCTGCGGGTGATTTTGCAAATGGTGAGTCTGCGGGTGATTTTGCAATTGTTGAGTCTGTGGGTGATTTTGCAATTGGTGAGTCTACGGGTGATTTTACAATAAAAATTGTTGAATCTGAGGGTTATTTTGCAGTTGGTGAGTCTGTGGGTGATTTTGCCAACCCCCCCCCCCCCCCCCCTTCAGCAGTGGATGTAGTAGCTGAGCCAAAGTTGTGAGAAGTACAAAGGCGGCCTTATCGCTATGAGCGATCTCTTCCAGGCAACCTTGGGATGGACTGGACATGTAAGAACAAAATAGATGGTGGCACGCGAAAAAAAAACGAAAAGAATACTTACACTTCATACTACAATACCTACATATAACCTACAAACAATTTAATACACTTACACAAACATAAAAATAAAGTTGTCTAATTTTGCAAGTATAGATAATGCTGATGAAGCAGTTTTTTAAAGATACGGAGTGATTTGGCACGTCTGATGTCCAGGGGGAGAGCATTCCATAGACAAGTAGCTTGTACAGTGAAAGATTTGTCGTAGAAAGTGGTAGTGTGGGCAGGGACTTTTAAGATGAGTGTTTCAGAGGAACGCAAAGAGAGAGAGTGAGAGTTAGAAAGGAATTCAAAGCGCTCCTTGAGATAGGAAGGGCTGAGAGGATAGAACAATATAAGTACTGTACAAGTTAGCTCAATTGTTTCAATTGTAAATACTAGTTGCAATTCGTTTCTCTTTTTTTATTTATATAAAAGACAATGCCAAAAGTACTGATAGTGACTGCATAAAAATTTGCATGGATGTAGATCAAGAGCTAAAATGACATTTTAGGCTTTTTAGCCAGAAAAGAACACGGACGGAGCAGTGGGCAAAAGAAAGTTTTAAAAAACGGGAAACACTACATTTTAGTGAATATGCCTCTAAGTAAGTTTTCTGTATTCATTGACTCCAGGAATAATCTCAAGCCACGTTTTATCATAATCCGATAGAAGGCACGGCCTAGACGCTCAGAGATCGAATATTTTAGGGGGAGTTATGTTATTTATTTTAATAAAAAGTCTACAAATTTGTTTACTTACCATTCAACCGTCAACGAGATCTGTTACCAACTTGTTTGACGAATAAATTGTTTATTTCAGTTGATTTGTAGTTTCTGATTTAAATAAGAAATGGTGTTTTTGTTTGCTTTATTGAAAACGCCGATGGTACAAAGAAAAACTTTTTATATGTAAGACTCATAGTTTTTTGAGTTATGGCCCTGACTGAATGTACTTCTCGCGGTATGAAGTCTAGACAAAGATGGCGGGTCAACGAATTGACAAAACAGTGTCGGCACACAATATTCATACACGAAAATGTCGCACCAACCGCCGGGCTGTCATCAAATTTGGTTCTACACACCAAATTCGCCGAGCATATAATTATGAAGTGTGTACTGAATTAGACTTAGATTATAGGTATATCCAGATGTTTTGCTACGTAGTCATTTCAGTCCATTCTACTAAATGGTCTCATTCCTATATAGGTTTTCTGATAGATAGGTACTCAGACCCAGCAGTAAGTATGTAGGTTTTGATTACCTAGATTACATATTATTAAATTATACCCGGTACAGACAGAGTATGGTAAAGCATAGTTGCGGCTGTTGCCAAATGTATAGGGCATGTTCTTCAAAAAGATAATCAAGGGCAATTACATTTTAATTGACGGTATAAACAGAAGTTTTTGTATATAATAAACGACAAAGTAAACCTGCGAAACTGCTAATTGTCCGATTATCTTTGAGTGAACACCAGCTTCTGACTACTTTAATCAATGACTCAGCACTGCTTTTATCATTCTGACATGAGCCAACAAAAGAAAACAAATTACTTTTAGCTTTTGCTTGCTTAAACCTTAACCTCAACAGCTATTCGTCCACTGCTAGACGCAGGCCTCCCCCTGATAAGCGCCTTATTGGCTTTTATCTCATGGGGGTGATACCCATAATCCCCATGCTGGGCAATGGGCATGCGGGTTAGGGATCGCAGTTTGGTGGTAGAATTGTTCTGCAGGCGCTCTTACTGTCGTAAGACCACCCTGAAGAAGTCCCTCGTTAAGGGATGAAACGTTAGTGTTCTTTCAACACCAACAAGGTTCATAGTTAACCCGCTAACATTCTTGAACCTTTCTCTCGTCTCTTAGGCCAGCCGCCATTCCGCATATTGTACTAGCATGATTGCTTTGGTTATTAGCATTTATTTAGGCTCGGCTCGTTACGCCGAGAACACGATGGATGAATATTCTATTGGTATTTGCGCAGAAAACATACGCCGGAAGACACAAATATTGATAACAAGAGAAAAAATAATGCCGAATAGGTTTTTTCGGCCTTAAATTGGAGTTGAATATTTGCCTATTTACTTTATCGTGTTGATATGAGAATGATTTGGTTGGGGATTTTAGATTCGTATATTCTATTTCATTTACTTTGGTAGGAAGTTATTTTTTTGCTTGAAATCGTGTGTTGTTATCCTAATTTTAGAAAAATCGGTGCATTCGTTTCGAGTTTTAGTGAAATCAGCTTGTTGCTCGTTTTAGTTAGTTATAACATTTCTTGCGAAAGTAATCTAACGCGATACAAGATTTATTGAATGTTCATAGTGTTTTTGAAACACCAATTACACTAGTAGGTAGGTTTAATTTATTATTTTACGCCCTTTTCCGATAGCATAATGTGATTCATTCGAATGATTTATCTACTTTATTTCAGCGGTTTCAATGGAAATGGTGTAAACAAAGCTTCGCAATTAACCGGTAATTTACATTGCCCACAAATCAGCCAAAACACTTACCAATTGTGTTGATAAATGAAATTAATCGGAAAAACTACTAGGTATTCATTATGATTCATCATCATCTCAGCCGAAGGACGTTAATCCATTGCTCCTGTGCCTGACTTCACACCCGTCGTGTTATTCTGCCATTGCATCGGATTATGAGAGTGAGGGAATAGAGAGTGCCTCAGTGTTTGCACACACGCTTAAGCACTATAATATGTCCTTCACGAATAGCTAGTCCTTGTTTAGACTGGCCGCCGTGGCCCTGGCTGAAATTCGGGTTGTAGGACACCAGCCGAAAGACGTCTACTGGTGGCCATACGTGTGTAGTAAAGATTCAAAGGCAGCTACATCCATTTGAAAACAATGGGATGTAGCTGCCTTTGATTCTTTACTACACATGTGTCCCAAAGAGCACCACTATAGGCGGGTTGGCGCTCCCTTTGCCAGGTCATCGGTCCTACCTTATAGAGGTCAGCCCACGTCACGCCTTCCGGTGTAGTTTTCATTCAAGAACCTTATGGCCCCAAAGGCAAGCGGTTCTGCAAGCTATATGGGCCATGTCTACTGCCGCTGCTCTCTTCTATGGATCTTCTACGGGTATTCTTCTGATTTGCCCTAGCAACGAGACTGTGAACACAGCCCTCTTGCATCCTTAAACTTTATGTTAAAATTTGAACGACGTAGGTGCCAAGCAGCAGTCAAAACAGAAAAAACCTCTCAGGAATTCTTGTAATTAGATGAAAACCAGTGGGTTAGAGTAAGATAATTCAAGATTTCCTCAATAATTTCCTAACCTCACTGTCGCAAGTCGTTGCTTGTAGCAGTTACACGGGAACATTTTGATTTCCTTTCGCTCAATAACCTGTCACTCCCCAATTTCCGGCAATGAACCGAAACGTATTCAATATGTGTATTGCTGGGTTTTTATGCGGGCTATAAAATTATGTTTACTTGTCGGTAGATGTTAGGGCAAAAGGCAAACACCGTGGAAATGCCTAATGGACCTTCCAGAAGAGAAACAGTTTTTATTTTGCACTAAGTTTTTTCTGCGCGGCTTCCATGTAGACGCTTAAAAGTTATTTTTTCTATCCCATGGTAATTGATTTATGGGACAAAAGTAGCCAATGTGTAATTCTAGAGAATTCCAGCCCGTTCAGTAGTTTTAGTGTGAAAAAGTAACAAACATCCATCCATCCATCTATCCATTCATCCAAACTTTTGCATGTATTCATGTGACAGTGTAATGATCCAACGCACTAGGTTCGTAGTTAACCCTAAAGAAAATAAAACCACTACTTGTTAACCCGCTTATATTCATACTGCGTGATGATCATCAAAAGTTTACTTTTCGCAGCATCCGAATCGACACTTAGGTATCTGAAACTAAATTCTTTTGTAAAAATACTAAAATATGTATGTACATATATCACTATCAGTTTTCCCACTGCCATATACCCGTCAAACAAATTGCTCGTCTGTACCCCCAATGACGCTCCGTCAGTCACCCGTCACGGGGTCGGAAGTGATTGACTCGTGTAGACACGCGTTTCAAAATAGAAAACTTGTTGTCGCTGGTTGTATTTTATTTAGGAGTATTTTGGACAACGAAATGTACGATAAATTAGCTTTGCACTCGTTGTTTCTATGGAAACGTTCAAATGTATATTTCTATCTCATAGGAACTGATATTAGGGATAAAAATTAGCCTTTGTTTTATTCCAGGCCTAGAACTTCCCTGTATTTTTGCCCGATCTGTTCAGTAGTTCAGGCGTAAAGTAATATAAAGTTCGGATGTATAGATGTTTATGCTTTATCAAGCATCCTTTCAAATTCCATATGTAGGGATAACCAGCAATTTCTAGTTCTGGAGAATTTCTGTTCAATCCATATTACATAGTATTATAAAATGTAAATCTTTAATGGGCCGTAAGTGATTAGTTTTAAACTGTTTAGATTTAAAGAAAAATTAAATTAAATACCCTAGTGTGGGCGACACCTTCCCCCAGATATTTCCACTTCATAAAGTTTTGCCTAATTAGTAGGATGCCAGTAACGTCAAAATGTATTAGGTAATTTACAGTGAGCGTTAAATTAACAATGGACGCGAGGTAATTGTTCTTTTCAATTTTCAATTTTTTCTGCATTCTTCAGGGATAACCCTCCACCGTTGTAGTAGGGTAAATTTGCGAACAAGCAATTTGCCGCAAATCGCAAACTTTTCTATGAAGCCACGTTTTAACAAACTTCGATTCATTAGCACTTTACAGGCATCTGTTAATAATAGAGTTTTATGACTAAAATCGACAATTTCAGACGCTTTTCACCTAAATATTATGTAGGTACATATTAAAGAAATTTCAAGAAACTCGAATACCTAATACCACTTTCCATGTCCACGTAGAGTCACTAACCAAGTAAAACACCCTTTTGCCCGCCGATACACCGTTCGCGATTTTCCTTATGACAGACCAATCAGAGGTCGAGGGGAGACGGGAAATAAGGGGTGTTTACGAAATAGCCTTACTGGTTTTGCTAATAGAAACGATTTAGGGGTGGCGAAGTGAGTTAACATCTCGACGCATCACATCGTTCATTTGGTTTGAGCAATCATCTTCTCTGTTTTGGCTGTAGGTACAGTGGCGGTCAGAAGTGGTAACCTAGATTCTAAAGACATTGTCTTGCAGCCATTCGTGGTGATAATACCTTTTTAAATAGATAAAAGATGAGGAAACTTAAATCAATAATGCATTTCCCTAATTCGGGCACCGGTACTGTAGCTCGCTGGCGCAGCAGCTAATGAGTGCAAAAAACAAAGCTTCGCTTTTCACTTTTTGCATTAAAATAATTCTTGATAAATTTATTATTATTTGGGTCCTAGGTCCACAAAGTTATTAACACTTCATAATAACCTACCCTTATCTTGAGGCTTAACAAATTAAATATTTAAGTAGGAAATAAAACAGTTAAAATAAATAACAAATTAATTTGAAACTATTACATTTTATACTCTAGCCTTCAAGCGAGTATGATCTTTAAGGTATGCCTCCAATAATGACCGCAACTGTACCTAAAGGTTATTAGAATTTGCACTGAGCGGTACTTATCTGTTTTATATAACTTTATTCACAGATGAAAAATGCGTATGTACTTACTGCTTTTGCCTCGAAGCTAAAGTTCATCTCAGTTTAAAAATCTAACTCAGTATTTCCCTGTATTATTGCTGCAGTCTTTTTGAAATTGGCCACTGCAGAGCCACAAAGAGAAGCCAACTAGCAATTAAAAGGCTCCAAATGAAAAGTAAACAAAAGTTAGCTCTGAAAGAATGAAAATTACTGCCCTGTCATGCTCAAACTGTACTCCAATCATGTGCTGAGGCTAAAGGAAATTGATTCTTGTATCTTTAGCTTTAGAGTGCCTAGGGTTTTGTTTTGCCTTGCAAATTAATTGAAACGGCGGGCTACTGATAATTGCTAATAGTTTTCTTGTTAACGTCTAAGTGGGAAGTTTTGAGACTAGACTGATTTCTTACGCGAGTTCTATTTTCGTCGGGCATTGAGTGGATGATTGTATCCTTGTTCAGAATTATACGAGAAGGTACCTTCTTTTCCATTCTTTTTTTCCACAAAATACCTACTTTTCCATTTCGCTAATAAGATTATCGAGCATATTTTTTTATCGTAGAAAACTTTTTTGCGATTATAAAGTTTCAAGTTGATGATCAGGTTGATGTTATTTTCGCTGACACCTTTTTAGACTAAGGCATGGTCCAAAAAAGAAATGAGAAACCCTATTTACCCTAAAACTACATAGATATCAGGGATCTATAGCAGAAGAAGAGGTTATCATGATTTCCTATCAAACTATGCACGGTCTATGTAGGAGGCTTCCGTCGTTTGGGACCGCTAGATAAGGGACCGCGGTCCCTTTCGCCGGATTGATTTAATTTTATTATTTTTGTTCCGGCAAATGGGACCGCTCTCGAAATGATCGAAAAAATCTATTGTTCAAGGCTAATAAAGTACAGTCGAAGGAAAAAGTATATATAGAAAGTAAAAGAAGAAAACTCTTTGATTAATGACATTATTTATTTAAAAACAAAACAAATGATTAAAAATTGTGAAAAAATGTTTTATTACTTCTAGTATCTTGTTATTTAAAACTAGCTTCTGCCCGCGGCTTCGCACGCGTTGTTTCTATGGAAACGTTTTGAGGTTATTTCTCTCGCATGGGAACTGATTTATGGGATAAAAAGTAGCCTATGTTTGATTCCAGGCATAGAGCTACACCCCGGTGCAAAATTTCAGTTCAATCAGTTCAGTAGTTTTAGCGTGAAGACGTAACAAACATCCATCCATCTATGCATCCATCCATCCAAACTTTCGCATTTATAATATTAGTGTGATGTGATGTAATAAAAATATACACAGGTACTAAAATTATTTTACAAAATAAATGATCAACGAACTACAAACAAATAACAACAATCAGTCTGTTAACCCTATACTTGGCAACATTTTTTCTTTTTGAAATATTTTTTTTTAATTGCGTGTGTTCCTAGGTGTATATAGAACAGGTTTCATTGAATAAAAAAAATCATATTGTTATAATTATGTTTTTATTACTAGTATCTACAGGGATACATTGCCAAGTTGGCCTTATAATTAAGCAAAAAATATTAGTATCTACAGGGATACATTGCCAAGTTGGCCTTATAATTAAGCAAAAAATATTAATATCTACTTGGATACACTGCCAAGTCCGCAGATTGTTTAAAAACATGATTTAACGAGTTGAGATCACTTGTTTTTTACTAAAAATCACATTATAAAGATGAGAAAAAGTCATTCATCTTTACTTAAATTATTGTAAACTTGCAATTTTATACCTTGAACCAAATTTTATTCTATAATTAACTTGTTTCTGCCTGCGGCTTCGCACGCATTGTTTCTATGGAAACGGTTTATGGTTATTTCTATCCCATGGGAATTGATTTATAGGATAAAAAGTAGTCTTTGTGTTATTTCAGGCTTAAAACTACCTGTATGCAAAATTTAATCCCGATCCGTTCAGTTGTTTGGGCGTGAAGAAGTAACAAACATCCATGCATCCAAACTAAATAATATTTATTTATAAAATAACACGATGAATCGAACATCTAATCATTTTGGTACGTGGAAAACACAAGTGTTGTTTATTCACATAAGTCCATAGTCTTCAAAATTGGTGATTTTCGACTAAAAATATAACCATTAATAAATAAATAAGAATTTTACATTACTCATTAAAAAAAATCTAATATTTTTAGAGCATGAATGAAACTATAAGAGTAGTAATGTATTCTTACAAAAAAAAACGCTTTACTTAACTTCAATTAAATCTATAGATACCTTAATAAATAATTAATAAAGTGTATTACATACCTGACGACTAAATATTTTGAATAAGTTAACCGGTTAAGGATGCTGCACTAATTGAATTCTCACTCACATCACCAACAAACATTCAGAACAGTGTCTAATAAAATAACCATCTAATAACAAACTGTCCAATGCAACAAAATATCTTGATCTTATCAAACTGATAAGCTTCTTAACACTGATTGGCCGCGCTAGTCACCAAGGGATGCAAATTCCCATTTTAAACAAAAGAGCTGCTTGACCTTGAGATCGGCAGGCGAAACAGGCTGGGGTTAGAAAGGGAAAGAATTTGTTACGAACTTACCTGCACGGTTGAAGTTGTCACTAAGCGCATGGAGTAAATCCACGCCTAGGATAGGTACGAGTAATTAGGTAGGTACATATCGAATAAATGTATAGGATGCAAGTTTATATTTAAGTTAATTTAATTATCATAACTTTTATACCATTTTTTGGTACACAACACACAAAAAATATTAATTTTTTAACTGACAGAAACTATTACATTATGAACTAGGAACTTAACTTAAACATCGTCGTATTTATTTCCGATCTGTATCTGACGATGACTGTACAATTTACCTCACGTGGGTTGCGGATGGGATTCGACGGAAGAAAAAAATAAAAATATATCAATCCGGCGAATGGGACCGCGGTCCCTACACCTAGCGGTCCCAAACGACGGAAGCCTCGTAGGGTATAAGTATGCAATTTTAATTTGACAGGTAAAAACTTAAAGCGGCATCTTTTCAGCGTGGTCAAACTTTTTTTAACGCCTCATTGAAAACGGTTTTATCGACCTAATATTCCATCGGCTGTCAAGCCAAGCCAAGACAAGCCAAAAGGTTCATTTCCCACTTATTCGGGCCTGATGGAAAGCAAGTTTCGTTGGATGTTTCCTCAAGAATCTATAGGCAAGCACTCCAGACGCTATCTATCACGCGCGCCTGATTAGCGCTAAGGGCTCTAGATGAGTTCGAGAACTTTCTAACGAGTTGCGCAAACGAATGTCCGATTGCGAGTCACACATGAACCGGAACTTTTCTCACTAATTTCCTACGTCCGTTGGTTTATTTCTTCGAGAGTGCCTTTTGAAATGCTTCAGAACTTTGGAAGGGATTGGTTTCCTAGTTTTGTTTTATAAATCAAATGGATGTCTGAGTCGAACGACAAAGGGGTTTAAAGATTTTGGGCCTAACATCGGTCACCATTTTGTTTTATTTTAAGCGGCGCACAATAAACGTAATAATTTGAATAGGAAACATTAAAAAGAATAAAAAATGTCCTCCTGTGTGATTGACGTGTTTGGGTGAGACTTGGTAGGTACGCTCATAGATCGCAAGGGAAAAACTTTTCTTTCGGTGCAAGTACCGAGTTAAATGTTTTCCTTTTCTTATTTTCTTCAAAGCACCAATTGAAGGTATTTCTACCACCAAGCTATTTTGGTACTTACTTTTATAACATCAATGTCACAAACAAAAAAACTAATTAATATTGTCCAGCATTATTAAACGTGACTGCCTGTCATGTCAAAGTGCAACAAATCACTCAAAATCATTCGAAAACTATCATCGAGTTTGTAAAAAAAACAATTGGATCGTTGTCATACTACGTAAAGTAGTTCCTCTCGTCCGGTAGGGATGGTGCAAGGTGTAATGTATGGCAAGGACTCGCAAACGACGGAAGTAATCGTAAAATAACGCGTACAACCCATACTAAACACTCAGTTCGACAAATGAATGTGCGATGCAGACAAAACTGTAGTGCGAGTCACCATAGTTTGAATGCAATAAATGAAATGAAACATGAAATGAAATGCTAGCTTCTGCGTCAAACTGAAAGTCGACATTAATCAGTGGATATGGTAAACTAAGAGTAACTACATTGTTCTACTTACAAAAAATCGTTAGGCAGTACATACAAAAGCCATTTTTACACCAGTAACACTTTTATAAATGCTCCTGCATTATTTTAATGTCACTCATGTTTCTCCCGTTGTTTCCGCACGACAGCACAATTATATCGCGTGTGGGAAAACTGTGTCATTTCACACCTTTGGACTAGCAATCAATAGGTTGAATAAAATGATTAGACGTTTTGCTCTAAACGGTAATTTTAAAACTTGTTTGTAGGTAACTCTATAAAACGCAACTCAATATTAAGTTTGTTAGCGCTTATATTCTTTTCGGGTTTTTGTCGCCTATGTTCAGCAGTGGACATATACGAGCTGATAATGATGAAAGTTCTTTTTATGGGTTATCCTTGATCCTAAAAGTGTATAATTATTTTCAAGTAAATGGCCACTTGTACTTCTGCTACAAACCTTTGGAAACTGATTCAAAAAATCAAAATCAAAAACTCTTTATTTCCATAAATACAATAAATGTACACTTAGAAAAGGTCAAAATAAAAAACTAAACACTGACACGGAAATAAAGTGATATTTTTTTATTTCTGTCGCTTCGGTATGTAGACTAAAGTAAAGAAGCGACGAAGAAACCTTTAGCCTGTTAGTTGTTATTTTTCGAGTTGGAGCAAAACCCGTCCCAAGCTTTTTTGTCCTCTAGATAATCTGATATTTTATAGTAAGCCTTTTTGCACAGCAAGGTTTTGACAATTTGTTTGAATTTATTTACTGATAATTTTTGCAACTCACTAGGAGTTTTGTTGTAGAAGCGTATACATTGCCCTTTAAAAGATACATTTATTTTGTGTAGCCTAGTTGTGGGCACAGCGAGTTTATGTTTATTTCTGGTATTAAAATTATGTTTATCGCTATTTTTAGGGAACCGATTTATATTTTTATGAGTGTACAATAAGTTTTCATAGATATATTGACATGGTACTGTCATTATGTTTATTTCTTTGAATTTATCACGTAGAGATTCTCTAGGACCCACGTTATAGATAGCCCGAACAGCCCTCTTCTGCAGCACAAATACGGTGTTAATATCTGCAGCGTTCCCCCACAGCAGTATACCATAAGACATAATACTATGGAAGTAGCTGAAATAAACAAGTCTAGATGTATCCACGTCTGTAAGATGACGGATTTTTTTGACTGCATACGCTGCAGAACTGAGTCTCTTCGATAGCTTATCTATGTGTGGGCACCATTGAAGTTTATTATCTAAGGTGATTCCTAAGAATACGGTACTTTCTACTATTTCTAAAGTTTCTCCTTTAACGTTTACATCAGCCTTCACTTGTTTAACATTAGGTAGAATAAATCTAATACATTTTGTTTTGGTTTCGTTTAGCAAAAGATTATTGACACTAAACCAATGAACTACTTTTGAGATTGCATTATTCACATCGTCGAAATTTGTGTTTTGTCGCATCATTTTAAAAATTAATGAAGTATCATCAGCAAACAATACAATCTCGTGATTATTCTTGACAAGATGAGGCAGGTCGTTAATATAAACTCTACGACGCCTTTCTACTTTAAACTAACCATATGTTGTATACCATACCAGAAACATAGATTTGAAAACAACAACGGTTTGAACTTAGTTTTTATTCCCGAATTTATTGCTTATGGGTTTTAATACGATGCGGGTTCTAATTCCCTAAAATATTTATTCATCATAAGCTGCCCTCGGCCTTGCTCTCGCTTTTCCGGGATAAAAGTGGCCTGTGTCTGTCCCCGGGATAACATATTATTTCCGTGCCAAATTTCAATAAAATTCGATCAGCCGTTTCGGAGTGAAAGCGTAACAGACAGACAGAGTTATTTCATCACACTATCACACTAATATTATAAATGCGATAGTTTGGATGGATGGATGTATGGATGGATGTTTGTTACCTCTTCACGCCAAAACTACTGAACGGATCAGGTTGAAATTTTGCATACAGGTAAGTCTAACCCTGGAATCATACATACTTTCTTTTTATCCCTTAGATCAGTTCCCATGGGATAGAAATAACCTCAAAACGTTTCCATGGAAACAACGCGTGCGAAGCCGCGGGCAGTCTGAATATGTTAGTATGAATTTCCTGGCGGTATTTAGCCCACTACGCAGGGTAAGCCACCCACCAACATGTCTAACTGCACACAATAAATGGGTCTACCTACTTGTTTGTTTTCCAGCTGTCAAAGACGTTTCTACGCTGGTAAATTCCCAGAATCTGTTTGTCTTTTAATTATTGTCCAAAGTATTACCAACACAGCCACGTCTCCGGTATTAGGCATCAAGTTTTCATCTTTGAATTTGACTGTTATCTACCACGACGGTCCTGGGTTGATTTTGATTTTGTCACATTCTTGACTAACCTCATAATCATAACGAATCCGGCTACATAGCCAACGACCGTTAGACAAATCCAACGGTCGCGTGTTCAACCGCTGATATAAAAAAATAAAAAATAATGCTGGACTCCACACAGCATCATCTAGCCCCAAGCTAAGCAGAGCTTGTGTTATAGGAACTAGATGACTGATATCACATCACACTAATATTATAAATGCGAAAGATTGGATGGATGAATGGATGGATAGATGGATGGATGGATGGATGGATGTTTGTTACCTCTTCACGCCAAAACTAATGAACGGATCGGGCTGAAATTTTGCATACAGATAATTCTAGGCCTGGAATAAAACATAGGCTACTTTTTATCCCATAAATCAGTTCCCCTGGGATAGAAATCACCTTTAAGTGTTTCCATAGAAACAACGCGTGCGAAGCGGCGGGCAGCAGCTAGTACATAATATAAGGCATTACATAGATGGATATTTTTTATTATACATAGAAACGACCAGAACACCCGGAACAGATAGAAGATAATGATCAGAGAATAGAGAGTGCACCTGTGTTTGAGGACACGTTTGTGCACTAATACGTCGTACAGGAGGACATCATCATCAGTCATCGTCTTCCAGTTGTTGTTCTAGAACAGCTATGTCTTAGCTGGTAATACCCAGATGAGGCTTCTTATTTGTACTCCAGTCGTCCAAAGCTCAAGACAGCCACGTCTTGCGGTAAATTCGCGACAGTCTGTACGTGCCCCTAATTACCGCAGATCATCCTCTTAGCGGCATCCAGCTAAATTAATACGCCTTACTCCTGTGAGGAGCGGTGCAAGTTATAGGAGATAAATTTTTTATAAATACTCGTAAACTTTTTTCTAAATAATGGTAAAACTTTGAATGAGTGGTGGCCACGGTTGGCTGTAAAAATGCGGGTCGACCGCTTGCAGGATAAGTTAACTGCTTCGGGTAGTAAAGTATAAATTGACGACCACTGTGGCGCAGCGGGCGAAGGTCTGCCTGCGACGCAGGAGGTTGCGGGTTCGATTCCCGCCTCGGGACAAATGTTTGTACGATCTGCAGACATTTGTCCAGGGCGTTCTGGATGTTTTCTATGTATAATAAAAAATATCTATCTATGTAGTGTATTGTATTAAGTATATCAGTTATCTAGTACCCATAACACAAGCTCTGCTTAGCTTGGGGCTAGATAATGCTGTGTGAATTGTCCAACATTATTTTTTATTTTATTTTTGGCATGAACTACATGTGTGTCATTGTAGTTATAGGTTATATAATCAATAGACCTCCGTTTGACCATATCTCTTGATGAAAAAAATTGGTTGCCTGTAAAGTCGGTATACGGGCGAAAGTTTTACGTGACAACGACCGTAACGCAGTTTCTTGAAGTGAGCGGAGCGTAACGCAGTTTCTTGAAGTGTCACCCGGCAAACCAATTTATAAGACGTTGTCACGTCAAAAGAGAAAATGATGATGTGGAGGACGGTGTATCACGAAGGTCTAGAAGACACTTTTGTCTTGAAGAGACCTAATTTGTGATTCGCCAGAGAAACAACAACAGGCAGCTGTTGTGGTTAGTGTTTTTATGTTTAAGTGAATAAATGTATTATGTATTCACGGAGTGCAATGTCTGCGTACAAATTATTACGATTAAAATTAGACCAATTTAAAAGTAAATGGAAAGCGTTAGCAAGCACTTAAAATTGTATAACTTAAAGATTATTAAAATTTGATTGTCGAAACTGTGTACAAAAGATTAGTACCTACAGGAAAGAGAATCATGCTTAGCAGTGTGTGATTCCATGCTTATATGATGTACAGTACATCTGACACGTAGTAGAGACTCTGGTGGTAGAGATCAAACTTTAGCGATCTGACCGAAAGCAGAGAGTATGGACACTCTTCACCCCCACCTAACCGAGCTTTCTCACCCCGCCAACCCCTAGTCGACTTCGGTTTGCGTTCCAAATGCACGGGATGTACGGCGCACTAACGGGACGAGCTTTTCTTCTGTTTTGAGGTTTAATGTAACTTTTCTATATACATAAAAATGAAACCCGTTTTCCTTGGTCACGGCATCACGCATGAACGGCGGGACCGATTTCGCTAATTCTTTCTTTGTTGTGTTTGTTATTGTCAGGAGAAGGTGAATATGAAAGAAAAAATTTTGAAACATAAATTTCCACGGGGCGAAGCCGCGGGGCGCAGCTAGTTATGTGATAAAAATTAAAAATAAATATCTTCGAGTTTTGAACCAATGTACCTGTGTATCTGTGTATCTGTCTGTGGAGACATATACACAGATGCACAGACAGACATGTTAAACTTATAACACCCCTCTCTTTTGCGTTGGGGGTTAAAAAGAGATGAAAAATCAAAATCCTTAAGCTTATAAATTGAACTAAGATCATTGTAATGCGACGAGGATTAAGCTTCTCTATTAATATACGTATTGTACAGCGAAGCCTCCACGATTCAGAGTATATCGTACTTATGGGCCTACTGTACTTAATTTGCCATGATCGCTTAATTCATAGTAATCTATCTTGAAATGCCGTACATTAAGTAAACGTGTTGAACTTTGGTGGCGAAGTTGTTGTATGTAGCAGCACCAATGGTCTATTGTTGGACATGCGAGTCTAGTTGTACCTCGTTAAGAGTAAACACCTAAAAGATTCAGATAAGAGTAAAGGTAAACTGCTCGTTAAGATAAAGTGTTAGGTAGGTATATTTCCCGCGAGTGGTATGTAGGAGAACCGACATAGCTTTGATAGCTTAGACTTTCTTCTATCTTGTCAAATCAGATTTGACATCCTGTATGAATACACGTTCTAGAACTTTCATGGCCCAAGACGCAGATGTTCTACTGCAGCTCAGTGGAGCGGCCGGCGGCGCCCGAGGCTAGGTGTGGGCAGTGAATGCGTTAAGCTATATCTAGGTTACAAAATCCTAAACCGTCAACGATTTACCGTAAAACTGGCACCAGATTTTCCGGTATTCGTGAAATCGCCGCAAATTAGACATAAATGAAATAGGGTATTAGCCTGGCCTCCGGCAGACTGCCCTACAGGGTGTTGTAAAACGACAGTAACGATACAGCCTGGCTCAGTTATGTACGACACGGTACGAGATTAAAAGCTGAAGAGAGAAATGAAACTCAAATATCCATCTATCCATCCATCTCAACTTTTACGATCATAATATTAGCACAGCCTATCTATATGCATACAGTCGTTCGACGGTGTCTTGACAGGGTAATCGTGCGGGGGCCAAGGGACGGGTCGGGTTGGGGGCACGTTCCCGAGTTACTAATGCGGTGATGTATGCAACTCGGGAGCGTCACTCCCCCGTCCCGTCCCTTGCCCCCCGTACGCTTGCCCTGTCAAAACCACGCCAAAATGCCTTGTCAAATGTATGCATATAAGCTGTGATATTAGTGTGATTTTGGCGGGTCTAATAAACCTTATTTGTGTTGTTAACACCTCCATTTCGATCACCAATTCGTCTGCCAAAAGGGTTGTGGTAATGGCAGACCCCTTTTTTCGGAGATGGCTTGTTCAACAGTGAACCTATGTGTGCTGATAAGAAGCGTTTAATGAATTTCAGTTCTATATTATATAGTTATATTGTAGGTTATTGCCGAGCTTGGCTTCTGCCCGGCATGAAATGCGCGTGTAAATTAAATATGAAACCCGGTATTAGGTGCCTGAGTCAGCATCTGTTCAATAGGCGCACAAATCTAGGAGTAGGCCAAGCTAAATATTGACGAAGACTCATACATGCTAGGACCGTTATTTGACCGTGTAAAATTTATCGAAAGCGGGACGAAATGAACGTTGCGTGTAATTACATATACGGGACGGATGCCCTTTTTATTAACACTTTCATTGCCAACGACGCACATGGACCTGTTCAAACTACTTCCAGCTGCCACCAGCCCCTGCGAGTCACACCGCAGAGGGATGACAGTGATTTTGATAAAAGGCTTTGACTGTGCGAGTTCATTATAGATGTAAGCGGGTTAACTACGAACCTTATTTGTGTTGGAAGAACACCAACGTTTTATCCCTTAACGAGGGACATCTTCAGGGTGAGTGCGGTTCTAGACGCACGCGTTCCGCATCCAAGCAGTGCTCTGAGAGATTCGGCTCGCTTACATCCGTTATAAACTATCTATACTTTTATACCCCTTACATATTGAGGAGAGATTTGTATTTTTGTATGTTTGTAACGAATAAACTCAAAAACTACCGGACCGATTTCCAAAATTCTTTCACTATTAGAATGCCACATTATCCTTGAGTAACATAGACTATATTTAAAATGTTAAATAATAAATGTTCACCTATGCGAATACGGGACGATAAAATATATTTTGTCAACATCAATTCGGCAAGAAAAGTCAGCGGAGACTTAGTATTTAGGGATCCTAGGTTTTTACCCTTCGGGTACGGAACCCTAAAAACTATTTGACAAGTTATTTGACCATTGATAAATTCAGCGTACGACCAACCAGCTGTTAGTTTACTTTTACGCGCACCATCAGAATGGGACGGAACCTTTTCAATGTAAATATTATACTTCACAGTTCTGGTACATATCATAACGGATGGAATCAAGGATAGAACCTGGTCAAAGTTAACGCTCAAAAGCAGAATTATGAACTGAAACAAGTACGTACTAAGAAATCGAATAATATCCCAAAAATTTTCTACTTTGACGGGACTTGAACCCGCATCCTTCTCTCAGTACGGGAATGTGCTAACTGCTTTCTTAGAAATTACCCAGACATATGCTAACTGCTTTCTTAGAAATTACCCAGAGCGTGAGGGACGCACTATAATAAATAAATAAATAATGCTGGATAATTCACACAGCATTATCTAGCCCCAAGCTAAGCAGAGCTTGTGTTATGGGTACTAGATAATTGATATACTTAATACAATACAATACACTACATAGATAGATATCTTTTATTATACATAGAAAACATCCAGAACGCCCTGAACAAATGTCTGCAGATCGTACAAACATTTGTCCCGAGGCGGTAATCGAACCCGCAACCTCCTGCGTCGCAGGCGGACCTTCGCCTGCTGCGCCACAGAGGTCGTCAACCGTAGTTAATAACGTAATTAATAATAACAAAAACCTTTGAAACAAGCACGTTCCAGTGCTGGTTTCAGTTCGAAATTACATTTTACAGAACGATGTCTAAAGGTATACCTAATCCAACGCGATTAGGTATACCTTTACACATCGTTCTGTAAAATGTACGTAGAGCGTATCGAACATCGTTTTGAGAGAAAAATAGTGGAACAGTAAGGACAGCGTAACAATAAAGAAGCCAAGTTACAAAGCACATTGAAATAAGCACGAGCTATCTATTATTGAAAAATCGCCCTCAGGCCGAAGCAAGCTTACGTTCCCACAGGTGTAACATAAATTGCCAACATAAGGGTTCAGGCACACCGGTCCATAGCTACCAACAGCTATATAAGCTCAATAGATCCCCGCTTATCTGACGCTAGTGTACCGCCCGCTTTATTTATGGCTCTCCTCTGACTATTCATTCCCTAAGACATTATGGAGTTGTAGGACCGGCGAGCCAGTTTTATGGGATTCTTAGATAAAGTATTGACATTCTCGTTTTTCAATATTGGCAGATTGTTTACTTACTTTCCCCTTGTGGTTTCTGGGTTGATACTATTTATCAAGCGAAAAACTAGGGGGGAAAGTTTTATTGACAAAGAAAATTACAATCAAATAATAGAAATAAATAAGAACTAATATTTACAATTGAAACATTTGAGCCAACTGCAGATTAATTCAAACAATCATTCAATTCATAAAAACTTACCTTGTATAGCAAATGTGGACTTAACTACATCAATGGATCAAAGCACATTTTCCGAAATGGTTACAAGTAGGTACATCCTTTTAAAATTGAAATTTTCGATCCCGACCAGCCACGAACCGTAGTTAATAACGTTATTAATAAAATTGATGACACTCAAAATAATGAGTCGTGCAGGTAAAGCCCCTAAATTATTTTTTTAATAAGTATACCTTCGTCGGTGCTTGGAAATTTTAATTCAATTACATATAAAGGACTCCACCTACGGCAAAAGCTCTTCAGTGAAAACGGTGCACACACAGTTTTCATATAATAATTTGGATTTGTTCGCCCACTAGACATTGAGAATTTAATACGCGTTAAGCCCATATAAGCGTGAGTAAAGCTTATACTTTTTTTGTAGCTTGTAAATTTTTTTGTGTGAATTGATTTTGAATTTTCTACTTCTACTTAGTTAAAAGGCGTTTTATTATTTTTTACAGAGAACAATTGTTTTGCCGGCTAGCAATAACATCCGAAACATTATGAAGAAAATGTTTAATTAAATTCGATTTTTTATTTAAAATATGATTGGTAAAATAAAATTTGGACACTTTAGTCAAACTGAAAAGAAAAACAGATAAGAACAAGGTACCTAACAGCAAAGTCACCATTAAAATATTGAATAAATAACTGTCAAAACGTGGTGTGTAATACAGCTATAAAAATAAAAGACAAAATTAAAAATTTTAAAAACCCGCCGACGTTTATTGGCTGAACAGATGTTCATGAAACATGAATAAGAACACTCGGGATAAAATTATCTACGACAAAAAAAAAATAACGAAAATCGGTTCATCCGTTTGGGAGCTACGATACAACAGACAGATACACAGACAGACACGTTAAACTTATAACACCCCTCTCTTTTTGCGTCGAGGGTTAAAAACAAAAACTTTCGACTTCTACACTTTTTTTCGATGACATCAGTGTCGGTTAATATTTTCTTTGGTACCTCCGTTATTTACAAAAAATATCTACAGTAAATAAATTAACTTCATTAAAGTAATACATGTGCATAATTAATATCTCAAGCTTTTTTAATTCTCTCTTTTTTACACATAAAAAAACTCTAAGTTCTACAAACTCGACTGCTATAATCCTGTTTTATTCAAATCAGTCTACCTTAACGCCTCAACATCTTTTTATTGCTTACAAAACAACGCTACAAACTTCTGCTTTTTATTAAAGCAGGCAATTCATAAACAAACAATTCAAGAAAGTCAGCGCGATATTTCTTCATATTTTCCGGATAAGATCAAAAGTTATAACAATTCTTGGAAAATTACAACGTGATTGAAATAATAAGTTCGCATTACCTACCATCTTGGCTAGCAGGCCGGCGAAAGAGCCGTCTTCGTGACAACAATCTCCCAACTTGCTCAATTTGGGGGAATTGTCCCGAAAGTGTGTTTGATATCTAACTAAATGCACTGCAGGAAATTTTTGTTATTCTTCCAGGAAAATATTATTTGTATAACTTTTGTGATTGCGGCTAATTTAATTAGGTACGGACTTGTGAAACATACCAACTCAGCCCGTAGACGACTAAAGGAACCTACAGAGGAAGATGAGCAGCTTTCTTCTGTGTATTTTATAACATCTAAACTGGGTGGTCATCGCTATTTTGACGTGACAACGTCTTATAATTCGATAGAGTTGGCCGCATGCACGAAAAAACATGACGTCATACGGCGTTACCTCGCTCTGAGGCGTTCCATGTAAGGCTTGAAGTGCAAGCGAGAGCGCTCGACATCCGTCTCTCTCCTACTTGAGTGAGCGATGCGTCTGCGTGGACAGCTGCTATACTATAGTACATTTACATGTTTTGATCGAGTATCAAATGCTACCATTCCATCAGTATTTTCTTAAGACGTTGTCACGTTCAACTATCGTCAGTAAACCGACTTTACAGACAACAAATTTTTCGAACGAACTAAAATGCTGTTGATCGCAGATGACCATGACAGCGTTACTGGACTTTTGGCGGGCACAGAAGGCGCCTCGCCGGTCAAAAGTTAGGTTCGGGCAACACGCACAAGGGCCACCAGTTAGGTGTGAGCTAGGGCTGTTGCCAGATGCTATGAGAGGATAGGGAGGTTTCGCCTAGGTGCACAAGTTCACCTCTGGGCAGAAGCGGGAAATTCTTCGACCCTGCATCCGGCGGGGTCGGTTTTTGGTCGGTTGTGTGGTGTGCGGAAGCAAATCGGTTGCCGTCACCTCCGAGTTAGCGGCGGTGATTGGGTCAACGGGGTCACCGAGAACGTGTCTCGGTCTACGGAGGAGAGACGTAGTCATCGCCAGCCAAGTGTGGTGTTTATGACATATTCCCCTCCCATTCCCTCTACTTTTGGGGAGACACGTTCAGCAGTAAATAGATTGTGAACCAAACTTGTGAAAAGATCGTAAGTTTGATCAAGGTCTGCTTCGATCGAACGAAATGAACGGATTGAAACAATTAAGCGTGATGTCACTCTTGGCCCATGGTTTTAAAGTTCAGTACAGTCAACCAAATAGGAATGAGTAATTTTAAGAGCACGTCGTATAAAAGAAACATTTAAGCTTCCTTGTTTTTCTTTGCGAATAGGTATGAAGACTGAAGAGCGTGATTGCTTGTATTTATAATTAAACAAACATGAACATAAAATTTATATTTTTTTCTGTTTCATGTTCTGTCTCCTTACCTGTTTCAAAGATAAAAGGAATTTCTAATTAAGCTCACAAAGTAAATGTAAGTTATTCTTTAATTTGTATATTACAAGCAGAATTCATTCGATAATTGGGGATCCTTTGTATGTTTCTTTTATTTTGCCTTCCCAATTAAGTCGAGTTGTATGATATATGTTTATCAGGGGGAGGCCTACGTCCAGCAGTGGGCCAACACAGGCTGTTGAGGTTGAGGTATGATATACAATTTTCTATCAACGCGTACGAATTATATGTACAGGATGTTCCATGCATACACTAGCGAAGTGAGGGGGTGTCATCAACCTGCATCGATTTGCCCCCTTTGTATATTTTATTTAGGTACTGTCCCACGTCTGGGCAAAGGTCCTTTCTCTCTTTTCACTCCTTTCGATTATGAAATTTCTGCCTGCGGCTGATTTATGGGAACAGCTGTTGCGGCGAGTGCAATCGGTTCAAGATACCAGCTTCTGCACTCAATCGCCAGGTCAAGGGTCAGTGCAGGCAATGCCAAGCTTCGCGGTGTGCGAGCTCAAAGCTTCAACTCGGTGCTCTACACGTGGCACTCGGCAAACCCGGTCTGCGTCTGCTGTCCGGTGACGAGGTTGAGGGGCGTGAAGTAGATGACTTACAAGCAGCTGTTTAACCAGCCACCCAACGCTGTAGTGGAATGGAAACCTAGCTTCCGGCGTATACTAGAAGGAATCCCTGATAATCCAGTGAAAGTCCGACCTTCCAATGATATGCGTTTATTTCCGCACACACAGACACTTAGCACTAAAGCTCTTAGTCTATCGGACTTATTTTTACAGCACTTAACACAGTCACAAACACTAAACACTAATAAGCACTGAAACACTACTGAAACTTTCAGAAATTCACACAAGACTAGGAACACTTTTCCTCAGGCTCGGGCCTTGAGAGCAGATCAGAACTTGTTCACTTTTTCGTATTAGAGCACTTCAGATTGACTGCTAAAATAGAACCTATGGGATAAAAAGTAGCCTATGTTTGATTCCAGGATTAGAATTACCTGTATGCAAAATTTTAGCCCGATCCGTTTCCTGTTTCGGCGTGAAGAGGTAACAAACATCCATCCATCTATACATCTACATCCAAACTTTCGCATTTTTATAATATAAAACATAATGTGATGTACGTCAAGTTCGTCCCGTTATCTCATCCTGGGCTGGAAGGCCCAGTAGATGAAGAAGCAGCGTTGTCACCCTGAGTGGTCTCCACTCTGTAGTAGTCCATGTCCATACGTGTCCCACTACATATTAATAATCTACCTCCTATAGATGAGTATCACAGGCGCGTTCCCACTGTGTCATAACCGTAAATTGTCGTTGGACGACTATCGTTTCTAGGTGTTACCGGTGGTTGTTGTCGCGATTTTTTATCGTGGAACGACTATCATTTGTATCAAGTTGTTGCCATTGGATCGTGACGTAACGACATTTTACAGTTCACGGAAGTGACGGTTAGAACGTGACGTTTTTTTATCGTTTCAAGACTGTCGCTATCGTTTCAATCTATCAACACCACAAAAACAAGTCGTGGACGATAGTTAATCGTGCAGTCCTATATGTACCTCTACTTAAATAGGCAAGCCACGATGCTTTAAACTGCACGACTTTCTGTGGTCACTACACAACACGCCCTTATTTTACCAGCATAGTAAAAGAACAACAAGTGAACCTTGCACAAACGCCAGTGTGAAACAAAATGCAATCTGGCAGTGTTTGTTAGTCTTGGAAATACTCTGCCGCAGGTTTTTGAAACATAGGTACAGTACAAACAATGAATTTCGCTCGGAGTTTTAATGACATTTACCCACCTGGGAAATCTGGCAATAAATATAGTAAAAGGTGTATTTTGTTGCACAGTTATCATGGTTTAAGAAGTTTCAGGCGTAGTTTTATCCTTGAGTGGCAAGAAAACAGCTTCTTAGGTGAGAAAAATTTCCAAAAATCGTTGAAATTTCAAAAATTTCTACTGTTGTAAATTTCTACAGTAGAAAACAAACGAGTTTTATTTAGGCTGCCTGTTCGTTGATGCGGAACGAGGCAGCGGATCGGTGATTTATGCAAAATTAACCAACGGAATTGCAAAAAATCTTCACTCTATTTCAGTGGACCAAGGCGCGGAGGGCTTAACCAATTCCATGCTTCTAAACTCTGCACCGCTACCTCGCTCCGCATTAATGGATAAAGCAGCCTTAGATTTTGCTGGTTTGCCCTAGTTAAGGCGATAGTGGTAGCTAATTAGCGCCATGCTAAGTGGCAGCGGGTGGTACCACAGGTAGTGCCGCAAGTTTAGCCTAACAAATACCTCGAGCGCGACCTCACTGGCGCAGCAGGGCGAAAGGAGGGTTGATTCCCGCCTCGGGACAAATGTTTATACGATCTGCAGATAGTTGTTCTGGGTGTTTTCTATGTAAAGTAAAAATATGTATGTAGTATAAACTAAATTCAATACTATAGGTACTAAATCGTACTAACATTTGTCCTGAGGTGGGAATCAACCCCCCTGCGTCGCAGGCGGACCTTTAGGTCATTTAGTACTCACAAAACAAGCTCTGTTTAGCTTGGGGCTAGATGATGCTGATGTGAATTGTCCAGCATTATTTACATATTAAGGCCACCTAAAGAGTAGAGACTAGACTTAGAGTAGACTTTAGAGTAGACTAAAAAAAGTAAAAGAGTAACTATTTGTCTAACCCAGCAGTCATAAAAAATAAGAATCTGCAGTGTGGAACTTCCCTACTATGCATACAACTTATCTGCTTTCAGTTACTAATACAATTATTGTTAATGAATATTAACAGCAGTAACAGCATAATATTGCTGCGGTAAATCACGTGGAATCTCCCGTGGTCCCGACGTTCCATAACATTAGGTTGGCATGAACGGTAATGACTTGTGCAATTGAATATTCCCAGTCGATCAAGTAATGTTCAATGCAACTGTACAGGTTCTATCCAAACAGAGGTGAATAATAATAAATTTATTTATTTATGTTTCTCTTCACTAAAGATCTTCTTATTGGTTATCATTTTAGTTAGGTGTAGGGTTGAAAATACAGATATCGATTCGTGAGAGACTGGTGCCACTGATAGGTTTTAAAAACTCGTGTGACTAGTCACTAGTCAATGGATAGTCAAAAAATTTATTTTACAAAATTCAAAAGTAACGTAACAAAGAATAAATTTATACCTAGTAAAAAGTTGGGTTGAAAACAAAAAAAAAAACTTAACCTTTTACACCTTTTTAGCATATTATGTGAATGTTTGCAGAGCTATGACAGCAGGTTAGAAGGTCTAAGGTGCAGAGTCAGCTTATTATTTGGGGGAAGGCTATTCCTTAAAAATGTTCATAGCTTGTTTGTATATTTCGTGAACGTCATTATTAAACTTCTCTTTGTATGAAGTCATTTATTGTTTTGACATTCTGTACCTATGTGTATTGAATATTTTATTAGGTTCTTAATAACCATGTTAATTAAATAAACAATCGACAACAATAAACAATAGCACATACCTAACCTAGTTTTAACCGGATGAATGACTAAAGGTATTGTGCTTCAGTCTTCCCTGAAACTAATATTCGTCCATTCTATTTTTACGGTACAATGGGGCATTGCAGACATTACAATCTGAGCTCACAATTGTGCACGTATACGCTGTGACCACTCCTCACACTAATGGTGCTATTGTGCAGTCGTTTAATGAATTCTCGGGAAGAAATATGGGGTCACAAATGTGTGGCGAATTTAAATTTGGCCGTAAACTTTGTTGAGGCTTGCACGTGATATGAGCTGTTTGTGAAATTTGTTCAAACTTGGCGTTTTTTAATGACAGTGTTTCATTGGGTATGGTCCATAGAAGAAAAACAGGCTGCTACTACAGCAGAGGGATCACTATGTTCGATCGATGTGGGATCGCTATGTATGTACAGCTCTGTATATTGATTCAACCCTCTGTTGATTCAACAATTTTCTTGGTTTTATAACCAAAAATGAATCTATGTGTGAGTTGACAAGCTTCAGCTTATGTGTAAGTTGCGAGCGTATACGAGTAGGAAATTGAGAGTAATTTGTCGCATTTTTTTGGCTACACGGTTGTGTCTACTGTCATTCTAAGCCTTCTTCTCCACTGTCATCAAAAACGCCAGATTTCTTCGCTTCACATGCTTCTACCTAGCATAATAATTATGAAACTAATTATAAAACTGGGTATAGTACCTGCATAAGCCTATTTTTAGAAGACAAATGGATATTTCTGTCAGAGCCAGGTTTTCCGTGTTGTTAAATTTTTGTGGAAAAGGCGAATCCTTATTAAAGAATACCGTGAATTTATAAGCCCTCGTATAATCTGAATAAACCCGCATCAAGCGACAAAAGAATCACAAGAAATGCGCGAAAGGTGAGAATTTGCGAAATTACTCCTGAATACCAATCTTCTTTGGGAGCAAGTTTCAAACAATTTTCACTTTCACGGCGTTGATCAAAGAAATAAAACTAAAAAACAGGATTTCGGGATGGAACGGGAGTAAATTTAACCAACAGTAATTCGCCTTTGAAGGGCCCAAGGGAAGCTCGCAGAAGGGAAAATTGCAAAAGTTAGTGCTCCCTTATGAGAGGCCGAGTTATAGCTACTGGATATTTTAAGGTCGCTAGTGACCAGGGATGGCTTATCAGATACAGAAGCTGATTTTCGTATAATGGTCAGCAAAAACCTTAACGTGACTGTATTGCCTGTAGGGAAAAAATGCTTCTTTGCCAAAAGAAGATAAACTATTACGTTATAACATTATTAAAAAAGAATAGAAATAATTATTTACAATTGAATCAGTTGAGCTAATTGCAAACAGTTGCAAAAAATATAAAAGGTAGCTCAACTGATTTTGTCATATAATTATTATACCTGCCAATCGTGACAAAATGACGACCTCTATGGCGCAGCGGGCGAAGGTCTGCTTGCGACGCAGGAGGTTGCGGGTTCGATTCCCGCCTCGGGACAAATGTTTGTACAATCTGCAGACATTTGTCCAGGGCGTTCTGGATGTTTTCTATGTATAATAAAAAATATCTATCTATGTAGTGTATTGTATTATGTATATCAGTTATCTAGTACCCATAACACAAGCTCTGCTTAGCTTGGGGCTAGATAATGCTGTGTGAATTGTCCAACATTATTTATTATTATTTATTATTTATTTATTAATCAGATTATACGGCCGCAAATTGTAAATAAATTTTATTTCGGCAACTAATCATCTTGACTTTTTTAGGTAGCTCCATGATTTTTAAATGGCAGCCAAACTCCAAAGTCATATAAATACTACGACAATCCGGCCTATAAACAAACAGCACTTCCCTTACAAAACAAACCCCTCTACAGATAGAAGGCAAGTACCTAATTAAACCAGCGAATACAAAATTCAAAATTTTACGATTCATAAATCATTTTATTGCAAAGTTTCAAAAATTATAGCGGTACGAAATAGTTACTAAACGTGATTTTAACAGTTCACAAGCTGTTTATTTTGTAATTCGGTTAGACTGTCGCCGCGAAATTTCATCTAAAAACAGAGTATTTTGTAAATTACTTTTTAACTGCGATATCAGACAGGGCTGTCAACGTTCATAAGTTAGTAGGGTTACCATGATATTGTGCATTAGTTAGAAAGCAAATAACAGTTTTGAAGCGTCTATTAATTTGATTTTATATTTTACTGCCCGCCGCTTCGCATGCGTTGTTTCTATGGAAACGTTTTGAGGTTATTTCTATCCCATGGGAACTGATTCATGGGATAAAAAGTATATGTTTGATCCGTAAGTAAGCCTATGTTTGATTCCAGGGTTAGAGCTACACCGATGCAAAATTTGAGCTCAATCTGTTCAGTAGTTTTATTGTGAAGACGTAACAAACATCCATCCATCCATCCAAACTTTCACATTTAAGTGTGATGTGATTCCGCAGAAGGCAGTGATACTCTTGTTGCCTAAAGTTTTGTTTGATTTGACAGGCTATGACCAGAGTGATGAATCTAATTTGACGTTAGTATCGAGACGTGATCGAGACGTTTAATAATAATAATAATAATGCTGGACAATTCACACATTATCTAGCCCCAAGGTAAGCAAAGCTTGTGTTATGGGTACTAGATAACTGATATACATAATAATATGATAACTGATATATATAATATGTTTGCAAGTTCCCCCCCCCCCCCCGGATGTGCACGGCACTAAAGAGCTCCGTATATTTTTAATTGTTATAATTTCAAAATGACGCAAAAAGCGCTAGAAATTGCAGTCCGCGATCTTCAGAAGGTGATATGTGACCTAAACAAAAGGATAGCCGTGCTGGAGACTAAAATAGATGACCAAAGTCGGATTATTACCCAGCAAAGCGCAGTAGCACTGAACACAATGGCGGAAACAACACAGCAGCCGGTGAGTCAAAATACACAAGATCCACTAACACCTGTCGTCGATCAGATCCAGCTCACAACACCAACCACTGCAATCATGCGCCCGCGACGACAAGCGCGAATCAAGGCTGCTGAGAAAAAAGTAAGTAGCACTGCGCCAAAAAAATCAGCTGCTACATCAAAACAAAATCAAAGTCCACATCCACAATCTCTGCCTATGACACTGACAGACCACGACAGCGAACGGAATGAATCGATCGTGTCGTCACTACCATCGCAGGCGCAAGCGCAGATACGGCCGCAGCCGAACAACTCCCGAAACCAGCCGAATGACCCGGGTCGCACGTCAAAGGGTGAGCTGGGTAAGGTTAACACCGCGGGCGATGCAGCGCATGAGATTGTTGATAAATGGCAAGTAGTTAGAAGACAATCACGGAGGAATAACCAAGCACAGCCCATTACCTACAATTGGAGCGGGGAAAGAATGCGATGAACTGCAAGCTATTGAGAGAGTAAAGTATATTCAGGCCTGGTCTTTCAGACCCGAAACAACAGCCGAGAAAGTCACATACTTTCTTAATAGTCTTAAAAAAGCAGAATATTACGTAAAAAAGCGTGTTATCAAAACCGATTTACATGCGTCATTCCTTATTGGAATACCGGAAAGTACGTACGATGAAGTTACGAGTGCAGACTTATGGCCACCCGGTGTTCACTTTGTGCCCTGGATCCCCTTTCGCCCGCGTCCCCGCCACTGGCGGGGGCCCGAGCGCGACCGACCCACTCCGAAGGCATAAAGTCCTGCACCCGAATGCACCCGAAGAGCGAGATAGCCGCTGCAGCCGAGTGCAGCCGTACTTCAATAAGTCGCTAACGTCACGTCGTAGCGACTTAGTAATTTGTCACCAAAATATTAGAGCCCTAAAAGGAAAAACTAGACGTCTGGAAGTTATGTTGGAGACAATTTTAAAATGTGATGTTTTATGTTTAACTGAACATTGGCTTAAAGACTTCGAACTAAGCTGTATTCATTTATATAACTATAGTCTGAGTAGTCACTACTGTAGAACTAATATTGAGCACGGAGGTGCATGTATTTATGTAAATAATAGACACAAATTTAAGGAATTTGTTTTAAATATTTCAATACAACAAGTATGCGAGATTGCTGCTGTAGAATTAATTGACTTTAACACAATTGTTGTTTGTGTTTACAGATCAAACCAGACGAAAACATCCGATTTCTTTCCGATTTTTGAAGCTTTATTTGATTTATTAAATAAATCTGACAAAGATTGCATCGTGGTGGGTGATTTCAACATTAATTGGCTATGTCCTTTGAATAGTGACCTAAAAAAACTAATCGACATAATTAACACCAGGAATTTCTTTAATATTGTAGATTTTCCAACAAGGGTGACTTCCGAATCTAATACTTGCTTAGATCACATTTATGTTAATAATGAACTCGCTAGGTCCGGAATGGTAAGTGCGACACCCTTGCATTCGAATCTAAGTGACCACTATGCCGTGCGCGCCGTGATTGAGTGCGAGTCGCCAATCGACGGCTCGGCTACCTACCGCGTTAGGTCGTATTCACAGGCCAATACTTACAGTTTTATCGGAGCAATCGATAGTGTAGATTGGATAGCAGTTGCTCAAAAATAAATAAAGTTAATGAATTAATGACAATGAAAATGAATTGATATTTTGACATTCTTATTTTATTATTATATTATACAATTGTATTGTTTAAAATGTATGATTATTATAATGATATTCCTATGTTATATTTAATCCAATTTTTAATTTATACTGTTACTTTACTACAGTAATTTTAACTAGCTCTACTTACAAATTAAGTAAGTCTATGTACCACATGTACCACTTGTAAGACCTGTAACTATGTTGCCAATAAAGAATCTGAATCTAATATACGAGGATATAAAATATACGATAATATCCTATATAATATAATAATATAAGGAGTACATAGATAGATATTTTTTATTATACATAGAAAACGACCAGAACACCCTGAACAAATATCTGCAGATCGTACAAATATTTGTCCCGAGGCGGGAATCGAACCCGCAACCTCCTGCGTCGCAGGCGGACCTTCGCCCACCGCGCCACAGAGGTCGTCGTCGTTTCCTTCTAGTATGGGATTTGCGTAGTTCTCTGTTCGCACGATAGAGGCGCTGTACCGAGTTGTATGGAAAAAGATGACGTCACGATCACGTCTATCGCCACCCCTCAGGATAAGCAAATGAAGGCACGCGACGAATCGGTGATTCTCAGTCAACTCAGGTGACCACGGACCATGGGATGTCGAACTAATACAGGGACATTACCTAATCAGTACATAGTAAGTTTGCAAATACAGAAACGGAAACAGTTTTCAAGATCGTGACAGTTTACCATCGCTTGCTGGTCAATGTTGACACACATCATGCCGCAATGCAAGAAATCACTTATAATCATTCGAAAACTATAGTCAAGTTTGTGTGAAACTGTTGGATCGCCGTCATAGTACGAGAAAAGTCTCTCAGTATCCTGTGCGGGCGCTGCGAGGAGCTAAATACAGGGTGGATTTTTTTGGACGAGGCAGAATGCCCCGTCAACCGGTGGTTAACCAGTGTAGCTACAAGAAAATGGCCTTAGACTATACATTTTTTAAAAGTATTTTGATCCTTATTCAAATATTTAAAAAAAAATACAATTTGCACAAAAATTGGCACATAACACATCTTCGATAGTCTAATAAGACCATTTAACTGTATCTATGCCGGTTAAGATCCTGTCCTGATGTAACATAAATACAATGTGAACTTTTGTCATTTTGTCACCGAAACATTGTAACAATTAAACTTTATACATTTTGACATCTACTCATTCGAACCCTTTAGACATTCCGTCACGTGAACAGCCATGTCCCGGAAGGCCTTACTGCCCCCTCAAAAAAATCCAAAATTATATGGAAGGAAACGTAAACTTTATTAGTTTTCGTAAACAACGCATAGGAAACTCATACTGAGGCCTCAAGTACCTCAATTATTAAACTAATTTATTTGTCACTTAATACAAACATACGATTGAGCATCAGGTGTTAAATTTACGTCAATATTTTCAAACCGGACTGTTTACGACATCTAGCAAATACTAAGCCAATTCTCCACAACTCCCAGTCGAAAACAAACAGAGTACCCAAAACACAAAAATCACAGCCCAGTTACATAAACACATAATGCAACGTACAATTACAGGCAGAGCCGCCGGGCTAAGTCAACAGACGGTCAAACAGACGTGTTTACTAAGGGCATGCGTAGACCGGCCCTGTTTGAGTTTGCACTCAAGTTACCGATGGTCAGTGGCTGGGGTTATTCATGAGTCACCTCACATGATTGTTGCTTGTAATTCTGTTTCGGTTTTCTTAATTGGGTTATGACTTATGAGATGAGAAAAGGACGTTTGCTGGGTTTTTTAACATCTTGATTAGGTTTAGGTACCTTCCAATTCCAAAGTCCGTGCACATTATGTTGGTAATTCTATTCTATGTTATCTGATTAAAATCGTTCCTATCTTCTTCATCTCGTCGGATTATGAGAATGAGGGAGTGGAGAGTGTACCTGTGTTTGCGCACACACTTGTACACTGAGCACAGGCCTGGTCTGTGTTGGTACTAGCAGTCGAGGACATGATTAATATTATCTTCTTCTTGAAAGCTTTTGTTGGTCTATGAAAAAATCTATGTTTCCTTTGACACTAACTTGAGTCTACCATGCTGGATTTTAAGATCATGCTGGCAGAAAATCTGCACAAAACATAAAACTAGATGAGTGGGTTAGTAGGCCACTTCAGCAAGCATGTCCCTCACTCAGTTAAAATGTTGTAGGTCTCTGGCTTCACTCCATTGCGACAAAATTGTCCTGTCTCTACTTAGAATAGTGCATTTCCGACTCGCTTACCCTCAAAAGGGGTTAATCGGCTGCATAATGTACATTCGTTACAAACTAACTGAGCTACCTAGCTATCTCTGGGCTGTACATGGACAGTACAAGAACAATGGTTGAGGTTGAAACATTGTTCGTGTATAAAGTTTCAAAGTGTTATTGCGGTTTTCTCTGTGTCGTGTGTCCTGTTTATCAAATGCATTGTATCTATTAATAAGTATTTCTAGATTTTTATAGACCTTCATTGGCTATCACAGGTTCCAAGTCATCATGATTTTATTTTGAACCGGACGACACTCAGAAAATTGGGAAACCATTGTTGTGAGTGGCGCAAACTACGCCTGATAATCATTAAACTAGACAATTTTGACTCAGCATCTCTAGCCCTAAAGGTAGAGCCTGTGGCATGGAATACCTACGTAGATATACGTAAACACGCATGATGATGATAAATGTGTGGTGTGGTGCCGGCTTAGAATTTGCACCACCCTTCTTTAGGGTCAAAATTCTCCTAACTCTTCCCGCGTGTTTCGTAAGAAGCGACTAAGGTATATCCACCGGGGGCGGGCACCAGCGCCAACCTGCAGAACAATTCTATCACCGAACTGTGATCCCCAACCCGCATGCCCAGCGTGGGGATTATGAGCACTACCCCCCATGAGATAAAAGCCAATAAGGTGCTTATCAGGTGGAGGCCTCGGTCCAGCAGTGGAACAATAAAGGGTTGAGGTGACCTTGAAGATGATAAATTATAATAGAATCGAATATAATTATTTATTTTAGTAAAAACAACATTACATTTCGGTTAGAAGTGCCTTAAGGCCTATGTTAGGTGTAACTAGACATAGAGTTCTCACCTGGTTCAATAAGAGGTATTATTAGGCAGGTAGAGGTATTATAAGGAATAGCCAAACAGTTCTCAGGTATCCAACTGTATTTAGTCAATAGATATACGGAAAATTGTAATTACCTCTTGCAATTCACTCAGATATAATCGTGATTAGCATAATGAAGTGGCAATTACGCATAGATAATATAGGGATTAATTAAACTCGACAGCGAGTAATTTATGGATTTTGTATTACCTAATTTGAGCCGCCCGATTTTCTACGCTCTCCTGAAATAATACAGTTTATTGAAAATTTAGTTAACTAACTTGATATCTATGAAGATATTCCTAAAATAAATAGGAAAGGCTATTTATTTTAAATTTATATATTTATTAACTACTAGCTGCGCCCCGCGGCTTCGCCCCCGTGGAAATTTATGTTTCCAACTTTCTTAATTTTTTCTTTCATAAAAACCTTTTCCTGACAATAACAAACACAACAAAGAAAGAATTAGCGAAATCCAGCAGTTCACGCGTGATGCCGTGACCAAGGAAAACGGGTTTCATTTTTAATATAGATAGCGTTTGGCTTTAACTGAAATATTGTTTACTTTTTGGTAGGTACGTATTATAAACACCTTAAAAAAATATATCTAATAAGGGCGTCACCAAAAGGTAAGCAAAGTTTATGAATGCAAAAATATTTTATACAATTTTGATAACAAACGTCTTTTAAATTCAAATTGGACCCACTATCAACCCCCGTATTTGCACAGCTATAAACCCCTGGTATTAGCTAAGCGTGGCTACCCTTTTACAATTTGCAAGGATTCTCCCTATGAATATAAATTAGTCGATAGCATTGGGTATTTATGTTATAAAACCTTCAATTAGGTGCCCCAACCGCTGGCGGCTCTCCCATAATTGTGGTCGTTGAAGCCTCGGGCTTGAGAAAATTGTTTTGTTTAGTGTTCTTACCTACGAATATGAATATTTTGATAGTCGCCCGGCTACTTTGTGTGCAAATGTTTGAACACGTGCTGTAAACGGTATCATCATCGTAGGATATTTTGCAAAGATCTGCCTAAGTTGTTCTTTCTAATAAAGAAATTAACAATTATATGAATAGAAACCAATTAGAACTGGTATTTACAGTTAAAACAATTGAGGTAACTGCAGACCATTGCAAACAATCTACAGGTAGCTCAACTCTCTGGCATCCCCAAGACGCTGGCTGCATTGCCTCGCTGTGTGCTGATACGCTGCGCCAGATACTCACCAGCTCTCGGGTCACGCCTCGCTTCGACCAGACCACAGAGTCTATGACTAAATTAGATAATTATGAAATTCGAATGCAGCGACTCGGGTAATTATGGTCAAAATTTAACCTTCAAATATCCCGACCGGCACCGATATTGAAACCTTAAAATTGAAATTTTCTGTTCAATCTAGTGTTCTACCTTCATTTCAAATTACAGTCAAACTCACTTAGCCTCTCAGATGTCAGGCCCTGTTGTTTGTGTAAATTTTGTTCAAGTTTTGAAGTATCTCATTAATTTTTTGTGACCCAAATTATGGTCAGAAAATATCACAGAATGTAAATTTTTATTATGTACGTGCCAGAAGTTTCGTCGTGATTCTCAAACGGCCATTCACCGTTTCCCGCAGGCTCGTAGACCAAACAAACGGATGTTCTGTGGCAAATAGTGTATAGCCGTCACTGGCCATGACAAGCCAGGAAAATTTTATAAGATATATAAATCTTAATTATGTAATCTATGTCTCAAAATACTAGAACGGTGGCTTCCCATCGTCCAAGTTACACCCAATAGGCGATTTTTCATTAGCCGACCCGACCCGGCACTGACACCGGCGCTGACATCAGTGAACGATTGCTAAAAAAATTGTAACGGCGTTGCAAAGTAAACATGGCATTAAGTATAAACATGTCTATGGTTCGGTCTTGGTACCGTGGACGGAAGAAATCGCTCCCCAGGATATATAAATACTCCTTGATCGTAGCTTGGTACATATATAGTGATCTGTGGTTCGGTCTAATTTCTTTGAATGAAAACTCTTTGCTCTTTGATTGAGAAATCATAATAATGTATAATAATAGTAATAGTAGTATTTTATTGCACCCGTGCGAAGCCGGGGCGGGTCGCTAGTAATTTTATGAAATTGTATTGTTTCATTCCAAATTATGCGTCCACTGATGTCGGTACAGACCACAGACAGAACTGTATTTGTACACTGTACTGGAAGACTGTCTTGTGGTGCTTATAGTAAAATATTATTGTTACAAATGGGTGTCGAATTGACGATGTCGGGTCGGATCGGAAGTGCTCGTGACGAACCGCCCAAATATGCCGGTATGTGACTTATATGAATCTTTTCCATCGATGTAATCAAAATCAAAATCAAAATCAAAAACTCTTTATTTCCATAAATACAATAAATGTACACTTAGAAAAGGTCAAAATATAAAACTAAACACTGACACGGAAATAAAGTGATATTTTTTTATTTCTGTCGCTTCGGTATGTAGACTAAAGTAAAGAAGCGACGAAGAAACCTTTAGCCTGTTAGTTGTTATTTTTCGAGTTGGAGCAAAACCCGTCCCAAGCTTTTTTGTCCTCTAGATAATCTGATATTTTATAGTAAGCCTTTTTGCACAGCAAGGTTTTGACAATTTGTTTGAATTTATTTACTGATAATTTTTGCAACTCACTAGGAGTTTTGTTGTAGAAGCGTATACATTGCCCTTTAAAAGATACATTTATAATATGTGATAATACTATGTAATTAGTGAATAAAGGACGGATTTAAAGCGAAGGCTGTATTTGAATCAGGAGCAAGTGAAGGATTCTAACGACTGAATCACGACCGTAGGAAATGATTCATGATGATGGTATCACGAGCGTAGAGAGTGATTTAAGTATTAGAATCCTGAGTGACGCCAGTGATTCATGGCCCGCGATATAAATCCGTTTTATTCAAGAGTTGCACACTATACTTTATCACATGACTACGAGAAAAAGAACCAATCAAATCTCAGAGAGTTATTTGCAGAAGGAGTTTGTATGTCGAGTGTTTTTTTTTTGCGCAAGGAGGTTGTAAAACATTGAGATGGAGGTCGAATATATTATGGTGTGTTCTAAATTCAATCACCAAAATAGTGATTAAAAGTGCTTTTTAATCACATTTTTAAGCTTTTTAGAGGGAAGAATGATTTGTTCTTTTACTTATACCTATGATATTTTCCAATCGAGTCATCGTTGTTCGTGACTAATTATTGTAAAGCTATTTTACTACAAAAAAAAATTGGTTGCCTGTAAAGTCGGTATACGGGCGAAAGTTTTACGTGACAACGACTTTGAGTGGTAAAACATTGTGAGCGCATAACGTGAGCGGAACGTAACGCGTAACGCAGTTTCTTGAAGTGTCACCCGGCAAACCAATTTATAAGACGTTGTCACGTCAAAACTATCGTAGTTTGACCAATTCATCACGCGCTTCTAGAAGCGCACTCACTCTGAAGATGTCCCTCGTTAAGGGATAAAACATTGGTGTTCTTCCAACACAAATAAGGTTCGTAGTTAACTCGCTTACATCCGTAATTAATTGTAAAGCTCTTAATATAATACATTTTAGATTAAACAAAAATGCTTGTTCTCATTGGCCATTATCATCAATTTGACAATCTTCTGTAGACACAAGCTTACTTTTTAGTCTGGGGACACACGCAAGAAACGTGCGTATTCATTACGTATTCCCCTAAGTAAACATAGCGTTCAATATTAGGCCCAGAACATATGGTCGGGTGAGAGACGTGTTTTATTAAACGACGAAACGGGTGGCGTCTTACGCATTCCGACGAACCTAAAAGCTGTTACACATGGTTTGGTTACAACCTTGGTCTAATTTATAATGTAGGTACCTATGTAGTTTTCATTTTCTCCCCTTGGAGTCGATCGAGGCCCTAGGTCTGTGGGGTACCGAGGCTTTGCGGATTTTTAAAAAATTATCTGAACTTCCGTCTGGTCGATGCGTTTAATTTGCACAACATTCATTGGTCTGAGACTTCAATGTAGTATTTAGGTATACTTAACGTTAGTCTCGATAAAAAATAAAATCAATAAATAAAATTCATTGATTTCAGATCATACAAAAATCAATTTAGATCCATATTAATTATGTTAGTCACAAATTAAAATAGAATAAAATAATAACATGAAATAAATATATACTTTTAAAAACCCTCGACAGACACCTATTTACCATCG
Organism: Eupithecia subfuscata; assembly: GCA_963564075.1. Taxonomy (NCBI): domain Eukaryota; kingdom Metazoa; phylum Arthropoda; class Insecta; order Lepidoptera; family Geometridae; genus Eupithecia; species Eupithecia subfuscata. Next base: position 16,137,613 of record OY751099.1, on the reverse strand, counting down.
GAGCAACGGATAGCCCTCTTTGCAGAGGATGCCTTAGCGACGACGAATCAGCTGCCCACGTAGTCCTGGAATGCGAAGGGGTAACAACACAACGAACAGAAATCCTCAACTTGCCGAGGTCACTCCGCGAAGCCTGTGAAGATCCCAGGAAGATTCGCTTCTGGACGGAGTTAGGCTGGCTATGCTAGCAAATGAGACGCATAATGGACCAAACACGAGTTTAAATGCGGAAACAAGAGTACTTCCACCTAAAACCCCCGACAGATTTTCATGAAACATGGCTGAGAACACTCGGGATAAAATTATCTATGACACAAAAGAAACTAAACGAAAATCGGTTCATCCGTTTGGGAGCTACGATACCACAGATAGATACCCAGACAGACACGTTAAGCTTATAACACCCCTCCTTTTTTGCGTCGGGGGTTAAAAATTAATATGCAATGAAGATGAGAGGCGACCACGAGGTCGGCCACATAAAAGGTGGCGGGACGATCTGGTAGCTTTTGACCCGGAGTGGTGGGAGTCTACAGAAGACTGAGAAGTTTAAAGGGATACGGGGGAGGCCTTTGTCCAGCAGTGGGACGAAATAAACGAAATAAAAAAAATTGGCGATAATTTTAAGTATAAGGCGATAAGTTTATGTTTATGAAAACAAAACAAAAACGAATAACAGAAAACTAACATAACAGCATACAACAAGACATGGTTGCAACGCAGCGAATAAGGTGCAAGTTCGAGTTCGCATACGGACGATCCGAGATACGAATGAAATGATATTTGAAAGCTGTCAAAAACAACAATTGTTTCGACCTTCGATCTGCTCCGATGATGATGATGCATCATGGTATTGCCGCGCCACCATCGTTATTTAGGAAGTACCTCCTATTGGAAATATGCAAATTGCAATATCTTCAGCAAAATAGCTTACTATTAGGCATCATTAAGTTTCAAGTAGATACAAAGTACACATTGCGGATTCCGGAAAGTTCTGATATTGTTTGCCGAGCTGTTAACTTAGCGTCATGCAACAGGAGTATAGAGTACATGGTACAAGTACAAGAGCTTCTATTTTCTGTAAGATTGCGGAAAAATAGGTTTATGTGTTGGAAATATTTTTTTATTAGACTGCAAAATAGTTTGCTGAAGGGTGCAACACTCGTTCTGCGAATGGAACCCTTATAGGGTTGATTTATGTTTTAGTTAAGACTTTATTGAAAAAGAAAATTGGAATCAAATAATAAAAATAAATACAAATCTTTATTCACAATGAAAATTACAATTAACTGAAATAAGTAAATTAGAACTAGTATTTACAATTGAAACAGTTAAGCTAACTGCAGACTGTTGCAAACAATCTACAGGTGCAACTGATCTATTGGTTTATTTATTATAATGTTTTCTGATGTTAAAAAGGAAAAAAGTCTATTTAAATGTGGTGTCTTATTTTGTTTTGTTTTCATTACGAATCAATAGATTACTTTAATATCGGCATACCAAAAAAGGTGTTATCATCATGCTAAACATTTTGCTTTGAGTAATTATTAATAAATTATTATACCCTTGACGACTTCTGTGGCGCAGCGGGCGAATGTCCGCCTGCGACGCAGGAGGTTGCGGGTACGATTCCCGCCTCGGGACAAATGTTTGTACGATCTGCAGTGATTTGTCAAGGGCATTCTGGATGTTTTCTTTGTATAATAAAAAATATCTATCTATGTAGTGTATTGTATTAAGTATATCAGTTATCTAGTAGGTACCCATAACACAAGCTCTGCTTAGCTTGGGGCTAGATAATGCTGTGTGAATTGTCCAGCATTATTTATTTATTTATTTATTACCTATTTATTTTATTTATTAGTTCATTAAAATAAAGTGGTTACAATTACCGGGAACAATATTATAGCTCAATGTATTTGTGGATATCAATCAATAAGAATATTATTTTCATTATCGCCTCAACAATATCGTATTTACTCGGAAACTCAAATGAGCTCATGGAGCTGTTTGTTTTGTTAAGTTCGAAATATTAAGTAGTATTTTCGGTTTCATTCCGATTTGTTTTACCATTGTACATTACTAGCTTCTGCGTGCGACTTCGCACGCTTTTAACTGGAACAAAAAGTAGCCTATTTCATCCAAATCCGTGTACTTTTGGCGTGAAAACGTAACAAACATTCGTCTATCTGTCCATACAACAAAATTTTATACATCACTAAATAAACATCAACTAGAGCAGACAGTCTCATACAAATAGCCCTCCGGAGGACATTGTCCACTTCCTCACTTGACCACTTCCTAAATCGACCTGTTCTTTTACTGCATTTTCACTCCTTAAATCCAACTTTTGTCTACTTCCTGAACATTCCATTCCCCAACTCGTCATTCACTATTAGGTATCTTTCTAACTTGTTCACTTCACGTTTATTCGTGATGTCACGTTCGTCCCACCAGCCTCGTCCCACTTATGGACGAATGGGATTTTAATAAGCTGAATTAAAAGTATAATATCCCATTCGTCCCACCAATCGTCATCGATGCCTGTTGGTGGGATGAACAGGATATAATTATTGTAAATTTGTATATCCCGTTCGTCCCACCATTACATTTAGGCACTTCGGCACGTTAGGTACGTCAAAGTGACAGCAAATGTCAAGAATGACAGGAAATGTAGGTGGTAACTTACACTTCATTTTGTCAGGAACTTATTTACTCACAAGGTTCGATATTTAGAAAACACTGAAATATTTCCAGCAAACTTACAAAGATACGCGTAAAAACAAATGTGGCATGAGGTATTTTCCTTTTTCTGTTCCACGTTCCTCGCCCCTGGGGAGCGTTCCGACAGAAAACCGGTTATTTCTTACATTCTCCACTAAATTCACAGTTAGGAAATTGAATTTTTCGAATTCGCCGTCTTATACACTCACCGCCAGTTCAGCCAGACCCCCCATTTTCACCCCCTCACGCACGGTCCCGCGTAGAAAGGGTTAATTCTAGGGCAATTGAAGGTCAACTGAAGCTGGTCGTGTATCGGTTTTGTTCTCGGATACCGGGAGGTGCGAATGTTCTGTTTTGTGCTTATATTTTTTCGGAGGTTCAGCCGTGAAGAAAAATATCTTATTTTATCAACAGGTAGAGTTTTTCTGAAAGAACTATTCCACGTTAAATTAGAACAACAGATTGTTTGAACCAATAGGTAAAATAACAGTCGGTTGTGCGTACGGTAATTAATTTATCAATTATCAAATCTCTAAAACAAATAAAAGATTTTTTCGCTTTGTAGTTGGGGTGGATTTTTCATCTAAATAAATAAATAATGCCCGACAATCCACGCAGTATCACCTAGCCCCAAGCTAAGCAGAGCTTGTGTTATGGTTTATAATTGTGTGTGCCTGAAAGTGACTTGGCAATTTAATATTGCGCAAGTCTGTTTTTTACCTTCTCTGATTGCATGGCATGCCAATTTGTGGGAGGTAGGGCGGTGCACGCGAATACATTTTGTTGAATCGCATCAGAGAATTGCGCGGAATTGTTAGTATATATTTTTAATCCCAATATCTTGTCCGTTGTCAAAAAATATACTTAGTTCAAAACTGAAACCTGACTACGTAAAAGAAGCGTTTACCGATTGTCCTCATCTGTGTCATTTTATTTTGACACTTAGGTAGTCTTTTACCTGACGTCACATAGCCATCGGGGTGTTGGTGGTGTCTCGTAGCCGAATATCGACCACGGAGGCGGGCAGTCTCAAAAATAAATCAAAAACTCTTTATTTCCATGAACACAATAAATGTACACATAAAAAAGGTCACATTATAAAACGAAAAACTGACACGGAAATAAAGTGATATTTTTGATTTCTGTCACATCGGTATGTAGACTAAAGTAAAGTAAAGACGAAGAAACCTGTTAGTTGCCTGTTAGTTGTTTTTTTCGAGCTGGAGCAAAACTCGTCCCAAGCTCATCGGAGACTAACCAAATGCGCAGGACATATTGTAGCGCACAAATATGTGCGCAAACACAGGTGCACTCTTTATTCCCTCACTCTCATAATCCGATGGGACAGCAGACACGACCGGGTATAGGTCAGGCGTAAGACCAACGGCTTAGTGTGCTTTCCCAGGCACGGGGGTGTAACACCGCCAACTTTCTGACTCCGGGCTGCTACTGTGAATTTTTATTGCTAGAAAAATCCCATTATCAACCACGGCCCGACCCGATATTTACCGATATTACCGATATTTACTAACAATTCCGCGCAATTCTCTGATGGAAACTTCATAATCAGCGATTGACCAAACTGACCACTAGACCAACCAGGCAGTCGAAATTACGCGACCGGGGAGACCAATGACTCAATGTGCTTTCCGAGGCACGAGGGTGTAACACCGCCTTCCTACAACTTCCTGTTAAAAAAACCCCAATAACAACTATTGGCCGGACCCGGGATTTGAACACAGGACCTCATAATCAGTGGTTGAACAAGCTGACCGCTAGACCAACGAGGCAGTCGGGGTATTGAGACGAATCAGTCAATACCTCATTTGTTGCAAACGAATTTGTAATTTTAACGCTACGTGGGAACATAAGTGAATGTGAGAACATAAGTGAATGTGGGAACACAAGTGAATGTTGGAACCTAAGTGAGGGGTATCAACCTCATAACCCTTATCGGTTGATTGTCGGGCAAAAAGTTATTTCTCTTGCCGAATTAACGTCGACTAGATATTTGATCACAGAATAGTTAATTATCGATATGAAAATAAAACGTACGAACATCCGTTAATGTTGCACAAACTTGGCTGTAGGGTGTGTTTGTCGAGAGGTAAAAATGAACCGGTATTTCCTTTCATAATAACTTAAATTGGAAATAACACCCGAGGTAAACGAGTTTCTTCGGAGATCAGTTATTACAGAAATCCATTAAGCTATCACGCTCATTCAAATTTTAAACTTTCATTGTGTTTGCAGATTCATGAAATTACACTTCGAACTTTATCGGAAAGGTTCAAAGTCGATTTTCGGGTAGAGTTCGCTCTGTAGTTAACTGAAAAGCCATTATAACGCGGTAGGTAGGTACCTATTCGCCAATGACAGGTTCCGTTGAAATTTGAATTGCTTTGCTTGAATTTACCAACCACTCGTTTAGCGATGACATTTTACTAGATATTTAGGCAGGTACCTAAGGTAGAAGGTGATAATATGGCTCCTGCAGGTGTTTTAGCCTTTTCTTATTGAAACAGCCTAAGGTTTGCCTATGGTTGCCTAATGTCATTTATATCATTTATACCCAAAACCCCCGTTAGAGAGCCTTTTATGCGGCGCGCGGCGTCTAGATATCGCGCTTGCAAAATCGCAGCTGTGTAAGGAGGAATCGCGATACAAAATCGCAACAAATCGCTCGACACAAGACGCGCTTCAAAATCGTGGCTGTGGGGTAGAGGCTTTAAGTAGGTTATGCAGAGTCCTCTAGAAAGTGCTCACTGCTAATTCAAGAAACTTTTGGATAGAGCTAATAGGATTTCGAAAATCCGACAGACTTTCGCGTTACTTGGTAAGACAAGTTTTGTGAAAGGATAGAAGTAAATAAATAGATACTTACATAAATAATGCTGGACAATCCACACAGCATCAAGCCCCAAGCCAAGCAAAGCTTGTGTTATGGGTACTAGATGACTGATATGGGTACATTGATATACATAATAAAAATACATTATATTGATAGATATTTTTATTATATACGTAGAGAATACCCAGGACACTCGGAACAAATACTAGCAGATTGATTATTAGTCGCAGAACATAATTAGAAGAAGAGTTTCGGCGAACACAATTTTGCATAGAACCTTCTATGGGCCGCTTTAAAATGAGACTTGAAATATCATGGTTAATTTTACATACAATCTATACCACACTTTTCAATCCCTTCAGATATATTTTTTTTAAATAGGATATGTTATTCTACAACCTAAACTATCTACAAACCAAATTTTATCTAAATCGGTTTAGTGGTTATGGAGATACGTGCAAACAAACATTCACAAGTACACAAACTCGCATATATATAAATATAAATTACTAGCTGCGCCCCGCGGCTTCGCCCCCGTGGAAGTTAATGTTTCCAACTTTATTAATTTTTTCTTTCATAAGAACCTTCTCCTGACAATAACAAACACAACAAAAAAAGAATTAGCGAAATCGGTCCAGCCATTCACGCGTGATGCCGTGACCAAGGAAAACGGGTTTCATTTTTATATATATACTAGCTGCGCCCCGCGGCTTCGCCCCCGTGGAAATTTATGTTTCCAACTTTCTTAATTTTTTCTTTCATAAGAACCTTCTCCTGACAATAACAAACACAACAAAGAAAGAATTAGCGAAATCGGTCCAGCCGTTCACGCGTGATGCGATGACAACGGAAAACGGGTTTCATTTTTATATATAAGATATATATATTTTATATTTATAGATAATATTAGTTAGGATAGTAGGATGTATGTATATCTTCGATGACCATCCATTTTAAGCCAGAGTGCAAAACGTTGCAATATTCGTTCCCTAACTTGAACATTGACATGTTTACCTTGACAGGTGAAAGAGACTTTATTGTTAGTAGTGCAGGGTACAAAGTGCAATGCCAAAGTAATTTGAAACTGTATGTTGTGTAGAGAATGTAGGGAACTTGACATTTGAGATTAAACGTTAGACGTTCCTCTGTATGCGCTGGGCTTACTATTATTGGTCCTAGTTTGAGTGTGTAGATAAAGCACTACCCCGACTTACACTAACGTGCGACCTATTTTATCTCATTACTAGCTGCGCCCCGCGGCTACGCCCGCGTGGAAATTTAAAATTATCACTTAGGGGTATGAAAAATAGATAGTAGCCGATTCTCAGACCTACTGAATGAATATGCATATAATAATATATATAAAATAAAATTTGGTAAAAATCAGTAAAGCCGTTTCGGAGGAGTAAGGTAACTAACATTGTGACTCGAGAATTTTATATATATACATATAATGCTAAGCAAAGGAATTTAAAAAAATCCATTTTGTGATATTAATCATAGGCTTTTTATAATGCCTCTGTACCTAATAGTTTAAGTTTGTATAGTTTAGGCAGTGATGCGAATACAGACTTTGGTAGCCACCAAGAGCAACTACGCATATCTGCCTAAACTATACTAATATTATAAAGAGGAAAGATTTGATTGTTTGTTTGTTTGTATTGAATAGGCTTCGAAACTACTGGGGCGATTTGAAAAATTCTTTCACCACCGTTAGGAAGCTTACGTTTCAGGGAGTTATAATTATAGGCTATATTTTACCGGAATTCCCACGGGAACGGGAACTACGCGGGTGAAACCGCGAGGCCATCGTCTAGTACAAAATAAAACTTTTACACGGGTATTAAAAAAAGCTAATAAAAGGTATTACAAACTGGCCAATGGATTTTTAAAAATATATATTGAAAATTTAACGTACTAATAAGATAACATAGGTGCGGCGGCGCCTTAAACTAAACTACGCAATGAACAAATTGAATCACAAAAATTGGTTGTCTGTAAAGCCGGTTTACTGACGATAGTTGAACGTGACAACGCAGACGCATCGCTCACTCAAGTAGGAGAGAGACGGATGTCGAGCGCTCTCGCTTGCACTTCAAGCCTTAAATGGAACGCCTCAGAGCGAGGTAACGCCGCATGACGTCATGTTTTTTCGTGCGTGCAGCCGGCTCTATCGAATTATAAGACGTTGTCACGTCAAAAACCTTTTTATGAATACACCCGCGCGCGAATAAAATAATACGGAACATTGTCAAAGTAAATATTTGACGAGTCATTTAATTTTATCGTACAATCGCACGCGTGTGATTTTAAATTTTGATACACATTGACACAGATGACAACGTGCGCACGTTGTCAAAATGTGATAGAATCTTGTAAAAGTAAATGTCCGACCGCTTGTTAGTTTGAACTGGTTCCATCCAATTTTGGTCCCAGACATTATTTCCTAAGCAAATAAAGGTAGCAATTCGTTTGGTCGCAAACTTAGTAAAATTAAAGTAATAACCGCAAAGGGTCCCAAAAAGCCACAGAAGTTAAATTCCAAGTCTGTCCCCAAAGAAATCTTAGTCCAGATGTTTTGAAATGTCGCAAGATTTAATTAAACAAAGTTTATGCTGTTGCTAAATATTGCTTGTTATTCGAAATGACCGAATTACTTATTTTGTAAAAGTTTGTTGAGAAACCTTCCCAACTTGTGTTTAATATTTGAATTCAACCGAAGTGAGGTGAGCTCAACACCTCACTTTGGTTGAATTGATGGTAAATTTAATGTAGATGAATCATCCGATATGACAATAACATAAACAATTGCTCATTGAATGAGTGAAGTTATATAATAGCTTGCCTAACTAGATCAAGGAATGTGTTAGCATAAGTTCAAAACAAAATTAAAAAAACACTTTTATAGCATAACTTATACATGAGTATAGCTTAAGCATTAAGTATTATTATGAACTTTTGTATCTCACATATTGTTAGGCGATAAAAATAATTCTGATAACTTTCGCACAAAATTATCTATTCCTAAGTATGTGACGTTAATATACCAGATGATTGACACTTTTCTTACTCTAGGACTACTGTAATCTATTCTTGTGTAGCTTATATTGTCGAAAGGTGAGAAGTTGCGCATAATTATAACTAGATGTCGCTAGTAAAAGTGGACGAGCGCTAGATCGCGCTGACGAGAACGCACATTTCTGATAGACATCTGAAGCCTAATTTTGTATTGTTAATCATTTTCAACCAAGAACATTCGGAATATATCTCTCGTTGTGAATAAGCCGTTGTTTTATTTTTAGAAGTAGGTACAAGCTGATCCCACCTGGCCAGGGAACCGACCCGACAACCAGGAAGCAGGCACTGAACCAGCAGTGTGGTGGATCATTTTCTGGTTCTTCGAGCCGGATCCAAAAACCAAAAAAGAGAGCTTACATGATAGATATATTCATTCCACTATGTCCGACCCTATTATATCCTTCTAATATTATAAGGCGAATGTTTGTGCCGTTAGGTATAAGATCTTTGAGCGAAGATAACTATTGAATGGATCGCGCTGAAATTTTGTCAAATACAGTTTTCAATACATTATGTTGCCTTCATAAATGCTGTTCAATAAATTGTATATCAAAATCTTATTGCAATAGTTACAGTTAGTTATATCAAAACCCCATCACTAGACACTACTTCTTTTTGGGTGACCTAACTGGGAATAAAATAGGTGCCGTAAAAATTGGTGCCCTAAATGGGAATACTCCCATCATCTAGCCCCAAAGTAGAATTGGAATATCACTTAGTATCATGTAAACGACTTTGTATTGGTAAATGCTAAGCCGCGCATAAGCAAGTATTTTTATGAAATAACAGCACCCCGCTATCTACTGATTATTTCCCGAGCCCAGCCGGGACATTTTGTTCGTACACACACAATGCGTCAAAATGCTCACATGTCATCTCATATTAAAATCCTTTGTGGCTTGATTATGGAACAGCCCGTAGTCCATGTTAATACATCTCGCTAGACTGAATAATGGAAGTTGAAACGGTGAGAGGTGAACGAAAAAGATTCGGTACCTACTACTAGGTACCGAGGCTCTTCGGGTTTCAAATTAAAATCTGAGCGTCTGGTCGAAGCGACGCGTGACCCGAGAGCTGGTGAGTATCTGGCGCAGCGCATCAGCATTGGCATACAGCGGGGCAATGCAGCCAACGTCTTGGGAACGCTTCCGACTGGTAGATATTGATATGGATCAGTTGAGCTACCTGTAGATTGCTTGCAACAGTTTTAAGTTAGCTCAATTGTTTCAATTGTAAATACTAATTCTAATTTGTTTCTATTATTACATTTGCTTTTAATTTTCTTCGTCATTATAGGTTATACCTACTTTACTATTTTATATTTTCATAGACATTTGCCGGAGCGGCCGCTGTGGAATCGAAATCAACTCAGCCCGTGAAAGTCGTAAGTTAGAGGATGTAAGTTGATGTTCTCTTTTTGATTAATTTTATATTTATTTATTTTTCACCTAGAAGATTCCGATATACTAGGTTCGGTTCCCACTGGTTTATCTAACATCCTAGTATTTCAACGTTTGTTCTGTTTGTTTATAAACTTTAGCAGAATCGATTTCTTTTACACATGTCCAAGACCGAATGTGGCTTCAGAAAATTGAGCTTTGTACATTATTGGTAATTCACTGACACTGGGTGACCTGCAGGTTCTGCTCATCATTACGAACACATTCGTGAAGACCTCAACCTCAACCTCAACAGCCTGTATTAGTCCTGCTGGACGCAGACCTCCCCCTGATAAGCACCTTGTTGGCTTTTATCTCATGTGGGTAATTCCCATAATCCACACGCCTGGCATACGGGTTGGGGATCGCAGTTCGGTGGTAGAATTGTTCTGCAGGGAGCGCTGCTGCCCGCTCCCGATGGATATCCCTTGGTCGCCTCTTACGACACCCGCGGGAAGAGTCGGGGTGGTGCAATTTCTAAGCTGGCACCACACAGCTGCACAGTTCGTGAAGACGCTAGGTCTAAATTCTTAATCATTTTTTTCTAAATCACCTCTGATACAAAATGAAAAAACACGTTTGTCCGGAATCCAATGAATTACTAAAGTCCGATCTCCTACTCCCACGCCCACTGTTAATTCAGAGTCAAACCTTTTTTAAGTTTAGTTTCAAATATATCCTCTCTTAGAAATGATTATTCCATGGAGTGGGGGTACCTACTACCAATACGGAATTAAGACCTGGCGTCTTCAAATCGTGTTCTTGATGATGTTCAGAACCTGCATTTCCCGCAGTGTCGGTGAATGACCAATAACCCGGTATAGTACCTAAGGAATCAAAGTAGATTATAATATGAAAATTCAAGTGTATGTAACTGTAGGTCTAGGGACCCATGCCTGGTAAAACCGTCCATACGAGTAAATTGCCGCGCGGCGCCCCGAGCCACGGAAGCCAGCGTTCATTAAGGGACAAAGGTCAATAGGGCCCACGGGCTCGAGGGGACGTTAGATAACACAATCATGCCCATTTTGTCGGACTAATTACGCTTTGCAATAAGGTCTGGCGTATGAGGGCTAAGGGTGGAGCGATGAGCGATGGGAATATGAAAGCTCTACCAGGGAGATGCTACTGATTTGGTCTTCTTTGAAAGATAATCGAACCGAAATTTTTGTAACCCGTTGTTATAAGTGAGTGACCAGACGCGACATGTAGCGAAACGACGCGTTGCCGTGTTTGTCGTTCACCTAGGACGCAAGCCAGACAGAAAAGACGTAAAGTGAGGACGCGTTGCGGACGCGGCGACCCTTTAATTTCATACAAAATTTATAGAAGCATCGCGCGCACAATACAACGTAGAAAAGACGGGGCACAGACACGACGCTTACTACGTCTCTGTCGTTTGCACCCTATTGCAAGACTTATTGAAAGGACGGGGCGTGGGCATTGCGCCTCCCGTTGCGTCGTCGGCTAACCATCTTTCTCTTCGGAAGACGACATGTTGTCGTGTCAAAATCGGACGGTTGAATGCCAAAAATCACAATGCTGCCTTCTCTTGCGACACCCGCCACGCCGTCCCGCCGTCGCGTCTGTGCCATGTCTTTTCTATAATGTTTTAAAAAAGACATACCCGCGACGCGTCCTCGTCTTACGTCTTTTCTGTCTGACCTAGGACAACGGGTAAGCAAACTCAATTAAAAATTAAACGTCAGCTCGTTTATTTTTTCGCCATAATTTTTACCGTAAGCTCGCTTTGGTTAGGTACGCTCCTAACTCTAACTATGTGCTCTAATGTATACACACTCAAACGCGAGCTTCTATTTGAGCGCGCGTTTGGATTCGTTCGAATAACGCGCGCCAAACGCATCGCCAACCAATATTCACTCCAGATCGCATACCATGTGTTTTATTTCCCTTTGTTTCCATTCATCCATCGCATTGCAGCAATCGTGGTCAACACAAGGTTCACAATAAATACATACCTACATAAAGACACTAAACTTTTGATGTATGGATGATTCAGTGTATATTTGTTACCTATTCACGCCATAAAGAGTAAACCGATTGGGCTGAAGTTTTGCAGAGATGTAGCTCTAAGCCTAGAATCAACCATACGTAGGTACTTTTTATCCCATAAAATAGTTCCCATGGGATAGAATTAATAAACATTTCCATAGAAATAACGCTTGCGAAATCCCGGGCTAATAGTACTCGATCAATGTAGGTACCAAATCTTTACTATACAAATCACAAAAGTTTAAAATTCCAGCTGAAAATGCTTTCTCTTATCGCTACGCTTGTTGAAGACCAAACCCTGGGGCCTTGATACAAGTGCACGCAAGAGCAGGCTTTGATCTCTCATTACTGAGGTTACGTTTTATGCGCAGTTCTTTGCGCAGGGATTTTTGGCCTTTGTGTAGATGAGTGTTATCCATTTATGTAGAGTAGTCGGAGACCCTACTTTGTGTTCTGAAAGAAAACCGATACAAGTCGTGTATGTCAGTGTACTTAATGGTAGTAGGTATGAAAAGGATCTTGAGACGTGGTTTTGTGGTAAAAATAATATAGTTTAAGGGAATATTTTTTTAAATCTGCTGTCGAAATAGAATGTTGACCAAAAATTATAGAATAGAATAGAATATACTTTATTGCACAAAAGTTGTACATGGGCGAGCATAATGCTAGATAGCATTCTCTACCTGCTAACCTTTGGGTAGTGTGGACAACAATTTAGTAGGTAGTGCTTGATTTTAAAAAAATACAGAAAAACAAGAAAATTATAATAATAATTATGTACAATTAATAATTCGTGTCTTTACCATTAACATAAATAAATACACATACAAACAACATACAAACAAAATTGAGATTTTTATAGCAAGAAAGCCTTCCAAACTGGTTCTACTCGTATAGAGAAACACAAATTTCAATTATATTCAAAGGATCTAACGAGATCCATCCAAAAATTGACAGTAGTAGCCCGGTGTCAGGAAGATGGTCGTGAAACACCCCCGTGCAGTTTTAGTCACTACATTACTTCATTACCCCCGTACCTCAGAAAGCACGTTAAGCAGTTGTTCTTGCGCCTGACCTCTCCCCGTTCGTGTCGGTAAGAGTGCACGTGTGTTTGCACACACACCAGTCCACTATAATTAGCCCTGCGCACACGGCTAGTCTCCGTGCTGATTGGGCGCCTTGGCCGAAATTTGGCCATCATCACAGTCAAAATAGAATTTGAATCAACAAAACAGTAATTTAGACAATAACAAAGGATTTACGCTTTAAAAGGTTACATACATACCTCTATCATTAATGCTGAGACAGGGACCTTTTTGGCCTATGCAACACAATCACTAATTTGTATCTGTTTTTCTTTTATTTTGTTGTTTCCTTTCTATATAATTCTGTATGTTCATTGTATGTATATATAATTGTAATGTGTTGTGTTATGCATAGTCCAAATAAATGTATTTTCTTTCTTTCTTTCTATCAGGGCCGCGATCACGGTGTGGTAAGGCACGGCATTACGGCTCAAACGTTAGCAGTTGAAACGTTAGTGTTCGCGTCACAGGCCGGCATCGGACAATCCGCACTGGCCCCATCAATAGAATGACATAAAAGATCCGTACCGCACGGAGCGGACTGTCGGCAATGCGGGCGACGATTCTTAAAGGCAACTTTATTAAATGCGAATGACGTCATTCGGATTTCCGATCACTGGGCGCACTTGTCAGCGGATTGTCCGATGTCGGCCTATGAAAGCGCACCTTAACGTTTAAACTGCTAACGTTTAAGCCGTAATGCCGTGCCTTACCACACCGTGATCGGGGCCCTGTTGTATGGAGCAGTGAATAATACCTTTAGAGCTATTACGCACTGTCGACTTGTCGCCGGCGACTCGGTCGCTCGGCGACCAAAACATAGGCAACTAGGCCCAGGAGACCAAGCCGAGCGACAGTATTCCAAGTACATTCGTGCAGAATGGACGTCGAAGAAGCTGCTATAGTAGCGCTACTATTCAAGTGAAAGAAAAATAAAAGAAAATCAAGAGAGTATTGGGTAGGTACATCCTTTGTTTGTCCTGTTCATCCTGTTTTTCTTCCCACTGTTTTTTCTTCAAATCCCGATTAGAATATTCGTCACTCAGTAAGTCCCAAATAGCTTTTCGGGATTGTATTTCCATTATAAATTTCTCGGTATCGAAAGCCTGAGCCATTTTTGTGCGCGACGTCCGGTCGTTACGACAGTTGCTCGCAGTGTGAATGCTTCCATTTGAAGCCGTGCTCCTATTGGTCGCCTGCGACCGGCAGTCGCTTGTACGTCGCCACGTCGCGGCGAGTCGCCCAGTCGCTTGGGCGACCGACGACCAAGTGCGTAAACACCTATTTAAACTGTAGTAAGTCACAGTCGCCAGCGACCGAGTCGCCGGCGACAAGTCGACAGTGCGTAATAGCTCTTATCAGTGAATCTCACCGACGACGTAGAGCATCGATGTAAGTAAATTTGATTAAATCTATGACGTAGCGCCAAGTATTCTGACATCAAGACTAAATTACTTTTCAAGTAGGACACCTAGAGCGTTTCCAAGATCCTTGCGTGTAATATCCTCCAATCTGCAGCTCAATCTCATTTATCTTCCAAGAAACTGCTTAAACTATATAACTGCGACGCATCACATCTTCTTACTTAACTGCGCAATTGAAGTGGTGTTAAAGTACGACGAAAATCTATTCTAAATGTGTTCTAAAGGTCTTTAGACTTACAAAAAATACTTTATGAAAATTTGCAACCGGATTTCTCGACGTTCTGAAAACATAACAGTAAGGTTACTCTCATTTAAACGACGAACGGCGGCGGCGGCGCGCCCTTGCGGGTAGCACAGCTGTGGATGGGCAGTGAATGCGCTAGAGCGGTTTCTAAAAAATAGTTCTCTGTAAGATTAGGTTTACGATTTGCGGCTATCAAAAATCCCTACTGATAAAAACTCACAGGAAAACTTTTACAATAGGACCATAAGAAACAAAACAGCATCAAGAGTAACTTATTAGAACATCATAGAAGAGAATAATTTTTGCTGGTCAGTAACAGGAAAAATATAGAGAATTCTGTGTGTAGAACACTTTTTGAAAAATTATCAAAAAGGAGGGGAATAATTTTGTAAAGGGGGAGCTGCCCCACTGAATGGGATATCAAATGAAATGTACTTATTGCTTTGTACATTTCAAAACCGTTCTTGAAGTTTCTGTAAGTTACATTGGTACTTATTAAGGCGGTACCCTACCTCGTTATTGTGTGAAGAGGATAGGCATAGGATTTCGCGTTCACAGGAGCGGGACAGAGCAAAGCGGCGTAAGCCCAAAAATCAAGTTTTTAGTAGTTATTTGCTCCCCACAAACATTAGAATAGTTAATTGAAAAAAAGGCAACATATAAAATGTTCTTCATACTTAGCTCAATTACTATGCTTAATCTCAAGATCGTATCATCTGTATTTATTGAGAAATTAGGGTTTTAGTAAAAAATTAATGGTAACTTTGCGATTTTTTTCTATCGATAAAATTTTATGGAATCGTGTTTTCGAAACATATGATCGATAGAATAAGTCCTGAACTTTACCATATATAAATTTCAAAGTTAAATATTCAGTAGTTTGGAAGATATGGAGGTCCGACGGAGTTGAAAATAAGCAATTTGAGGGTAGGTACCCCCTTAAATTATCTAGAAAGGACAAAAAAATTAACCATTACCCCATAATCAGCGAAGTATGCGGAGCAATGCATCTGAAATGTAGGTACCTCTTTTTAGCCCTCCCCCCCCCCCCCCCCCTATTTTTAGGCCCCTGATAGGCCCCTATTATTACCCCTATTTTTAGTACCGGTACCTTTTGTACAAATTTGTATATTTGACAAACGTTCGAAACCCTCGGCGCGCGAGTTACACTCGCACCTGAAGGATCTTGTTTTTGCATGGTTTGCTTGTCTACCTGCGCTATGCATTCACGTACTAAGTACGTATAAGCTTCAAGGGGAGACTGGGTTCATAGAATTCATCTAAGATACCGTAGATACATAGGTCCTACTTATTTAAAGTATTCACCAAACTTATTTCCCGAACTCACTCTTTTTTTTTATGAATATAAATTTATTCACAAAGAAAATTATACTAGTATTTACAATTGAAACAATTGAGCTAACTGCCGACTGTTGCAAACAGTCTACAGATAGCTCAACTGATCCATATCAACACCAGTCGGAAGCGTCCCCAAGACGCTGGCTGCATTGCCGAACTTCTTTATGTCAGGTATGAATGTTACTTCGTTCTTTGAGTATGACTATCATCAACCTCCTCACTTGTTCTCGTCTTTTCTCGTACATCTGAGTAATAGCCACGCTCGCGTCGCGTCGTCCCAAACACTCCTAGTGAACAACGCAATAACTTCACTATGATCTATGCAAATGTACTCTGTAGCTAGTGATGGGACGTTCCGAGGCATTACAACGAAACAACAGAATTTATTTATTTACTAGCTTCTGCCCGCGGCTTCGCACGCGTTGTTTCTATGGAAACGTTTTGAGGTTATTTCTATCCCACGGGAACTGATTTATGGGATAAAAAGTTTACCTATGTTTTATTCCAGGGTTAGACTTACCTGTATGCAAAATTTCAGTCTGATCCCTTCAGTAGTTTTGGCGTGAAGAAGTAACAAACATCCATCCATCTATACATCCATCCAAACTTTCGAATTTATAATATTAGTGTGATTAAAAATATTGTACACCTATCATTCCAGGCACAGCTAATGCGATAGGGCACTTATCTATTCACAACCATAATAAAAAGAGTTACAGTCATGTGATACTAATTGAAAATCGTCAATATTGGTAATTTTAAAATAATTAGATAATAAAATTAACTCATTCTAATAATAAGAACATAAAACAATACAAATTAATAAAAACAGTAATTAATTAATCAAATTAAACTTGAAAATTAATTACTTAAGCACACCCAAAATACTAAGAAAATTACAATTAATTAAATCATAAATAGGTCACACGACATTAAAAACATAACGAACATACTCAAATGCGCACTTCTATTCCATCGCGCGTTTGGATTTGGATTACGTAGCAACATGCCCTGCCGGCCTACTCGGAAAAGGAAAATCGAAGTTTCATTTTCGTTGTCGTGCAAAACTAACTCTTATGACGACATAAGAGAACGTTTGCACGAAAACGAATCAGAAACTTCGATTTCGTTTTTACGAGAACGGGCCCAGTACCTATTTCGGTTTCGGTCTTTTGTTCCGCGCATCCCTAGGTCGCCTGAACACATCCCTACTAGTTAGCATGCCGCAAGCTGGAGATTTGTGGTGCTTCTTGATAGCAGTTGGTGTTATGCCACTTGCGGGAATATTAAATCCATGAAATTCCCGCTTTGGGTGGAGTAACAGCGGCGAATAGCTGAAGTAACTCTGCGAATTATCGCAGATAGTAGAAGTTTTAATAACAATTTAGGTCCAATTTCACCGTTTGCTGCCAAACTAAGATGTAGTTGCATCTTACCTAACTTTTAAATTAACTAACACAACTATGTTCAGCTTGATCGAGTTCAATGTGTGACAGCTCTTGAGCTAGGACTGGGACCGTAACACCACTTAAGCCCTCAGGGTGTTTCCGCCTTTGCCGCTTGTGGTGGGAACATGGGGACGTTTTCGCTTTCTTCCACAACCTACAGCGCCTGCCTGATATTGGGCCTCTCACTGGAGGGTGTGGAGCACCCACCTTTGTGCGCGCGCAAGAAGCACGTCTCTGTGGTCATGCTGCTCATACAGCACAGCCACCCGCCTCAGCTGCGATGCCTCCCATACGACAGGGCAATACCCAGAGAAGCAGTCCCTTCCGGGGCCCGGCCGGCCTTGTCGCCGTCTGTCTTAGCTTCATCGCGGGTGACCAGACAGTGATTACAAGCCCCCCCCGCCCGGAAAGACGAGAATCCTTCGGGGGGACGTAGTTCTAGTTACGTAAGTTTTAATCTTTTATTATTGTATGCACTTTATTTTTTGTATTTTTGTGTGATATGGGTATTTTTGTGCCCGCAATAAACAGATTTTTAGTAATTATTTATTCCCAAAAACCTTTGCGAAGCCGCGTGCAGAAGTAAACCAGTTACTGCATTTAGCATTGCAGATACTGACTGCGTCATATTAAACCTTCGTCACAGACTGTCAATCCATAATCGTAATAATTTATGCAACAAAAGGAACGTGATGTCTCTACCAGGATATGGATGGACCATTTCAACCTCAGTGACCGCAGTGAGCGAAGGTCGGGCTGCGATACGGGGGGTTGCGAGATCGTTTCCCACCGCGAGACAAATGTTTGTATGATTGGCTTCTGGTCTGGATGTAATCCTACTTCCTACTAATATTATAAATGCGAAAGTATGTGAAATGTGAAATTTTAATTACCTAGGATCTCCAAAACTACTGAACAGATCAAGATGAAATTTGGCATAGGTACACTTAGAAAGTAGCCTAACTTAAACAATAGGCTACTTAATATATATCGAAAATACGCGTGCGAAGCCGCGGGCAGAAGCTAGTCACACTAATATTATAAATACGAAAGTTTGGATGGATGGATGGATAGATGGAATGATGGATGGATGTTTGTTACCTCTTCACGCCAAAACTACTGAACGGATCGGGCTGAAATTTTGCATTCAGGTAATTCTAATCCTGGAATCAAACATAGGCTACTTTTTACCCCATAAATCAGTTCCCATGTGATAGAAATCACCTTTTCCATAGAATCAACGCGTGTGAAGCCGCGGGCATAAACTAATGATATATAATATATATGGAATACCACTCTTCTAGTTCCATAGTACAAGATCTGCTCACTTTGCTACGATGATGATGTGTAAATGTTTTATTATTTATAGAAATCTTGGAAAGTTTGTTTCAAAATACCGTGCAAACTCAGCGCAATCTGTACTTAGGTATAGCTAATTGCGGCTGCTTCAACATAAATGACATTGAATTAATAATTAATCGTCAAAGCTTGTCGTCTCGCGTAATTGATCAGGGCAGAGTGTATGCGGGTAATTAGACGAGCTACTTGCGTGGATACAGCTTTATCGTGCTCTTTCGACGTCGCTGATATTCACGGATACTTCATCATTATTTGACGACCTCTGTGGCAACGCAGGAAGTTGATAGTCGATTCCCGCCCCTGGATTTTTTCTACGATCTGCAGATACTTTACTGACTTACTGATGAACATACACTATTAGAAAACATATAAGTACCTCCATTTACAAACAAAATTACAATCGAAAAATAGAAATAAATTACAAATAATATTTACAATTGAAACAATTGATCTAACTGCAGTCTGTTGCAAACGATCTACAGGTCCATATCAATACCAGTTGGATAACAGAGTGACTGTTATCTAGTAAGCAGCATTCGGGGCAAGCACTATGATGCCACAGATATTATCTATAATATAAAAATGAATCGCAAAATGTGTTGGTAAGCGCATAACTCAACAACGCCTGGACCGATGTCGCTAATTCTTTCTTTGTTGTGTTTGTTATAGTCAGGAGAAGGTTCTTATGAAAGAAAAAATTAAGAAAGTTGGAAACATAAATTTCCACGGGGGCGAAGCCGCGGGGTGCAGCTAGTAATACAATAAAGCCAAGCCGTTCGACCTTTGTCTATAAGTGATTTTTTTTTTACATTCCAGGTGGTTCCACTAGCATATCCCACTTAACTTCTACTTCATCATCATTCCAGCCACAGCTAAACACCAGTACACTCTTAACCTCCATAAATGTAACAACGCCAACGGCAAAACGGTAGGTTTTAATTCCTAAACTGGGTGTTCATAGACGGTACCCCCTCGATTCATTAATCGTTATTTAGATAGGCTTTATTTGAAACTACCTACACTTCAAACGGCTCTGCCCTCAATTATCAGTAGGCGTGAGAGTGGAAGATCGGTCTTTTGTCATTCATCGGGTATCGGACAAACGTGCTTTTTAAATTGTAGCTTTGCTTATTTCCAAAAAGAATTGGCGTCTTCACGTTGACGTATTGAATTACCAATAACCCTGTCGACTAATAAAGATAAGGCTACTACACACTATGAGTCCTTCAAACCGCTTCAGTTACCTACTTAGAGGGCGAACACAAGGGCAAACCATAAAGCATCTCTTAAATTTTTCGTCCCTACCCGCGTGGCCGCCGCAAGCGCGCGGTCAAGCCGCTAGAGCGAGATAATGTTCCTGGCCTTTTCGGATTATCAAAAACTTCGATTTCGTTTTTACGAGAACGGGCCCAGTACCTATTTCGGTTTCGGTCTTTTGTTCCGCGCATCCCTAGGTCGCCTGAACACATCCCTACTAGTTAGCATGCCGCAAGCTGGAGATTTGTGGTGCTTCTTGATAGCAGTTGGTGTTATGCCACTGTCGGGAATATTAAATCCATGAAATTCTAGCTTTGGGTGGAGTAACAGAGGCGAATAGCTGAAGTAACTCTGCGAATTATCGCAGATAGTAGAAGTTTTAATAACAATTTAGGTCCAATTTCACCGTTTGCTGCCAAACTAAGATGTAGTTGCATCTTACCTAACTTTTAAGTTAACTAACTGAACACAACTATGTTCAGCTTGATCGAGTTCAATGTGTGACAGCTCTTGAGCTCGGACTGGGACCGTAACACCACTTAAGCCCTCAGGGTGTTTCCGCCTTTGCCGCTTGTGGTGGGAACATGGGGACGTTTTCGCTTTCTTCCACAACCTACAGCGCCTGCCTGATATTGGGCCTCTCACTGGAGGGTGTGGAGCACCCACCTTTGTGCGCGCGCAAGAAACACGTCTCTGTGGTCATGCTGCTCATACAGCACAGCCACCCGCCTCAGCTGCGATGCCACCAATACGACAGGGCAATACCCAGAGGAGCAGTCCCTTCCGGGGCCGACCTTGTCGCCGTCTGTCTTAGCTTCATCGCGGGTGACCAGACAGTGATTACTAAGCCCCCCCGCCCGGAAAGACGAGAATCCTTCGGGGGGACGTAGTTCTAGTTACGTAAGTTTTAATCTTTTATTATTGTATGCACTTTATTTTTTGTATTTTTGTGTGATATGGGTCTTTTTGTGTCCGCAATAAACAGATTTTTATTAATTATTTATTCCCAAAAAACCTTTGCGAAGCCGCGTGCAGAAGTAAACCAGTTACTGCATTTAGCATTGCAGATACTGACTGCGTCATATTAAACCTTCGTCACAGACTGTCAATCCATAATCGTAATAATTTATGCAACAAAAGGAACGTGATGTCTCTACCAGGATATGGATGGACCATTTCAACCTCAGTGACCGCAGTGAGCGAAGGTCGGGCTGCGATACGGGGGGTTGCGAGATCGTTTCCCACCGCGAGACAAATGTTTGTATGATTGGCTTCTGGTCTGGATGTAATCCTACTTCCTACTAATATTATAAATGCGAAAGTATGTGAAATGTGAAATTTTAATTACCTAGGATCTCCAAAACTACTGAACAGATCAAGATGAAATTTGGCATAGGTACACTTAGAAAGTAGCCTAACTTAAACAATAGGCTACTTAATATATCGAAAATACGCGTGCGAAGCCGCGGGCAGAAGCTAGTCACACTAATATTATAAATACGAAAGTTTGGATGGATGGATGGATAGATGGAATGATGGATGGATGTTTGTTACCTCTTCACGCCAAAACTACTGAACGGATCGGGCTGAAATTTTGCATTCAGGTAATTCTAATCCTGGAATCAAACATAGGCTACTTTTTACCCCATAAATCAGTTCCCATGTGATAGAAATCACCTTTTCCATAGAATCAACGCGTGTGAAGCCGCGGGCATAAACTAATGATATATAATATATATGGAATACCACTCTTCTAGTTCCATAGTACAAGATCTGCTCACTTTGCTACGATGATGATGTGTAAATGTTTTATTATTTATAGAAATCTTGGAAAGTTTGTTTCAAAATACCGTGCAAACTCAGCGCAATCTGTACTTAGGTATAGCTAATTGCGGCTGCTTCAACATAAATGACATTGAATTAATAATTAATCGTCAAAGCTTGTCGTCTCGCGTAATTGATCAGGGCAGAGTGTATGCGGGTAATTAGACGAGCTACTTGCGTGGATACAGCTTTATCGTGCTCTTTCGACGTCGCTGATATTCACGGATACTTCATCATTATTTGACGACCTCTGTGGCAAAGATCTGCCTGCAACGCAGGAAGTTGATAGTCGATTCCCGCCCCTGGATTTTTTCTACGATCTGCAGATACTTTACTGACTTACTGATGAACATACACTATTAGAAAACATATAAGTACCTCCATTTACAAAGAAAATTACAATCGAAAAATAGAAATAAATTACAAATAATATTTACAATTGAAACAATTGATCTAACTGCAGTCTGTTGCAAACGATCTACAGGTCCATATCAATACCAGTTGGATAACAGAGTGACTGTTATCTAGTAAGCAGCATTCGGGGCAAGCACTATGATGCCACAGATATTATCTATAATATAAAAATGAATCGCAAAATGTGTTGGTAAGCGCATAACTCAACAACGCCTGGACCGATTTCGCTAATTCTTTCTTTGTTGTGTTTGTTATAGTCAGGAGAAGGTTCTTATGAAAGAAAAAATTAAGAAAGTTGGAAACATAAATTTCCACGGGGGCGAAGCCGCGGGGTGCAGCTAGTAATACAATAAAGCCAAGCCGTTCGACCTTTGTCTATAAGTGATTTTTTTTTTACATTCCAGGTGGTTCCACTAGCATATCCCACTTAACTTCTACTTCATCATCATTCCAGCCACAGCTAAACACCAGTACACTCTTAACCTCCATAAATGTAACAACGCCAACGGCAAAACGGTAGGTTTTAATTCCTAAACTGGGTGTTCATAGACGGTACCCCCTCGATTCATTAATCGTTATTTAGATAGGCTTTATTTGAAACTACCTACACTTCAAACGGCTCTGCCCTCAATTATCAGTAGGCGTGAGAGTGGAAGATCGGTCTTTTGTCATTCATCGGGTATCGGACAAACGTGCTTTTTAAATTGTAGCTTTGCTTATTTCCAAAAAGAATTGGCGTCTTCACGTTGACGTATTGAATTACCAATAACCCTGTCGACTAATAAAGATAAGGCTACTACACACTATGAGTCCTTCAAACCGCTTCAGTTACCTACTTAGAGGGCGAACACAAGGGCAAACCATAAAGCATCTCTTAAATTTTTCGTCCCTACCCGCGTGGCCGCCGCAAGCGCGCGGTCAAGCCGCTAGAGCGAGATAATGTTCCTGGCCTTTTCGGATTATCCGTCGACTCCGACCGCGTTTACATAGTAACCAGGATGTCAACACCGCACAATTACAGCTGCGGACCGCATCGGCGCAGGAGGTTGGGTTCGATACCCGACTCGGGACAAATATTTGTACGATCTGCAGATATTTGTTCCTGGTGTGTTGGGTGTTTTATATTTTTATAAAAACAAATCTGTCTATTTAATGTAATGTATTATGTATCCGTACTGATATGCTTAATACATGGATTTATGGAATTAGTTATGGGTACTAGATAACTGTATGTAGTACCCACAACACAAGTTAAGGTACTTTGGGGCTTGATGATGCTGTGGGGATTGTCAAGCAATATTATATTCTATCAATTAAGACAAAGTGTCGACCAATTACGTGTGGATGGACCGTGATACCCGAAATAAGCAAAGAAATAAACCAGCAGAGCGTCTATGTTGTGGAAACTAATAAAATCTTAAACTGGACTGGTCCATGGCGTTTAACTAGTATTACAGAGCGGAGAGATAGTTAACTAAGGGATATTATTAATTGCATATCAAATAAAATAATCACCGTCATCTATCAATTTTTTCACAGCAAATTATACTGACTGGAGGCATCCCACCCCCGCGAAGCGAGGGGGTTCGAGGCGACTCTATCACTGAAAGGGTGTGTAATATGTATAAATGTATATATGCTATGTTAGTCCACTGCTGGACACAGGACTCCACTAATGTTACTAAGAAGTCAAGCTGAAAACCTGTCCATATACTAATCTATCTCGATGCTGCAGAGTAATAAAAATGTACCAACTAACCAAACTCAGCGCAACGTTTACTAAAAATGCCAATTGAATATGTGAATGAAAAGTCGTAACCTCTATGGGATTAACTGGTAACTATGTATACAGCACTCAAACCACTAATGCTGCTTTTCATGTAGCTAACGAACTCGCGACCTCGCAAGAGTGTGTACAACGTAGCCCGTAATAATGGAAGGATTCCGAAAAGTTACTGGCAACTCGGGAGGAATTTTTAATCTTCTTTGTGTTGGGGGATAGGTAAGTGAAATGTATGAGCATTTGATAATGCTCATATTCGTGGATTCAGAGACCTCTGAGTATGGACGGCGGCGGGGGTCCAATTTTTTTAGTTTGCGGGAGTTTGATCCGGTCCCGCAGACTAGCTGACAAAACATTCTCGGTTGAAATGTTGCACGTCCGTGATGACCAAGCTGTTCGACAGCAGTACCGCACTGGCATTGATGAGGCGCGCAACAACTCGCGCCCAACCGAAGACATATTGCGATACGGAAAGTTACGGGATCCAATAAAGTTTTATATGAAGGAAATGCTTGCAACCAATGTCCTGACTCCCATTTAGAAACGGCCAGGAGTCGGGCACGATCCGCAGAGCTGGAGCACGTTTGTAACAAACAATTCCGTGTCAACCCACACAGAGGCGCATCCCACTGCAGTTGGGACAATAGTGATTTTGGGGGAGCAGCATCGAGGCAAGCACTATGCCAAGCCGTTCGAGCTTCGTCTAAAATGAAATGTTCAATGAATTTCCAGGACCAAACGAGATGGCTTTAAAATTTTACATAGATATATTGCAATAGAAACATCTTTAAAATATCTTTGAAGAACCAGCCTCAATAAGTCTGTCTGACTCAAACATCGATGTCAGATAATAATGTCCTTCTTCGAGGAAACTTCTAGAAGAAATGTAGTGGGCCAGTGCATGGTTGTTATTTGAATTTATACCCTTTCCTAAGATACCTACCCTAGCTTAGAACAATACAAAAACTTCTTACCTAAAACAAGGAGCAGTAAGGAGCAAGTAAGTAAATAATATCGGACATCTGAATCAGACGGTCCTGAATTCTAAAAAAATATGCATACTCGTATCTACATAAAGCAGAAAATTCTTTGAAAAAGAGTTTTGTATTATTCATGTTCAAGCAGTGTCATCAAACGACTTTCGAGTGATTTTCAAATAGGTATGTATATTTATATTTTACTAAAGTAGAATTAAAAGATTTTTCAGGCGAATGAAGTCAGTTCTATTATTTACAAGAAATTAAAATCATAAAATTTTGCTTACGGTTGAAAACCTTAAAAACAAAACTAATGTTCTGATCTAATAGGTAAAGCTAAAAATATTGTCATAAATCATATGTAAAGAAACTGTCAATACAGTTTCAAGATATTATCTTCATACATTTTGTAAGTAACAACATTCCTTACGTTAAAAATGTTAAATCTCTTAAACCCAAACACCCGGAAGGCATCTCAAAGATAAAAATGGTATTTTCTCACTTCTCCGCTCGAAATCGTAATAAGTTTTCGTATGCATAAATGGACCTCATCGGGAGTGTTGTAACAATGGGGACTCCTCTTCCGACCGGCTCTTTTATTTTCCCTCCCGCTTTCATTTCACTTGCAAATGCTTCATTCTTTATGAATTTACGCGATTCTTAGAGAAAAAGGTTTTCCGGAATCAAACTTGTACAAATATTTGGAGTGAAAAGTTTAGTAACCGTCGTTTTTGTCCCTTCTCAATTTCGCGACGAATGGCGACGGATTGCCTTATTTTTATTTAATTTTGTGAAACTTTTGGTATTTATAACCAATCCTTTTCCTGAACCTAAGCATACATTGTTGTGGATCTGCAGCAGCCTAGGCGCGCAGCGGCAAGTTTAGATAAGCGCCTGGGAGCACGCGCAGCACGCTTATTTAGCGGACGCGTGCTTTGGGTTATTCCAGTTTTTTCCCCTGAAATCCTCCCTAAGGGGAAAATTGGGCCTTAAAAAAATGAATTCTAGTGGTCCCCCTTGAAGATAATCCTTACAAACTGGAATTAGTTTCTTTAAATTCCAGTTTAAGGAAACGGGGTCAAACTAGACTTTAAAAAAAATGAGCGCTTGTTTTACCCCTTGAAGATTATCCTTAAGGACGTAATTACAAATTTGACAAGCTCAAATTTAGGAATCTGAGCCTGCACACAAAAACTCCACGCACACATTGAAGCCGCTTTACGCTTGTTTTTAATTAACTAACAAATCTTGATACTTGAAGCTTTGGTAGGATCGATGTAGGTACCTACAAAAAATTGCAATAGCATAGCAAGTTATTTATCTTTTATCTATTCTATGCATAATAAAATAAACAAGATCCGTCAAGTGCGAGTGTGACTCGCGCTCCAAACTTTTGTCAATTTACTACTAATATAGGTACCAGGTACTTCGGATCGGAAATTAGTGAGTAGGTACTGAGGGGTGAGTCTCGGCAAGGCGTGATCAAGACGTCGACTTCTCGATTACTATCACGATAGCTACTGGACTACCAACAGTCGAGACTGTTAGTTAGTAGTCGTGGACGTGTCGAGTAGCTGTCAAGCAGGGATATAAAAATAAAACGTCGAGTGCGAGTCTGACTCGCGCACTAAGGGTTCCGTTTAATTATAAGACCTTGTTTCTTGCCAAATATTATGATTCTAGGTACACGAGAAGTACCCTATAGGTTTTGGTCCATGGCGACCATTAAAAGTAATTTTTATAGTGAATAGATTATGAATTTATGATTTTTCCCTTTACTTGTGCTGTAAGACCCTGCTGCTCACCAAATTTCATGATTCTAGGTCTAGGGGAAGTGTCCTATAGGTTTTGGGTGCATGTGATTCCCTTGGAAATTTGAAAATTTTCGGACATATACGGCTGTAACTTTTGAGTGCGTTGACTTAGCAGTTTAATTTATATTACGGCTTCAAGAAGTTACGGACTTGAGTATTTGATGTTAATTTCAACTCGATACCTCCACGCGTTCCTGAGAAAAAAGGGTTGACAGATGGACAGACAGACGGACAACAACAACAAAAAGTTTTGGTAAAGTAAAGAACTTCACCGTTTTGGAAACTAGGGGGTAGTTGTAGTTGCTTTACTAAGAGATGGCTTTGGAGTCGCTAGTATGTTAACATAATTATTTACGCCTTATTTTATAGGTGTCTACGTATTCTTTATCAACTGATATGATAACACCCTGACAAAACTGAGGTAGGTACAGTCAGCAACGAAAGTCCCACACATCCAAAGTTCAAAAACATCTTAACACTAAACCGTTCCATAATTCGGTGCTAAGAGAAAACAACGAAATTAAACATAGCTATTATTTTGACATTAGAAACAGACACTTCAATTTGTAATTTGGTAAGAACGAACTTATAGATGAAAATGAAATGGAGAATTTTCCAAATTTTCAAAACAACGTACATAGCTCAAAATTTTATATAATAATAAAAAAATTATATTCCAGTTTTTTGCATTTTCTGAAAAGATTTACTACAGTAATATATATTTTTTTACATCATACACCATCGGAAAGTAGAGATTTTAACGAACAGAAAGCATACCAACTTTTTGAAAAAAGCGAATATTTTGACGGGAGAATTCTCGATTCAAAATGGGGGTGCTTTTTTCGATATCGAGTCAAAATAAGGTGAAAAATAAATATTTCAAATCAAATTAATTACAGTGTATTTAATATATATAATAATAATAAAAAGATAAGTTTTCACCAAATTTCGTGAAAAAAAGAATTATTTTGTAATTAAAGATAACAATAAAAAACCAAAAAATTGGTTTTCTGAATTTTTTACATAAATTTTGAGGTTATCTGAATAAAGTAAAAAACAAAAGTTGTAGATCTTTTTATTACCTACAACTTTGCCATTTGATTTTTTTCCATAGGACTTGTAATTTTGCCGGAAATCGAGATAAACCGTTTTTTACCCTTAAAACTCACCCCCTGCCCCTTCCCGACCTCAGATCGCCCGTAAATTATTTTTCCTAACATTTTTATGTTATTCTCCTCCTTTTCCAATGGGTTTCATCCTACTATGAATTTGTTTCACTTTTTATTATTTTTAAAACCCTGGTCTATAATTATATGCTGATGATGATGATGATGTTGACTTTTTCCAAATCATACATATAATTTAGTCACATATACTTTCGGTCCAAAAAAGTGTCAATGTTATCAAGTCACAGTACACAACACACATACGGTTCTTTGGAACTATGTCGTTCTAATTATTTGCAAAAAATTCGACATACCCGTGCTTCCATGAGCGCGTCTGACGCGCGACTGACAAATAAAATGAAATAGAGTCTATGTGCAGCGCTTTCTGAAACCTTTTCATAGAAAAATGTATGGAAAAATCATGGTGGATTTTCGGCTATCTATTCTTTCTCATAAATATAAAAGTATTTGATTTGGGTACAAAATAATCCCAAAACGTACAGGGGACTATATAAGCCACATCTTTTTATTACTTTCACGGTGAGATATGCAGCAGAATTGGCTATTTATGTACCTATCCAGACCCCATTTTTCGACATTTTTAGCGATTCTTGCGTTGGTAAAAACGTATTTATGTAAAAATATTGTATGGGACACCTATTTTATTTTCGCACCCTGTGAACATTAATATATTTCCTTTCATTTTATACCCTGAAATCTAAACAGTAGCGATTCCTGGTTCATTAAATGGTACCTAAAAACCATTGAAATTTGTAATTACGTCCTGGGGGACAACTAGAATTCATTTCTTCCTTAAGGAGGATTTGTCAAGGGGGAAAACTGGAATAACCCCGTGTTATGAAGGCAGAGGATTTGTCAGATTATTTAATAGTTGGCGTAGTCTATTTCGCAGTCAACGTTTTTGTACCAATCTTTGTACCTACTTTTGTATTTAGATTATGTAATTTTTTTGTACATTTGCTAGTTATAATATGAATCATTGTCTGGAATAAAGAGTTTTTTTTATTATTATTAGGTACTTCATTAGTAAACAGAGGGCTGAGTCTACTTGACGTTAGTAACGAGACGTGATCGTGACTTCTCCTTTTTCCATACAATTTGGTACAGCGCCTCTATCGTGCAGAAAAGGATCTACGCAAATCCCATACAAAAAAGAGACATCACGATCACACCCTCCAATTAGATAATAACGGTATGGGTATGTCTTCTTCATTGAGATGGTGCTGTGTGGATTGTCCAGCATTCTTCATTTATTTGCATTTATTTAAAATGATCAGGTGAATCATCCGATTATATTTGTTAACCTCTAGAGGAAAAGTCAGAAAACAACATTGTTTGTGATGAATTTTCGAAGGGCCGCCCCCGTGGATACCTGAATGTGCGAAACTTTTTTTCTGGAGAAAATACTTGAGAGGTTAAAAACTTTTAAAATTGCGAAGACGTCCTACTTAAGTCGTAGCACTCACAAGTCACAATACTGGAGAGAAACAGTTAAAAAACCAAGCGCTAATGCATTTACGATTAAATGAAAAGAGCTCAGATAATCACTATTATGCCGTGTGGTGCTGACTTAGAATTTGCAGCGGGTGTCGTAAAAGACGGGGACGGGGCAGCGCCCCCTGCAGAACAATTCTATCACCAAACTGCGATCCCCAACCCGCATGCCCAGCTTGTGGGGATTATGGGCACTACCCCCTATGAAATAAAAGCCAAAGGCCAAAGTAGTAGTAATAATATAAGAGACCTGAGTCCAGCAGTGGACAATAATTATAAGTTGCTGTTGAGGTTGAGGTTTTCCAGCGTAGGAGCCAAATAATCTTGTTACCTGCCAATGATGTGACTTCTAAGAGTTCGAAGGCGGTAATAGCAATACCATACAGACAGAAGCACATTCAATATAAATTTAATTCCAACACCGCTTTGTGCTGCGATTTTAGTAAGATTGAATTCAGACCACTTAGATGTCGCTATTCTAGTAGCGAAGGACAGGAGAATCTTCGAGAAGCAGATCAGGAATCGTGACGCGATCCAAGAATTGTATTTCACAGTTTGGTTCAATGATGGCAGACAATGCTTTGGGAAATTAGATTGCCGTGGCAGTCGAAGCACGTTTGGTGCCTTGACTGGACCGTGTGCGGCTTTTGTAACTTCGAACATAGGTAAAATTATATGATACTAATTTCTGAGAAATCAAATAATCAAGAAAGTCGCAAAGATTTTCGACTCCCACGTCACTTGACTTATCGTGGTGTAGTTGGTTATCACATTCCCGTACTGAGGGGAGGACGCGGGTTCAAGTCCCGTCGAAGTCGAAAATTTTTGCGATATTATTTGATTTCTTAGAAATTAAATATTATACAGAGTGCGAGGCTTACGCAGTATAATAACAAAAAAAGTTAAGTATATGATACAAGCTGCATTCTTACTACCCGTTGTCCTGTTACCCGTTTACCCTTAGGAATGAAGCATTTTCCCGCGGTAAAAGGTAGCCTATGTTCATCAGGAACAATGTGGGCTTCTAATGGTAAAATAATTTTTCAAATCGGTCCAGTAGTTTCGGAGTATATTCAATACAAACAATCAAATCTTTCCTCTTTATAATATTTATATAGATACCTTCTTATACAGGGTTATTGTTAATTCACCGACACTGCGTGAACTGCAGGTTCTGCCCATCATCACGAGCACGTTTGCGAAGACGCCAGGTCATAATTCTTTAATTTATTTATTTATTTATTTAACACACAAAACACATTACAATGCCAGCTAAAATTAACGTACAAAAAAATAGTTTAAATCTACATTGTAGCGTAAAATATGTGTGTACAGCTAAATATAATTAATATTATTATTCGTACTAAATGAACTTACAATAAACAGGAAAATCTAGTTAGTAAACGACACTGGTGAGAAAATTAAATTTAAAGAGCACAACCAATTCCACAGCCAGGCAACATCTACCTAGTGCACATGCACAGAGTGGACGCATAGTACGCGTGTACGCACACTGCCTAGCTATAAGACCTGGCAGTACCCTATTTCATTCCATCTCCAGGTTGAGTGCTCCAGCATGGAGGACCAGCGTTATGAAGATCATTGAAATAGAGGATACTTTTAAGTTCTCTAATGAAATGGTTAATTCTGGGGTTAAAAATGTCAAGTTCTGTATGTTTTATAGATAGCTCATTGTACTGACGCGCCATTCTAGTGAGGGGATTGTAAAAAGAGATATTATTCTAATTCGTTATTTAAACTTGATATTGATACTAGGTACCCCCTCCATTCAATTATCGTTCTTTAGGGAGGCTTTTTTTGAAACTAAACGTTAAAGTGGCTCTGCCCTGAATTAACAGTGGGGGTGGGAGTAAAAGATCGGCCTTTAGTGATTAATTGGGTTCCGGGAGGAGTTTTTTATTTTTAGCAAAGGTGATTTACAAAATAAAATAAGAATTAAGACCTGGCGTCAAAGTGATTGTGTTCGCTTTCAGAGATTGTTTCTTCCTTGTTGCTCCGACACAACAGGAAAGAACCAATTTAAGTGGAGCTAGTGAAAGAAAAATATGTGGGGCTGACAGACCATTCTGAATGAAGACTGCACCATTCTTTATTATTTCAATAGCCTTTGTTTCGCATGCGGTTTCCGAAATAAAAAGTAGCGTGTATAATGTACAGGCTGCCACGGAGAGGGTGCACTAAGCCGAAAGAGGGTGATTCTGGACCCCGAAGGGATCAACTTGTGAATAACAATTTTTGAATTTCGAATGTTTAATTTTTCGATCCTTCCCTAGGAAGGATGCTGATTCAAGTCCCGTCGAAGTCAAAATTTTTTGAGCTATTATTTGATTTCTTATTTAGATGATTTGAAATATCAAAACAATAATAATAATGTAAGAATACACGTAAAAAAAACTTTGAAGAAAAAACTGCTGCAATTTTTTTTCTTACATGAAAAAAATTTCGATATTTGAAAAATCGTAGAACAAACGTTAACCCCATCAGTCCCTTTCGGCTAAGTAAACCCTTTCCGTGGCACCCTGCTGATAGTAGAGTAGGTACCTACATAATTCTAAAGGTACATTTGGTTATTAAGTAAATGGTCGAAGACATTGATTGGATAGGAACATTGAGAAAAATTGTAGGTACGTGGTAGCTAAGTACCTATAACCGGTACTAAAGCGCGAGGAGCCAGTTTTTTTGTACGTCCCAAGCTTTCCATCAAAATAACGTTTAAATCCACTGTCAAATATTTCCTACCGACTAGTTTTTCACCAAGTCCACAGCCACAACTGGCTAATTCGCTACAAGTTACCTATTTGCGCGGGGAGGCGAGCTGCAAACTTAACAAGCTCTTTGTCCCGGCTCCGGCTGCTAACAGCTTAGTTCAGGAGAGGAGTTCGCTAACAAATCACAAGTGTGATTGAGATGTGGACTGAAAGCTAGAAGCTTGCTAGTACCAAGTTTTACTAGAAAGTTAGCTTTAATTTTACTCAAAGGTGTGTTTTGGAATGACCGAGGAAAGTTCTGGATAAACAACTGTGGGGGTTTGAACTAAGTTTTTATGTACGAAGAGCGGTTTTAGGGTAGTTCGTTCAGAAAGCATGTTCAAATGTTACCAAAATGATCACTATGGTCAGAGAGGCGTTGGTGATAAACTTGGCATTTCCCACGAGTAATCATCTCATTATTACGAATAGGCACTTATGCTATAGTATAATTTAATTTCGACTGCCTGGTTGGTCTAGTGGTCAGTTTGGTCAACCGCTGATTATGAAGTTTGTTGTGTGTGTTGAACCCACTTCAAATCCCGGGTCGGGCCATGGTTGATAATGGGATTTTTCTAGCAATAAAAGTTCACAGTAGCAGCCCGGAGTCAGAAAGTTGGCGGTGTTACACCCCCGTGCTTCGGAAAGCACACTAAGCCGTTGGTCGAATTATGAGAGTGAGGGAATAGAGAGTGCACTTGTGTTTGCGCACACACATGTGCACTATAATATGTCCTACGCATCTGGCTAGTGTCCTATGAGACTGGCCGCCGTGGTCGAAATTCGGGTAGAAGTAAATTATTGTTATTATAACTTAATTATCATATAGTTTCCACACGTGAACATATTAATCCTTCTACAATGACATGAGCAAAACGAACGAAAATTTCTCCTCGATGGACAGTTTTCCCTGTATAAATCTCCATATTCATAAAATCCTCCGGAATCCTTTATGACGAAAGTTTTTAAATCTTTCAGAGAGTTTCAGCTTACGCCAAGAGCTTAGTTTTTAACTTTACACAATGTATCTAGACATTTTTGCACACTATTACTTTTGTTCGCAGTAGTTTAGAATCTTATAACATAATTTTGGTATCATTTTCAAAGTCAGAGTGCGACACGGGGGAATATTTAGCAGAAACCATTTGTAGTTTCAAGTTTAACAAGAATTTAAAAGTGTTCGTACGAAATTCTTTTCTATAAATAATAATAATAATAATAAATAATGCTGGACAATTCACACAGCATTATCTAGCCCCAAGCTAAGCAGAGCTTGTGTTATGGGTACTAGATAACTGATATACATAATGCAATAGACTACATAGATAGATATTTTTTATTATACATAGAAAAACATCCAGAACCCCTGAACAAATATCTGCAAATCGTACAAACATTTGTCCCGAGGCGGGAATCGAACCCGCAACCACCTGCGTCGCAGGCGGACCTTCGCCCGCTGCGCCACAGAGGTCGTCTATGGGACTGACAACTAAAGGACACATTAAAAAGTTACCTTGGCACTATGTCATGTGCGTGAATAGAATAGAAATAATTCGGTTTTTAAATCATTCAACGTAGTATTCAAAGTATCAAAGACCTAAAATTTTGGGATCTAAAATGATATTTAATTATTCAAGCTATCATTTACAAAGTTTTATCTGAAAATGTAAGTTTCGTGAATGTTATTAGGTTTTGAAATGAGAAAGGGCATGAATAATAGATTTTATAAAAAGTTGATATAATTATTATGGAATGAGATAAAATTCCAGAATGGTAATCAGCAAAAATACATCCACTGCTGAACGTGCTGTGCCGCCTGCAAATAGCTTGGCAGGTAGATTGGTAATTACAGTGAATGTGTTATCCATTGGTGGATAAGAGTGGAAAAAAACCATTTCATTTCATTTATTGCAGGAAATAATGGTCTTAAAACAATGTCTTTCACATTAGAATAGTGTCACAAACTTTACCAAAACACATTGGCATGCCAAATTTCGTAAAGTAGGTTCCTGTATAAATTACATTTAAATGCAGGTCTCGACAGAGCCTACACATTTGCTCCCCTTGGAGTCGAGACTCTAGGTCCGTGGGGTACCGAGGCTGTTTGGGTTTTGAAAAAATTATCTGAGCGTCTGGTCGGAGCGACGCGTGACCCGAGAGCTGGTGAGTATCTGGCACAGTGCATCAGCATTGCCATACAGCGTGGCAATGCAGCCAGCATCTTGGAGACGCTTCCGACTGGTATAGATATCCGGATCAGTTGAGCTACCTGTAGATTGTTTGCAACAGTCTGCAGTTGGCTCAGTTGTTTCAACTGTAAATACTAGTGTAATTTTCTTTGTGAATAAAGGCTTCTGCCACATTTAAATGATTTTCATTAATATTAATTTAAAAATTAATAAACACAAATAAATATCAATAATGTTGATTACCTACTAATTTCTCAAATCGAATCTAATCCATTGATAGCTCAGTGGAATAGGGAATAGAGAGGAATAGGGCGTTAGAAATACCAAACTACTTCAAGGTATATAAAAATTTTAGTTTCATGTTATTACAGTGCGGCCTCACTATTAATTTTTAAAATATTTTGAGATATTATTTGATTTCTTTATACAAATATGTCGCAATCTCAAAATACTTACTGTGAAAGGAGTGACTGATTTCTCTATAATTTTGATGGTGATTGCTGGTGTGGTCAGCTTAATCATATTTCTTTATACTAAGATTTAGTATAGAGGTTCAGACTCTATACTCAATCATAGAATAGAATAGAATAGAATAGAAAATCATTTATTGCCTTAATACAGAAAACACAACATAAAACTATACATAAACTACTTAATTAAAACTAGTAGATTAAGGCAATAGGAGTAAATTCAGCATTTGCTGTAATGCATTATTATGCAAGCAGCGCTGTTTTTCAATTTACTCCTCTCGGATAGCTGGTCACCGAGAGGTTAAAGTGATAGCGGGATTTTATACATAAAAAATAGATCAATCTAATGGATACAATTAAATTAAATGCATGGCGTTTTCACAATCATAATAAACATTTTACTAAGGCAAATTTTCAGGTATTTGGGAATGTTCATGGGTGTGTAATGTAGGTATGTTGTGCATGCGTGTTTGAATGTTGGTTTCCCCCCGAGGCACTAGTCTCATAAGATCATAGTATATAGTCTGTACCTCCAAACAAAGTGATTATCAAGGTAGATAACCTGTCAAGGGCATTCGACTCAGATCCGGCCGGGAAAATAATAAGAAAGCAAACTTTTATACAAACGACTCGCATCGTTTTAAACTTTTCCCTCTTCTTGTAAGGTAGAATGTACCACTGTGAAGCTGCTTTCAATGTAAATTGAACTTTAAACAGTTGTTTTTAGATTTAAAGTCATGCGCGAATAAAAAGGTCTTTTTGTGGATTAATTTTTTTAGTGGCTTTCGCCTCCTCGGCTTTTCCTACGTGGTTCATGGTGAAAACGCAGCCATTAGAAGTAAGGGATAATGATTGTTATCTATTGCTACAATTATTTAGCAAATCTGACAACTCCTATACAACCTTTTGTTAGTTTCACGATTTTTTTAACACGAATATGAAAAAACAGGTTAATTTTGACATTATCTGTCAATTTTTGGCATCAGCTGTCATTTTTGACATAATCTACCATTTTTCCCGCAATATTTGACATCTGCCGTCATTTTTGACATCATATAGTGCATGGCATGTATAGTGCATCGGAAATACATATAATATTTTATTCCTAGAGAACCATATTCACAAAGAAAATTACAATCACATAATATTAATAAATAGAGAACCATTAACATTTGTCGGGATTCCGTGCGTCGGGATAACGTTCATGTTATGTGTTTCTGTCGAGATTCCGTGCATCGGGATTGCATTCGCTTATTGTTTTTTTGTCGGCATAGCGTGCGTCGAGATGCCGTAGTTCACCCGTTTCAGCTAAGTACACATATCACGTGGCACCGTGTAACCCAAATAATCTACTTTTTAACAACTATTAGTGCAAATAAAGAAGATGTGCAACTTCTCCAAATGTTCGGTGCCAAGACGCTATCTCGTGTTCGGTCTTCGCAAGCTAAGATACTATTACTTATTCCGTTCTGGACGGTTCTGTTGCGGGCGGGGCGAGAGCGGAGTTATGTCTCTGACACTCGTTCAATTGAATTTATTATAGTCCTTTATGTGTCGGTTCTACGGGTTCTGAATGCGCTGAGCTCTCGGCTTACAAAAACTAGGACTTGGCATCTGTACAATCGCGGTGCACTGTCACAGATTGCAATGTTTGTGATAAAGTTATACCATTGAACCTATAAGATAATCTTTACTTCATCAGCACGCGTGCTAAACTACTGAAAATGCCTTCCAAAAAAGGTGGTTGTGCCATAATCTCCACGCGGATTGATAATCGCAGTATATGTACAGTCGGCTGCAAAAATATGTATACACTCCCAAGTTTTCAATTTGACTAAATAGTAAGTGTATAGTAATTGTGATAATTTATGTACCGCATTCCGACGAAGTACAATGACTACTTTGTACGAAAAACGTGTGCATGTCCTTTTATTTGAAAAGTTCCGAGTAAAATAAAAGTTAAACTGTACTTATGTGTTTAAAAAATAATTCTACTAAACAAATGAAAGATCGCTGAATTTTCCGTAGCACTTGTCTACGGCGTAGCATGCAAGAATTTAAAGGCGAAAACGTCTACATTAGCGTCTAAACAATTTTATGGGCATTAAAATAAAGCTCATGATAGGTATCATAAACTGTACAATGGACTTTTAAAAATTTCTTTGATTAACGTAATTATAGGAAAGAAAAGGCAGCGGCGCTAGTTTCAGTCTTACATGCTCCTTAAAGATAACAAAGTACGTGATTAAACGTTTATTTCAAAGTGTGTACAGATACAAATTTATTATTATGTTGTCGATTTCCTTTTAGTTTTTAATACCACAGTAAAAGCAATATATTCAAATTTATGTATTACTGGACAGCTTTGAGCAATAAGAGCTTTTAGACTGTCAATTTGCCAGCGAGTTGGTATTAGTTCACTCTGCGGCCACTTCATCAAAGCCTTTGAAACCATAACCATTCAAGCACAAATTGATTAAAACTCAAACGTGAATTGCTGTTTCGTGATTCAAGTACAAAAATTAATTACTTTTCTGCACTCAGCGCCAGAACGCGCTGCAAAAGGCTACAAAATGGCTGCGAAATATAAATTTTTAAAATTGTGCATTAAACTGTTTGAGCGCAATCCATCATCGTATCAGGGCGGGACAATGCAAGAGTGAACAACGCAGGCATTGAATGTCGCGCGGTAATGTACGACGGACGACGAGCAATTTACACTGAATTATTGCATACAACCGTCCCAATGGTGCGCTCCTCTTGACACCGTTTTATTGTGATGCTTTTATGGGCTTTACACGGAAGAGCTCTATTGATACAATGGACGCTGTTTGGTAAAACATTTTACTAAGTATTCTTAGTAAAATATTTTACCAAACTTTGTTTTAACAATGTTTTACGAAACTTTTAGCATACTAGAAGCAACATTAAAATAACATGCATAAAATCGTTTTTAAGAGCCGCTGTATCTGAAATAGACCTATTTTACTTTTTGTTCCTTCGTACGTAAATGTTAGTAGTTATCTTATTTTTTAATTGTGAGACTTAACTGTTCCATTGCGTGTGTGGGAAAACCTCCCATCCAAATTCCGACGACACAAGACGCGCTTCAAAATAGAGTCTGTGGGCCTTCCTGGGCAGTTTGTACAATTCCTAATTTGTACAACGATATCGAAAGTCTTTATTCGATTAATAATATTTTTTTTCCTATTTCGTTCAATTACTAATTCGTACAAATTACTGATTAGTGCAATATTGATTTCTAAGAAATCAAATAATGTCGCAAAAAGTTTTTCGACTTCGACGGGACTTGAACCCGCATCCTTCCTTCAGTACAGGAATGTGCTAACCAACTACACCACGAGGTCAAGTGACGTGGGAGTCGAAAATCTTTGCGACTTCCTACGGTCTCTAGCGCCGTTAGCTCCACCTACAGGGGAAACATTGAAGTTTATCCAATCCTGTTCAAAGACTAAAGTTACATTTAGTTCGTTTAACGAGAGGTGTCGCGTAGCATAATTCTAAAGTTTTTTTTTTGCGACATTATTTGATTTCTTAGAAATTACCCTTAGTGTGGGGTAACGCACTATAATAGCAAAAAACTTTACAATATTGATTTGTTCCTATTTCGTGCAATGCCAAATTGGTGCAGTTATAGGCGTGAAAAAACTGAACCTTCTATATTAAATGATCTCCTGGTACTTTACAATACGAATTTGCTAAAGTTCGTCATCCAGTCATGTCACCGGAGCCATGACTTCGATTAGCGTTCAGCGCGCCATTATTTTATTTAAACTTTATAATTAGTTCATATTACACGAAGGGCCTTGAAGAAATATAAGTAGCATTTGCAATACATATTTTTTATCGGACAATATGTAAGAATTATTTCCCAACAGTAGGTAATCAAATACACAATAAGTCAGTCAAGACAGTCAAGTAAACGATAGTCAAATAGCATAATTGACGTCGTGAACGTAGTGAATGAAAGTCTTCGTTTCAGGTCTGGCCAAAATAGCGTTTTTGTCAGTATGTCCGTACTCCTCTACAGGTCGTATTTTACAACCGATCGGTACGAAACTTTGTGTACAGATTCTTTGATTTTATAGAATTTTAGTGTCGTCGGGATTTTTTGATTAAAGGCGTACTTCTTCCACAATAAGGCAAAAAGGCGGATTTGGAATATCTCTGCTTTAAGAGATCTGATTTTGATGATTGTATTTTTAATTGAAATGTAATAACTTTAAACTGTTCTTATAAAAATTTGGTAAAGATCGGATGAGGATTTTCGGCATGACGAGCAGAATAGCTCCGCAAAATGCAGTAATATGCAAGAGAGCATTTACAGTACAGCGCCACCTATTAGAACATCTTTGTAACACTTCGAGAGATAAATGAAATAGTGCGGCCGCATATACCGTCGTCGTTGGTTAAATAATAACAACAACTTTGCGCTGATGGATCAACGCCATCTATTGATACCTAGGTACAGAATTTCGAGCTTTGCTGAGGAACGTAACTTAGGTACTTTGTATGGACAATTGGTATAATGTTTGATGTGTTTGTGCAACATTTCGTTCAAAAATTCAATGCACACCACACTAGCGTAAACCAATATTTAGGTACCTACCTACTTATAAGGGTTTATAACCTATATATTTTTATAACCTACCTACCAAAATATCCCGTTTTAAATTACTTTAGTACATTAATAAATAAATTAATTGTTGAAAAAAGTTAGTGTTCGCGACGTCTACTGTTCGTAGAACTACTAGTAGGCTATTTGACTACTGTTGCGAAATAATTCTTACGGTCATTGATGCTAGATAAAGTGTATAAAAGAAGACCAGCAACAACCTCTATTTCAAGCTGAAGGTTATTGTACGAATCATGACAAAAATTGTGTGAATCAGGATTATTTATCCATTGTACAAATTAGGAAATGTACGAACTGCCCAGGAACGTCTGTGGGGTTGAGGCTTGACAAACATCTGCAGATCGTAAAAACATTTTGTCCCAAGGCCGGAATCGAACCCGCCACTTCACAATTGCAAACTCCAATATATTTTGCTGGTTGTGGTTTGAAAATAAATAAACTATCAAAGTTGGGTGCGGAACGGTCCAGTAGTAATATTTCATCTAGTTATATGTTGCCAACACGAGTTTCGGTAATCCAATCGTCATGCATTTCGCTTACCATAAGGTTTAATCATTGAATGTTGGTAGAGCACAGTATTAGCAAAATACGAGCGAAGTAGAGTGTTTCTATTTTATATTACACAACGTAGGTTGTATATCGTAGCTGGGTAATTTATAAGAACGGCGCTAGAGTCCGTAAGAAGTCCAGAGAGTTTTGACTCCGACGCCACTTGACCTCGTGGTGTAGTTGGAAATGTGCAAAATTCCCGTACTGAGGGAAGCGCGGGTTCAAGTATCGTCGAAGTCAAAATTTTCGGGATATTATTTGATTTCATTAATATTTTTTTCATTGTGCAATCATGCGTTGTTGAAGTTTGTGGAAGTACGGCTAAACAAGTGTTGTGTAGGTAAGTAAAATGATGCTCTGAAAACTCCAAAAAAAAATTGCCGTTGATATTTTTGGCCACTACGTCGATATTTCCGTCGTGCCGCTTATTCCAAAGGATTCCGTAGTGAAAAGCGACAGAGTGCAAATTGTGAGAGTAAACTCATGATTGCAGTCGAATAATCCATCATCGAGATAGTGAGGCGATTTATCACGCCCCGCCGCCGGCCGGGATTTTAAAATAAATGGTCAAGTGCGAGAGTGGACCATAATCAGTTTCTACTTATGTTTTAATATTACCTTATTTGATAAATGTTCAAAATAAACAAATAATGCTGGACAATTCACACATCATCATCATCTAGCCCCAAGCTAACCAGAGCTTGTAAATAACTGGATACCTTTTACAAAATGAAGGTGTATCGTCACCGGTCGCTGGAGAAGTAATTTTTATTAGTGTTTTTTGTATTTTTTGTGTTCTACCCTCATTACCACGCGCATGGAATTGGATTGGTGGCCGTGTGTAAAATAATTGTTTAAATCTCCAGCCAGATAGCGAAATTGAAAAATAAGGCTGGTTCTAAATAGTGCCCCAATTTGTGGTGTGGGGTGGAGCTAACGGCGCTAGAGTCCAAAAGAAGTCCCAAAGTTTTCGACTCCTACGTCACTTGACCTCCTGGAGCAATTGGATAGCGCATTC
The DNA here is from genome assembly GCA_963564075.1 of Eupithecia subfuscata. Taxonomy (NCBI): domain Eukaryota; kingdom Metazoa; phylum Arthropoda; class Insecta; order Lepidoptera; family Geometridae; genus Eupithecia; species Eupithecia subfuscata. Next base: position 16,096,191 of record OY751099.1, on the reverse strand, counting down.
TTCTTGTTGCACAAATTCCAAATCATTATCGGTCGGCAACTAAAATCTGCCGTTCAAAAGTCACTCTATCGTATGCCGAAACAGAAAGATTACTGTTAAAAGTCTCCTAATGTATTTTATTTCCAAATTTATTATTAACTAACGACCCGCCCCGGCTTCGCACGGGTGAAATAAAATACTACTATTACTATTATTATACATATAAACCTTCCTCTTCAATTACTCTATCTATTTAAAAAAACCGCATCAAAATCCGTTGCGTAGTTTTAAAGATTTAAGCATACATAGGGACAGAGAAAGCGACTTTGTTTTATACTATGTAGTGATTATAATTTTTCTGTTCTAGTTTTTTATTTTAATTTTATTTTGTTTTCCTTATTGAAAATAATCTGTAATTTTTCTGTACAGTGCTGTCAATCAACTGAGGCTTATTTAATTGTTATTTGTTAATAATGGTTGTTCCCACGATACAGGTCCAGCCTAGCGTGGGAATCGTTGTCATCTGAGCCCGAAAATCCTCTCAACTTACTCAGTAATCATAGTAGTACAGATGAACCATTCTAAAAATGCACGCCCCCTCCATTAAACGTCATACAATCGGCGTTCGTTTTTAGAATGGTTTATCTTTTCCTACTAAGATCCCATATGTGTTAATTTTAGTTTTGTTGCTTAAGTAGTAATAAACATATTTTTATTTTTCATTCTCGTGGAAGGGAAGGATGTGGGTTCGAGTCCCATCAAAGTCGAAACATTTTTGGGACATTATTTGATTCCTTAGTCCCCGAATTATCAACCGAAGTTAATAACCTCAATGTAATAGTTATGTACGCCTATCATTAAGTAGCAAGCTGTACTCTGGTTCTAGAATCCAAGATATTAAACGTAAACAAGGTTTGTTTAGGTATGAATTCAAACAAACTTAAAACAATAACAGAAAAATAAGCAAAAAAAGAAGTAAGTTACCAAAAGACAAGGATAAAAACTTCAACAACGCATAATTGCACACGCGTTGTGACAAAGGTGTAAATTCGAGTTTAAAAACGGACGAAAGGCAAATGAAATAATGATTAAGAAAAGAAACTTTGAAAACCAAAAAATGATTGGAACTTGTGCGATTTGCTCCCATGATAGTAAATATCTTGAATTTATTTTTGATTTTTTTTTGTTACCCCTTTGTTTACAAAAAATATAAAGGATTTTAAAACCAAGTCCATTTATTATGCTTCAAGCATGTTCAAAGCCTCATTATGCTGGAATTTCATTTAATATGTTGGTATAGGAAGCATGTTATCCGATAACGATGTCTAGACGAATAAACAACAAATTATACTGCTAATATCATGTAATGTAAGATTTGAACAGATGGTGGGGATATCACTGAATAGAACTCGATTTAGAATTGGTAATTAAGTTCGTCAGAATTTTAATATTTTCGTTATGTGAATTATGGATTTAGAAACTTGGGTATTGATAGGTAACTACTACCACAGATTAGATAACATACTACAGCGTCTGGCGATGTAGGTAGGTAAGGTATATGGATAATTCCCATTTAGGGCACCGATTTTTAAGGCACCACGTTTACGGCACCTATTTTATTCCCAGTTAGGGCACCCAAAAAGAAATAGTGTCTAGTGATGGGGTTTTGATATAACTGTAACTTTTGCAATAAGATTTTGATACAAAATAAAGGTGGGTACATAGTTTTACAACTAGGTACTAGGTAGAAGCACTTACCTAGGTGTTTCTCTTTTACGAATAAATTGATCTGAGAGAACCGAGTCCGGTTGACGGTAGTGTCGAGTCGTAATTGTGACGTCTCACTTTTCGAGAGGGCTCGGTACAGCGCCTCTATCGTGCAAACAGAGATTTACGCAAATTGCATACAACAAGAACAAAATTTTAAAAACCCCTCGACAGATATCCATAAAACATGGCTAAGAACACTCGGGGTAAAATTACCTATGACACAAAAAAACTAAGCGAAAATCGGTTCATCCGTTTGGGAGCTACGATACCACAGACAGATACACAGACAGACACGTTAAACTTTTAACACCCCTCTCTTTTTGTCGGGGGTTAAAAATTATACGGTCTATCGTCAACTGGGCTTGGGCTAGTCTTTGCATTTGGCAATAGTCCTCCTAAAATGGCAATTGTTTGTGGGTATCCTTGGTTCTAATATGGTAGGTACAATAATTCTACTACCCAAAGCGATAAAAGTGAGTTCTCAACTAGTTGAGAACAAGGAATCAACTACAGGTTGGGAACGTTTGTGTGCACTTATTTCTGTCTTACTTCCGCTAGTAGAAAAAAAATAAGTGAAGCGAATCAAATTGCATTCGTTTTTTATTCCTATTTGTTAATATCTTCTCTCACAAGCTGTGTGGTGCCGTCTTATAATTTGCACTAACCCAACTCTGCCCACGGGTGTCGTAAGGGGCAACTAAGGGATATCCACTGGGGGTGGGCAGCAGCACCCCCTGCAGAACAATTCTACCACGATATACAGATAACTGCGATCCCCAACCCGCATGCCCACCGTGGGGATTATGCGTATTACCCCATGAGATAAAAGCCAATAAGGCGCTTATCAGGGGGAGGCCTGATAAGCTCCATCAGTGGACCAATATAGGCTGTTGAGGAGGTTGAGGAATATCTTAGCTATGGCTTAATATCCCACTATCTCAGTACTTATTTTATAAGTCAAAAGCAATACTAGTTTTATGCTCTGATTCTGATTAGTCTTGCTGAATGAAAACACAGCGTATTCCTTTATAAGATGTGAACTGACAGGATATTATTTGTACCCAACAAGGCACCGTTTCACTGTAACTTATTCGTATCTAAGGACCGTACTTAATCTAGAAAAGGGACTTTATTCGTCATCGTCGACTGAAACCAGGTCTGTGTCAATGCTGAGCCTGATCAAACATCACAAAATTCTGATCCCGGAGGGGGGCGTTGCGATCTGCGATACAGTATTTTACTTCTGCAGATCGCATTGCTGCCTATATTTGTTATTTTCCTTAATATATTCCTAAATAAAGACTTTTTATTTTTTATGTTTTACCCACCGGGGCGGGCAGTAGCGCCCCCCGCAGAACAATTCTACCACCGAACTGCGATCCCCAACCCGCATGCCCAGCGTGGGGATTATGGACATTACCCCCATGAAATAAAAGCCAACAAGGTGCTTATCATGGGGAGGCCTGTGGACAGCCGTGGACCAATACAGGATGTTGAGTTTGAGGTTGTTTTATGTGATCTCCGTTTTAGAATAGAACCCTAACAGATAAAGGAAAGGAAAGTTCTGTTTAGTATGCACCTACTCCAAACTCGCATTACTAACTCAACCGAACCGGAAGTATTCAAAACTGGTCTGCAGCTTTGTTTGATACAAGAGAATCGAGACAGCTAGAGAGCTAGATTGCCAGAGAATTGCACAAAGTCCGTAATCGCCCTCAACGCCCGAGGGCAATGTCCCTTCATCCTCAATTAATAAACGAACTGCGAAACTAACTAACTTACTAAACCATTTACAGTTGAGTTTATCTTTGGGATAAAGGTAACTTGGGGTATTAGCGCGGTACCTCGTTGGGTTGTTATAGCAAATATTTGCTTGCTTGCTTGCTCCTTATGGACGAAAGATAGTCTGATTAAAACTTAAACGTATACTTAATACGTAGTTACGAATTTTCTGGACCGTTTTCAGCGTGGGCCAGAATTTATGTAAAAAGGAAGAGGGCTTTACCAAGTACTGGAATCTGGTAGGCTAAGCATTAGGTGGTTTTATGGTGGCCACCCCATATTAGCAGAGATTATGGCAAAGGGACTATTATTCTGCTGAACTAATCGCTTCACGGTCACAGAAAAGTCTACGTCAAAAGTGTCAAGATTGAAACCATTATATCCATAGAGAAAGCATAATATTATATCAATCTCTCCATCATCATCATCATCATCAGCCTATATTAGTCCACTGCTGGACATAGGCCTCCCCTAATGAGCGCCATAGCGCCCTGTCTTCAGCTTGCCGCATCTCTCCATGCAAAAATAAAAATATGTAAAAAGCACTCAAGTTTTTGAAGGGAAAACTTCTTTAGCGGCGCTGAGCACTTTTTTTGTATGGGTAAAAACTTTCAAACTCGCGTCAGGGTCACGTGATGCTGATCGAAAAAGCGTAAGATCGTAAGATGTAAGTTTTCACTTCTGCCGGCACTCCCGGAGTGCTACCTTTTTTTTTCTAAGGATTCTACGTGGCGATTCATTTATCCGATAGCATTGTCATAGTGAAGCGATTGATTAGCAGAACTTTTCCCACACTTCTCACTGTGGAATTACCGTGATTCGCCAAGTCTCGGTTAAGATGTGCAAAAACCGTTACATTAGACTGTTTATATTTTGCTCTACGTAGTACTTATAGTTCTCACAGTCCTCACAGTCAAGAACTCTCCATGAATATCAGAGTTCAATTCCAAGTGAGTAGATGTTGTACCTAAATGATCGCCCCTCCGCGTCATCTCGATGCCAGCGTGGTACTCAAATGTCACTGTCAAGTGCCGTTGACTCAGTTTATGACAGGGTTTATGAGTTTTAGTGAACAACTCTGTCCAAAGGAGCGCTTTTCTACCAAAGATGCGAAAGTTTGGATGGATGGATGTTTGTTACCTCTTCACGCTAAAACTATTCAGTATTCAGTATTCAGTACTTTATTGCGAAAACAAAAATATTACATATAGTAAGTATTCATGTACCCTGTCAGGTAGGGTATGGCAAACTACTGAACGGATCGGGCTGAAATTTTGCATACAGATAATTCTAGGCCTGGAATAAAACATAGGCTACTTTTTATCCCATAAATCAGTTCCCATGGGATAGAAATCACCATTAAACTTTAAACATAGAAACAACGCGTGCGAAGCCGCGGGCATAAACTAGTAAGCAATATAGCAATTTTATTCTAGTGTAAAAGCAATATATACTAGAATATAATTTCTTAGCTGCCTTGTACTCATATATTACCAAGACGAACGCCTTTCCTCACTACTCAATGGGTGCGTTGTCAGTAAACAGTGAAAGCTGAATTTGACATTTGAGATGTAATATACTTTAAAACGCCTTTTAAAACTTCTCAAAAATCCGCACTATTAACATCGATATATATGTACTACGCACTAGATTTCGCGATCAGAACACTCGCTCTGTTCGACTGAACTGTACTGCAATCCGTACACCTGACATTAGTGTGGCATCGACATGCATGCAGCTTGGACGCGTATGGAGCCGCGCTAATAATACGAAAATCTAAGTCTAAGTGTGACCCTGGACGTAAATAACGAAAAATAACAACTCAGTAGTCAAAATATTTGTTGTAATGTAAAATTATTTGTTGTATTATGTGAATAAATAGGTAATAATATCATAATACCTCAACAGATAGAAATAATTTTTCATAAATATGCACGCCATTGTAATCATAGACTAAAACATGCAGATGTTCCATTTCAAAACCGATTGTAGGTAAAAATAATGTGATTGATGGAAGTCAGATAGGGTGACAGACTTGACGCGGGGTTTTTTTAAAATGATTGAATTTTTTGATTTGTAACCAGTTTCATATTTTTAACCGACTTCGAAACAAGGAGGAGGTTCTATGTTCGGCTGTGTGTATGTTTATAAGTATGTACGTCGATTTCTCCGTCATTTGATTGATTGATTCTGGACCAATTTGGTGACCATTTCAGTTGTATAGAGGTGCTCTGCTCCCGAATTAACTGCGCGCCCCGCGCGCGCCGCCGCCACTGCCGCCATAGCTTGGAACATGGCGGTGGAGATTCGCGTCAAAGGCAATGAAAATGCTAAATTATTGTATTCAAAAATATCTTAGGACAAAATGTACTAATTTATTTGTTTCTTATTTTAGTTGATTTTAAACTATTTTTAACATGTTTGAATAAACGCATAACAATCCATTTTTTTTTAATTTTCTACATTGATTGCAAACAAAAAATTTTGAAATAGAGAATAAATTCTTACTAAGTTATGTAGGTACAAAATCTGTGTCACCTCTGCGCGGTGTAAAATCTATAGGGGCGACATGTTGTTAGAATACGTTGAGAAAACAATACTCTATAAGCGATCTAGCGCTGAATGTTTCAATTGTTTGGTTAGACGACTTAGTTAATGTTTTAGCGCTGCAGCGCTTGCCGCGCCCAGGCACCGCTGTCATGAGAATGAGACATTTTTTGTTTGAAATTTCTTCTCTAGGTACATATAACTCAGTGACTATTAATCCCAAAACCCCGGATACTAGCTTGCTAGAAAAAACGACCGAACACGGGGCGTTGCAAGGCAAATATATTATCCTCTATTCTACTTCCTGATAATATTATAAATGCGAAAGTTTGTGTGAATGTTTGTTACTACATATCTCCATATTTACTTAACCGATTTAGATGAAAATTAGTGTGTAGATAGTTTAGGTTTAAAAATAATCATAAGGTAATCTAATTTTCAAAAATTAACATCTGAGGGGGTTAAATAAAATAAAATAAATAAAAATTGTTTAATTCAAGTACATGACTCATACATAAGGTTACATTTAAAATACACAATAATAATAAAATACAATACAATGAAAAAACCAATAAAAATGTGAAGTTAATAAAATCAGATAAAATATAAAATAAGAATAGGTACATGTAACAGACAGTAGACTAATATGCGGACACGAGGGATCATCAGTGACCGGGGCACCGCCCCTTAAAAGGGTGGTAAAGTTTCTATGGAAAATTATTGTTCGATTCACTCAAAAAATAAACTATGAAATAAATATTGAATCAAGTATTTTTTAATTTTACAAAACTACACCTAGAGGGGTGTGCGATAAATATCTTAAATTTGTATGATTTACAATCGAAAAAAACTAAAAACCATCTTCAAATTCCTTGATATTTACCTACACTGATAAATAAGTTTCTCATGACAAATATTATTCTCTCGGGTAAAAAACATATATAGCCAAACATCCTCCTTTTTCACCACAACTTCAAATTATAATTTGAAACAGGTCGCAGCCCTAACAGAGAGGGTTGCAAGCAGTGTCAGTCAAGTGGCAATACAGTTGATTTACCTTGCGTCGGGGAAATACCGACGCAGTCATCTCCCGGCAGGGAGGGATTGTTTTATAGTGTGCGATGAAATTGCTCATGTATATTTGTCACGACTTTCCGTCCTTGGCTGACGTTACCGGATGAAATAAACATATAAGGTAGACATGTTTTTACGGTGAAGCAAAAAATTTAATAACAAAGATCATTACTATCAAATAATACAAACAAATTAGAACTAGTATTTACAATTGAAACAATTCAGCTAACTACAGATTGCAAACAATCTACAGGTCGGAAGCGTCCCCAAGACGCTAGCTGCATTGCCCCGCTGTATGGCAATGCTGATGGGCTGCGCTTGATACTCACCAGCTCTCGGGTCGCTGCGACCAGACGCGCAGATATTTTTGTAGTAAAAGTGAAGTTAACAAAGAATCAAATTGACCATTTTATTTCCTAGTTATTACATAAGTTATTTGAAATGTGTCCAAGGGTCCTGTATGGTGTCAAGGAAATAAAGCACTTTGAGTTGTCGACTTATTTACTACTAGGTTCTGTCCTCAACTTTGCTTGAGTTTTTCCAGCATAAAAAATAGCGTTTTATGCTATTTTTAGTGGTTATTTCAACCTTAAAAAAATTTCAACTTTTCAACAAAATTTACTAACAAAGTTTTCGTGTAAATTGTTCCAAAGGATTGGATGAAGTTTGTTCTTTGGTAGGTAATGCTGTCAAGCATTACCTACCAAAGAACAAACTTCATCCAAACACTTGTCTTAACCAAAGATAGTTGTATACAGAACGTAGTCATGAGATTTCTAGTCTAAACTTGATAAATATGCGACTTACTAAAACGTGATGGAAACTATATAGAAGTTTACCTGATATTTTTTAAGAATGACTATCACCACAGCCTATACCTATATGCATACAGTCGTTCGACAAAAGCGTTTTGACAGGGCAATCGTGCGGGGGCAAAGGGACGGGTCGGGGTGGGGACGCTCCCGAGTTACTAAGGCGGTGATGTATGCAACTCCGAACTCAAAATTCCGAAAAATTATTTCATCGTTAGGAAGCTCACTTTTCAGGGAGTGACAAAGGCTATATTTTTTTTTTTTTTTTATTTTTTTATCATAATAATAGTAACGTTTCGAATGGACACCCACTCCCCCACTACCTGACCGAGGTTCCTCACCCCGCCGGCCCCTAGCTAAGTCAGGTTTCCAATTGCACGGGGTGCACGGCACAGGCATGGTTAATTATTTGTACAGACGACGCCGATGGTGATGTATTTCAGATTTATTTATGGTGTTTGATGTTTTGTTTGTGTGACCATGGACATACAAAATTTCTTCTGTTTTGAGGTTTACCGTGAGAGGAAAATTTCTTTAGGTAATTTTGCAACTGTCTCACTCGCACGATATATTCATGAAATGATCCTACACGTCACATACGCAGTTGCACGTGTAGCGAAACACAGTTGCGCATATATGTGCCGAGACGTGACTTTTAATGGAGAAATGAGCATGTGTCCGTGGTGTGCTATAATCCCCAAAACCTCTCTGCTAAATATTGTAATCGTGATGAAAAGTAATTGAAAATTCCTTAAAATGATCCGTACAAACGTACGAGGGCTTAAATTCACCCGAAAGGGTGGTACATCCAAAGGAATTTAAAAATAGGGTACGCACTATATCTCGCCGCTGGTATTTTACGAAGCGTGCACAGCCGAGGGGCTTTCATAATATCCCCGTTTGCCGAAAGGGCACGATATAAAGTTTGTTTGTCAAGAATTATTTACATCACGAAAGAGTTATTTACATCACGAGAGAGAAAGAGAAACCTCTAGTTATATCATCAGCCTATGCTAGTCCACTGTTGGACATAGAATACAAATACAAATACAAAATCGTTTATTTTAAAAAATATTTGTAACAAATAAAGTTAGAGCTCTGTCTCCTGTGGTAGCTACAATTTAGCTGTGTTACAGGAGAACAGCTTCTTCCCATATTTTAACTAGAAGTAAGTACCTACTTATATAATTATACATCTAATTAATATCTAGTTTAGTTACTATAACAATGAGTAGGTAGAGTAGGTATACATATTTGTGGAGAACTATATAAGATTTACTGGACACCAATTCTCTGCGTTTGGCACGAGTTTATAATAAGCGTTAATTGTTTTATTTCTAATAAAGCTATAATATAAGTATAGGGTGAACCTGATAGATAACAAAATATATATATATATATATTATTGTTAAATATTCTGAGAGGTTATTGCTAACTATTGCAGTGTGATTATCACTTGTTGGTTACCTACTTGTTATGTAATTACTTGTGCATGTTAGTTAAGTGCCTATAGCGCTGTTGATTATTAATATAAATACCTACTTATTAATATTATTATTTTTTATTTTTTATTTTACGGGACCTGTGACTTTTTCAGATTAATAAACTTTAGATCATTTTATTTAGGAGTAACTCTACACCATCGTAGTCATAGCCGTTAAGCCACTCGATGACACAGCGTTTTAGCTTATGTTTTGTCAGTGATTTAATTTTAGTTTTTACGTTAATTTTATTATAAAGGGTTGGAGCAAGTCGATTATAGTGTCTCCTAGCAATTTCACAGTGATAACTTGGAACGGGGCACTTGTCTAATCGTTTGTTTGAAGGAGGCAGAGTGGGGACGGTTTCTATGTGGTATCGCTTTATGGAGTTGTAGACGAATAATTTTCTGACAGACAGGACGTTACATTTTTTGTATAGGTCAGTAGTTGAGTATCTATATGATAGAGACATCGCAACTTTAAGCAGAGCGCGCTGAGCTCGCTCTACCTTTATTAGATGTGTCTTCGCGGCACAACCCCATGAGCATATACAGTAGCTAATTACACACTCTGCTAGGGATTTGTAGGTTTGCATCAAGAGGTTGTGATCAGCGACGTCTCTAAGTTTTTTGAAGACGATGATTAATCTCCTGATCCTCTTTGAAACGGCGTCTATATGAGGAACCCACGTGAGTCTGTCATCAATCGTAACACCGAGGTATTTTATCGTTTGCACGCATGAGAGAGGGTTGCAGCTACATACGTGTGTTGTGGCATCTCCTACTAGCCGATTACATGGGTAGGAGTGAGCAATAATACGAAGAGAACTGGGAGGAGAACCAGCCTTGGTTTTTTTAAAACATAAATATAGTGTTTTCATTATATTGAGGGACAGGAGATTATCCTCAAGCCATGCAGTGACCCTGGACAGACCTCTTTCAGTACTAACACTAACCTCGCTCCATGAGGCTTCATGAAAAAGAAGTACAGTGTCATCTGCGAACATGAATACATTCCCGTGTTCCAGATGAATTGCACACAGTTCGTTGATGTACACTAAGAAGAGGGTGGGTCCAAGTGTACTCCCCTGTGGTACACCATAGGAACAGGGTGCACTTTGACTTTTGTGGTTTCCAACTCTTACTATTTGGTTTCGGTTGGTAAGGTAGTCTTTAAACCAGCAGTGCACTAACCCACGTACGCCAATTCTTTCAAGCCTTGCCAGCAAAATGGGAATCGAGACTGTATCGAATGCTTTTTGGAGGTCCAAAAAGACACCGATACATTTCTCACCTCCGTCAAGATGCTTAGCAATAGAGGAAGTCAGTGTCAGCACTGCATCGTCAGTAGACCGACGTGATCGAAAGCCATATTGATTGCGGGCTAGTTTATTATAGGTTTCCAGGTATGACATGAGCCTTTTGTTTGCTATTTTTTCTAGTATTTTTGATATCACTGTGAGAAGAGCAATAGGTCGGTAATTGGCTGGAGAAGATTTATCTCCCGCCTTAAATATTGGTGTAATAAGTGCGTTTTTAAAGATTTGTGGGAATGTTCCGCTCGAAAAACTCGTGTTGCATAAGTACGCAATTGGTTCAGCTAATGGCAGAGCACAGGTCTTTATAACAGTTGTAGAGATGTTGTCTTCACCAGGACAGGTGTTGGATTTAAGGCGAGATATTGTCGTTAAAACTTCCTCGGGGTCCGTCAAGAATAATGACATAGAGTCGGCGGAATCTGTAGCATAGTTAGGAGAGTGTACATTAGATGAGAGAATAGTGTCTGTGGTGTTTAATTTCTTCATTGTTTCATTAGCAAGATCGCTACCTATTGTTGTAAAGTAGTTATTTACAACGTCTAGTGACTCTTTAGGTGTGTTCTTTATTTCGAGTAGCTCACTTGAGATCGTTTTATTTTGTTTGTTATAATCGCAGAGTTCTTTAATTAATGTCCAAGTCCCTTTTATGTCACCACGATTGATGTTGAATTGGGTTTCATAGTATTTGTTTTTGAGTGTTTTTATTAGTTTATTGCATTTTTGTCTATAGTTTAGGTAAGTTGTCTTAGTCTCTTTATTTTTTGGATCATTTTTGTGTTGTCTTTGTAGTTTGTTTCTAGTCCTTATGCTTTTCAATATTTCTTTTGTTATCCATGGTTTCAATATTCTTTTCCGACTGGGCACATTCTTAACCACCGTGTTGATTTCTATCGTTGTTTGAATAGCGGAAACAAGTATAAGGGCGATAGAGTCTGGATCATTCAACGTATATAATTCAGTCCATGATAATTGTGCTAGACTTTCGCAAACAGCATACACATTTGTTTTGTTTTTCGTCAACTTTTGTGGCTTATCTGTTTTGCAGCTATCGATAGCTAGAAGGATTGGTGAGTGATCTGTTAGCTCATTGAGGACAAAACTTATCCAATTATTTTCTGTTTTCAACATAAAATGGTCAAGACAGGTGTTAGAGCGTGTCGGTATGTTGATTCCTTGTGCTAGTCCGTGAGTTGACATGAGGTTTAAGTAATCACAGGCATGTGTGCTTAAAACAGGCATGGGAAGTATATTTATGTTTATGTCGCCAGTGAATATAATATTACTTTTATATTTTGTTTGTTTTAAAATATTATCTAGGCTTTGTAGGTAGCGCGATGGATTACTGAAGCACGGTGGTCGATATGAACATATAAGACTAAACTGTTTGTTGACTTCAACGATAAGGCAGTTACCATCTTCTTTACTAGGCTCGGTTGCGTTTGAAGAATGCAAACTACGTATGTACACGACCACGCCGTCGTTTTTATTAATACTATTTTACTTACTATGTAGCTAGAAAAACTAATGATACGAGCTCAAGAGTATTCTTATGTGGTTATGTATGAAGCCTTATTTCCTATGATACGTCGTAACAAGCGGTTACAATAGATATGCATGCAGGTTTATAAAATAATAGTAATAATTACCTATAAATGAATAAAATTTGCAATAGAGAACAATGTATAACTATAATAATACTCGTAAGAGCTTAAATATACAGTTAAGGTTATGTAAGTTTTGTGTTAGAGATAGTAATTTGGGTTAAATAGTAAGTAAAATAAAGAGCAATCGACTTAATCTAGAATCTAGGCTATGTTTAGAATGGGTATGTTCCGAGGCAATTCTATTATTTGTTCTGCAATTTCTCCAAGTCACTTTCGCACGTGATTCTTATGAGTGGAGAGCCTTCTGATTCTCGGAGGAAAGTCTTCCCGAAGGATGTCCAGCAAAAATCGTAGTGGTACTGCTTCTTGAACTCTCTAGCTAGGAAGTAGAGTTTTCTTTCTCTTTGCGTAAGATTCTCCGAGATGTAGATTGGCTTGTTTGGACCGTTGGCACTGGTGGCACTTAGGGATCCCGTACTCAATCGTGCTTCTTGGTGAGCTTTGTTAAAGTTCTTGAATGAGCGTAGGAACTTATCTCTGGTAAATACCGTGGTAAAGTCTGCTATCACCGATTTGTTGGTGTTATATTTACCAAATCTGTAAATGTCCTTTATTTCCAATACATCCAATGGGACTTTCAGAACTTCAGCAGTTTGTATCAGAATATTTTTGAGTTCTTCCTTTGACTCTTTTGCGGCCTGCGGGATATTTCTTATCTCTACACTCGTACTACGGGATTGGCGTTCTAAAAGCTCAACTTTATTCTCAAGAAATTGAATCCTACTATTCTGAATTGTCCTCTCCTCTTCAAGGATGTTAGTTTTCTTTAGTACTTCGTCATGTTTGTGTGACATGTTGTCCATTGACTCTTTAACATCGTTTATGGAGGTTAAGATAGCAGAAAACTTTTCGTCTTGGTCTTCTCTGAGCTTAGTGAATAAGTCTAGGATATCGTTTCGATTTAGTTCGAACTTTTTACGCTTTATATTTCGCGATGGAGCATTCAGCACGGACGTTGCTGTATCTAGTCCATATTCTTGTTCTGCTGCCGGTGATTGAGCAATATTTGGCTCCGAAGAGGCGTGCCCAAGGGCTAAGGGCGTTTTAAAGATAGCAGCTGGGGAGTCACACGTAGGTGGTGGTGTTCTAACCAGTGACATTACTGTTATCAGGCACCTCCTAGTCTATAAGACAAGCAAAGTTTGGTGTTTGAATCCACGCCTGATAGGAGAGTCGGAGCAAAGATGTGATCTGTTCTATTAGATCGCGCGTCAGCAGCAGTATTTCTAGCTAGACTATGTACCAAGCAAGCGGCAGGCGCTAGGCAGCTTCGCTAGAGATGCGTTGGGCAGTAGCGGCGACGCGGCGCGACGGGGGGGTGTGAGGCAATTTAAACTTACTGTGCGGCGCGCTAGTACCAGGCGGTCATAAGCAAAAGGCGTTTAAGCGAATCAGTGCAGCACAGCGGCTTACGCATGCGCAGGTTGCAAACGGTGTGTGCGTTGGCGCAGGTAGCAGGAGGTGCGGGCGGGGTGGCGGCTGCGGCGACGCGACGCGACGTGACGTTGATGGGCCGTGCGGAGACGGGGGGGGGGGGGGGGGCGTGCGCAGTGGTCGTTCTGTTGGTGTGCAACTACGCTGCTGTGTGCGTTTGCGGTACCCGTTAAACGCATGACAACCACTGGCGCAGCGGGCGAAGGTCTGCCTGCGACGCAGGAGGTTGCTGGTTCGGTACCCGCCTCGGGACACATGTTTGTACGATCTGCAGACATTTGTCCAGGGCGTTCTGAATGTTTTCTATGTATAATAAAAAATATCTATCTATGTAGTGTATTGTATTAAGTATATCAGTTATCTAGTACCCATAACACAAGCTCTGCTTAGCTTGGGGCTAGATAATCCTGTGTGAATTGTCCGGCATTATTTATTTATTTATTATAGGCCTTGCCTAATGAGCGCCATATCACTCTGTCTTCAACTTGATGCATCCAGCATCCCCCTACATCGATTATCGTCAGAAATAAGACAAAAATCGACTTATCTTCCTTTGCTTATGATCCATCACGTTTATGCATTTTTTTTCCTTTTTCCTTGTTGTAACTCTTTTTAGAATATTCTGATCAATAAACTACTTATTTGATTATTAGCTCTATAGTTTTTTAATGACAAAATCCGCTTACTCTCTTCATAATATTCAATATTATAATAATAATTTGCTAAGAGCTTCTGTAAGCTAAGAGCTTCTGTAGTGCAATACCGTGTTGTGGTAATTATACGTAACTATTAATAATGTACTAAGTAATTCGGTTTAAATACAGTTAACTAGCATGTTTAGGTACCTACCGAGAAATTGATTTTCATAATAAGGTATGTTTTCATAAGAAGGTACGTTTCGTAGAATGGGTAATTGGGTTCATATCTAATTGAACTTACATAATTATTAATTGTTCAATTTAAATAGTACTTAATCTAAAATTTAGTGCAAAAAAATTATATTCCCCCAATTTGCAGTTTGTGTTTTTTCTTTCGGGAATTGACTAAAAATATTAAAAAATACTGTCGTGCTCTCTGTATACCTAACTGTACCAGCAGTTAAGGCCAGGTATTCCTGCTTTAGGAGGCGTAAGGGAAAACGCGCTCGTGTTTTTTGTTGTTATTTAAACATTGGTGATTAAGAAAATTATTTTATCAAGTCAAAATCTGCGAATTTGTTTAGAAATACTAAGTGTATGTAAAAAAATTGGTTGTCTGTAAAGTCGGTTTACTGACGATAGTTGAACGTGACAACGTCTTAAGAAAAGAGCGAGGTAACGCCGCATGAGGTAACGCCGCATGACGTCATGTTTTTTCGTGCGTGCAGCCGGCTCTATCGAATTATAAGACGTTGTCACGTCAAAAAAGTAACAGTTCGCTAGTTATAATATTGAAATAACATTTGAAAAATTTTGGGTTTTTACTATCGAGTGAAGTTCATTAGATCATGTATCTGAATGCTACTTTGACCAGATTAGATCTTTAAGTAATATATATAATTTTCAGAATATTAAACCCTATTTTTTAAATCTCAGATTATTTTAAAAATCACAAAAGTGCGGCATCTGCTGGCCTACCAAGCCTTAATTAACGACAGGTAGAGTAGAGGCTAAAAATATTTATAAAAAACATCTGAAAGACGTTTAGGTGTCGAATATTCGAGGGTTCAAATCATTGGAGCATAATATGTAGTTCGAATGGTCTTGAATGCTGAGAATTTTCATGTACACAGGAAGGTACAAGACAATAATTCTAAGTGGTGATTATAAATCATGTCAGTATTACGCTGATCCTGTAGAGTACCTACGGATATTGCTGCTGGTTAGACATGTAGCTTCATAATTTATTGTTCATCATGTTATCTAGTTTCTAGGTATGTGGCCGGCTAAATGCGTGTCGGGCCACGCGCTGTGTAGGGTTCCGAAGTTGCACTGCTATCTCTTTTACACAACTAATCTAGGTTCGTGAGGTTATTCAAGTTTTTAAAAAAATATCTGAGCGTCTGGTCGAAGCGACGCGTGACCCGAGAGCTGGTGAGTATTTGGCGCTGCGCATTGGCATTGCGATATAGCGTGACAATGCAGCCAGCGTCTTGGGGACGCTTCCGACTGGTATTGATATGGATCAGTTGAGCTACCTGTAGATTGTTTGCAACAGTCTGCAGTTAGCTCAATTGTTTAAATTGTAAATACAAGTTGTAATTTATTTCTATTAGTTGATTGTAATATTCTTTTTGAAGAAACATTTATATTATATTGGAAAAAAAACGTATAATTCGTCTTATTAATTTTCAATGGCAACTACGAAATGTTCTATTATTTCTTCTCCGAGTTTGAACATTTAATAAATTGCATCTAACAAAAAATAAATCAATACTAAAAATTCTTCATTGCATTATGATTTTTACAGGCCTACATTATTTTTAAACAACCCATCTAAATATATTATAAACATATTATATGTTATGTGTAGAGTAGATACCTACCCAGAAAATGTTTCTTCAACATTGTATTCACACTTTGTCAGCGTAATAAATGTGTAACATACCCATCCCTATTTTTTTAAATCCTGATGGAAATGCGCACGCATATCGTCCTGCCACGGGGAGACCGTACGATGATGTGGGACTCTAACACCACTAGAACCCTCAGGGTGCTTCCGCCTCGGCCGCTTGTGGTAGGAACGTGGGAACGCTTACACTCATCCACGAACCCACCGCGGCTGCCCGATATCGGGCCCCTCACTGGGGGTGTGCAGCACCCCATCTTCGCGACGTGCCAGAAGCACATGACGCGCCGCAACCACCTCGGGGACCTTAACCGCCAATTGGGCACCAGACGACCCCGTGTCCGAACGCCCTAGGTCCCCCTGCGACGGGTCAGTCGAGTGGCCCCGCCGCCTGCCACACGGTTGCAGAGGATAGGGAGAGCGGCCATCGTCATACTGACAGACCTCCTCCCCTGCGACTCCACCGCGTCCGCCATCAAACAGTGGCGACCCCGCCAAGACCGCGGAAGGCAGGGAGAGCGGCGTACCTCAATAACGGCACTCCTCTCCCGCCGCGGCCTCCACCTCTCTGCGGCCATGCTGCCCATATAGCACAGCCGCCCGCCTCAGTTTTGGTGCCTCCCATACGACACCACAACCTACTACCGCTCCAACTGGGCTTAGAGCGCAAAACCCAGAGGAGCGTTCCGTCCTGGGGCCAGCCGTGTCGCCGTCTGCGTTGGCACGGCGCTATGGGTTCCTCTTAGCTTCATCGCGGGTGACTAGGCCCCCCGCCTCGGCAACCCTTCGGGGGGGAACATACCCATACCTAAATTAATACTTTCTAGTACTAACGATCCAGGCACCTCACTAAAAAACTAGGTATATTGATGCATTCCACTGTGGAAAATGAACGCGTGTCACAGATAAAAGGAAAATATTAATATTTATCAAACATGCCTGTAACGTTAGAGATAATTAATTTGACATGGATGTGAAATTCATTAAAATTTACAAAGCGTTGCATGATGACTCATGCCTCATGCATGACTCATAACATGTTGCCACAAAACAATGTGTTAAGCGACAGTTAGCTTTGGATTAGTTTCGTACACAAACATTAGTACTTATAGTAAAATGAAAGTCCTATAGTGCTAGGCGCGACGCAAAAGAAACTGGGTTAAAATAGGGTATAGGGTATAGGAAAAAACGGCAATTTCATATTTAAACCCCTATGGGTTTAAATATGATATTGCCGTTTTTTCACTCAATTTTATTTTTAACATACATTCTTTTAATTCAACCATTATACATTATACAAAAGCAATTTATATTCTGACTGTAATATAAATTAAATTTTTTAATAGGATTTGTCATTCCAAAAACATAAAATACAAAAAAGTTTGTATTGAGAAAACAGTTTTCTTGAAATTCTCCATTTAAAACGGCAATTTCATAGAAAAATCACATTCACATTCAATAATATTGAAACCGCGGTTTCGAAATGAAATTCATTGAGTCTCATGACAAGAGAAAGCAATTACAAAAACAAAATGGCTGTCCTGCGCTTTAAGCTAGTGTTTTTTTTTAACCAATGACTATATTGACTTATCCAAGTGTGCCTTGTGCTCCTACGGCGAGTAAATATATGAGTATGAGTTTGACTACGTCGTGAACCTCAAAACCACAGGTAATAGTTGTGCAACGTCCAAATAGGTCCAATAATACCCATAAGACTTATAAGTGGCACTATAGTAGGCTTGTGGAAAAAGTGACGAGATAAAAACATAATGTTTATTACAAACTAATTTACAAGAGCAGGATACAACTATCCTGCTATCCTGCTATCTATAATAAAAAAAAAATAATAATAATAATAATAAATAATGTTGGACAATTCACACAGCATTATCTAGCCCCAAGCTAAGCAGAGCTTGTGTTATGGGTACTAGATAACTGATATACTTAATACAATACACTACATAGATAGATATATTTTTTATTATATACATAGAAAACATCCAGAACGCCCTGAACAAATGTCTGCAGATCGTACAAACATTTGTCCCGAGGCGGGAATCGAACCCGCAACCTCCTGCGTCGCAGGCAGACCTTCGCCCGCTGCGCCACAGAGGTCGTCTAATATATAGCTCTAATCTATATAGCTCTAATGAAAATAATGTTTTTTTTTTTCTTTTTTTTGGAAGACGCATGAGTCGTTGACATAAAAATCAAAAAGACACGAAGTTCACTTCTATCTGTTATTTCACACACTTTAAACTCGTGTCGTATAAATTGAAAACGTGCTTGCTGTTCGTTTGCTTATTAAAATGGAGGAGTCCCGGCTCAAAAGGGTAATACTGCCAACTAATAGAGGTTTTTTTAACGGGTAGAGTAATACTGGTTATTCGTTAGGCCAAAGATTTTCGGACTCGTGTATGTACAAGCATGATCTAAATAAAAATAACTAAACCAGAATATATAAAGTAATATACTAAAAGAACCTTTAGGTTTGTTCATCACATCACATCAACAGACTTTACCAGTCCACTGCTGGTCATTGCCGTTCCTTTATAAGCACCGTTATGGCTCTAACCGATAAGATGGTAAGTTAGATGTGATCTCATCTCTAAATAAACAAGAACAAAATTAAAATTTTTAGAAACCCCCCGACAGATTTTCATGAAACATCGCTAAGAACACTCGGGATAAAATTATCTATGACACAAAAAAAAACTAAACGAAAATCGGTTCATCCGTTTGGGAGCCACAGACAGATAAACTGACAGACACGTTAAACTTATAACACCCCTCTCTTTTTGCGTCGGGGATTAAAAATAATAACAAATACATAAATAATAAATAATAAATAAAAAAGTATTTACTTCAAAAATATAATAAAAAAATAAATAATGCTGGACAATTCACACAGCATTATCTAGCCCCAAGCTAAGCAGAGCTTGTGTTATGGGTACTAGATAACTGATATACATAATACTATACACTACATACATAAATAGATATTTTTTATTATACATAGAAAAACATCCAGAACCCCTGAACAAAATAACATAACAACATATATAGAATAGTATAACAACACGCTGTTTAAAACCATAAAGCATATTTCAACCACGAATACACCTGCGAAATAAGAAACGCATCGAGCGAAATGCGTACCGTAGCAGCAATAAAAGATTCAAGACATGAATAAGTAGATGCGCCCTCAATGATTCACAAGTCAGTTGCGGTATTGTTTACAGCACGTCGGTGCTCTGCGGAATACTAATTGTGGAGGGTTCCTCCGGGTCAGCAAATATTGTTTTGATGCTGTCGGAAAGTCCTGAGCAAGTTTCAGTCAGATAAATACTGAGCAACGAAAGCAACACTTGAACGTCTGTCAGATAGAGTAGCTTCCGCATTTACAATAATGTACAGGTTTTTATGGACGGGGCAGTAACGCGTTCTTTAACCGTTGTAGCTACGGGAAAGATCTTAGGAAACTGTCCATAATTTTTCGTGAAATATTCATATCCACTCACAGATTTAAAACAAATTCGGCATGAAAATACACACGAGAGTCGACACGCGGATTTCGCTGCTCTTGACAGATACTCTCTTGTCAGAGGGAGATATTGAGGTTTAGCTATAGTTCTTAAACTCTACCAAATAAGGTTGATAGTCGTACCGTATTGATCTAGCCCGTGGTCTGTCGACTGCCGATTTCGCTGGTGTTGACAGATACTCTTGTGTCATCATATCATATCGTGATTTTTCATGCTAGAAAAACCCTAACAACAACTATTGTCCCGACCCGGGATTCGAACCCAGAACCTTTTAATTAGCGGTTGAACAAGCTGACCGCTAGACCAACGAGGCAGCCAAGTACCTAATACATCAGTTATTATCTACGGAACACAGTCATAGGATCTTTGGTTATTTTATTAGGTACTAGAAATTGGGGTTCGCTTTGGAGAAATCATGGGAAAGATTTTCCCACAGCGGACTAATTGTGATTGTAAAGGAGTTTGACACACCAAGAGTCACCAGTCCGCGAACACACTCCTGCGGTTTTGTCGATAACTTCACATTTCCTTGCAAGGTGACAAAACACTGTCGGCGTTCTACAAATCATTTATTTCAGCACCACTGTTACCATAAACACATAAACATTTATACATCATCGCATTAAGGCGCTAACCCAACCCAAATCTGCGCCTCCATTTATTTTATCTTATTATTATGTTATGTGTAGGCGAAGTTGCTCTTTTTGGCCACGATGGTGAGCAAAGAGAGCAACTTCGTATCTCTGCCTACACTATACGAAATTAAACTTTTACAGAGACATTAAAAATAAGGATAATAAAAATGATAGATAGGTACCACAGACAGCAAAACCGATTGTTTTAAATTCCTTCTTTTTTATTCCTTTATAGTAAGATAGAAAATAGGTGGTGACGCTGATTTGGGTCGGGTTAGTGCCTTAAACAAATAACAAATGAAATTTAAAATTAATACTATTTTCATAATGACAAAATACACATTACAATTCATAAATTCATTTACAAAACTAGGGACCTATGTAGTTTAAAATTAAAAATTACTAATACACACAATTCATATAAAAACTAAAAATGACAAATGTGGCCTGCATGCCAGCACTGTCGCAGACATGATTCTCTCATAGACTCAACAGATCGATCCGGCCGACACGCGGCGGGCCCAGTAGCAGTGTTTTGGCAAGTGGTCGGCGGGCCGTGGTCTATGGTGGGACTTCTTAAATAGTGCAACCTGTCGGGCTATGTCGACGAGGTTGGCGGGTTTGGTGTGTAAGTCCTTAAGGTTCGTTTTACCGCGAAGCCAGATCAATTGGGAACAAAGCCCGAAACCCGTTGGATGCTCAATTAGGATAACTCACTTAAGTTTCTATTCCGAGAAACAGTAGGTATTATGTAATTTTAGTCGGAAGTTTAGTGACTGCTTGAAACTTGAAATTATTAATGTGAAACCGCGTGTGTATTTTGAGAATTTAGATATTATTATTGTCAAATCGAAAATGTATCTGAGAGTAGACTAGTAAATTCATTGAAGAACATTAACAGAAATTGATCAGAACAGTACAATTAATTAAAGTTGTATTGGGAATATTTTTATTTTTATTTATTTATCAAGGCACACAAACAGGAATATAATCAAATAGAAACATGATAAGAAAAACACAAAAATTGGTTCATACTAATTTGTTTCTATTCTTTAATTGCAATTTTCTTTCGTAATGAAAATATTAATTTCTTATTTATCAATAACAATCAAATAAAATTGCATTCCAAATAACCTTTAAACTTAAAACCTCAGATACTTTTTTTAAACTTTAGGCATTGCGTATAACCCCCGTAGCACGCTTAAAGGACACAAAATGGACACTGATAGCGACCAAATGGTGGCCAAATTGGTGGCCGTGAGCCCGGCCGGAAAGAGATCCAGAGGATGCCCACAGGAAAGCTGGGCCTATGAAATTACAAAAACCGCCGGAAAAATCTTGGCTACAGAGCTCAGAACAGACAAGACTGGAAAAACTTGGAGGAGGCCTATACTAGAATGGGACATAACTAACACGTTTTAGTACCTACTTAGTAAAATTAATTCTACTATTGTAAAAATTAGTTATTGAAAAAAAGGCTTTATTATTATACACTCATTTATTCTTAAATCTCGTTCTAAAATACATTTTTACTGTATAAAATAAAATATTATAAAACAATAAAAAATATATCAAAACGGTGAATCACCGGCCGTGAAGCTAGGCTCAAGCGGCTGGACACTAAGGCTGCAGAGAGAGGTTATATTTTTATTATTATAACACAGAAAACACTTATATCAGTAAGAAGTGTTATACTCATTCTGGTTTGTTTATTTATGAGAACAAAAGAAAACAACCGACCCATAGCTGTAAAAGGGTCAATACCAAAACTTATTATTCGATACTGTGGTGGATGATACAAACTTTGGAAGGCTTTAAGCTTACCGCACACCTGGAAGTACCGCTGCAAAGCACAAAACTGTGCATGTAAATATAGACTCGTAACACTTAGATGAATTTTATATTGACGGCATCAGACGACAAACAGCGGGCCATTCGTTTGAAGCTTGTGGGAAGCCATTCCGTCACTGTAAAATGTTAAGGTAGCGAGGTAAAGCCTATATTTTAATGTAAATTTTTGTGCTGCGTGGTAGCAGCTTTGGATCAATGTGTGCAAAGCTCTATACGCTGCAGTGGGTAAAAAAGGCTTTTACCCGGCGGCGAATGACTGTGATCAATACTTTGTAGAAAAGGTTTTTGATTCTGTAAAATGTAGGTCCAAAATGCGACTCTTTTGTAAGTAATCTTGTAAACATGTAAAACAGAAAAACATGTAACAAAAGAAAGGCTCAGAAAAAGGACGATATCGTCGTTAATTCAATGGGGACACGGCATAATTTCCCTTGCAGGTAAAAGTATTACGCCTAAACAATATTAGCTACGTGAGGTGAATCACATGCCAATTGACTTACGGCTGTTGTCTTGCGGAGCCTGTATAAAAGGTGATGTACGGCCTTTGTACGTCTCGATCTTTATTGTTTTTCCTTGTAATGGAGGGGGATGTTGTGAAAATGGGACGATAGCTGGTATAATATAATATCTGCATAGCGACAAAACCAAATGTCATCGTAAGTAAGTAAAAATGTATCTATTTCATTGCACAATTCAAACAATTTAATGAGAAATAATCATCATTACAGTTAAAGCAAAAAAGTCGTAGCAGGTGCTACGAGAGTTTATGAAAACGGCTGTAGCATTTTCTACGAGAGTCTACGCCAACGGATGTAGCACTTGCTACGAGAGTCTACGCCAACGACTGTAGCACTTGCTACGAGAGTCTACGTCAACGGCTGTAGCACTTCCTACGAGAGTTTACGCCAACGGCTGTAGCACTTGCCACGAGAGTCTACGCCAACGACTGTAGCACTAGCTACGAGAGTCTGCGGCAACGGCTGTAGCACTTCCTACGAGAGTCTGCGGCAACGGATGTAGCACTTGCTACGAGAGTCTACGCCAACGACTGTAGCACTTGCTACGAGAGTCTACGTCAACGGCTGTAGCACTTCCTACGAGAGTTTACGCCAACGGCTGTAGCACTTGCCACGAGAGTCTACGGCAACGACTGTAGCACTAGCTACGAGAGTCTGCGGCAACGGCTGTAGCACTTCCTACGAGAGTCTACGCCAACGACTATAGCACTTGCTACGAGAGTCTACGCCAACGGCTGTAGCACTTGCTACGAGAGTCTACGTCAACGGCTGTAGCACTTCCTACGAGAGTTTACGCCAACGGCTGTAGCACTTGCCACGAGAGTCTACGGCAACGACTGTAGCACTAGCTACGAGAGTCTGCGGCAACGGCTGTAGCACTTCCTACGAGAGTCTACGGCAACGACTGTAGCACTTGCTACGAGAGTCTACGGCAACGACTGTAGCACTAGCTACGAGAGTCTACGCCAACGACTGTAGCACTTGCTACGAGAGTCTACGGCAACGGCTGTCGCATTTGCTACGAGAGCCTGCGCCAACGGATACGTCTACGTCTTCTACGTCTTCGTCAGTCTAACGGTTTACTCGCAGCTCGGATCATTCATCGCATAGGTTATTTTGTAACTGATCGAGTTCAGTTACTGTAAAATAGATAGACAACAAGATAAATTTAAAAGTTTTATAACCCGTGACGATTTCCTCTCAAAACTTTTACCTCATTTTTACACGACCGACCAAAAAAAGAAGTGTAATGTTTTCAGAGTTCACGTATGTCACGTATGTGTTTTTTTTTTTTTTGTTGCACCATAACTTTTAAATGCCTGAGCAGATTTCGATGTATAGGGTATCGTAATAATCCTTACATTATTCTGAGTGGCATTGGCTACAGATTTTTGATTTTCAAAAATCAATATGGAGGCAAAATGTATCCATATACAAAAGTGAAAAAAATATAATCAAATTCAAGGCCTTGATCATATTCCAAAACTATTATACCTACTGGCGTTATTTTACGTAGGTTCTTAAATCTCAAATTCAGATTTCACAAACTTTCGCCTTATTATATTAGTGGGATTGAACGAGCACGAGGGCGTTGCTGTAGTCTTTTGGTCAATAAATCACACAAAAGTCGTAGCAAGCACACGAAACACGAAACCCGCGGAATCGACTATGTATATACATATACTAGGATTTTGTCTCTTCACATTATGTTTATAAAGGTATACTAATGCAACGACCTTCGTCCAATTTACAATGACTATAGGTTCTTTGACATTACTATGAAACATCTGTTTTTACAGAAAGGGTTCCATAAGGAAATCTAGTCACAAAATCAACAAACTTGCTCTTTTTGCTTAACATCATGGCTCGGTAGTAGGTACCTGAAGGCCTATTTTAATTAACCAAAATCGGTAGTTTCGTTTTGTTGTCGCTATGCAAATTGGTACTCTTGCTCGGTGTCTATGGTGCTTCGCAGACAGAGCAACTAGTGCGGCAACAGGCAAAGTTGACAGTTTCTTCAACAAAGTTTAGAAATATCGGCTTTATACATGAAGGAAGAATGTTTATATATAATACGGAGCTACCTAAAACTGATCAGATGTAGACCTGGGAATACTAAACACAATGTCGTAGAATTATTATCCGATAAATCAGTAATCATTAGAAAGAAATAACCGATAACTCCCTAGGACATAAAATTATCCTTGTTGATTAGGAACAATGGGGCAACAGCTACGCGTACAACATAAATACCGCTTTTATAATACAAAAGAGAACAATTAGGACTATGGTACGTATACAGCAAACAGATTCCTGTCGGGAACATTTCTGCTGGCTATCCTAACTGTGCCATGTCTATACATCTTAGTCACTTTGACAAATCTCATAAAAAATCTCGTTAGATTTGAAAGTATGGAAGACAGGTTAATTAGGGAAAAAACTAGGAGAAAAGACATTAAAAGTGACTTTCTTGCCAGACTGAACGTAGTAAAGCACTGTGCTCGATATCAGGCTGTCAAACTCTACAATAGACTTCCAGTTATCTTTAAAACGATATACTGTCCAGTTAAGTTTGGAAAGCATTTGAAGCATTTCTTACTGAAAAAGTGTTACTTACTACTCTATTGACGATTTCTATAACGATAAAATCAAACACATCTAGCCTAAACAATAAAAGATATCTATGCTATTTTTATTGATAATCCAAATTAATGTTACGTATTTTGAATTACTATTTATTTTTACCATGTGTGTATTTTAATCTATGTTATGATTTAATTTATTTTGTATATTGATTTTGTGATTATTTTGTGTGTATTTAATCTATGTTATGATTTAATTTACTTTGTATTTTGTTTCTGTGATTATTTTATATACTTTTAAACTATTAATATTCCGACACAAATGTATTTGTTTGCGAATAAAATAAATGAAATGAAATGCATCTATAGGCTTCTATTTATACCGCAAACAACGCATGCAAAGCCGCGGGCAGAGACAAGTAGGAACACGATATCACAAGTACCTAAGCTTTTTTAAGGAATAAAACTGCACAGGTAGGTACATGTTGGAACTAGGTAAGTACCTGTTTTTATAACAGTCTGACATGTTTGCGTAAAGCCAACATATCGCACACCGAGAAGGGGTCGCTCAGAAGGGGAATGGTCTACCATCGCCAAACCAGCCCCAATACGTTGTGGAAAAGCTCGTAAGTTTTTCACCACGCTGATATCAACAATTTGAGAGGATTTTCCGTGTTCTGACACCGTGAAAAATTCGGTAAATCTCTTGTTGATCATACTCCATTCTGCGGAATAGGCCCGGCGCGCGGCCGGATATTCAATGTTTAGTTCGTGTCTCTGAGGAGTGCCTTCTACTACAATAGTGATAAGATAGGTATGATGTTTCGTAGTCGATGGGGTGGCACGAACTTACAGTAACTAAGAGGCAGGCGGCTCAACAGTCACAACCAATGATGTAGGTCAGTAGTAGATCAGTTGAGCTACCTGTAGACTGTTTGCAACAGTCTGCAGTTAGCTCAATTGTTTCAAGTGTACATTTATTTTATTTAAGGAAATAAAGAGTCTTTGATGTTATTTTATTTGATGACATCAAAATTACTAGAAATTACGGGATGCAACTCGCAGGAGCAGTAGGGGACCGAAAAAATTGCGTATTAAAGAGACTTAACAGGGTGAAAGCACTTTTGCCACTGCTTGTACTTTATTGTTGACAAGAACAAAATTTAAAATTTAAAAAACCCCCCGACAGATTTTCATGAAACATGGAAACTAAGAACACTCGGGATAAAATTATCTATGACACAAAAAAAACTAAACGAAAATCGGTTCATCCGCTTGGGAATACTAGAATATCAGAAACAAACATAAGCTCGCTGTGCCCACAACTAGGCTACACGACATTAATGTACCTTTTAAAGGGCAATGTATACGCTTCTACAACAAAACTCTGAGTTGCAAAAATTATCAGTAAATAAATATTCAAACAAATTGTCAAAACCTTGCCGTGCAAAAAGGCATACTATAAAATATCAGATTATCTAGAGGATAAAAAAGCTTGTGACGGGTTTTGCTCCAACTCGAAAATTAACAACTAACAGGCTAAAGGTTTCTCCGTCGCTTCTTTACTTTAGTCATGATACCGAAGCGACAGAAATAAAAAAATATCACTTTATTTCCGTGTCAGTGTTTAGTTTTATAATTTGACCTTTTCTTAGTGAATCATATTTATGGAAATAAAGAGTTTTTCATTTTGATTGACTTTGATTTTGGGAGCTACGATACCACAAACAGATACACAGATACACAGACAGACACGTTAAACTTATAACACCCCTCTTTTTGCGTCGGGGGTTAAAAATAGTGACGAAGGACGCGCGGTACCGAGTACAGATAGAAATATAGATTTTTCCCATTGTCGAATAGACTGGCTTTTTAATGGTTCAAGGCTGTCATCGAAAACGAACCCTAAAGGACTAAGAACATTACATCCACTGCCACCGCACTGCACAACGATAAGCATCCTCACCTCACCTCACCTCAACAGCCTATATTGGTCCACTGCTGAACGCAGGCCTCCCCCTGATAAGTGCCTTATTAGCTGAT
Source organism: Eupithecia subfuscata (assembly GCA_963564075.1). Lineage (NCBI taxonomy): Eukaryota > Metazoa > Arthropoda > Insecta > Lepidoptera > Geometridae > Eupithecia > Eupithecia subfuscata. The sequence continues at coordinate 16,068,609 of OY751099.1, read as the reverse complement.
ATCTCTTGGGGGATAATGCCCATAATCCCCACGCTGGGCAAGTGGGTTGGGGATCGCAGTTCGGTGGTAGAATTGTTCTGCAGGGGACGCTGCTATAATACCCGAATGTTTGTTACCACGTTTTCAGTAACTACTTTATCGATTCAGATGAAAGGTATGTAGAGAGTTTAACACATAATCTAGTTATTAATAATTGTTTGGGCGTCATTATAATATAAATTATATGTTTAAAAGCCTAAGCTCGAAATCTTTAAAAACACTTTACAGTGACAAAATCAAGCGCGCTATCTGCAATTTTACCTTAAAATGTATCTATTATTATTAATAATAGGTAAGTAGATTATTTTTATTGTAATGTTCATTTATAAGTATAAGTAATTGGAATAGTTGCAAGCTGTACTAGTGGAAATAAATTAATTTTCTTGCATATTTTTTTCTAAATGTTACGAATTATATGGGCATTATTCGTAACTTTTGGATGTACATTTTTGTGCTGTGCGGCTGTGGCATAGTTCAGATCTGCGCCAACCTTAAAGTAATAAGTACTTAAGAACTTATTACTTTAATACTTTACTTTATACTTTATACTAATACTTTACTTTACTTTAATACATTACGTACTTTACTTATTACTCTACTGTACTGTACTGACTGTACTTACTGTACTGTACTGACTGTACTGACTGTACTTATTACTCTAAGGTTAGGTAAACTACACGACATATATTGCGCGCGTGACGGGTAAGTATTGATACGGTCGATACAGCGCGGTGCTCCAGCGAATTTTAAAGCAACCCGTCTGTTCTGCCCACCAAACTTAAGAGGGCGCAATTCGTGCCATTTTGTGAAAGAATTACGTTTCCGCGTTTATAGAAGCGGAACAAACAATACGTTTTTAGAACATCGTGAGCGCAAAAATTAAGTTATTGTTTATTTACAAGAAAACTGCGCCACTTATGAAGAAAATGGTTCAAGGAACCATATAATTAGTGATACCAAACCTACGAATCATAGGATAAGTCATTTCAATAGATAGATAGATAGATATATCATTTATTCATAAAAAAAAAACATTACATAGGTTGGTTAGTAATGCCTATGTTAGGTTTGTCTAGGCAAAGAGTTCTCATCTATTTTACTTAGATCTATATTATCTATTTTATTATCTATTTTAATAGACCGCAGGGTTCCTGTTTATATCGACCAAATTATGTGCGAAACAGTGCACTTCATCATCATCATCATCATCAGCCTATATTAGTCCACAGCTGGACATAGGCCTACCCTAATGAGCGCCATAGTGCCATAACGCCATACAACAGTGCATTTACATGATTGTTTTTATCGTAATTTTTTTACAATCGTGTTTGCACATTCTAGTAGGTAACTAAAGAAAATGTTGAATTTTATGTAGGTATTTCGAGTTTTTTACCCTTAAATATATTTTGGCCTAGTTTGACAACCAAACCCGTTAGTTTCACCCCTTACAATGTATTTGTATTTGGGTGGTTCTGTCTTGACGGTACCTTCTTACATTCGGGCTTTGAAGATATTTTGCAATTCTGGGGAGTGTTCTTTATCTGTGAATATGGAATGGGTTTTCGCTTATGGCTAGTTATTTTATCCTACTAATATTATAAACGCGAAAGTTTGTAAGTATGGATGGATGGATGTTTGTTACTCTTTCACGTAAAAACTACTGAACGGATCGGGCTGAAATTTTGCATACAGGTAATTGTAATCCTGGAATCAAACATACTTTTTATCCCATAAATCAGTTCCCGTGGGATATAAATCATCTTTAAACGTTGCCAGAGAAACCACGCGTGCGAAGCCGCGGGGCGCAGCTAGTTGTAAATAAGACCAACATTAATTAGGAACTGGACCTCACGAGTCGAAAGTCACCGTCTGCCTTTTAAAACAGTACCATCAGCACACATTCATCAAACGGAGGAATGAGTCTATTTAACGTTATTAACGAAACGTGATCGTGACGTCGCAGTTTTGCTGTTAAAAATACACAGAATAAAACTGCTGCCCTGCTGGTACGTAAGGCGTGGGCCAGACAGAAAAGACGTGTCGTGGACGCGGTGCTCCTTTAGTTTACTTTCATACAAAGTGTATAGAAGCGTCGCGACGCAACACAGATAGAAAAAACAGGAAGCAGACACGACGCTTTCTCGTCTGCGCCCTATTGCAAGACATTTACAAAGGACGGGGCACGGGCGAGACCAGGGATGCGGATGGAGCGGAAGGGGCATCGTGCCTCCCGTCGTCGGCTAATACATCTTCATCTAAGGAAGAATATACAATGTGTCCGGTCACCGGTGTCGGAGACTTTGGGGGGGGTGAAATACGGTAAATTTTATCGACAAATCACTATCCCTATTTTTTTTCTCTCTCTCCATGATAAAATGGCAGCCATTTTGTTTTCTGTTGCCTCAAGCACGGGTGCTTGTACTGATTTAGATATAGCTACCCATGTAGAGGTCTTAGGAAGACGATCTTAATCTTAATCACCGGTGTCCGGACACATTGTATACTGTCGTATCGGACGGTTGAATGCCAAAAATGACAATGCCGCCTGCTCTTGCGACGCCCACCACGTACCTAACTGCCCTGACTTTTCTATACGTTTTAAATGGACGCGTCAGCGCCTTACATCTTTTTACGTCTTTTCTGTCAGGCCTGCGCCTAAATCTTTTAAAATAGAAATAGAAAATTCGCAATGAAATCCCACAATTGTATTTTTTTAGTGACGCTGTTATTTACATTTTTCGGGCAGTCGAAAATAAACTCAATTTTAGCCAGTTACTATCAAAAACCGGTAAGAGCGAGTCTAGTTGCACACGAAGGGTTTCGTACCGTACCATCGTACAAATATTTAACATAGTATTATAATACTAGTGATTAATTTTATAACTAGATGTCTAGTTATAAAATCAGGCTAAGGTTTTTTGTTATTATAGTGCGTAACCCCACACTAAGGGTAATTTCTAAGAAATCAAATAATATCGCAAAAATTTTCGATTAATTAAGCTACGCGACACCTCTCGTCAAACGAACTAAATGTAACTTTAGTCTTTGAACAGGATTGGATAAACTTCAATGTTTCCCCTGTAGGTGGAGCTAACGACGCTAGAGACCGTAGGAAGTCGCAGATTTTCGACTCCCACGTCACTTGACCTCGTGGTGTAGTTGGTTAACACATTCCTGTACTGAAGGAAGGATGCGGGTTCAAGTCCCGTCGAAGTCGAACATTTTTGCTATATTATTAGATTTTTTAAAAATTAGGCTACTTTTTCAAAAAACATTAAAATTTAATGTTCTTTGAAAAAGTAGCCGTTATTTGGAGACCCCTTAAAATTTTCAACTTTAGTATATTTTTTGTTATTACAGTTGATATGTTACCTTTTATAGTAAGTTTCACGTTAACTATCGTGGTTCAAGAGATACGACCTTCACAAACGAAGAACAAAAATAGTCATATAGTCGTTCTTTATATAAAAGCCCCCTTTCATTTGAATAGTTTTATTCTTTGCTGTTAAAACGGCAAGAGAAATACACATTATCTGAAAATTTCAACTGTCTACCTCTTACGGTTCATGAGATAGTGCCCTCTGACAGACGGACGGACGGACAACGGAGGCTTAGTAATAGGGTTCCTTTTTCACCCTTCGGGTACGGAACCCTAAAAACTGATGGAACCATCGAACTGGCGCGACTACCAACCAACCTATCTCTATCCGCACCTGTTTGTTGCCATCCAACGAGATTGGATCCAGGCTATTAGAAATATTGAAGTAATAACGGCTCCATCGGAATAACTAGCGAACACTTTTATGCGGAGTGCAGCAGATGTGAGCCGTTTCCATCACAGTAATGTCACAAAAGCTCGTACAATATCAACGTCACAGTCTTTTCAATTGTGTCTTTTTACTACTTCTTGTTAGAAATTAATTTAATTCATAATGCTGAGACAGGGACCTTTCTGGCCCGTATGTAACACACTATCTAATTTGTATCATTTTTTTTTTGTTTTTCTTTTCTCTTTAGTCCTTTGTTCATTGTGACGACCTCGGTGGCGCGGCGGGCGAAGGTCCGCCTGCGGCGCAGGAGGTTGCGGGTTCGATTCCCGCCTTGGGACTAATGTTTGTAAGACCTACAAATATTTGTTCCGGGTGTTCTGGTCATTTCTATGTATAATAAAAATATCTATCTATTTAATGTATTAAATTATGTATATCAGTCATCTAGTAACCATAACACAAGCTCTGCTTAGCTTGGGGCTAGATGATGCTGTGTGGATTGTCCAGCATTATTATTATTATTACTGTATGTCGAAATGATTGTAATGTGTTGTGTTATAGTCCAAATAAATGTATTTTCTTTCTTTCTTCTTTCATTTTTTTTATTGTCTATGCATAACACTGACATAAAGATGACATTACATTGACAAATGCTTCTTAATTGACGTTGCTGACCGACCTGTTTCATGAAAGCTTGCTATTTCGCTCGCTCTTTTTTGCCTCTAGTCGTAATGGCGGCTACATGTCTATTTTCTTTGTGTTGAAAGTAATTAATTATATTTGATTTAATCGTGTAAACTAGTAAAATGTATTGTTGTTTATAGTATTTATAAGACAATACAAACGCAATGCATTAGTAAAACGACTTTATTTTCTGCCACATCGTCAAATCCACCGGCCTCTCAACACTTCTGTTAATTAATGGATGGATACAGTTTGTTAAATTAGAATAAATGCTTGCAGATACTTTTAATTGAATAAAAAAAATCGTTTGTTTTAATAAATTTATCTTGATTGACAACTAGCGGCTCGTCTCGGCTTTGCACGGGTGGACATTTATTTTTTAAACATTAATATAGCCTATGTTACTCAGGGATAAAGTAGCATTCTAATGGTGACAATTTTTTTTAAATCTGTTTAGTAGTCATAATGTTAAAAACACACAAAAATACAAATTTTTCCTCTTTATAATATTAATGTTAATTGAGATGAAACATAGGTGTTCCTCCAACACAATCTAGGTTCTTAATTAGCCCCTTTATTTCATAATGAACTCGTCAAAATACGATAGCTTTTTTAGTAAAATTTTCATGACATTAATATCTTCACAAAATTTTTTTTTGTAATCATATAATTTTAATATTTTCAAAAACCTTTTTAAAAAACATGCTTTTGCAGTGCATGCATTGTCATCCAAACTAAACCTGTACTTATACAAAAATTCAACTCAATCGGTTGAAGATACCTGCTTCAAAATTGAGTTGCAAGATACCACCCGTACAAACATAGTTACACACATTGCAAGTTAAATAAAAACTTGTAAAAATAGCGTTGTAAGTCAAGTTTTCTAATTTTCGTCAACAAGTACCTAATCTTGTTATTATCAAGTTTGCGATCCCTATAGGTAGGTAGACTCCGCAGTGGGGTGTCTGAAAAGTGATTTGTCGATAGCCCTAAGGCTAGGAAATGGAGTTAATTGCAGACGAGAGGGGCGCCGGGGTCTGACCAATGGGAGGGCCCATTTATATTGGATCATGTCTACTAAAACGTGCCTAAAAGACCTACCTAACGTAATATACAGTGTGGTGTGCCGTGTCTGCGGCGTCAAAATTGACCCCTCCCCAACCCAGCCCGTGGATTTTGCAAGGTTGGCTAAGGAAACCTACCACAGGCAGGGCAGCTTCATTCTGTGTAGGTATTTTTAACAATAACACTGCCCAGTGGGGGTACGACCACCAAGCTGCCTCCCAAGCGTGCTGATCACGGCAAAACCTCCCTTGTCTAGCATGTTCAGTAGAGGATATGATAATAAAAACCATTATTTTTTTGTCTAGTTTAAGATCTGAAATGACTACGAGTAGGCAAGTTTTTTTATGATTTTTGTTTCTAATTCGGATTTCCCTGACTATATTTTCTACTTAAAACGCAACATTTATATTCGAAACATCTTATCTAAATTCAGAAAACCTAGTAGAAGCCCAAAACATAACATACACGGACTCCTATGATTCGGGCTACTTAGAAAAACCGAATTAACAGACAGTTCACCTTACTCTACCAAACCCTACAAAAGGACGTCACGCTGTATTTCATGTAGGTAATTTTACGAAACCATACCACAGATATTATAATACTATACTATAAAGTAGCCATACCATAAATGTCAGTAAAAAGTTGCAATTCGGGAAACGGGGTTTCTCGAAAGTGGAACGCTCAAAATAGGTCCAAATAGGTCCACCCACCTCAGTCAGGCCATTTCTTCAGTTAGCGATGGGAGAACGTACCATTTCTACAGAATTTTATTAATGTCAATGATAGCTACAAATAAAATGTTCAAATTGTAAACAATACAAAACGTGCATTGTATAAAATTGAAGCATAATTTACCTGCCCTAAATAGGAGAGCCTCTATGCCTACGCTTCGTGCAAATATAGGTACCATCATTTATAGCAGCAATACTGTGTAATGTTTCGAAACTGTTACATACATTTAGTTTGCGGTCGGAACAGTGTTACCCGCTACAAATATGGCAAATTGGTTAACCGCTTCAATTATACCCATTTTATACATCTGTAATGCATGAGCGCCCGGGATAAGTAGGTAGTTTGAATGTTTTATTAGGGGTCGAAGTACGTTCTAATGTTGCCCATATTTGTACTTTATCAGGTAGAGCTTGTTAGATTGGATTCGGTCCTATGCGGAAAGCCATTTTGGAATGGTAATCCCAGTAATCGAACCAAAATACCAAAATATAAATAAAGAACTACTTTTGGAACGAAGTTCCTTATCGCGCGTTGTGAAAGGCTAGACGAAAAAAATTCTTACGAAAAGTTGTAACGACACTTTTTGCTATAGTAAGCTATTGTAAGCCGTGCGGCGTGCGCATGTTTCTCTGTCTGTCTCTCTCTCTCTCTCTCTTAGGAAACTTCGTTCCATCCGGGTGTCCCTTGACACCTCTCAAGTTTTTTTTTAATTTATTATACGAATGTGTTCAGTTGTATTTTTATTATTATGTTGTATTAAGTATAGTTTTTTTCGCTCTTGTGTTTTCGCTGAGTAAACATACTCTGTATCGGTGTCCTTGAAGTTGTTTCATAATTCATAATTATTTATTGCACAAAATAGGAAAAATAATGGCAAAGGCGAGCTTAACCCTAAAAAGAGTTCTCTTCCAACAAACGTGCGCTACTTCGAACTGCTCTAGCAGCTAATGTCACATCCCCTAAAAACTTCATTTTAGCTTGTACCTCTCCGTCAGAGCGTTAACAGCTGTCTTTTTTCGTCGTAGAAGAGGGCAACTCTTTCTCCACTATGCAAACTGAGTGAGACTTTAGACCCATCGCAGTGCACTAACGTGCCAAAAGTGTAAAACCAATAGTGGGATAACAGTATCCCCGTGGTAGTAGTATCCTGTAGCCCCTCCTCACGTTCTTGTCCCATTTTTCTCTCATACTCATACGGGAAGGTCTCTCGAACGGCAGCCTATACACGCACAGCAAAATGTCTTGGCCGTCGAAGGGCAGCAGCGTTGGGGCGCTGCGAAAAAAGCTGTGCAACAGCGCACTCCGACCCCAACCCGCATGCCCAGCCCCACGCTGGGCATGCGGGTTGGGCAGCGTAGGTCACAGTTGCGCAGATTATGGCATTACCCTCTAATGAGCAAAGGAGCTTTAAGGGGAGGCTTAAGTCTAGCAGTGGTCTGGTATAGTCTGAGTTATTGTATTGTTAACACTCTCATGGCCCAAGACGCACATGGTCCTTGTGTCACACCCCTCCGGGTCGTACCGCCGAGGCTGGGCAAAGAATTCGTTAAGGGGGTTTTATCAAGATGAATCTTTTATTGCAAATAGATAGGCTAGTAATTATTAGGTATGTTTTAGATTTCCCATGGGTTAGTAGCGATAAACCATTCTAAAAATGAATGCCGATTGTATAACGTTTAGTGGAGGGGGCGTGCATTTTGGCGTGCATTTATAGAATGGTTTATCTCTAACAGATTTTTATTCAACTTGGGCTACAAAATGGTAGTCTGTGTTCCAAAAAGTAACTACAATTACTCCACCGGACTTCAAACAAATCAACGGCTGTGTTATGTTTGACAAACAAACACGCGGGAAATCGTAACAATTTGGGCCAAACTAAATGTTTGGTTTCAAAACTACAATTATAACGAAACAACTGCATAGCTCTTAGATGAAAGAGCATAGAGTTTGAAGTACGTCGTTTGTCTGTGAGGTTATTTTGGTAGAATGACCAGACGACTCGAATTTACAAGCGGTCTGCTACAAGGACCCACAACGTGTGGCTATAAGTTTTGGCTTCGAACCATATTTCAGACGCCTTTTTGGTTTTATATTCAATACGGATTTATGTAAAAGTAAAACTATCGATGTACCTACCTATAAAATTCATTTATATAATTCTTCACAACACTAAGAATACTAAACAAGAAAGTTTGGATTGATGTCTGTTACCTCTTCACCTTCAACCAGGAAATAGAAATTAGTACATAATAATGTGAATTATGAGTTAGAAGGTAGGTACTATTAACAAAAAAAGTCATAATTACTTTAACTACACTGTATTTTGTAGATACCCGTAGGCATAATTCAAAAATATGATACAAAGGCAAAGAGCTAATACCGAATGTAATGGCACTTTCAAAGGAAAATAATATAAGGTAATTCTGCAAAAAATAGGTATTAGAATTTTTTGGAATTTGCCCTAGTCACGCTCAAAGTTACAAAACCAAAAACCCTAAAGTAACTTAATTTCGGTAAAACCCCGCTTGTTATTTCATTAAGCGTTCCCTAACATCTGTTGCTTGAAACTTGATGTCATTGTTTCAACTTTCCTCTACCGGAATTTCAGAAAACTTAGCTAAAAAACAAGCCTTAAGTCTTTAACTTAAAGTCTAAAGTTAGATGTCTTTTGCGAGGTATAGAAAATCGTATCGTCTTATTTGAAAGTCGGTGATACATTTTAGAAAACTTTTCAGGCGGACGATGAATATAAATTGTTTGTGTATTGACGTGGAATTTTGCTCACAGAATATTCTAAATAGAAGAAAACGCAAGGCGCTTGAAGAAGCTTTTATAAACAAATAATAACGTTACAGGTTTTATAATTGTAGTACCTAGGCGAAAGTGACACATACCTCACTTAACCCACGTTGTTGTTATCTTTTATTTTTCAATAATTATTTATTTAATTATGCAAGGTCGAGATTAGAGCAAAAAATTTAGTGAAAAAAACAGAACAAAAAACTATAATTCAACTCTTGGAGTCGAATTAAACTTATATTTTGTTCATCATTATTAATTTAAGAAAGGATATATCAAATGATTAAAATACAATATTAAAAAGTTATCCGCGAAAATTTATCATTTTTGCCCATAATTCAAAAATCGTGTGTCCTACCTACCGAGAGTTTTAGGACACAGAAAGGCTATGGGAAATTAATATCCCAGTTGCAAAACAAATGCTATTCCAAAGTTACCCCAACTAAAACTCGAACAATCGAACAATCAGCTTATTAGATAAAGGGAAATCCTTCTAGCACATTATGTGGGGAGCACGAATCCAATCTAGTCCTCAATCCGAGCAAATACGATTCCCTATCAATTAATCCGCGAATCCTGCCTACAGTGAATTCAGAACAGTTGCTTACATATTAAGGGGCGATGATACCTGAAATCGCTTAGCGTCAGCGATCATAATGTTCCACAATACAGAAGCATTTTCTTTGAGATTAATATATGTTATAGTTCAGGATTGATGTTAGAACGCTAGTGTTTCGAAAACGCGATTACATAAAATTTTCTCGATAGAAAATAGATCCAAAATTACCTCTAATTTTTTACTAAAACCCTAATTTCTTAATAAATACAGATGATACGATCTTGAGATCTAGCATGGTAATTGAACTAAGTATAAAGAACATTTTGTATGTTGCCTTTTTTTCAATTAACTTTTCTAATGTTTGTGGGGAGCAAATAACTACTAAAAACTTGATTTTTGGGCTTACGCCGCTTTGCTCTGTCCCGCTCCTGTGAACGCGAAATCCTATGCCTATCCTCTTCACACAATATCGAGGTAGTATGGGCCCTTAAGGGTACTACAGTTACTACATAAAGACATATCATTTATTTGCCAATGTAAATTAACAATTTTGAAATAAAAAATAAATACCTACATAATCATCAATTACACAATAAAAACATAGGAACAATGAGTTGAAAAACGAATTAACATTAAATACAAAATAAATAAATGCGTGAGCAATGTGTGCTGCAGTAGCAAATGCGCCTAGGCTCAGCATAATGCCGACTGTTGTGAACAGAAGGCGCTGCTATTCTGCATAGACGAGAATAAGCACAATCACAGGACCTTACGATTAAAATATTAAATAGAAAATATATTGTATACTCTCGGTCAGATAAAGAAAAAAATCAACAATAAAAACACACCTTGTATTCGACTAAAATACAAACTGGTGCACCACGGGCCGCATCGGCCGTGAGGTACACAATCAAGTCATGTTTTATTTGAAAAGCATGCCCAGCGTGGGGATTATGGGTATTACCCCGCATGAGATAAGAGCCAATAGTTCTTATCAGGGGGAGGTCTGTGTCCAGCAGTGGAATATTATAAGCTGTTGAGGTTATTTGCCCACATCGGTCGGGACGTTGAAGTATCTGGAGCGGCACTCGTTGAAGTCATTTTGTATGTTCACAATCTTCTTGCAGCGTCATTCGGGCACGGATTATAAACGGATTTCTATAGTAACTTACGGATAATGCGGCTGGTCATACTTTTAGTACATTTATTTAGTTTATTTAAGATAATCTGTTCATATTCAAGTATGATTGTTTGTTATCTCTAAGAGGTAAAAATAAAAAAAATGTTTTGTGTTCAGTGTCAGGGGTAGTAGTAAAACATCGAAGGGGCATCCATAATACGTGAGGTAATTTTGCCCGTGTGAGATGTCGTGAGATTTTGCTTGACCACCCCACCCCCAAATCTCACATGTCATTTTTCGAGTAATTTTATGTTGTTGCATGTCGGAATTCTGAGAACCGTAGTATAGAATCACAGTGACAAAATCGAACATTGAAATACTTAAAATTATTAATTTAGTGTTGGCGCGAGATTCTTTGGTTGTAATTTTTAATTTTTGCTTCTACAAGAAATAAAACTAACGGAAAAGTAATTTATTGCAAATAGTAAAAAAATCTATTACTTTGAATCTTGCGCCAACACGAAACGAACAACCTTATGAAGTAAGTGCTAAAATCCCAGGGAAAAAAAATTACGTGATTTGCGGAGACCCCCTCTCCCACGTGAGATTGTATGAGATTATCCGAGACCCCCCTTTGACCTGTTGGTGAACTCGGGTCTTAGACTGTTTTCACAAAACAATTTATTTATTTATTTTTTATTTAACTTTTTTAATTAACACGGTGATTATGAACCAATTACATTTAATGAAAAAATTACATAAAAATATTCAATACACAAACAGAAAGTCAATACAACAAGTCCCGCCGCAATTAGTGGAACTAAATTGTTTTCAACGCTGACATTTTTTAATTCACTAAATTTATTCGGTCGCCCTACCTACAGCGCTGCGTCTAGAGGACATCTTTCGTTTGATGTGGGTTGAAACGCTGACATTTTTTGGTACGAAACGGCAAAAATGAATTTGTGGTGAGAATATGTGGTGCGAAACAGCGCTACACCGTGAAAAGCACTCTACCATTAGTGTACCAGTCATCCTACTATCCTATGGCCCGAGGCTGTATACGGGGGACGAACACGTTATCTGTAGATACTCCATCTAGACGATAGTCTGCGAGGTAAATAAACCCAACTCTCTTGATCAAGATATGACATGTATTTATTTGTCTATTCGATAATGAAACCTCTATTATTCTTCTGTGTGATTCCATGAAGTAATGTAATACATAATTAGACAGTGCTTAATGAGGTTTCATTGGACCACCAGTATTATTTTGTATACCAAAACAAACGTAGCATTTATCTTTTGAAAGTCTGACAATCACACTAATTTTATAAACGCGAAAGTTTGGGTGGAAGTTTCGTGGATGTTTAGATGTATGGATGGATGGATGTTTGTTACCGTTCCACGTTAAAACTACTGAACGGATCGGGCTGAAATTTTGCATACAGGTTATTCTAATCCTAGAATCAAACAAGGCTACAAAACGTTTCCATAGAAAGAACCCGTGCAAATCTGCAGGCAGAAGCTAGTTACTAAGTATAATCCTCTATCAGACGTAATTTTTACCATCTTTACGATTTTTTAAAAAATGTCTTCTAAACTTGGTTAGTTTATGGTTTTAACGTCAGTTTGACACTGTCAGTCAACTTTTAAGACATTGACATGGCTGAAAAGTTGACTCTAAGTACATAAATTCGACGAAACAAAAAACAACAAAAAAAATCGGAAAATCGGCCATAATATGGTCGCTTGCCACACAACGGTTTCATTTGACAAGCCATATTATGGCCTCTTGCCACGGGAGAGGCTAATCGTTGTATGATTGCACTTCAGACAATGATTATTGAAAAATCCTTGGTTTTGTTTTCTAAATTCTTGTGCTCTGAATGCTTGATTATAAGTGCCCTGCCAGCCCTAAGAAAATTTAATTTGCAACTGAAGTAGTAAATATCCGAATCAGGTAGCATAACAAGGCTGCAATAAAAAGCTAACGCCTTTCCCATAAAGGGGTGGGCAGGGCGCGGGCTGGCACGGTAAATATTACGTTAAGGAGTATTATGTCTTGTCAGGTAAGTCACAACGGGACCCACGGACGTGGATTAAAGAACTCTATCCCATATGAAGGAGGTATTAAATAATAATAATAAATAAATAAATGATGCTGGACAATCCACAGAATCATCGAGCCCCAAGCTAAGCAGAGCTTGTGTTGTGAGTACAAGATAGCTGATATACTCAATACATAAGTATATTATGACACAGATAGATATGTTATATTCTAGATAGAAAATACCGGGACAAATATTTGCAGATCGTACAAACATTTGTCAGAAGCCCGCAACCTCCTGCGTCACCTTCGCTCGCCGCGCCACATCGATCGTCAAATTGGTAGAGCTTAACAAATATGTAACTAATGCTACGGCTACATTACAAGGCGAAGATTCGTCTTCGCGTTGTCGTGATAAAACTACGTGTTCGATCTACGACGAAGTGTTTGGCCACATTGGTAAAAAACTTCGCATCGTCGCGATAATCTAGAACGTCGCGATAATTCATTTTACGGAAAAAATAAAGCGGCGCCGCGGCGGTTGCGCTCATGGCGTCATAATTCATGTTTTTTTTTGTAATTAGGTACTTTAGGATTCCACAAAACAGGCTCAGCTTCGTAATTTTTGGATAAATTACAAAATTCTATCATTTGTCCACTCCATAGGTCACTCCGTAGGTTAATAATAATAACACAAACAGCCACAATACGTGCACACCGCTCGGCGTCTCGCTGTCAACAACGCTCGCGCGAAGTGTAGCTAACCGCACGAACTTTTGTCGCCACAATACCCTTTGATGTCCGGCAGTTTACCGACAGCGTCGCGAAGGGTATTTGTTGTCGCGATGATGCTTCGCGATAGGACGAACTTCTTTGCCAGACTTGTCGCGACAGCGCAAATATTCGCGTTATCGCGATAGTGTGGCCGTAGCATCAGAATTGAAAAGACAAGCTTCGTTTCCAATACCATGTATATTGGTGTTAGTACAAGCATAACTATGAATTAGCTTGGTAGTTAGTAAAATTACACGAAAATGAGATCCAACGCATAGATGCTTCAAGTAGACGGACTGGTAATGCAACGTAGGACATGTAACTGTATTACATCGTGCTGATGTGATTCTCACGGATCACTCTCATCATCAATGTGTTAGTTTATAAAAAAATATCTATTTATGTAATGTATCTTTATTCGCAAAGAAAATTACAATCATCTTGATAAATTACAACTAGTATTTACAATTGAAACAATTAAGCTAACTACTGACTGTTGCAAACAATCTACAGGTAACTGAACTGATCCATATCAATACCAGTCGGAAGCGTCCCCAAGACGCTGGCTATAATGTAATGTACCTATTGTATTTAGTATTATCTAGTACCCATAGCACAAGCTCTGTCTAGCTTGGGTCTTGATGATCCTGTGTGAATTGTCTAGCATTATTTATTATTATTTATATCTTCCTGTAATTTTACTATCGACCAAACTCGACCAAACTGATTCACATAGCCTTCTAGTCTATCATTAGCGTCATGAATGGCCTTTACATCCGCAAAGGTTGGTTTATTGCGTTATAGTTTTTCGGCACTTACGTAGACGACTTGTAAGGCCTACAGGGGCCTATACTTGTGCTACAGGCCGTAATGTACCATTTGCAGCGAGCATGATGCGTTACGTCGTCGTGTGCTAAAATCCGTCTCGTTGCTCGTTGCGAGGCCTTCTTTCCCCGCACCCACTGCACGAACGCTCGCTGTGTAACACGTTACATTACGCCGGTAGTGCCCACCTTTATGACTTCTGTAGACTCTATGTGTATAGGTTTAAGGATTCAAAACTAAATGTAACTTTAGTCTTTGAACAGGATTGGATAAACTTCAATGTTTCCCCTGTAGGTGGAGCTAACGGCGCTTGAGTCCGTAGAAAGTGGCAAAGATTTTCGACTCCTACGTCACTTGACCTCGTGGTGTAGTTCAAAATCAAAATCAAAAACTCTTTATTTCCATAAATACAATAAATGTACACTTAGAAAAGGTCAAAATATAAAACTAAACACTGACACGGAAATAAAGTGATATTTTTTGATTTCTGTCGCTTCGGTATGTAGACTAAAGTAAAGAAGCGACGAAGAAACCTTTAGCCTGTTAGTTGTTATTTTTCGAGCTGGAGCAAAACCCGTCCCAAGCTTTTTTATCCTCTAGATAATCTGATATTTTATAGTAAGCCTTTTTGCACAGCAAGGATTGGACAATTTATTTGAATTTATTTACTGATAATTTTTGCAACTTACTAGGAGTTTTGTTGTAGTAGAAGTCCAGTTGGTTAGCACATTCCCGTACTGAGGGAAGGATGCGGGTTCAAGTCCCGTCGAAGTCGAAAGTTTTTGCGATATTATTTGATTTCTTAGAAATTACCCTGAGTGCCCACACTCAGGGTAATTTCTGTCTTCGTTGCACACTAGAATAACAAAAACCTTATTTATGGTTTAGCTGGAAAGCTGTAGCAGCTTTCTTATTCATAAAACTTAACTCAAAATTACATGAAACTTATAAAACAAAAATCGTCACAGGAATGTTTTCGTGACTCTGTGGCAGCCTGATTTATCGGCGGGCGGCGGAAACCTTGCATGCGTTTGAATTGATTTGTTACCTTTTATAAATTAGGTGGATGTTTGTTTTAGCTTGTAATAGCAACGGCATGAAAACTATAATATGCCTCTTTTTGATTACGAGTACCTACCTAATAAACAAAATGTAAAAGAACCAGTTGAAAATTGTATTATTTTCCTACCTTCCTACATATGTACATACTTCTTACTTTACTTAATCAAATCACATATAAGACGACCTCTGTGGCGCAGCGGGCGAAGGTCTGCCTGCGACGCAGGAGGTTGCGATGTTTCTACGATCTGCAGACATTTGTCCAGGGCGTTCTGGATGTTTTCTATGTATAATAAAAATATCTATCTATGTAGTGTATTGTATTAAATATATCAGTTATCTAGTACCCATGACACAAGCTCTGCTTAGCTTGGGGCTAGATAATGCTGTGTGAGTTGTCCAACATTATTTATTTATTTATATTTATATAGCTGCTGCCTGCCTACTGCTACCTGCTTGCTTGTTTTGTGACTATGTATGTAAATGTGTTTTTAGCAAAATAAATGTTATCTTTATCTTTCCAGTAACATGAGTACGTAACCCTAAAAAGTATAATGTGATCGTTTCTTGGGTTTTTCGTCGTAGAAATCTTTTGGCAGATGAAGTTGTGCAAAGCATGTTGTGATCGGATACCAAAAAGCGTAAAAAGTGATACTAAATAGAATAATTGAGATCAGTGATACAGGTGCTTTAAGATTGTACCTTCGACACTTTTGCAGCCCAGAGCATGTTTTACGACACAAATTCACTTTCCTTGCAAACAAATTTAGTGTCACGACGGGCGACGTGGTAGTAAAGGCATATGTAGTATACCTGTACAGTGTTGCCAACTCTATTTGACAAAAGAAGAATGCGTCAGTTTTTAAAGTAAAGTTAAAATTGTTTTTTTGTTCAAGTGTTACCAACAAAAATGAGACTATGACGCACAAGTCCGTTTACGACTACATCGGCAGAAGTTGGGCAGTGAATGCGTTATTTATTTGAAAACTGCGTTTATATCTAAATACGGATACTAATTAGAACGTTATTTGACTATTTACGGGTTTTATGATAATTAGAGGGCCTAACCCTTATTTAATATTACTGATAGGAATATCACAAATGATAAGAGTTCACGTTCGAAATACTGGTATTATATTTCCACTTGATACATATTGATAACAACCATACCGATAACAATACATGTTAGTACCTAGCGAGTGGTGAGAAACGACTGGGGACGCGTCACAATAAAGTCCTGCGTCAGCCTCATGGAACAACTAAAATGATATACTTCGCCAGGCCACCAACGGTCACGTGGGTGACACAAGCTTACGTCATCGACTTCGATCGATTGAGATGACATAATATCTGTTTTAAGGTGTTACCAATAGCGTAAAATCGTAAGTCCGCGAGCTTCATATATTACATGTACGAGTCGGAAAGAACTATGTTATATTTGTATTAAAAAAATATTTATCACATTAACTCGTGTTTAACTAAAACAGCTTTGACTGATCTAACAAACAAAATTGACGATTGACATATTATTTCAATTGACTATTTTCACATTTGTTCAGGCGCGGTCGCAGCCCAAGACTTTGGGGGGGGTCACACTTGGTGCGGGCCGTAGCACCAAATGTACTTGTAGGCGGTTGCAGACCCCAACGAAAACCACTACACTTTATCGGCGAGCGGAGCGAGCCGCGGAAAATTTATACTCAACTCCCAACAATAGTAGGTATAAGTTATAGCGAGCGAAGCGAGCCTCGAAATTTTTGAGATGTTTTCTCAAGTTTGGGCAAAAGTAAGCAAGAGTAGGTCTACTTGCTTACTCTCGCCCGCATCATTTATTTTGTTGTTGATAGGTATCTATAAAAAAAAATGATAGCGAGCGTAGCAAGCCCCGAAAATCTTAGAGACTTGCGGTAGTAGATATAATATAAAGCTATGAATATAAATAGGGGCGAGCGGAGCAAGGGCATCAAAAAAAATTGAAAATACAAAAAAGCCATGGAAAAAAATATAACGGCGAGCGGAGCGAGCCACCGAAATGTTTGTTACTTTTTCGGGTAACTACCCGAGCAAAATGCCCGCAGAATGCAGTGTTTTGCATATTGGCCGCAAACATGACATCCCTTCCCCCAACTCCCAACCCAACAATAGGAAGTATAAGTAATGGCGAGGGAAACGAGCCTCAAAAATGTTGGAGATTTTTCTGATGTTTGGGGAAAAGTAAGCCAGAGCCTATGACAAAATAAAGTGAGCGAAACCTGCCCCGAAAATTTTAAAAAGTTTGCGGTGGTAGATATTAAGCTATGAATATAAATCGGGGCGAGCGGAGCAAAGGAGATTAACAAAAAATTAGAAAAACAAAAAAGACATCGAAAAAGATGTAGCGGCGAGCGGAGCGAGCCGCCAAAATTTTTGTTCCCTTTTTCGGGTTGTCACAAACTTGTTCAGAAAATAAATAACAGCGAGTGGAGCGAGCCCTGAATGAGCCGCCGGTGCAAAATTTTAGCTCAATCTGTTCAGTAGTTTTGGTGTGAAGACGTAACAAACATCCATCCATCTATCGATACAAACTTTCGCATTTATAATATTAGTGTGAAGAACAATTTTAAAGTTTCACGAATAACAACCAAATATGAGGACAACAGACTAAACACTATATAGAATCAACGACGAGCGAAGCGAGCCGCGAAAATTTGTATGATCTGGCTGTGCGTGTGAGTTGTTTGGTATTAGATATTTTGCAGTTGCAAACTCGCCTGAAACGGACAAGGAGTCCTGAACTAGAGCAAGCCAGAAGCTTATCAAAACAGCAGAATGTTATCAGAGGCAAGCAGAGCGTGCTGCGATAATTTAGTGGTTTCGTTAGATTTTTGGAGTGTTTGGAAAACTGACCTCAAACGAGGGATGAGCCCATGACCAGAGGCAGACAGTGTAAAGTTGCCGGCAAGTTGACCGAGCTGCGACAATTTTTGGTTTTTGTTAGATTTTAGGCAACTTTTTAGAAAATTTTGCAAAGTGACATAAAGCGGGCCGGGTTTTGAGCTTTGGATCATAGTCAGAAGGAACAAATGTTATCAGCGACCAGACCAATACGCGAAAATTTTGTTGTCTACTAATTTTTTGTACTGGTTGACAAAGTGACCTCGCAGATTATTTGTTATATTTTGTGCTTTTTATTGTGGTGGTTGGATTGATACAAACTGACAATAGCGGATCAGCCAGACCAATAAAATTGGGAACGTTGCCTCTGTGCTAATCAAAACACAGAACACAAATAACAGTAATACCGGCGAGCGGAGCGAACCGCAATTTTTTTTATTGCTGCAGTTGGTAACCATAATCAATGTAACGGAAGTAAACAGGACAATATAATCATCAAGCTGTGGGTTGCAATTTTTTAAGTACCTAAACTAAGATTTTGGGGGGGGGTCATGACCCCCGTGACCCCCCCCCCCCCTGGGACCGCGCCTGCATTTGTTCCCCAACTTCCACGTTTTGTTGCATTAATGTGCTAAATGGACAGTGACGTAAGCAAGTGTTACTCGCGATATTAGTGTGATTTGGGTGGTACGGTAAATTTTATCGACTAAAATCACTATTCCTAAATATTTCTCCCTCCATAATAAAACGTCAGCCATTTTGTTTTTTACCTCTGCTTGTACTGATTAAGCCATAGCTACCCTTGAATAATTTTATGTGGACGGGAACACAGCTGTAGCTAATATTCATTTACTGTGTAATAATTTCCGCAGATCGTCCATAACTTTTATTTCGAGCTGGCAACATCGTATTAGGGTTCAGCTTTCGCCGGTTCCGCGGCTGACTTGGGCTCCGCACGTCGTTTTACGATCAGCATTATACAGATGCTGGCACTCGGCATATTTACTTTTATTGCAGGCCTCCATATTTTGTGGAAGACATTTTTCTGTCATGCTGTAGGTATAGAAACTTAGATTTTCGGCAAGGTTATTGAGCCTTATGGAGACGTGATGTCAAAAGACACTGTCTTTATTAAAAAACTAGCTTCTGCCCGCGGCTTCGCACGCGTTGTTTCTATAAACGTTTAAAGGTGATTTTCATCCCATGGGAACTGATTTATGGGATAAAAAGTATCCTATGTTTGATTCCAGGATTAGAATTACCTGTATACGAAATTTCCGCCCGATCCGTTCAGTAGTTTTGGCGTGAGGGGTTAACAAACATCCATCCATCCATCCAAACTTTCGCATTTATAACATTAGTGTGACTATAAAGCGGGTATTGATCGCGATTACTTACCTGCTGATTGTCCAGCATTATTTATTTATTTATTATGCCAACGTCTCAGCAGACGCTGCCGCCGTGGTCACGGGATGACTGGAGTACAGTAGTTATGCCACCAAAGCCACTGTTGCAAAGCGGGGGCAATATTCTTCGAAACTGCTCTCATTGGTCTTCTGAATAGGGGATGTCCTAATAAATCTGATTCCGATGTATGTCATACATAATAATACAAGTGTGTGTGGCAGGTAACGGAAGGAAGTCAAAAAATACTTGTATTTGTATTTCTTTATTAATCAAAACTTATTCTATTCTTATTTCTACGACACTTTAAACCATATAAGGTTAATTTACTTATTCAAATCTTCTCCTATGCATAAAACACAGGTGGAGGAGCAAGTAATTTTTCACTTGCTCCTCTACCAGCTTTCCACTTATAAAAAATATATGCAGGCTGACTATTACAAGAGTTTGGAGGAATTTGCCTGAAAGTAGAAAATTGAAGAAAAAAACATCAAATATGAGAACTGTGTTGAACTGTCAGTTTATGCTCTGCGAAACTGTTATCTCACCTTCACCATTTTTCCGTAAACGCAAAAGAAACCAGCAACAAACAAAGAAAAGTCATCCACCCGAAAGAACCAGTTTTTCAACCAGAGGACCACGCAGTGCACATATTCTATTTTTATTTTACAGTGTCGTTAGCAAAATGACACAAATGGTCGGGGTATGGGTTGGGGCGTGCAAAACGCATTCATACGAGTAAATAGGTTAAAACAACCCATGGGAGCAGGCGGATTTTAGCCCGTTACAACTGTTTTTCGGCAATTTAGGAGCCTGTGGTATACGAGAGCCAAAGTGTTCGACTAAGAGAAATTTAGCATGATGTGGCATTAACTACTAACTACTAGGTAAACGTGTTCTTGAGTAGCAAACGTGAAACATGGTTTAGGATGCCCTCCGGCCAGGTGAACTGACGACCTGCGAAGGACTGCTGGATGCGGCAAGGTGAAGAAAGGAATGGCCCCCCATATTTAAAAATTGCTAAAATTATGTTACTTATTTTTAACAAGACATAGACATAGACATAGACATACCATTTATTTGCCACCACACACACATTTACATAACACATTCAAAATAAAATATTTAGTCTTAAATTAATTAAACTAATAAGAAAACATACAGTAGGTAGGTACATTTAACAAACAATATATGCCTGAGAGTTTCAATTAGAATTAACCATAACCAACATAAATAACTATTAACAAGGCAAATAGGGGAAGCCTATACCCAGCTGTGGACTGTTTGGGCTGATGATGAGACGAGAAGCAAAATGGCCGCATCTGTGATCCTCGCGCGATAGTCATATCCTGAAGGAGGTATTTGAATGGAGAGAAACGTGAAAAAAATCCTTACAGCATACAAAATCAAAATGAACACGAGCGAACTTATTAACTTTATCGTAAGCTACCAGGTTTCTTATAATTTTTTCCCTTCGCCTCTTGTTTTACGCATAGGACTATACTAGCCCCTGGAATCCCGCTTAAAATTTTGCGGCATTTTGAGTTTTTAAGCAGTTTCTTTACCAACTGAATCGAGAACTGAATCGTGATTCAGCTAACCGATCGCTTTACTATGACAATCCATATCTCCACCATTGCCAAGTTTCTTTTATAATGGTTTTAAATGTACGCCAAACATCTAGATATTTTCAGTAGTTTTGAAGATCTGTAACAAAAAAAAATTACATTTCACAAACCTTCGGCTTTATAACATTAGTAGGATTATAATTACAACGACCACACTTTCAATAAAATACTGATAATGTTGGTCGATGGTAAATTGCCCGTTTGCACCGACACTTCGCGTAGCCTATAGCAAATGTTTTTCAGCAATTTACTTTGCATCTCTATTCGGGAAACAGCGTAAACATGCACTGACGCGGAAAATACGTCGCAGTTCGTTGTGTTTTGTGAATAGAGAGAGATCTATCAGAAACCGATTATTTGTGATGAGACAGTTTTATTAGCTGTGTGGTGCCGGCTTAGTAGCTGTGTGGTGCCGGCTTAGAATTTGCACCACCCCAACTCTTCCCGCGGGTGTCGTAAGAGGCGACTAAGGGATATCCACCGAGGGCGGGCAGCAGCGCCCCCTGCAGAACAATTCTACCTCCAAACTGCGATCCCCAACCCGCATGCCCAGCGTGGGAGTTATGGGCATTACCCCCCATGAGATAAAAACCAAAAAGGCGGTTTTCAGGGGAGGCCTGCGTCCCGCAGTGGACTAACACAGGCTGTTGTGGTTGTGAGTGGTTTTATTATAGCTCAACTCCAAAATGTGTATTACCCATACCATTACTCTTCCACTCTGTGGCGACAGCAGACATCTTCCAGGTGGGACTGAAAATCAGTAATTCTGAGTCATTTTCATACCTACCGTACGGTAGGTGACGTGATAATGATGAAAAGGTACGTACCTTTTCATCATTATCACGTCACCTAAGTACTTTCTTTGTATAACCTTAAGGCTTGGTAGGCCAGCAGAAGCCGCCCTTTTGTGATTTTTAAAATCATCTGAGACTTAGAAAATAGGGTTTAAAATTCTGAAAAAAATATATATATTACTTAAGGATCTAATCTGGTCAAAATCGCATTCAGTTACAAGATCTAATGAACTTCACTCGATAGAAAAAATCCCAAAGTTACCCCTTTTTCTAATGTTTTTTCAATATTACATATGACTAGCGAACTACATTATGTAACTTTTTTTGTACTCACCTAAAGACACTTAGTATTTCTAAACAAATTCGCAGATTTTGACTTCATAAAATGATTTTCTTAATCACCATGTTTAAATATCTACAAAAAACACGAGCGCGGCGGCGGCGGTTGGCAGGCGCGCGTTTTCCCTTACGCCTTCTAAAGGGGTTATTCCAGTTTTCCCCCTTGAAATCCCCCTTGAGGGGGAAAACTGGAAGTCACAGAAAAGAATTCCAGTTTTCCCTCTTGAAGATTAGCCTCAAGGAGGAAAACAAAGCAGGAATACCTAGCCTTAATTGAAAGATGTTCTTTGTTTTGTATCTATCAAGAGAAAACTGTCAAAAAATCGCGACTTGAGACGTGCTTAAATCTGAATTGCGTTTGAGTATTCGAGAGTAAGTAAGTAGGTAGTACCTACCTACTTATAAGATTTAAGATAAAGCTCATTTATAGCCTAGATATAGTCTTGAGGAATGAATTCCTTTTTATTTATTTATTCTTAAGTACCTATAGGTACCTATCACCTAATAGTAACAATAATTATTATTACCTAAGTTCATTAAATTATAATATATGTATAATATAAATATACAATGTGTCTGGTTACCGGTGTCGGAGACTTTGGGGGGGTGAAGTACGGTAAATTTTATCGACAAATCACTATCCCAATTTTTTTTTTCTCGCTCCCTGATAAAATGGCAGCCATTTTGTTTTCTTTTGCCTCGAAGCATGGGTGCTTGTATTGTTTAAGCTATAGCTACCCATGCAGAGGTTCTAAGAGGACGATAGAGGACTCATTTGATTGCCAATAATGTAGGCAATAAAGCAATGATAACATTGTTGCATTTTCTATTTATAATAGAATAAAAGAGAATTTTTAAACAAAAAAAAGTTATTTTTTCCACATTTTTATTTTTTATTTTTTAGCTTTTTCATAAAATTGAGACTGTCAAGCTACATGTTTCTTGTTACTGAACGATAGTACAGAATGTGTGCTTCAAAATAAGTCATGCATCTTAGCCCTGAGTAAGATAGTTTTCAACTCTGAGTAAGATAGTTTACAACTCGGACTCCGCTTTGTCTCCTATTTTGCAAAATGTGCAGGCAAAGAACTACAAAATGTAGCTAAGAACCATTTACGTATTTTAGGGCTATTCCAGTTTCCCCTTGACAAATCCTCCTTATGGAGGAATAAAAAATAAATTCCATTTTTCCCCCTCAAAAAAATTTCCTAAAGGGGGCTTATTCCTCACTTATCAAAATAGCTTCACCCGTTTGGATGCTTTTAGGTTACAAAGAGTATCAGGTAATAACATAGAAACACTCGAAAAACATGAACCAGGCGGGCAAAAAAAATCATCACCATCACTTACATTATCTTATTTATCCAATTACCTGAGTGCAATCTCACAAAAGTAATTATACGAAAGCTTTTAACTGTTTTTAAACAGCTATAAAATTAATAACTATAATGTGGACTGCGACTCCAACGTAATTGGTAAATTAGCAGACCGGCTCGGGGATTCCCCTAGGGATGTCTCACTGCATGGAAATTATATGCTGTGAATCAATTCGAAAGCTCTTTACTTTCAGGGTACGTCGATTATATATTCATGCATTGGCATGTTGTACCGATCTGAATGACGATAAACTTAATGCATTAATTTTAAGTATTATGAAAATAAATAATGCTGGCCAATTTACACAGGATCATCTAGCCCCAAGCTAAGCAGAGCTTGTGTTATGGGTACTAGATAACTGATATACTGAATACATAGATAGATATTTTTTATTATACACATAAAACATCCATAATATTAGTATAGACAGGATAATAACATAACAGTTGTAGTGCAGCACCCCTGAAGTTTGTTGAATTATAAATTATAAGATATGTACCAACGCGCAGAGTGCGATATGAAACAAATATGGTTAACATATGATTATGCGACCTCACAAGCTACCTACAGTGTTAATTAATTTATGTACTAACTAGTGCATTCAACTGGAGTTCGAGATAGTGCACACGGAATGGGAAATAACCACGAATTGGTTCTATAATCAAGGAAAACAGAGTACCAATTTGGTGCAGTAAAAGAAATGCTACGATTAAACTACGATTAAACAACGTGAGGCGTTGATTGTATTAAAAAAAGTTCAAACATAGCTTATGTTTTAACTATTATTTTCCACACAGAAAAGAGGGCTTTACTTGAGTTCAATATAGACAAGGCATACAGCTGCTAAATTTATTTAGCAATTGCAATTGTAGGTTTGTACATTTTCCAATTTTATTTTCCTTTTTTGGGTTCCGTACCTCAAAAGGAAAAAAGGAACACTTATAGGATCACTTAGTTGTCCGTCTGTCCGTCTGTCTGTCCGTCCGTCTGTCAACACTCTTTTCTCAGGAACCCGTGGACGTATCAAGTTAAAATTAACGTCAAATACTCAAATCCGTAACCTTTTGAAGCCGCGATATTGGACCAAAACCTATAGGGTACTTCCCGTTGACGTAGAATCATTTTGGCAGAAAGCTAGGTCATTCACACTCTTATATGTCACAAGTAAAGGAAAAAAACCCTAAAACCGTAAATTTGTAGTTTATTTAGCAAAAAAAAAATTATGTTTCTTGCTATAGACCAAAACCTATAGGGTACTTCCCGTTTACCTTACTACTAATCATAAAATTTAGTAAGAAGCTAAGTGATACAGCACAAATAACGAAAAAAATCTGAAACCGCAAATTTGTAGTTTATTTACAAATTTTTGATTCTCTCCCTAATATTACTCTCCAAAATATACAGGGTACCTACTTCATGTTGACGTAGAATCATGATATTTGGCAAAAAACAAGGTCTTACAATTAAACGGAACCCTTAGTGCGCGAGTCCGACTCTTGACGTTTTATTTAATTACTATTTACCTAGTATATATTTTTTTTAATAATAAAAAAGCTTTATTGCAGGAAAGATTAGTCTAAGGTAGGTACAAGAAGTTCTTATAGACTAACTATCATATCCTGCAATTGGCGGTCTTATCCCTTGCAGAGATTTCTTCCAGACGACCATAATTGAAGGAACCCTGTATCTTAGGCTACCTATGAGCTAGCTAGTATTACAGGTAGTATTCCTTATGTGCTCCTATGGCATAATAAATTAATAATTAATGTATCACCATTATTCGCATCCAGACGTGACTACATCGTCAAATAATAAAAAATTAGACTTCCACAAATATCACTTCCACTTTGACTAAGTCGTTAACCCAAAGCGCGGAACATAATGCCAATAACATGTAAATTTGTTGTACATTAGGTAAATAAAGATCACATGACAATACATCACCATTTAATTGATATTCCTTCCAGGTTTCCAATCACGGCCAACGTGGCCACTGGTCTAACACAAAAACAGGGACCCTATTTTGCTAAACTCATTGTTTCACTATGACAATGGTATCGTCACAGAATGGCACATCTTGGAAGGGGTTTTACCATACAATAAACAAGCTCTATTGCATAACGCTGTGTGGAGCCGGCTTAGAATTTGCACCACCCCAACTCTTGCCGCGGGTGTCGTAAGAGGCGACTAAGGGATATCCACCGGGGGCGGGCAGCAGCGCCCCTGCAGAACACTTCTACCACCGAACTGCGATCTCCAACCTGCATGCCCAGCGTGGGGATTATGGGCATTACCTCCCATGTGATAAAAGCCAATAAGGCGCTATAATGGGGAGGCCTGCGTCCAGCAGTGGACTAATACAGGCTGTTGAGGTCGAGGTTGCATAATGTGTAACTATAAGGATAGCTGTACAATATCTTTCGTAAATACAAACAAAACTATGCTTCTGATGGAGGGACGCACGTCAAGAGTGTCAAGTTTGGTAGCATTCTAACAACTCTCCGTACAAATACCACAACACGCTGGAGTATCTGTGGTATCTTTAATCTACAGGAGTCTACGAGACCATTCTGCGACGATACCATTGTCATAGTGAAGCGATTGGTTAGCAGAATTGGCGCTCTGGACATTTCGACTGAATTTTACATAATACAGCAAAACATCACAATGAACGGCAGTTCGATATTGGTGTTTCATGGTGAACGCGCACCTGTCCGCGCTGCACTTGCCGCACGCGCCGCAGTCATCGCCTTTTATAAATCTTTATAATATATGAAATAGTATGCAACACCGCGCACTTATCAGCGCCGAACGCATCAATCCGCATTTTATTAAAATCATGTACGTTTACGGAAAAAAAATTCGGCGTACGATGACTGCGGTGCGTGCGGCGAGTGCGGCGCGGGCGGCGGCGTAGATGACGTCATCCGTATTCATTATTCTCGACTCTTGAACTCCATAGAACACGTCAGTTCTACACAGAAATATCTACTGTTAAAATTATGAATGCGATTCGGCGAGATCGATGCGTGCGGCGCTTATTATGCGGACAAGGCCATGAGGAAATTCGAAGACTGCGGCGAGTGCGGCGAGTGCGGCTCGGACAGGTGTGCGGTTACCTTTAACGATACATATTTTAAAGTCACGTTTAGTATGGACGCGAACCGTTGCGATTACGGAAACACATGGAATTGCACTTCTTGTGCAATACAAGTAAATAATACGGAAGTTCCGTGCTCGGAAGTAAGTGTATGTTTGTTGTGGTTTGTGAACTTTGTTTGTTTTGTTTGGTGTTCTTTTATCTAGTACTAGCTTCTGCCCGCGGCTTCGCACGCGTTGGTTCTATGGAAACGTTAAAATGTGATTTCTATCTCATGGGAACTGATTTATGGGATAAAAAGTATCCTATGTTTAATTCCAGGAATAGAATTACCTGTAGGTATGCAGAATTTCAGCCCGATCCGTTCAGTAGTTTTGGCGTGAAGAGGCAACAAACATCAACAATCCATCCATCCATCCAAACTTTCGCATTAAGAATATTAGTGTGATTTTGTAAGTCAACTAGTTGTTACATAATTTTGCACGAGGCAGAATGTATGGGAGCTGACCTTTATTCATCAGACCTTTTGTATACCTTCTCATTCTCAAAAATAAACGATTATGATCGGTTCTAACGAATAGAGCCGTAGTATTTTGCTGTTCGCTGTAGTACAGGCAAAGATATAAATCTTTGGGTAGGTACAGTGCGTTTTATCGTGGCAGGTATTTTTTCGGCCTACAGCCTGTCTCTCTTCAAGACGAGAGTGGTCTTCTAGGCCTTCGTGTACATCGTTGGCCACAGGTGAGATCCTGGTCAAACGTAGGTCTATTGGACAAAACAAGATCATGTGCGAGCGCCGCCGTGGGTTTCGAACGTTTGTCAATTATACAGATATGTATGAACTAAAGGCACCGGTGAGACTTCGCCATTTAATAAATACCAAAAAATAGTAGGTACCAACCTGCATTTCAGATGGATCACTCTTCAAATTTCGAGATTGGTAATGGTTAAATTTTCGACATTGTCATTGAATTACTAATAACACTGTATTACGCAAAGAAAACACCCAGAACACCCGAAACAAATATCTGCCGATCGTACAAACGTTTGTGCCGAGTCCGAGCTTTCTCAGATCGTGTCAACGAGGCTTTAACGCATTCACTGCCCAGTCTCGGCGGTGCGACCTGCAGGGGCGCGCCGTCGAAACACTAGGGTCGAGAGGCTCGTCTGCGTCTTGGGCCATGAAAGTGTTAAACTTGACAGGGTAAATAAAGTTTCTAAGTCATTACTCTTCCATACTATCTCCGTTTTGTTGCTAGTTTATTCAGCGCATGATTATAATTTACCCTGTCAGAGTAACGGGCGCCAAGATAACAGTTTCTTCTGAGGCCATTTATTTACACCTCCCATACATTATACTCAGAGGCAGTGCAGTAAAACAATTTGTTGAACGAAACGAGAGCCGCGGGACTAATTCTACGTGAAAAGTTAGTACTAATAAAGATTACTGAGGTGGTACCACCGAGAGCGGGGTTAATATGATGTATGGATGCAGCTTGCACTAACTAATATAGTGTGTAAGCGGCTTTAATGATAAAACATTACTTGACGGGCTCTGTGAAAATCCGCCTGCGATGCATGAGGTTCGGGTTCGATTCCCGCCTCGGGGCAAATAAATAAATAAATAAACAATGCTGGACAATTCACACAGCATTATCTAGCCCCAAGCTAAGCAGAGCTTGTGTTATGGGTACTAGATAACTGATATACTTAATACAATACACTACATAGATATTTTTTATTATACATACACAATAATAGGGAAGTAGCTGACTTAAACAAGTGTAGATGTATCCACGTCTCTAAGATGAGGGATTTTTTTTTGACTGCGCATACACTGCAAAACTTAAGCATATTAAAAAAAATCTATCGTTGTAAGTATGTAATAAGTTTTCCAGTACCTACCCATAAGAAAAGTACTCCTGACTTTGGGGCTATATGATGCTGTGTTGATTGTTCAGCATTATTTATTTATTACTATTCTTTAGTTTTTCAAAGGCTAACAAGATAAGGTACCAACTTAAAATACCAAACAATGAAGATTGGCCACCTGATACCAAGACCAAGATTAACGAATGCATTTTCTGTGACAAATAGGCTTTTAACAGGTATAATATTCTAGCTGAAAAATAATTCAACATCTGAACCTTCATTTCTTTAAGTAGTCGGTTCTAGAACTCAATATATTTTATGTCAACAAAGACTAACACAGAAAGGGGTTTGAAGATTTTGGCCCTAATATCATTTTGGTTTTTATTTCATAATCGAAAAAATATAAATTTAGATAGAAGACACTAAAAGAAATAAAATACTTGAGAGGTGTCAAGGGACACCCGGATGGAACGAAGTTCCTTTCGATTAATCTCGCGTCCTCGCGTCATCACCTCGGCTCAACTCGGCTGCGGTCGTCGCTTCGGTTCTCCTCGGTTTTCTTCGTCTAAGTGTCGTTACAACTTTTCGTATGAATTTTTTCCGTCTAGCCCCCTTTCACAACGCGCGATAAGGAACTTCGTTCCAAAAATGTTCCATTAAATAATGTCCTAAAGCATTATGTTTCTGGGATATTCATACATGAAGAAACAATATAGTTATTTTCATATGTGAATGTCTCAGAAACCCAACACTTGACTCGAACCACGTGGCCTTATGCGAGATGATGGTAAAAGACCTGACGGTGTGACTCTGATTCCCTGGAAGATGGGTCGCCTATTTGAGCCGTTTAGGGTTGAAACCCTTGGTCCTTGGGGTCCTGGGGCACACGCAATTTATAAAGATCTCACCAAACTTCTTATAGAATCCACAGGTGATGGGAATGCTGCCTTCTATTTCGGTCAACGAACTAGAATTGCCATTCAACGTTGCAATGCTAGCATTCTGGGCACTTAGACTTTTAAGAAATAGATATACGTGTATAAACTAGTTGTAATTGTTTTATTATGTTGACGTAATTTTCTAATCATAATAATCAAGTAGACATGTAAATAAATATAATTAATCAAATATTTAACGAATAAACCAACTTACCCTGTAGGTTTTGGTCCAAGGCGAGAATATTTTTTTTGTGAATAATCCACAAATGTACACTTTTCGGATTTTTCCCTTTACTTCTACTATATGACCTTGCTTCTTGCCAAATTTTATGCTTCTAGGTTAACGGGAAATACCTTATAGTGTATAGGTTATGTGTGCAAGTGATTCCCGTGAAAATTTCAAAATATTCACACATAAACGGCTGTAACTTTTGATTGAGTTGATTTAGAAGCTTTATTTATATTGAGGCTCCAAGAAGTTACGGATTTGAGTATTTGATGTTAATTTCAACTTGGTACTTCCACGCGTTCCCGAGAAAAGGGAGTTGACAGACGGACAACGAAGTGATCCTATAAGGGTTCCTTTTTTCATTTTGAGGTACGGAACCCTAAAAAGTACCTAGATGAAACCTTCCATTAATATTAATTAAGTTGCAAACTATGTCGACTTCACCGTGAAAATATGCCGGACGGTAATACCTTCCAGCATTGTGCCGGAATTCCCCAAATTTTTTCATCAAAAATGAAGGTGGTCGGTATTTGACGATTAAACATTCTTCTGCGGATCTGAATTTAAATTGTCTTGCGAAATGACGGCATAGTTCTATGAAACTCACTACAATCATCACACTAATATTATAAATGCGAAAGTTTGGATGGATAGTTGGATGGATGTTTGTTACGTCTTCACATAAAAACTACTGAACAGATTGAGCTAAAATTGCACCGGTGTAGCTCAAAGCCTGGTATCAAACATAGGCTACTTTTTATCCCATAAATCAGTTCCCATGGGATAGAAATTACCTTTAACCGTTTCCATAGAAAGAACGCGTGTGAAGCCGCGGGCAGAAGCTAGTAATAGATAAATAGATAAATGATGGTACATACATGAGAATACAAAACTAAAAACCGATTAAAAATTCCTATATACTGTTAAGGTTTCTTTTATAAAGCCTACTGACCGGTGTTACCGGGCGTAATGAATCTGCTATTCGACGACGACGCCCTCTGTGGAGCAGCGGGCGAAGGTCCGCCTGCGACGCAGGAGGTTGCGGGTTCGATTCCCGAATCGGGACAAATGTTTGTACGATCTACAGATTCGTTCAGGGTGTTCTGGATGTTTTTCTGTGACATAAAAAATATCTATCTATGCAGTGTATTGTATTATATATATCAGTTATCTAGTACCCATAACACGAGCTCTGCTTAGCTTGGGACTAGATAATGCTGTGTGAATTGTCCAGCATTATTTATTTATTTATTTATTCGCAGCGAGCATGAAACGTTAGGGCACCGTGTGTTAAAATCCGTCTCGATGTTGCGAGCGCCGACCTTATTGCACGTAAGCCCTCACACTCAGGGTAATTTCTAAGAAATTAATCAATATTCCAAAAAAAATCGACTTCGAAGAGACTTGAACCCGCAACTTTTCCTCCGGAGTATTTGAAGGATTTTTTTTAGCATTAAATTTTTTAATTTACGTGATTTATTTTTAAATTCGACTGCAAATAAGAACGAGTGACCGAAGATCTCAAGACGCGCAAATATGCAGGTCTCGACAGAGCCTACACATTTGCTCCCCTTGGAGTCGAGACCCTAGGTCCGTGGGGTACCGAGGCTCTTCAGGTTTTTAAAAAAAGTCTGGTCGAAGCGACGCGTGACCCGTTGAGCTACCTGTAGACTGTTTGCAACAGTTTGCAGTTAACTCAATTGTTTCAATTCTAAATATTAGTATAATTTTATTTGTGAATAAATTAAATAACTAATGAAAGCTTATAATACCAAAAAAAAATCGACCTTCTACACTGTGCTTCGATGATACCTTTGCTTTGCTTGGGGTTATAAAACCAATATAACCCCTTTGTTTACACAAAATATCTCTAATTCTGGAACCAAGTATAGACTTAAGCTTTTTGTTTGATTAACCTCCACGCAAATCTGCGTACAGTAACTGTATCTATCTAAAACCCCAAAACTGTGCATTAATCAAAATTTCGAAATGCCCCAACAGAATAAATCGCAGGGTAGGGCGAGCTCGCCGAATAAATGTAAAGTCATCAACAATGATTCACTGCACAGGCCCACGCACGTAGAGGTACTATGGAGAGATAGTAATTTATCAAACTCCTTTTGAAATACTGACTGGAAAGAAGATTCAACCCACGGAATTCTATTTCCGTGATTCAACCCGATGACGTCACATATATGTGTCATTGGATTCAACAGATGCAACAGAAGAACCTGGCAGATGCTCTCGGCTGTGACTCTCGGATGTGGTGGATCGTGAATTTTAGGATTTAGGTTTTGAAGATATTGTATAAAACTGTTTCAGATAGGTTTTAATTACAAATTTCAATGGTTTTTAGGTACCATTTAATTAACCAGGAATCGCTACTGTTTAGATATCAGGGTATAAAATGAAAGGTAATATATTAATCTTTACAGGGTGCGAAAATAACATAGGAGTCCCATACAATATTTTCACATAAAAACGTTTTTACCAACGCAAGAATCGCTGAAATTGTCGAAAAATGGGGTCTGGATAGGTACATAAATAGCCATTTCTGCTGCATATTTCAACGTGAAAGTAATAAAAAAATGTGGCTTATATAGTCCCCTATATGTCTTGGGTATTGTTTTGTACCCAAATCAAACACTTTTTTATTTATGAGAAAGAATAGATAGCCGAAAATCCACCATGATTTTTCCATACATTTTTCTATGAAAAGGTTTCAGAACGCGCTGCACATAGACTCTATTTCATTTTATTTGTCAGTCGCGCGTCAGACGCGCTCATGGAAGCACGGGTATGTCGAATTTTTTGCAAAAAATTAGAACGACAAAGTTCCAAAGAACCGTATGTGTGTTGTGTACTGTGACTTGATAACATTGACACTTTTTTGGACCGAAAGTATATGTGCCTAAATATGTATGATTTGGAAAAAGTCAACATCATCATCATCAGCATATAATTAAAGACCAGGGTAGAAGCCTTTAAAAATAATAAAAAGTGAAACAAATTCATAGTAGGATGAAACCCATTGGAAAAGGAGGAGAATAATATAAAAAGGTTCGGAAAAATAATTTGCGGGCGATCTGAGGTCGGGAAGGGGCAGGGGGTGAGTTTTAAGGGTAAAAAACGGGTTATCTCGATTTCCGGCAAAACTACAAGTCCTATGGAAAAAAATCAAATGGCAAAGTTGTAGGTAATAAAAAGATCTACAACTTTTGTTTTACACTTTTTTCAGATAACCTCAAAATTTATGTAAAAAATTCAAAAAACCACTTTTTTGGTTTTTTATTTTTATCTTTTACAAAATAATTCTTTTTTTCACGAAATTTGGTGAAAACTTACCTTTTTATGTCCCAAATACACTGTAATTAATTTGATTTGAAATATTTATTTTTTCACCTTATTTTGACTCAATATCGAAAAAAGCACCCTCATTTTGAATCAAGAATTCACCCGTCAAAATATTAGCTTTTTTCAAAAAGTTGGTATGCTTTTAGTTTGTTGAAATCTCTACTTTCCGATGGTGTAAAAAAATTATATATTACGATAGTAAATGTTCTCAGAAAATCCAAAAAACTGGAATATATTATAAAATTTTGAATATAAAATTTTGAGCTATTAACGTTGTTTTAAAAATTTGGAAAATTCTCCATTTCATTTTCATCTATAGGTTCGTTCTTACCAAATTACAAATTGAAGTGTCTGTTTCTAATGTCAAAATAATAGCTATGTTTAATTTCGTTTTTTTCTCTTAGCACCGAATTAAGGAACGGTTTAGTGTTAAGATGTTTTGGAACTTTGGATGTGTGGGACTTTCGTTGCTGACTGTACCTACCTCAGTTTTGTCAGGGTGTTAGCATATCAGTTGATAAAGAATACGTAGACACCTATAAAATAAGGCGTAAATAATTATGTTAACATACTAGCGACTCCAAAGCCATCTCTTATTAAAGCAACTACAACTACCCCCTAGTTTCCAAGACGGTGAAGTTCTTTACTTTATCAAAACACAGTGCTAAAATCGCTTGTTTATTTTGATATTTTAACAATTAGAAATACTTTTACAAAAAAAATACGCAGAACTGATGGCGCTCATTTTATTTTACAATAGACGAGAAAATCAAATAAGCTTGCCTTTGAGTCGTCAAATGGTAAATAACAATGGTTCGTATATGAGCTGCGTTTTACATAAAACCATTTTTAGGGTTCCGCACCTCAAAAGGAAAAAAGGAACCCTTATAGGATCACTTTGTTGTCCGTCTGTCTGTCCGTCCGTCTGTCAACCCTTTTTTCTCAGGAACGCGTGGAGGTATCGAGTTAAAATTAACATCAAATACTCAAGTCCGTAACTTCTTAAAGCCGTGATATAAATTAAACTGCTAAGTCAACGCACTCAAAAGTTACAGCCGTTTATGTCCGAAAATTTTCAAATTTCCAAGGGAATCACATGCACCCAAAACCTATAGGACACTTTCCCTAGACCTAGAATCATGAAATTTGGTGAGCAGCAGGGTCTTACAGCACAAGTAAAGTTGGTGAGCAGCAGGGTCTTACAGCACAAGTAAAGGGA
Organism: Eupithecia subfuscata; assembly: GCA_963564075.1. Lineage (NCBI taxonomy): Eukaryota > Metazoa > Arthropoda > Insecta > Lepidoptera > Geometridae > Eupithecia > Eupithecia subfuscata. The sequence goes on along the minus strand of OY751099.1, from coordinate 16,034,002 downwards.
AAAATCATAAATTCATAATCTATTCACTAAAAAAATTTGGTAAGAAGTAAGGTCATATAACACAAATAACGACAAAAACCTGAAAATCGTAAATTTGTAGTTTATTAATTTAAAAAAAAACAAATTTTGATTCTCTCCCTCGACCAAAAATATACAGGGTACCTACTTCATGTTGACCTATAATCATAATATTTGGCACAAATATTATGATTATACACAATAGATTATATACAATTAAACGGAACCCTTAGTGCGCGAGTCAGACTCGCACTTGACGTTTTATTTTTATATCCCTGCTTGACAGCTACTCGACACGTCCACGACTACTAACATTCTCGACTGTTGGTAGTCCAGTAGCTATCGTGATAGTAACCGAGAAGTCGACGTCTTGATCACGCCTTGCCGAGACTCACCCCTCAGTACCTACTCACTAATCTCCGAAGTACCTGGTACCTAGTTACCCATTAGTACCCATTAGTAGTAAATTGACAAAAGTTTGAAGCGCGATTCACACTCGCACTTGACGGATCTTGTTTATTTTATTATGCATAGAATAGATAAAAGATAAATAACTTATTTTTATTGCAATTTTTTGTAGGTACCTACATCGATCCTACCGAAGCTTCAAGTATCAAGATTTGTTAGTTAATAAAAACAAAAAGTGTATAAAAACAAGCGTAAAGCGGCTTCAATGTGTGCGTGGAGTTTTTGTGTTAGTGTGCAGGCTCAGATTCCTAAATTTGAGGCTTCCGTCGTTTGGGACCGCTAGATAAAGGACCGTGGTCCCATTCGCCGGATTGATTTAATTTTATTATTTTTGTTCCGTCAAATGGGACCGCTCTCGAAATGATCGAAAAAATCTATTGTTCAAGGCTAATAAAGTACAGTCGAAGGAAAAAGTAGGTATAGAAAGTAAAAGAACAAAACACTTTGATTGATGTGATGACATTATTTATGTACGAGTCAATATCGCTCATACAGCAGATTAAGTAAACAATAAAAACAGTCGTAACGAAACCTTTGCCACGCGCCCGTGTGTCTCTTTACGTACCTAAACATTACGTGCGGATCAGATTAGGTAGGTACCTAATATAAACTAAATCTAAAAACTATAAACAGTGGTTTGGTGTTGCTATATTACCTACAAAATTATAACTGGAGTTCCCTCAACGAGGAGATAACCCCAACAATTTATTTAAAAACAAAACAAATTATTAACAGTTATTAAAAGAAAATATGTTTTATTACTCGTTAGTATCTTGTGCTTTAAAATGTAATAAAAATATACACAGGTACTAAATTTATTTTACAAAATAAATGATCAACGAACTACAAACAAATAACAACAATCAGTCTGTTAAAGCGACAGAAACCAAAAAATATCACTTTATTTCCGTGTCAGTGTTTAGTTTTATATTTTGACCTTTTCTAAGTGTACATTTATTGTATTTATGGAAATAAAGAGTTTTGGATTTTGATTTTGAAAGTTGCTTAAGGTTAAAAAATAAAATTTAAAATTTGTAAATTTATTACCAAATTTTAAAATTTTTATAATTTGGTAATTTAGTAACTAGATGGAGTCCCTTATCTTTGAGAACTTCCATATTTTTTTCAAATTATTGTGCAACAGGGACATTAATATCTTTTTGAACATCTTCCATGCATATTTTCATTATTTTGGTGTTTCACTTGAACATTTTCCAAATAAACAGGTCCATGACAATGATTGGATTCTTTCAAAATCGTAATCGCATCATCTTTGATTTTTATCGTCGCAGTACAAATTTTCTTTTTCGCACATCGCCATAGTTTTGAGCTATCTTTGTTAATTGTCTTAAAATAATATTCATAACCAGCTCTGCACAAAAGTTCAGATCCCTTTTGTGTGACACTAATCTGAAAAGATGGCTGAACTTGAGATGTTGAAGGGCTGCCTTCTTCTTCCATTTTGATTGTTCTAAAATCGAAAAATTATTTTTATATTAGTAGCAACGACTAAATAATATCACACTAATATTATAAATGCGAAAGTTTGGATGGATGGATGGATGGATGTTTGTTACCTCTTCACGCCAAAACTACTGAACGGATCGGGCTTGAATTTTGCATACAGGTAATTCTAATCCTGGAATCAAACATGGGCTACTTTTTATCCCATAAATCAGTTCCCGTGGGATAGAAATCACCTTTTAACGGTTCCATAAAAACAACGCGTGCGAAGCCGCGGGCGGCAGCTAGTTTATTTATAAATAACATGATGAATCGAAGATCTAAACATTTTGGTACGTGTAAAACGCAAGTGTTGTTTATTCACATAAGTCCATAGACTAAAAACATAACCATTAATAAATAAATAAGAATTTTACACTGCTCATCAAAAAAATCTTTTATTTTTAGAGCATGAATGAAACTATAAGAGTTATGTATTCTAACAAAAAGAAACGCAAAGAAACGCTTTAGTAAATACTTTACTTAACTTCAATTAAATCTATGATACCTTATTAAATAAGTCATAAAGTGTATTACATACCTGACGACTAAATATTTTGACTAAGTTAACCGGTTAAGGATGCTGCACTAATTGAATTCTCACTCACATCACTAACAAACATTCATAACAGTGTCTAATAACCATCTAATAACAAACTGTCCAATGCAACAAAATATCTTGATCTTTTTAAACTTATAAGCTTCTTAACACTGATTGGCCGCCCTAGTCACCAAGCGATGCAAATTCCCATTTTAAACAAAAGAGCTGCTTGACCTTGAGATCGGCAGGCGAAACAGGCTGGGGTTAGAAAGGGATAGAATTTGTTACGTTACGAACTTACCTGCACGGTTGAAGTTGTCACTAAGCGCATGGAGTAAATCCACGCCTAGGATAGGTAGGTAGGTACATATCGAATAAATGTATAGGATGCAAGTTTATATTTAAGTTAATTTAATTATCATAACTTTTATACAATTTTTTGGTACACAACACACAAAAAATATTAATTTTTTAACTGACAGAAACTATTACATTATGAACTAGGTACTACTAACTTAAACATCGTCGTATTTATTTCCGATCTGTATCTGACGATGACTGTACAATTTACCTCACGTGGGTTACGGTCCCATTCGACGGAAGAGAAATAATAAAAATATATCAATCCGGCGAATGGGACCGCGGTCCCTACACCTAGCGGTCCCAAACGACGGAAGCCTCCTAAATTTGAGCTAGTCAAATTTGTTATTACGTCCTGCTTTTTACTTATAAAATCCCATTTCTAGATCTAATCCATAAGGCCATCTATTCCAGCTATATATCGAATAGTTGAAGTTGCTATTTGCTATACACGGTGTAACTAGAGGGGTGGATTATCGGTGGTCGGGGACCTCAGGACCTATTGATTTAACCCCCATGTATGTTCTGTGATATTCAGCGGTTCAAAAGTTATTTGAGTTTTGTAAAATTTTAATCAAAATCAGATTTCAGCTTGGACTTCGCAATTGCAGCCAAACTATTAGGTCTGCTACTATAATCTCTGTATTCAGAATCGGGGCCTGTATATTACTGGGCAGTGGCTGTGCAATTTGGAACAAGTGCCCATTCCCTTGCTACACTAGGCAAAGTAATATGTGCCTACACTCAAGTCATAGTATGGTCATAGCATAACATTTATGGTGCTTGCGCGAATGCCGCTTAGCCTGCAAGCTGTGTTTGGAACATGTTTGTTGTAAGGTGTTGTCAGGGAAATAGAGGATGAAGAGAAGGCTCACGGGAGCCACTACCAATTTCCACAAAAAATTAAACACGCAATTGCGTATTTGTAGAATCAATAGGACCTCAGGTAAAAGTGTACATGTTACACATTTGGACTACATTATCATATCATAATTCGACTAATGACTACTTAAGTGTCGCAGCGGACGCAGGAGGTTGCGGGTTCGATTCCCGCCGCGCGACAAATAAATAAATAAATAAATAATGTTGGACAATTCACACAGCATTATCTAGCCCCAAGCTAAGCAGAGCTTGTGTTATGGGTTTGTTATGTAAATGTTATGTAAATGATTGCACGATCTGCAGGAATTTGTTCCCGGTCTATGTACCTGAGAGTTTTCTACACAAGAACAGTCAGCTAACCAGTACCCATAATACCAGATGGACTACTTAGTTGACGATGCGTGGATTGGATTGCTCTCCAGCACTATTTATATATTTAATTAATTATAAGTATCTCTACTTAATAAATTACATTACAGAACAAAATAATTTGACTCGCTTCTCTAACATGCACGTGCATTCTTTTACACTATTTTATAAGCGAAATTTAGATGTTCAGATATTTGGTACTTCTTCACGCCAAAACTGCTGAACCGATCATTCTGCAATTTAGCGTAGACCTGGATTAACTTCAAGGTTACCATTATTCCGGAAATGTGTGCGAAGCCGCAGGCAGAAGTTGGTCTGCAATAACAAAGCTACCTATATATGTATATAGTTAGGTAGTCCTTAGGTAGTCCTGCCTAACAATTCCAACTCAAGTTGCTAACGGTAAGCAAGTTTTCAGTGTGCTTTGAGCAATTTCAAGAAGTTATGTATTTTGAGTAAAATGGTTTTAGGTGATAAGGGCTTGGGAGACTGGTGTTAGTGCAGCGAAAAAGAGTTTACCTACTAAGGAATAATGATGCTGATTATAGGAAAACTTTGCGATAAAAATAAACCGCTACTTATACTTATAGTATAAGCCTACCTACCTACCTACCTACCACAAAATATACTTTTACCTACGCCAAAGAGCTGGTTTACTGGTTTAGCAAATCTAAAGATTTGTACCATAATCTTAAATTCAGTGGGTCTAGACTGGAATAAGTTAGTAAATAGTTATTTATGTAATTAGTCCAAATAGTACAACTTTATTCACAAAGAAAATTACAATCAACTTATAGAAATAAATTACAAGTAGTATTTACAATTGAGCTAATTAATTCGTAAAAAAATTAGTACAAATAAAGGCAAATTTACATAATTAAAATTTAAGTAAAAGTGAATGAAAAGAATAGCGGAGAAGAGGCCGTGAGCAGCCAAATACTAGACAAAATAAATAGAAATTAATAAAGCTCTTAGCGATAAGGCCGCCCATTGTACAACTCTGTATCTCTCTTTTCCTGTACCTATTTTTATTTTTGTATTTTCTTGCTGATTACGCAGCTTCATCTGCTGACCGTACGCACAGACAAGTGAATAGCTACGTACCGACCGCAAAACAGGGTAAAATAGTGTTATTAGCCTCGGACCCTCGCCTGAAATGAATGGCTCTAGGTAGGGACCTGTCTATGACAGATTGTCTTAATACTTGTGCTGGAAAACAAACAAAGGGCGTCAAGCGGTCACCTAAAGAACTTGGATTATTGTAAGTGGATATTGTTATTGGGACATTATCAACAATGCCAAACTGCCAAAGGTTACGACCCTATAACCCATTGCATAAAGGTTATTTCTGACAGCCAGTTTGAGTCAAATCTCTTGTCAATGTCAATAGGCTAAGTTGACTCCTATATGGTAGGTCATAAATTATTAATTACTAGTTTATGCCAGCGACTTCGCACGTGTTGTTTCTATAAACGTTTAAAGGTGATTTTTGTCCCATGGGAACTGATTTATGGGATAAAAAGTAGCCTATGTTTTATTCCAGACTTAGAACTACGTCTATTCAAAATTTCAGCCTGTTCCGTTCAGTAGTTTTGGCGTGAAGAGGTAACAGACATCCATCCATCCATCTATCCAAACTTTCGCATTTATAATATTAGTGTGATTGTCAAATAAGAGGAAAAAAATCACCTCATTTTAGGACCTAGAAAACCGCAAAACTTTATCTTAAAAAGTCAACTTTTCGTAAACAGGCGAAACCATATTTATCTGTGCTGTGACGTCATACGGGTAGAAAACCACAGACATAATACTAGCTGCGCTTAGAAAACAAACAATTGACGTTAGCCAACGTCCATCATTATAAAAATATAGACACACTACATAGCGAACTTCACACGTATAAGATCCGACATGAAATTTGCTTAGGGCAAAGATCAAGTATGACTACGTTCATCTTTGGCTCAGGGCCTATGACGTCACAGCATTGCCGACAGCGTTTTCAGAGATTAAAATTAAAAATTAAAAATACAATTTTTAACTTTAAAATAATTTACTTAGTTACTTTAAATATCAGAAATCTTAAAATTTTGGTTTATTAAATACTACAAAAAATATTTATTTATTGCGCCTAATTTAATATAAGTCAAGTAGCCTATTCGGCGAGAGAGAGAGAGAGAATATGTTATTCCTGGTCCAGAACTACATGCGAGCAAAATTCACCACGATCCTTTTAGTAGTTTTGGCGTGAACATTACAAACATCTAAACATCCATCCTAACTTTCGCATTAGAAATAAAATTAGTGTGATATGAGATACCTACCTACATTTTCGTGGTCTCCGTGTTGTATATTCAAACCTGAAACTTCCCTATTTCAGTTTGTTCAACCATTAATTCCCGGGAACAGATGAAATAAGTAGGTACTTACTCGTAGTACAAATTTCTCGTCTCTAATTGAGTTCGATGTTTAGAAGCATTGAATAGGATTTTGGAGAATACAAATGCCTAGGGATTGTATGGAGTGGATTCGTTAGACTGCGATTTGTGGCAGTGTTTTGGTGTTGGCGTACTCATAGGTGTATATCTACGCCAGTACTCGAGAAACGTAGTGTAGGACACCCTCCGACCAGGTTGGATGTTGACCTGCGAAAGACTGCAGCCAGATGCTGTACGTCAAGCTGGAGACAGGGCGCTATGGCGCTCATTAGGGTTCCTATTTCCATCCAGCAGTGGACTAATATGGGCCGATAATGATGATGTAGTACGTAACGTACTTAGGTACTTAAAAAAATGGTAACCACCCTTATAAACCTCGGACGATTGTAGGTACTTAGACATTAGGGTGTATAGATAAATATCATCATAACAGTAGAAAAGCTGCACCAATTTTTCTTTCAGATCGAAACACTAGACGAAGTTACTGTCAAAATGTGTTCATCAGTTTGTGAGCTACGATGTCACAGAAGTCCAAAATAGAATCTGACTTAAACCGAACGAGTAGTTGGTCCTCTTAAAGAAATCAATAAAACTAGTAGGTACTTACTCTGCCACACGTGCGAAGCCGGGGTGGGTTGGTAGTTAAGTTCAAATAGGTTCTTATAGTACCTAACCTACCAATTACTGTATCAAAATTCCCGAGGGGAGTAGATTTAAAATCAGCGCTGCATGTTTCTTACATTCAGCACAGCTGAATCTACTCCCTTTGCCTGTGATTAGTTATTTAATTTTTGTGTATAATTCTAGTTTAGGATAAGTAATTTATAGGCAATAAATGATTTATTATTATTATTATTAAAAGGGGCCGTGTGAGTTAAAAAGATGATCTCTGTTCCTGAAATTGCGTTTCCGGGGCAAACTTCCGTAAATTTCTTCAGTATTTTCGCAGGCAGGCTTGTTCGCAACGCACGAGGCTGGTCCCATAAATTCCCTTGCATCGAGTGGCGCCCCGCTGGCGAGGTAATTGCGCGGTCGCGGACGAACCCCGACTTCATCGCCAACCTCATTTGCGCGAGTGCTGGTGGTTACTACTGCTGGAACTCGATCTTAATCCAGCTACTTAGATAGATCCATATCGGTTATTGTCAAAAACATTACATGTTTTTGGTTAATAACGCTTAGGTAAGGCTACATTTCTCAAGGACTTCCAGTATCTACTCTCAAAAAGCTTTTGTTTCAACTACTCTTCTATCGTGGTGTTGGACAACAACATTTATCAGAACCATTAAAGGATTGGTCCTACATTATGATGCACGGGCCTGTGGAAGGGGGATTTTACCCTGCCGACAAAGGCAGTAAAAAATTGGATTAATTAGGTGTCCCATGTGTCTATTTAAAGATTTTCACCTCCTTGATAAATTTATATCCCCCCGTCCTTATCAGCCCAACACTTGCAATGCTGTACGTGCCGCCCCCTAACAAAGGTTTGGCCCTAGTCACCACGCTTGTCAGGCGCATTGGTGATCGCAGTGTAAGTGTTAAGGTGCTCAAAGAGAAGCTGCTGCCCGTGCTCTGGTAGGTTCCCTTAGTCGGGAACATCATATTTAGGTAAGCTTTATTCACAACTAGAAGATCGCCTCGCGGTTTCACCCGCGTAGCTCCCGTTCCCGTGGGCATTCCGGAATAAAATATAGCCTATGTCATTCCCTGAAAAGTAAGCTTCCTAACGGTACAAGAATTTTTCAAATCGGTCCAGTAGTTTCGGAGCCTATTCAATACAAACAAACAATCAAATCTTTCCTGCATTGCCCCGCTGTATGGCAATGCATGGGAAATGCTGATGATTTAGGTAGGTAAGTATATTATGTGTTTTTGAAATAATTACCATATTTTATTTTTTTAAAGCATAAAACACAGGTTTTCGAGAACCCGCCGTAAATTCAGCAGCCCTTCCCACTGCCGGTTACACACTCAGCCAATTTATATAGCGAGATGGCAATTACCGACGTTTTCGGCGTCAAGCGTCATTTCGAGAAATTATTTCGTCAGCGTCCACGCCCCAGGGCAGGTGATAAATGTTCCTGGATCGAGTGGCCTCGGGAATTGCTTTTAGTTCGTTTAGCAAATAGGTATTACCTAGCATGGCTATGGTCAATGGCTTAGCTTAGCCGCTTGATTCGTTTAGCGCCCGCGCGGGCACTGGGGTTGCAGGGTTGGCTACCTTTCTTTTTGACTGACTTCAAAACAGGAGTTTCTATGATCGGTTATACGTATTTTTTTTATAATATCCTTATGTTTGTTGATTACTACGTCAATTGTGGACCGATTTCGATGATATTTTGCTATTGTAAGAATGATCCCAAAATGGTCCAATAAAATTTTATATATCTAAAGATCCCATTTTCAATCCCCATTAGTACTTATTTATCCCGCAAAATAAAATAAAAAACAGGGCGAATATGAATTCTATTTTTCGTTTTTCAAAACACTGAAATTATTTGTAATTGTATGCCTCTTGTTGGTATGTTAGTTTGAGAAAACCATTATTTAGGATCCATACATTAATTTAGAATTGAATTTTATAGACACGAGTTACCATCTGAAAACAGTAAGTAGAGTGATCGCAAAACATAACGAGGTCTGTGAACTTAGGCACGGAAGCAAAAGTGCGCAAGTACAATCAAATAGTAAAGTGATAGTTACCAACTACCCATCCCGGCATCGCTCCCGTGCGAAATATAGGTAGATCTCGAAAGTGGTTATGTCACACAAAGTCTGCGGTCTTGTAGTTTTGAATAACGCATAGTTACTATGAGAAATACTGAATTTATAAAAAAAATTGTAGATATTATATAAACTAAAAACTATGCTTTGTTTTCACCCAGATCACACGAGTACAAACTAAATACTTAACGTTTTTGTGGCCTATTTAACGAAACAGCTAATATCATGGAATACTCCACATAATCGCAAGAACAAACTATCAAGTCAACGAAACGAACACCGAACAACCGTCAAAGATTTTGATACGTCATTGATGAACGTTACTCAAAAAGACGTTCGACAGTATTTCTAACTACACTTGCGAGCTTTAAAATGGAATCGCTTCATCGCGAGTTGATCAAAACAATTTTTTTACAATTTTGAAGCGATTCCAGTTTAAAGCTCGCAAGTGTAGATTATAAATAAATTTGCTACAGTGTAGGTATTTATTTTATTTTCCAATTTGGGTTTCTAGCATTCCATAAAAAGTTTAATTTATTCTAACATTTTAGGTTTGAAATAATTGGTCATTAATTATCAAGGTGTTTTTAAATATTCTTTAAATTTTGAATTGCAAAATGAATGAATGCAGAACAAAATGTGCAGTGCAATGTGCATGTTTACGGTTCGGTGCGCAGCCGTTGAAGCCAAGTAGCTCATAAAGATTTGCGCGAACTCTACCTTCCTAAAGTTCGTCTTCTTATATTCCCACGGGAATCTGAACTTGAGATCTACAGGAAACAGTACAAAAATGGTGCGACGCACTTGCCTATTTATTTACTTATAATATTATCAACGCTAAAAGTCGAGTTAGCTAGGTAGTGGTCTTGTAGGTATTCATATTTGTAGCTGCAGCGATGAAAGTGGTTTGGATTTTAGACACATAACAAGAACCAAGCTAAATAGTTCAACTGATTGTATACGTTACTGAGATTAGAGAGAGCGCCGCAGGTAAAACTTAGCTTGTTTTAATAATAGAATTTAATCTGCAAAATGCAAAACGTTAACGTTTAGGTACTCTGTAAAACGTCTTCTACGTAAGCTTTACAAAGGAGAATTTGCCCCGTTGCTAAACTCGTAATAAGTTGAAAATAGTTTTTCTTGTCTGTTGCAATAGAAACAGCAACGTCTGGTTGTGTTTTACAAAGTTCACGACGGTAAGCTTCGTTTAATTAACCGAATTCGTGAAGAGGAGGAGGTACTATGTTTGGCTGAAATGTTCAATGGACCGATTTTGATGATTATTTTGGTTCTGTATCACATCACACTAATATCATAGATGCGAAAGTTTGGATGGATGGATGGATGGTTGTTTGTTACCTCTTCACGCCAAAACTACTGAACGGATCAGTAGTTTTTGCATGCAGATAATTCTAGGCCTGAAATAAAACATAGGCTACTTTTTATCCCATAAATCAGTTCCCGTGGGATAGAAATCACCTTTAAAGGTTTCCATAGAAACAACGCGTGCGAAGCCGCGGGCAGAAGCTAGTAAAGAATAATCCCAGGGTAGTCCCATATATTTTATTTATGTTTGCCTTAATACAAAATACAAACCTAAATACAAAGAATTTCAGTTTTTGTAAAAAACATCAAATTATTTTTATCGCATTCGGAATACATCCCTTCAAGTAAATTCAGAGCATATTTAGCTCGGTACTCCGTCTCTCCTCTCATCTCCCGAGTCCTGATAACGAAGTGTTTTATGGCCAGCATTAGCATTGTTTTACCTAAATATGTTCATAAATTCATGTACATTAACTCAGATTGTAAATCAGGACGGCACGGCTAATGTTTCAGACCTATGATTTGCGTTAGCGCAAACATAAAAGCATTTAATGGGGGATTTAACTGATGAATGATGTTTCATTTGATGACTCTCTGATTTGAGATGACAGAGAGTTGTGGCTAGAGTTTCGGCGTTCACTCAACGATCGGCCTAGGTAATTAACTGAATAGCGCAGTTTTGTGAATGGCTTAGCCATTCCACAAATGGCCTGATTCTACGATCCAGCGGCGAAAGCTTTCCTTTAATTTTTTGACCACCTCTGTGGCGCAGCGGGCGAAGGTCTGCCTGCGACGCAGGAGGTTGCGGGTTCGATTCCCGCCTCGGGACAAATGTTTGTACGATCTGCAGACATTTGTTCAGGGCGTTCTGGATGTTTTCTATGTAAAATAAAAAATATCTATCTATGTAGTGTATTGTATTAAGTATATCAGTTATCTAGTACCCATAACACAAGCTCTGCTTAGCCTGGGGCTAGATAATGCTGTGTGAATTGTCCAGCATTATTTATTTATTTATTTATTTAACTCCACCTTTTTCTTTGGCAAATAAGGAAAAGCATTCTAAGAAAAGAATATTGTAAAGAATTTTCATAATGGTACCAGTAATTTCAAATACATACGTTCAAACTTACAAACATTAACTATTTTTATTGGTAGGTAAGGTAGGTAAAGATAGGTACCTATGTCGAATAAAGCGAACTTCTTGAGTAAGTAGGTACCTACCTACCTATTTTATGAACTCTAAACGAAGAGTGAATCTTAAATGTATTATTCAAAAGAAGCTTAATTATTAACTTTCTCTGAAGCCTGTAAACACGTAATTTTGCTCGTTAAAAGGGAATTAAGTTCTAATGAAATAAAGACCTTGCCAAGATAGATAGGTACCTCTCTATCTACTACAAAGAAGACGCAATGAAAAAGGGTTTAAAAACGTATATTACTCTCTGCACTAAATTCGCGTTCCAGTGAGCTTCGTATCGTAGGGGCGGTTGCACACGATGCGATTTCACATTAATTAAATTCAATGAGGAATTTTCCAAAAATAAAAAACCTTACTTACCTTAGAGTTCATTAGATGGCACGGATCTTTCGCGGAGAGGAGAGGAAGTCGCTGGCAATGGCAAACTATCCACGATTTATACAGGGTCTTCTTCTTTCTTTTATCTTTGACTGCATCATGGATTGACACAATTCTGCCAATCAAAATCAAATCAAAATTGTTCCCATAAATACAATAAATGACCCTTAGAAAAGGTCAAATTATAACATTTTTCACTGAAACGGAAATAAAGTGATATTATTGATTTCTGTCGCTTCGGTATGTAGACTAAAGTAAAAACGCGACGAAGAAACCTATAATACCTGTTAGTTGTTATTTTTCGAGTTGGAGCAAAACTCGACCCAAGCATTTATATACTCTAGGTAATCTATGTTATGTTATGAACGAATAGGATAAAAAATTATGAATGTTGAAAGTGTATTATATAAAATAAAAATAGGATAATTTTATATCAACTAAGGTCATTATTTACAAAAGCAAACATAAAAAAAAAAACAAATTAAAAAATAAAAAGCTATTCCAAGAAGCACTAAAAGAATCGATCATTTTTGCCACTTTAATTTGGCAGCCAGAACAGCAAAGCGCCTTTTTCAGTCTGGTCAAACTAATTGTTGAACAATTTTTAAAGAAAACGCTGCATAGCCCATCTCTTCTATTCTCTATTCTCAGAAATAATAAGAGTACTTATTATTTCTTAGTTAGACCATTCTTTAAAAAATTCCGTGTTCCGGACACGTGAAGTGAAAACCGATCAGGTATGATTAGTGATCTGGATCACGATCAGCGATTTAATTTTATTATAATAATATGACTTTTTTCTTAAGTCTGCCAAGATACAAATCGTTTTAAGTAAAATGGATATATCGTCTCTGGCTTAAACGCAAAATTATAATCCAACATAAATATTACGTACCTACCCAAACTACTACGAGACGCCGGGTTTTCACATCCGCTACCCTACAGCCCCACGCGGCGCTGCCGCCGCCATATCGGATAACGTGAACACAGCTTTACACAGTAATCTACGTTATTAATGTTAATCTTAACGTATTCTCCCATAATTGCTAGTTTCTCGTTAAAAGTAATTGTTTGTTTAACTCGCAACTTTATAACGGATGTCTAAGATGAAAAACTAACGATAATTTTTTATTTCGTGTTTAGTGGCCGTTTGTTTAACTTTGTTTTAAAAGATACAAACAAATAGGTATTTGAGTTCACTCAAGTCAAACAGGGTTATCAATATTAATGCATTCATTTAATTAATCGTATAAGTCGCGTAAAAAACGGTTGATACTGAAAATGACAAATCATGCTGTCCCGCTACCATTATTTGATTAAACATTTAAACCAAACTAGCGTAAAAATAGTGACGTCTCATTTTACCATCGAAAAAAACAGCAATAGTTTTGGGCCAGTTCGACAGTCTCAGTTGGTTTTGGCAGCTTTGGTGAAGACAAAATCACTACCAATAGTAGGTATCAATAACCAAGAACCTACGCAGTTTTCTGTTGCTAAAACTTTTATTACGAAAGATATAAGATTAAATTTCTAGGTGTACTTTAGCCCCCTCCCTTTCAGAATTTTAATCAGTTTGTAATTAATTCACTGCTGTAATACGGCATTCGCACCGTGTTGTACACACACAGAATATCCATAACTAGCGGGATTCAAATTGTATTAACTAACTAGTAGGCGGCGGCAAACAGAATAGCGTGAACGCGTGGGGACTAATTGATCAGGTGAATGTGAATTATAGTGTGTGCACCTTTATGCATTTATTTTTATTATAATAATATGACTTTTTTCTCAAGTCTGCCAAGATACATATCTTGCATCTCATGCATCTCAGGAAATTCAAATTTTTAGATTTTGTATTTCACGGTGACTTTAAGGCGTTAAGTAGTAAAAATTCTTCGACCAGGCTGAAAAGCGGAATATTTTTAGCCTTGTAAGTACAGACCGTGCTTATTTCGACAAGACCCTCCATTGAGTTTATCTCTTTCCACAATGTAAAATTACTTACCTACTATAAAAACGAAGATTTTTCGTCGACAAAGCTCGTAAGTAATGCAACTGAACTGTCTAGCTTAATATAAATAATAAGTAAAATAATAAGTTCGTTTATATTCTATGTTCTTGTGTCGAAACATGTTGTATTTTATTCCATTATTTTTTCCTTTATTTAGAGCTTGATACTATTTTCACGAACAAAAACCCCAAATGTAGCTCCTAATGCACTTCAAGGGAGCGTATCGCAAAATAATGTATATACCCGAGGACGGCCGAGGTCTGGCATAGGCCAAACAAATGAGAATATACATCGATAAATTGTAATCAAACCCGCGCGAACCGACTGAGCTGTCTTACAAATGAAGTTATGAGTTTATCCCGCTATAGATACTACCAGCAATGTGTGAAATAGCTAAGTGATAAGCGAGGCAGAGCTAAGTCTGGTGACGAATCGTCACCAGACTTAGCTCTGCCTTCGCTTATCATATCACTTAGCTATTGACGATCCGCCTTATCCTTTGGTGAATGGTAATAATGGTAGTAATAGGTTCTGGCCCCACTTCCATTACAACACTGTAAGAGGGCAGGTATCTAGGTAACTACATGATGTAACCGTAATTCAATCTGAGCTTTATGTACTTACTAACATCCCTCTTACTTACTTAGAACCTCTCTCAACTTTAGAAATAGCTAAGAGTAGAGTCAGAATAAGAAACAAAAGACTAATTGCAAGTTATAAAAAACAAGACTTGGTACGTAGATATTATTGGTCATCGAATTAAATGGTCAAAGATTCACATCGTCAGCTAAAAAGTCATTAATATTGTAATAGCACTTACTTACTAATCATTGTATTAATTAAGCTTTAGGCATCATTACTTAATCTCACTTATATTTAAAAAGCACTTCGGTATCTTATTATAAAGGCATACAGAGTCTGTTGTTATCTCGTCTGTTACGTATCGAAATGTCAGCCATTCTTACAACCTAGATTACGGTTTTTTCTTACAAATAATACAACTTCGAAAATGTATTGTGGCGGAAGTGTAAGAATATTATGCCTAATAAAATAAATAATGGTTTGCAACTGTCAAACATGGAGCTAATAGTTCGTTTTTGCGCTTTAAAGAGAACAGACAGAGTTACCACAAAATATTATCCTAAATCTGTCAAACACGGAGCTAATAGTTCGTTTTAGAGAAAGAGAACAGAGTTAACACAAAATATTATCCTAAATCTGAATAAAGTTTCTACTGTCCCGTAATAAGCTGTAGGGGTTCCTACAGTTATAAGTTAAGTTAATAGTTAAATAGTAGAGGGAAGGATAAATGCCAACCGTTGAAGTTACTGTGTATTTGTTTTGTCCTTTATTGTTATGTTCATAAGTAATTTTAATTTTTCTTGCCCTTTTATGTTACTTAGATTAGTTCTTCTTCTTATATTTGAGATAGCTTTTTTTTTATTTCCTTTAGTTGCACATTGATCTCTGAACTGTCTGTTTTTTGTTATTGTTCATTTAATGGTGGAAACTTTGCTGGTTTAAGTGTTAGTTAAGTATATATTTTTTTAGTCTATAATAACTGTATGTTTCCCAAATAAATTAAAATAAAATAAATAAAATAAAGTACGAATTAAACCCCCGAGTGCTAGTTTGACACTGATTTAATATTCGTAAGTAATTGCACAATAATACATTAGGTACGCAAATTGGTGCAAAAACATATGTTTGAGTTGATAATTCTGCTTAGCTATACATGACCTAGTTCGTTGACTCTACCTATCGTGCGGTACTCCGTATATAAGCCGTGAGCAATGATTGTAAATGAACCGTTGTGGATAGTTTGTATAGAGCATATGCTGAACTACTGCTGATTCGTCTACTTAGTATGTCTACGTGGCATTTTCAATTACGTTTTTGGTCAATTTATATACCTTCCAAAAAATCGTGTAGAGTCAACTTTATTAACATTACAACCTCGGAATTCTAGATTAATATCCAATGGAATTTGAGCTCCTTGACTAAAATTATTTATATTTGATTCGCCATCATCATCATCATCAGCCTATATTAGTCCAGTGCTGGACATAGGCCTCCCCTTATGTATAAATAAATAATAAAATAATACCTATTTATTTCGGATATCGCATCGTTGTTTTATTTTCTATAAATAAATTTCACCTATAAATATTTTTCAATTCTTTTTGTGAATATTGACATAGGCCTATAGCAGGCAGTGTGTTCTTTACTTCCTTTTTAAAGAGAGGTTTACATGACCAGTCTGGAAACATAAACTAAACTTGTGATAAACATAGTTCAAGCGCCTATGAACTGGGCAGCTGCTAAATAGCGATTTTAATACTAAAGTACCTTGAGGTCTCTGTTGACTTCGCTATGATACAAAAAATACCAACACTTAGAATCAAAAGAAAACTCGTTTTCGGAAAAGCTTACAATACAATTTGGTGGGCGTTTTTTGGCATCCTAGTCCAACAAATTAAATTGGTTAGTAAGTACCTATACATAGTACAATCACACTAAAATTATAAACTAGTTTCTGCCCGCAGCTCCGTATGCGTTGTGTCTATGTAAACGTTATTTATTATTGGTTATTTATATCCTACTAGTTTATGAACGCGGCTTAGCACGCATTGTTTCTGTGAAAACGTTTAAAAGTTATTTCTATCCCATAGGAACTGATAAATATCAATCCCTATGGGACAGAAATAGCTTTTTTAATAATCTATATATTATATAAAAGAAAGTCGTGTTAGTTAAACTATTTATAACTCAAGAACGGCTTTACCGATATGGCTGAAAATTGGTGAGGAGGTAGCTTAGAGCCAGGAGACGGACATAGGATACTATTTATTCCGTTCGATAGCATTCAAGTGTGACTTGACATAACCTCAAAAATAGAATAGGATTGAAATAACCTCAAAACGTTTCCATAGAAACAACGCGTGCGAAGCCGCGGGCAGAAGCTAGTTTGTGATAAAAACTAGCTTAATGTAATATTCGAAGCCTTGAACTACCCATTAGTGAAATTTCAGTTCGATCCGTTCTGTAGTTTTGGCGTGAAGTGGTGACAAAAATCCATCCACCCAAACATCTAAACATCCAAACTTTCGCATTTATAATATTAGTGTGATGTGTTGTGAACTAACTGTAATAAAAAATTATTTCAATAAATTTTTATTAATTTATTTACCTAGCTTATTGTTATATCTTCACGCGATAACTACGAATTGAGTTGACATTTTGAATAAAGGTAGTTTTAGACCTGGATTAAAAATACATTTTTAGGAAATAAAAACATTCTAGCTTCAAAGGAAAGGGTAGCGCTGAAGGTCTCCGTGTGGTGCCGGCTTAGAATTTGCACCACCCCAACTCTTCCCGATTGTGAGTAGTCGACTAATGGATATCCACCGAGGGCGGGCAGCAGCGCTTCCTGCAGAACAATTTTATCACCGAACTGCGATCCCCAACCCGCATGCCCAGCGTGGGGATTATGAGCACTACCCCCCATTAGATAAAAGCCAATAATGCGCTTATTTGATTGATTTAATATACGTTCACAGGATTGGAAACTACATCATTCATTATTTTAAAATTAACCTCGTTACAAACTGTACTTTTCATCGTCTAGACACGAGCAAATAAATTATTTAAGTGGGTTGATTTTTTCCTGTTTTTCTCATATAATATTCTTGCGACACGATTTTCTCCTTACCGAGTTCCTAGAAGGGAAAATGCAGGAATTGTTCTTAATAGAATGGAGATTTTCAAGCAATTGGTAGGTAAGAATGTAACAATTATTGGTCTATAAGACGACCTCAGTGGCGCAGTGGGCAATGGTCTCCCGGGACGAAGGAGATTGAGGGTTCTATTCGAAACAATTCAATAATAAATAAATGAAATAAATACTACACTACAAATAGTGATCCCATTAAATAAAACTTATATACCTCGACCATTTTGGGATTATACTTTATACAAAAACGAAAGAAATATAAAATCCAACCACCAATGACGACCTCTGTGGCGAGCGGGCGAAGGTCCGCCTGCGACGCAGGAGGTTGCGGGTTAGATTCCCGCCTCAGGACAAATGTTTGTACGATCTGCAGACATTTGTCCAAGGTGTTCTGGATGTTTTCTATATGTATAATAAAAAATATCTATCTATGTAGTGTATTGTATTAAGTATATCAGTTATCTAGTACCCATAACACAAGCTCTGCTTAGCTTGGGGCTAGATAATGCTGTGTGAATTGTCCAGCATTATTTATTTATTTATATATTTAATTATTGGTCTATAAGACGATCTCAGTGGCGTAGTGGGCTATGGTCTCCCGGAACGCAGGAGATTGAGGGTTTGATTCGAAACAATTCAATAATAAATAAATGAAATAAATACTACAATACAAATAGTGATCCGATTAGAATAAAACTTATATACCTCGATTATTTTGGGATTATTTTCTATACAAAAACGAAAGAAATATAAAATCCGACCACCAATGACAACCTCTGTGGCGCAGCGGGCGAAGGTCCGCCTGCGACGCAGGAGGTTGCGGGTTAGGTTCCCGCCTCGGGACAAATGTTTGTACGATCTGCAGATATTTGTTCAGGGTGTTCTTGATGTTTTCTATCTAGAAATATCTATCTATGTAGTGTATTGTATTAGTATATCAGTTATCTTGTACCCATAATACAAGCTCTGCTAAGCTTGGGGCTAGCTATCGCTGTGTTAATTGTCCAGCATTATTATTTTTAATTGGCGTAGACATCGAGTAACATAACAAAAACATACAAACCAATTAGGAACCTCCTCCAATACATAACAAAAACATACAAACCAATTTGAATCCTTTTGTTTTTTGTTTCGGTTGAAATGTTTGACTTATTTGTTCCGGGTCTGGGTGTAGGTACAAATTATATAACGCAGGTGACGCAATATAAAAAATCTATAATTTATAATAGAATCGTGTCGTGTGGGTCAGTAGAGCCTTATTACATACTTTATTACACAGCTCAGAGTTGAAACAGCTTGTTCACTCAAATATAAAGCGACGAAGTTAGCTTAGCTCTCATAGCTGACGCAGTTATTCAAACTATATAGCATAATCTGCCTAGTTTGCAGTCTACACGCATGTATGAAAAACTTCGTCAGCTATGCGACCTAAGCAAAAACTACGTAAGCTTAGTCTGCTTTTAGTCTGCTACTGCTTTTGCCCGCATCTTCTCATGCGCTTTTCTGGTTAAAAAGTAGCTGTTTTTGTTTATGGTTTTTGTGTTCCTACCTTAACACTTTTCATTATAGAATAAATTAATTATTTTTTTTTATAAATAATGCTGGACAATCCACACACCATCATCTAGCCCCAAGCTAAGCAGAGCTTGTGTTATGGGTACTAGATGACTGATATACATAATATAATACAATACATACATAGATATTTTTTATTATACATAGAAACGACCAGAACACCCGGAACAAATACAGGGTGTTAGCGTAAACAGTCTTATCCTTGAAACCAGACGTTCAGAATCATGAGCAGAGTCCAAAACCGTTGAAAAAACAAAACTTTTTTTTACATATTTTTGAAAAAAAAGCCTCATACATCATAAAAGCATTTCACCCTACACCTCGCGGTCGGCTCGCACTCGTCGTCAGTCACAGCCCGCCTGCTTTGTCGGTTTCAAACAAAGACGCCGCTCGCGCGCCGACTTAAAAGTGCCGCCTACGCGCCGCCCGCTCGCGGCCGGCGCGCACTCGTCAGTCACAGCCCGCCTGCTAGGTAGTGAGCACGTCACGACGCGTTCCGTGCTAATTTGTGATGTGCCGATTTGTTCGCGTATTGTGTTAAGTAGAGAAGTGACGATGTCGTTCACAAATGAACAGTGGACTGAAATGGTGCGACTTTATGCCATCGCTGGTGACAACATGAACTTGGCTCGTACGATGTACGCAGAGCGGTTCCCAGAACAACGTGTGCCAAGCCGGGAAACGATCCTAGCGGCTACACAAAGGCTACGTGCCTACTAAAGTAAAAGTACGTAAGTAAAAGTACCTACCTACTTTAGCCTACTTACTGGCAAATGTGTTAGAGTAGCTATTTTTGCCTGTCCTAAGCCAGGAAAAGTATGAAGGGAAAGTTCCATCACAAGTTGTAGGTACCTACGATTCGAGTGGGTTCGATACATACACCACCGGCCGGCTACAGGCGAGAGCGGGCGGCGCGGCGTGATAAGGTCACTAGGATGTCCATGAAATCACGTAGGATAGCAGAGAAATGAATTATGAAATTCCATCGAAACTAATTGACTTTTATTTTTTAAAATAACTTGTATCGTCTTATTTTAGGGGTGTACATACGTGGTTTCAAGGATAAGACTGTTTACACAAACACCCTGTATTTGTAGATCGTACAAACATTTGTCCCAAGGCGGGAATCGAACCCGCAACTTCCCGCGCCGCAGGCGGACCTTCGCCCGCCGCGCCACCGAGGTCATAGATTGTGAATCTATTTATTTATGTTTTATTTATACCAACTTAGTCTGTATGTTTCTATGAGGGTTAAAGGGGTTCGAAGATTTGGACCCTAACATCGGTCACCATCGGTCACCAGAAAAAAGTAAAACAAATAAAAAATGTGTTACTAAATAACGTCCTGAAGCGTCAGTTTTCTGAGATATTCACAGATATGTATATAATATATTATGTGAATATCTCAAAAACCTAACAGAGAACATATTTTATTTGTTTTAGTGTCCTCCTTCCATATAATATATAATAATATATTATATACTTAATATATTAATAACTATTATATTATATTATAATATATGTTCTATACAATGTATATATCTTTATCTACTTTTATTGTGCGCGGCGAGTTTTAAAAAAGAAACAAATACTAGCGCCACCCTCCATACAAAAATCTTCAAACCCCGTTATTATAGTAAGTATAAGTACATAGTATATTATTTCTTTATTTTTCTTTCTATAATTTTTAAAGGGTTCATTGAACCAGCAGTTTGACCGTCCATGTGCCTAAAGCAAAGGAAGCCATCCCATTATTACCTGGTTATTACGACGCGGCGTGGAAGCCGGCTACTGCGCAATTTATTACAGTCGTGCCTCGTGCCGCGCAATTTCTCAGATTTATTGAATAACTTGGTATACACCAATGCTTTTGTGGTGGACTCATTTTTAGATAGGTTGGTAGATACTTTTCGCAGGAGAATATTTTCGTTACGAATGTGAACTTCATTTATTAATAGACAATTTATTATTTTTGATCTTTATTAATGATGTTTTTAAGAACTTTATTCACTCTAAATGTCTGATCTATGCAGACGATACGAAAATATTCATGAAAATATCATCTGTCTGCCTTTTCTTGCCTTTTGTTACAAAGTGATATGTCTAGGCATTTTGACTACTGTGTCAATAATTAATTAATTAATTATTATATTATATTATAGTATATTATATTATATTATATTATATTATATTATATTATATTATATTATATTATATTATATTATATTATATTATATTATATTATATTATATTATATTATATTATATTATATTATATTATATTATATTATATTATATTATATTATATTATATTATATTATATTATATTATATTATATTATATTATATTATATTATATTATATTATATTATATATATTACATTATATTATAGGTATACTCATTCTGTATAAAAATGCCTACATATCATACAAAAAAATTACCATACAGGAAAATCAACCCGTAACCTCCTGCGTCGCAGGCAGACCTTCGTCCACTGCGCTCCTATGGTAGTCAAATTTTTTTAACCAGACGGGTCCATGTCGTTGTGGCAACCTGTGCCAGGTCGTCGTACCATCTATTTCTTGGTCTGCCTCGTGAGTGTGAGGCGTCTCGCGGGTACCAGTGCAGGATTTTTTCACCACCACTCACTCTTTTCATCCACCTCAAATGAGACTAGCCATGTGCCCAAGACATACTAGTCTGTCAAGAAAGCACCGGGAAAAGATCAATAATACACAAAATATTTGTTATTCATCCAAATTTATTTTATCACCTTCAAAGTATGCTCCTTCAGAAACACACACACACACAAACGAATAATCCAACCATCGAAACATTTTTTAAACCCTGTTTCCGGAATTGAGTTCAGTTCTCGCCGCGAATTCTCCTATATGTCTTCTACTTTTTGACTGAATGTATTTAATATGAAACTACTAAACAGACGAGAAAGCAAGATCTATGAACAGAAGACCGGTACACCTCTCCATTTGTAAGTATAAAAAGCCAACCTTATCTTTCCTGAATTTCGAAGCGAAACAGTTCCATCCAAACAAACCAAATGAATTTGTTTCAGAACAAAGTTACTCAGCTTTAATGATCCTTTGATCCTCGCGAACTTCGCAGAGAATAAACTCTACAACTTGAGCACCTTTTGATAGCGCGTGTTTACTTCCAGAGATTTGTCAAAGAAAGGTGTTCAAATATGGGCGAATCAACATAAACGAAATTGTTTTGAGCTTTTTGGGTGCGAATGTACCTTTTACTTCAGCAAACATTTATCTGAAGTGGGAAATATGTTTTATCTCTCGGATGTAAAATTGTACGAAACTATTGTCTTTTCTTTAATTGTATTTTCTTTAGTAATCAAAAACTTATTGTATTCTTATTTCTACGATACCTTAAAATCATAGAAGGTTTGTCTAGTGTCGACAGTTACAGCGTGTTGCCACACATTTGGCATGAAGTTATACATAATATATAAACATTATCATAAGTATATTGTTGTCAGTTTGTCAGCGATTGACGCAAATATTACCTACAACTATTATTTGATTGATAAAATTTATTTCAATCAAATTCAATCGTGTAGGAAAAACCAATTTCAAGAACGTGTGATAAAAAGATTAAGTAGGTACAGACAGCGTCAGAATTAAGTAACCCCACTGTATAGCACAATGCAGGTTAGAATCCCATTTTTTTTAAATTTTTTCGTTCTGTTTTTAAGTTAGTTGAATTAAAATATAATTTATTTTTGATTTTTAAAACTCCTCTATGTGGTGAATGGCATAAACATAGAGAGCCCTATGCCCAGCAGTGGGTCGACAAGGGCTGATATGATGATGATAAAAACTCCTACTATTAACAGGTTTGAATTTAAACCATGCCGGGTTACATAATTGTGACGCTGTCTGTTCCTTGCAGCGCTTCCGTCCGACTGGTATTGATATAGATCAGTTGACCTACCTCTAGCTAGATTATTTGCAACAGTCTGCAGCTAGCTCAATTATGTCAATTGTAAATACTAGTTCTAATTTGTTTCTATTATTTGATTGCAATTTTTTGTACCTTGAGTCTAAAATAATTTTATCAACTAACCACTGCTTATTACCGAACAATTAAATTTGAGACAAACCTGAGTGATGTGATTTTCTTCGAAATTAAAAACTATTTGAGAACTTTTACATCATTAGTTTATTCACAAAGAAAATTACAATCAAATAATAGAAATAAATTAGAACTAGCGTATACAATTGAAACAATTGAGCTAACTGCAGACTGTTGCAGACTGTTGTTGTTGTTGACTGTTTGATCCCTTCGCATCAAATCTATGTAACAAAATCATGCAACAAAGCTTTTACGTATAACCAATAAATAATCGGACAATTAGGCTGCTTCGTCGGTTAATGTTGACGTATAATGTATGAAAACTTGTGACAAAAACGTTAAAACAACTGTTTAAAATTTAACCATTCGTTGGTAAACTCGGTTTACCAACAAACGGTTAATATTATACCTAACCTATTAACAATGACGTCCTCTCTCTCCTTATTTATTGTGTACCCAGCAGGGTCTATAGTGATACTATATTATGTAGATTATAAAAACCTCCGAACACCTATAAAACGCAATAAATGATTGAGTATTAATCTAAAAGCTCGATGCTTTCGTTCCTGCAGTGATTAATTGTACAAAATTCTAAATATCGACTTCCTGTAGTACACATAGTACACATTGTATACTTCTATTTAAATTGAAATCCGAGGAATGCAACATTCGGGTTAAACCGCCACGGGTTTAAAGAGTGTTATTAATTTAAGTCCTATGTAACTCTTATTAAACTAATAAATACAAAAAAATACGATTTAAAGCAAGAAAACAAAAACAAAAAAAATTTAAAAACCTCTCGACACATTTTCATGAAACACTCGGGATAAAAATATGTATGACACAAAAAAAAACTAAACGAAAATCGATTCATCCGTTTGGGAGCTACTATACCACAGACAGATACACAGATACACAGACAGACAAGTTAAACTTATAACACCCCTCTCTTTTTGCGTCGGGGGTTAATAACAACATCACGTCTAGGTATGTATAGGTATGTAATGGTACCTAACGGTGGAAATAAATAAAATACCTACTGAAATAAAACATGTAGGAATCTGGCTAAGTAGGCAAGTATCTAACTTATTTTCAGTAAACAATATGTGAAAGAGCCCTCTAACGATCGCGTGATAAACTATCAAACTCGCATCTAATTACATCAAAAGGCTATAATTCACAGAACTCAAGACTATTGTTTTAGAAGTTGCGTTATAGTCGGTTCTAGAATGCTAGATTTTTTTTGTAAGCAAATGGTGTTGGAGAAACACCTTCATGCTCTACACCTTATCCTTTATGGGTATAGAGGTTGACCTTTGATATCTGTCTAGATCTATTAAGTGACATGTTGTTTATCTTAGTTACAGTTTATTCAACTGTCTGAGTGTCGTTGTATCCTACTATTTTCTAAGTTCATTTAATACACGTTATATCCAAATTCCACTGTGCCTATCATTCTGCCAAGCTACCCCAACAAAGGTTATGGGCCCAGATGACAAAATAGGCAGACAGCGAGTATTTAAAATAAACGTTGTGTAGGTATGTGAAAAGACAGCCATGTCGGACATACGTATCGAGTTGTTGAACAGAGACAACTACGATAGCTGGAAAATCCAGGTAGAGGCACTTCTAGTAAGAAACGATTACTGGGAATACGTAAGCGGTGAGAAACCAAAACCGAAATCCACATCTGTAGCCGTTGATGGTGTATCATGGGAGGCTAGTGATAGAAAGGCTAAGTCTGAGTTGATACTGGCTATAGATCCGAGTGTAGTTCGTCACGTAAAAAAGGCGACGACTTCACGAGAGGTATGGTTGACGCTGGAGAGAATGTTTGCGTCCAAAGGGCCTGCGAAAAAGGCAACCCTGATGAAAAGGCTCATGTTACACAAGATGAGCGATAAGCAGAAAGTGAGCGAACATCTCGATTATTTCTTTGAGGCAGTGGACAAGCTCGAAGAGATGGATATCAAAATCCACGATGACCTGATAGCGATCATGCTATTGTATAGTTTGCCTACGTCATACGATAACTTTAGATGTGCTATCGAATCTAGAGATGAGCTTCCAAAACCAGAAAATCTGAGAATAAAAATTCTTGAAGAAGAAAATTCGAGAAGTAACCAGGTTGAGAGTATGGAAGGAGCAATGTATGTAGACAAACACAATCGGAATAGAGGGCACGGAACAGAAGCAACATTTAAATTTAAATGTTTTAAATGTCACAAATTTGGTCACAAAGCATCGGACTGTAAAGTGAAAAAACAACCTATGTCTGAAACTAAAAATGTAGAGTCGTGTACAAATGTTGAAACAGAAGCTTTTACCACTCATCAATTTTCAGATTCCTTCGCGGTTGATTGTAATCGTCGTCGTGAGGAATGGCTTTTCGATAGTGGATGTACTAGTCATATGTGCAACGACGTAGCAAGGTTTGATGAGGTATTGCCTTCATGTGATCAGCTAAAATTAGCCACCGATTCATTAGCAACAATACAAGGTAAGGGAGTCGTTAAGTTAACAGCATGTAATAATGATTGTACGCGTAATATTCAGTTGAAAGATACGTTGCTAGTTCCCGATTTACGTAGTAATTTAATTTCGATCGCGAAACTTACTGATAGCGGGCATACAGTTACGTTCAAAAGTGATTCAGCCCATGCAGTGAAAGATGATGAGGTCATGCTTACCGCTGACCGGCGCGGTGATTTATATTACTTAAAGAAATCAGGGAATGCATCAGTATCGGCAGTGTCAGGAAATAATGATTGTGATTTATTTGAATGGCATGAGCGTATGGGACATTTGAATGCTAGGGATTTAACTAAATTACTGAAAGAAAATGGTGTAAATTTTTCAAATATAAACTTGTATGATTGTGATGTGTGTGCTAAGGGAAAGATGACCAGATTGCCTTTTGCGAATTCCGGGAAACCCTGCAATGAGAAGTTGCGAATAATTTATTCCGATGTGGTCGGTCCAATGAGAGTTCGTTCGAATGGAGGAAATATTTATTTCGTGACTTTTGTCGATGATTGTACTCGGTGGTGCGAAGTTTTTATGTTGAAGAATAAGACTGACGTACTGAATAAGTTCAAGATTTTCAAGTGTCAGGTTGAAAATTTGACAGGTATGAAAATAAAATATTTTCATAGTGACAATGGCGGAGAATATAGAAATAAGCTTTTTGATAAATTTTTACAAGAAAATGGGATTACTCGGAGATTTACGACGCCATATACACCCCAAAGTAATGGGATTGCAGAGAGGATTAATCGCACACTTTTGGAAAAGGCACGGTGCATGCTTATATCGTCAGGATTACCGGCAAGTCCGCGTAAGGTATATAATATGATTGAAGTAGAGAATGAAGTAACAAGTGATTCTACGGATGACTTTGTTGATAGCATTGACTTTGCTGGAGCTATTGAGACAACGTTGAAAAATGCTTTGAATAGCGAAGATAAAGTGGATTGGGAAGAAGCTATTGCATCAGAAATAAGAAGCCTTGTGAAGAATGATGCATGGAAAATTGTTAAAAAGCCACCAAATCGTGATATCGTTGGATGTAGATATGTATTGACAACAAAGTTAAATGTTGATAAAACAGAGAAGAAGAAAGCTAGACTTGTTGCAAAAGGTTTTAGTCAAGTTCATGGAATTGATTATCATAAAACTTTTGCGCCAGTCGCTAAAATTGCAACTGTCCGATTGTTAGTGGCACTTGCTGCCGAAATGAGCATGGAGATAGATCAAATAGACATTAACACAGCTTACCTCAATGGAGACTTGTACGAAGAGATATATATGAAAGTTCCAGAGCTACTAGAAGAAAGTTTAGAAAAGCTAGTGAAGACCGATGAAGCTAATACCGATATAGGTCGAAGGGCAGAAAAAATGCTGAAAGACATAAAAGCGGGTGGTAATAGCTGTCTTTTGAAGAAATCTTTGTATGGACTAAAGCAAGCTGGCCGACAATGGAATATCAAACTTGATACAAAGTTGAAGGAGTTGGGACTTAAGCCAACAGTGAACGAACCATGCTTGTACCATAAAAATAACAAAGATGACCCAGACCTTTTCGTAGTAGTGTATGTCGATGACATTTTGATTGCGTCGCAAAAGAGAGCAGTCATAGACAAGTTCAAGTCAGACTTGAAGAAAAGATTCGAGTTGAAAGATTTTGGTACAGCAACGTTTTGTCTTGGAATCGATATTAAGAAAAATGGAAATGAATTTCATTTATCACAAGAGAGGTATATAAATGAAATTCTGAAGAAATATTCCATGGAGAACTGTAATCCTGTGAAAACCCCTATGGAGACAGGCAAACCAGTGATAAGTCAAAAAGAAAAAGTTGAAAGGAAATTCCCCTATAGAGAACTTATTGGAGCACTCATGTATTTAAGTATGTCAACTAGGTTAGACATAGCTAATGCTACAGCAAAACTAGCACAGTTTGCGGACAATCCGACGGAAATGCATTGGAAGGCCGCAAAGAGGATCCTTCGGTACTTAAAAGGTACATTACATTATGGTTTAATTTTTAAACCTACTGGAAAATGTATATATGGATATTCGGATGCCGACTGGGGTAATTGTACCGAAGATAGGCGATCATTTACTGGATATACTTTCGTTTTAGGTGGTGCGGGTATTTCCTGGTGTTCGCAAAAACAACGCATTGTGGCTACATCGACGTGTGAGGCTGAGTTCGTTAGTTTAGCGGAGGGTATGAAAGAGGCCGTGTATCTAGATAGTCTGATGAGAGAACTAGGCCTACACAAATTCTGTAAGGTAAGAATGCATGCTGATAACTTAAGTGCTATTTACCTTGCTGAGGATCATGGTGTTTATCACGCGAAGAGTAAGCACATCGACATAAGACACTTCTTTATTAGGGATGTACTGCGTGATAATACCAACATAACGTTGGAGCATTTGGCAACGGATAATATGCTGGCAGATATCCTCACCAAACCTTTGCCTCGCGTGAGACATGAGTTTCTTATAAATGAGCTAGGCTTGTGTTTGCTAAAGTGACTTTAAGAGAGTGTTAAGAGCATTCGTTGAGGGGGTGTGTTGGAGAAACACCTTCATGCTCTACACCTTATCCTTTATGGGTATAGAGGTTGACCTTTGATATCTGTCTAGATCTATTAAGTGACATGTTGTTTATCTTAGTTACAGTTTATTCAACTGTCTGAGTGTCGTTGTATCCTACTATTTTCTAAGTTCATTTAATACACGTTATATCCAAATTCCACTGTGCCTATCATTCTGCCAAGCTACCCCAACAAATGGATTATAAGATCATAGATATATTATATACAGGGTGCCACGGAAAGGGTTTACTAAGTCGACAGGGTGTGATTCTGTACATCGAAGGGGTCAACGTTATTTCCACGGTTTTTTGAATTTCGTACATTATTTCCTTTTTTTGACAAAAATTTTATACCTTTTTTTCTTCATATTCGTATTCTTTTCCATGTGTTCTTACATTATTATTATTGTTTAGAAAATTCAAAGGACACATCATATTTTTTTGTAATAATTTCATGACACAACACTGGTTTTGCTGAAACAACAAGTAAAAAACATTTGTTAAATATTTTGTAATGTTAAATAATACCAGAGCGTGTGTAAAAGAACACGAATAGAAAGAAAAATAGAAATCCAAATAATTGTTATTCACAAGCTGATCTCGGGGTCTAGAATCCCCCCTTTCGGCTTAGGACACCCTTTCCGTGGCACCCTGTATAATATTTTGTGTTACACTGGTATCATCGAATTTTATCGATTCGTTCGACATAATTTTTGGTTTTCAAAACGTTTATTTAACATTTCATTCGTCTGTTCTCCAGTTTCAGACTCGAATTTCAACCTTTTTCGTTCCGCTTGTGCATTGCATGCATTGTTGAAGCCTGTGTACCTATTCACAATCAGGCATTCTGGAAACTAGGTCAGAGGGGTCAAGTCTATGTCAGTCAGTGATTGAGTTTGATATGTCGAGTCTCCTCAGACTACGGACTGCGGTTTCTACAAACGTGCTACGGAATTGACGTCGTGGATGAGGATCCAACGGCTACGGAATTGACGTCAATTCCGTAGCACGTTTGTAGAAACCGCTCCGCGAAGTTTTTGCCGCGTATCAAGCCGTCGAGACAACAAGGAGTCGGCGCCGGGTGCTGTAACCAGGAAAGGAGACGGTTCGGCGTGTGTCGGTGACCGAGGGATTATCGCAACCGGGAGAAGACCCCAAACAAAGGAGGAGCCAGCAAAACGTCTGAACCAGTACCAAGCGTGAGAGGAGGGGAGCTTCTCTGTGTAACGGGAGGTTGTTCCGATGAGGAACCCGAGACATTGGCAATGTGTGATTGTGTAACATTGCTGTGACCTTGTTGTATTCTGTTACTGATATCAGTTTTTGTGAAGTTTTCACAAAAACTGATATCGTGCCTTTGTTCACATAAATTATCCTCGATACCATAACCGAGTAGCTATAGCTATTTATTATTTTCGCTTCACTCGCTAACTTCTCGTATTAATTTATAGCGACTCGTTAAGAACTTTTTTGTTTACTCTGTATATTGATCTAATTGTTTTCTACGGTAATAAATTACTGCCAACTTTTTGAAGTCGATGCGGATGAAAGATAAAGTCGCGGAAGTGTTTTCTGTGTTTTTTGCTTTGTTCTCAACTTTGTGGTACCTACCTACTTTGATCTGTTTTCGATTGCTTCTTTTCTTAGGGTTCCGTACCTCGAAAGGAAAAAAGGAACCTTTATCGGATATTATAGGATCACTTCGTTGTCCGTCTGTCTATCTGTCTGTCCGTCTGTCAATCCCCTTTTCTCAGGAACGCGTGAGGTATCGAGTTGAAATTAACATCAAATACAAGTCCGTAACCTCTTGGAGCCTCGAGATAAATTAAACTGGCAACGCAATCAAAAGCTACAGCCGTTTATGTCCGAACATTTTAAAATTTCTAAGAGAATTGCATGCACACAAAACCTTTAGGATACTTCCCGTATCCTAGAATCATGAAATTTGGTGAACAGCAAGGTACAATTAAAGGGATAAATCCGAAAACCATAAATTTGTTGTTAATTCACAAGTAAAATAATTTTTGATTCTCGCCCTGGTCCAAAACCTAGGCTAGGACAATTTAACCACAGAATGTCTTTGACCAAAACCTATAGGGTACCTACGTCCCGTTTATCTACGATCATGATATTTGCCAAGACACAAAGTCTGTAATTATACGGAACCCTAAGGGCGCGAGTCCGACTCGCATTTGACGTTTTACTTACCTACTACACTGTAAGTTTTCCGTAAACGAACTATGGGCTATTTTTGGTGCTAAGTTAGCACTGCAAACTCTATCTCTAGTCTTTAAATTTAGCCGTGGAGTATGTAATTAAACATCGAATGGACAGAACATAGTTTATCCTATCTATTTCCGGAGTACCTATTACAATCCACGTTGTAAATCCGGTCGTCGGTATCTATACAACTGAGGGGCAAGTCTATTTTACGTTAGTTACGTAGGTTCCTTCAATTTGGTGAAGCGCCTTTATCGTGCGGATAGGAAACTACGCAAATTCCAAATAAAAAATGTAATATTGTATTAAGTATATCAGTATTATGGGGACTGGATGACTGACATACTAGGATCATCTAGCCCCAAGCAGTACAGTTTCTAGCAGTATATATTTGCTGAGATCCCTGATAGTTATACATGTCATATGTTAGGTACCCACTGGAAATGACGTTTCACTGGAAGTTTTCTCATTTAAACTTATTCTCTTTATCGTGCAAAGTTATTTACAGCTTTATTAAATTACTTGATAATTTCAATGGCTGACGATCTTGCGTGACTTATTTATTGTTTTCAACTTGGGGAAAAACGCGGCTCCGTAAAAATCCGGATTTTAATCTTTATTCGGAGTTTTCTGTAATACCTCGCCGCGATCCGAATATCGTGGGGACTTAAAGTAATCGGATTTACTGGTGGCTTCTGAATGAAATGGACGCTGTTAATATTTTTTTTATTTATGGTGTTGCTAGCTAACTTTATTAGAGTTTTGAAAGCAAGATTAAGTTCACCTATTTTTGAGGTAAATATAAAATACATTTATTTAGCCTTACAAGAACCAACTAGGTACCTATGTTGTAAAAATATGTATAATGAAATATTATCTTATCTTCGTACAGTATAATTCATTAGTAGATGGGATGATCGTTATATCGAGGTGCCAAGATGTCTCCAAAGCCGTCACCATGAGTGTCCAAGTACAGGGCCAGCAGTCTAAACCCATCGATATCCGGCAGGGAACCTAAGTTATCGATATAGCTCAAAGAATTGGCGGAATGAAGCGGCATGGGCCGGTCCATCTTGTGAAAAACCGATAGCCTATCCAAGCCTATCAAAAATAGATAGGAGTAAACGTGTTCTTGGAGACCGCGACTCGGCCAACGTAGTGTAGGACGCCTTCAGCCAGGTGGAATGACGACCTGCGAAAGATGCTGGATGCGGCAAGCTGAAGACAGGGCGCTGTGGCACGGTAATAATATCTATAGGATAATATTACCGTGGCTGTGGCGCTCATTAGGGGAGGCCTATGGCCAGCAGTAGACTAATACATGTAAGTTGATGATTATGTTGATGATGAAAAGAATTGTTACCGACTGATTTTTGTAAATTCAGTCTACGCTACAATCCTCTGATTCATCCTAATCCGATTTCTTATCTCAATTAGAACGTGGTCTCAATATAAATCTCCAAACGTCAGATAACAGATATTGAATTAATTTTATCTGTCTCTTTTCCTAAAGACTTTTGAATGGAACTCTTCGTAACTTATTTTATGAAATGCCCTATCTCTCTCAAACTAATTGAACGAACTCTATCCCCTGGCAATTATTAAAGAATGAGAAAAGTTTGCCTTGGGCCGACACACTCATGCTGGGTTTTCATTATATTGTTGGCAATTTATCTGTTTCGAGGCCGTTTACACTGAGCAGTAATTTCATTTTATTTATTGGTACAACCACAAAGAGTTTAGGAGATACACATATCTGTGAGGAGATACAAGTTCCGACTTAAGCAATTAGGATTAGGTGATATTCCTATGCACAACAGTTACTTACCTAAAATACAGTTTTTTTAGAAATACAGCGTAGGTAAAATTATTAAAATGTTTTGACGTGACAACGTCTTATAATTCTATAGAGCCGGCTGCACGCACGAAAAAACATGACGTCATGCGGCGTTACCTAGCTATGACGTCATCCGGCGTTACCTCGCTCTGAGGCGTTCCATGTAAGGCTTGAAGTGCAAACGAGAGCGCTCGACATCCGTCTCTCTCCTACTTGAGTGAGCGATGCGTCTGCGTTGTCACGTTCAACTATCGTCAGTAAACCGACTTTACAGACAACCAATTTTTTTAATTTTTACAGAGTTTTCATCCGTGCCTTTTTAGTTTGACTGTACGAAAGAAAATGGTTTTTCTGTTTTAGTGCAAGTTCAAGGCTTTCGTACCTTCAAACAATTGAGCTAACTGCAGACTGTTGCAAACAGTCTACAGGTACCTCAAATTATCCAGTCGGTATACCATATTAATACCTACCTATTCTTTTTTTTCAAATAGGTATTTCGAACTTAATGTCAACCATTTTCCTCTTATCAAGGCTCTCAGTTTTCCGAAAAGCCCAGTCAAAATTCATTTTCACTCAACTCAACTCAACAGCCTGTATTGGTTCACTACTGGACGCAGGCCTCCCCCTGATAAGCGCCTTATTGGCTTTTATCACATGGGGGGTAATGCCCATAATCCCCACGCTGGGCATGCGGGTTGGGTATCGCAGATCGGTGGTAGAATGGTTCTGCAGGGGCGCTGCTGCCCGCCCCCGGTGGATATCCCTTAGTCACCTCTTACGACACCCGCGGGAACAGTTGGGGTGGTGAAAATTCTAAGCCGGCACCACACAGCGAGTCAAATTGTAGTGAAAATTCATTTTCACTAGAAGTACACAATTAAAAGCTTTCGTTTTTTAACAATACGAGTGTCACGTGCCTAGTTTGGTTAATTAGCTCGTCCTCCAATTTAATCAACCCCGCTTCAACAGTTTAACTAACACCCACAGAACAACTATAGTTACACTAACACCTACATTTATTTGCTTACCCAAGCAACTAACGAACCCGAACAGTTCGAGTCATTTGTCCAAATCGAATCACAGTTTTTCCAAGAGATTTTTTTTCCGAAAAACGTCAGATAGTAAAATTAGAACGTGCCCGTTTTAGATTTGAAATGCCGCAAAAAATAGAGGAACGGAACGATTTCAACCCTTTTGCCTTGAGATACAGACTAACCGGTGGATTAAGAACAGTGGCAGTGGAACACTGAATTAGAACAAAGGGTTGTCACCATTCCACAGCTCAATAAAGTTTAATCAGGGCTGACAAGCGAATGCAACTTACGTTCTCGTTTGTTTTCTCGAGCAAAAACAAGGTTTGCCTTTGGCGTGTTTGCCAGAAGGTACTGCCTGCTGAAATTACAATGTAGAATTGGAAACCGTTTTGGTTACTTTATGTTAGCTACGTAAGTACGTAGGTTACTTTACGTTTATCAATCGAAGATTATAATATTACCTACTAGTTGCTGCCCGCTGCTTCGCACGCGTTGTTTCTATGGAAACGCTTAAAGGTGATTTTTATCCCATGGAAACTGATTTATGGGATAAAAAGTAGCCTATGTTTTATTCCAGGCCTAGAATTATCTGTATACAAAATTTCAGCTCGATCTGTTTAGTAGTTTAGGCGTGAAGAGGTAACAAACATCCATCCATCTATACATCCATCCAAATTTTCGCATTTATAATATTAGTGTGATATTAGCGTGATCACCAACACCTTATTTCTTACATGATATTAATTTACAGTTTAAAATTTGACATGTCTAAGTGCTTATTTTGTAAGCCTAAAGAGATAAATTTATTTAAGGGCTAGATGATGCTGTGTGGATTGTCCAGCGTTATAATTATTACTAGCGACCCGGCCCGGCTTCGCACGGGTGCAATAAAATACTACTATTACTATTATTATACATATTATGATTTCTCAATCAAAGAGCAAAGAGTTTTCATTCAAAGAAATTAGACCGAACCACTACGATCAAGGAGTATTTATATACCCTGGGGAGCGATTTCTTCCGTCCATGGTACCAAGACCGAACCATAGACATGTTTATACTTAATTGACATGTTTACTTTGCAACGCCGTTACAATTTTTTTAGCAATTTATTCATTTTCATATTGAAACTACTCGATAATCCGAATTTTCCGCCTATAAGTTGTCGACTCGGATTGAAAACTTTTTACGCTCTTCAATAATTTAATGTGCATTTCGTTCGAGTCTACCGTAGACCGGTCCGAAATTATTAATATAGATTATTGAAATCTGATAGTCTAATAGACTAGCCCGTAGGTAGGTAGCTTAGAACAAACAAACACAGTTCACTTCAGGTATGCACAAAGATCAGCCGACCTCGGTCGGACCCCAACGTGCTCCTATGTAGAGTCAGTCAATACTCATTTAAATTGCAACTCAGTTTGCGTAGGCCATTTTGACTATTCTCTGTGTTGTGATGGCTGGAGCTAGGTTATAGCATAGTGTGAACCATCAACAAAAAGAAAAGAAAACCCTATGGTATAAGGAAATGCCTCATTGACGAAGGAACAAAGCTTTGCATGGTTACCTCAGCCATGTTTTGCCATGAGATATATTTTCTCATTGGTAGATCTCACAATGCCGCCATTTTTTTCATAAAATACGTAGACAAGTTTAAATTGTGGAGATAGACCATATCCATAGTAGGTACCTATTATTGACCATCAACCATTTACGTAGTTCCCAAAGAAGAAAAAATGTTTTTGATATTGTACGCACTAAGTATATATGTACCTACATCATCGTCATCATCAACCTACGTTAGTCCACTGCTGGACATAGGCCTCCCCTAATGAGCGCCATAGCGCCCTGTCTTCAGCTTTCCGCATCCAGCGTCTGCCTGCAGTCTTTCGCAGGTCGTCATCCATATGTCTATATACACCGGTATAATTAAACATAGCCTGTACCTATGTTAAATTTCACGTACCTACCTACATCTAGGTCTACATTGGATCCTAACATAAACTCCAATTGCTTACGACTACACTGCATAGGCAAGCAGAGGTATGTCTAAGTGTCTGTTCAAAGTTACCACTGTCGGTAGTTTACACCTCAAGTAACGAACGACGACGCGACGGTTCGGGAAACGAACCTGCGAATTTAAAGTTTCTGAACTAAGTGGTAAGGTACCTACCTACACCCAAAATGAACTAATCGTTGTAGATTTCCCTTTAAACCTTTTGAAATGCATAACAGATAAAAATAAGCATAAAATAATCCCCTTTTAGCCCACAAGCAATTATCAGACCGTTTACTTTTATAACCATAGATCTTCAAAATGGCGGATTCCCTCAAAATGGCCGCTATTTAACGCACGACTTCATTTCTAATTTCCAATTTTCCGTCATTGTTCCTACGAAATTAGTATTTGATTGCTTCGGAGCATAATCATCGATTTTAATATTAACCGAAGGAGAGTAGATTTCGGTCGAGTGAATCCTTATTAAAATTGGTTTTAAATGTCTTAACATCGATTTGCTGAATAAGATTTCGTTCTTAGCTTTTTTATGTATCTTTCGCGTTTACTTTGCCTGAGGTAGCTAAAGAGTAATTATAAAAATATTCGTATTTGTACAGAGCACGGGACCACCCAAAAGTGTCTACAATCTGCAGTTAGCAGTTAGCTCAGCACATGATGAGCCAATGCCTATTTCGGCACAGGGTCATGGGGGCAAAGCTCGATTTGAAGGCCAACATTTGTTTTTAATTTAGCTCCTTATTCTTTGTTTGGTTTTGTATGTTTTATATGTGTGTAAAAAATGCTATTGTATTCTATTCTAATTCAGTTAGCCGTTTTGTAAACTTCTTAGGAAAAAACTTTACTAAAAAGTTTTACTCAATAAACCCAAGTTCCATACTAAGTAGGTACCCATTTATTATTTGGATCTACCCATTAGATCCAAATCTTTCCAATATAGCGTATCTATCCCTTTATTTCGCTCTGCTTCACACTCGATAAAATACCATAATGATCAAAATTTCACAAAACATTGAACTTGTGCTTCGAATTATTTTTAATCTAAATTCCACCCGTGCCCTTCTTTTGTGTTGGATTGCCCCATAGCCCCTTATCATAGTATCACATTATATTGGATTCTGGAAGTTCGTTCCACATGAATAATAATTGGGAAAAATCTTGGAAAAATAATGGGAACAAATTCGAAGAACAAGACATTAAGGTCCTGGAATTTGATCTACGGTTAAGTGAGATAAGACGAGAAAGGAAGGTAGATCTACGTCATAGGCGTTGAAATTAATTCAATTTATTTGGAAATATCAAAAAATAATTCCGTATTTCACAGGAAGATGTATGAAAACGAAACGCACTTTGACAAGAAATTCCGCCCCAACACCTCAAACGAGACCGCATAGACCTTCGTTATTGGACCTGAAGTAGAAAAAAGAGAATTTCCCTAGAAAGAGGATAACGCTGAAATTCTGCACTTTATACGGAAGTCTTTTCAATACAAGAGTAGTTTTGTAAATGCCAGACTATAAAAGAACAGCTTGTGCATTTCCAAATTTCACTTTGATTATAACTTATTTATAACAAGGAT
This sequence comes from Eupithecia subfuscata, assembly GCA_963564075.1. Taxonomy (NCBI): domain Eukaryota; kingdom Metazoa; phylum Arthropoda; class Insecta; order Lepidoptera; family Geometridae; genus Eupithecia; species Eupithecia subfuscata. The sequence continues at coordinate 15,996,584 of OY751099.1, read as the reverse complement.
TACAAAACAATTAGAGTGTTGTATTCAAAAGTTTCCATTTAATATTCATCGGAAAAAGTCCGAATTGCGTTGTTTTCAGATTTTGTGATCACAGGCGTTGTTCGATGCAGCTTGAGCTAGTTTATGATATTTTCAGAGCAACGCCATTATAAAAACAACACCACTTTTGCGGCAATTTTAGAAGTACAGCAAAAATAAACAACCTTCACTTATTTTACTACATATTCTTACTCACTGATAAACATAAATAACAGATGAATTTTATACAACATGCAAAATTTATCTCGTAACTTAGGAACGGCTGCACCAATTTTTGTCAAGATAACTAAGAACACTCCTAAAATACTTGCTTTATTACAAATAAGACTAGATAAAAATCAGTTTATTTATTTCGGAGATATATGAGAAATTTTTGATCTGAGCACCCTTTTCCCTTGAGTTAGGGGTAATAAGTTAACCAACTACATAGGTCCTTCACACTGTGACTATAGTGCGGGCAAAGAGGTAAAGTGAATGTTTAACTCTACTTCGAACGCTATCTACGAAAGTGGATAGATAGTGCATGGAAGAACTTAGCATAATGTTTGTTCGCGTCTAGTTACGAGGAAATGCAACAATTTCCTTTAAATGCAGTTGTTACTTTGTACGTGGAATGCCTTTAGACTCGAACCGAGCCCTAAGCACACCGCAGGTTAGGAAGGTATGTTTTCTTTGTAGTTTTTCTCAAGTAGGTATTTACAGAAGGAGGGTCCAGCTAGGCTGGGCAGCGTTTGTGAAACTACGTTGAGTCTTCTCGTCATCCACACCGCAATGCTCGAAAACTAAAGTATTGAAAACCCGTCATGACATGACCTACAGAGCTGAGACGTGGACACTCACGGTAGGGCTGGTCCACCAGTTCAAAGTTACTCAGCGAGCTATGGAAAGAGCTATGCTGAAGTTTCTCTGAAGGATAGAATTCGTAACGAATACATCCGACGGAGAACCAAAGTTATCGTTATCGACATAGCTCAAAGAATTAGCAAACTGAAGTGGCAGTGGGCCGGTCATATCTTGCGAAGAACCGACAAACACTGGGGTAAACGTGTTCTTAAGTGGAGACCGTGACTCGGCAAACGTAGTTCAGGACGCCCTCCGGCCAGGTGGGATGACGATCTGCGAAAGACTGCAGGCAGATGCTGGATGAAGGCCTATGCCCAGCAGTGGACTAATATAGGATAATGATGAGATATTTACATAGTTGGTTATGGCAACCACGTGCGTGTAGATAAATCTATATTTATCCAAAAATATCGTGTAAAGCAAATAAAGGTACGATATTTTAGGTCGTTCTAATTAGTACGCCGTAGCAAGTAACGAGACAAGTAAGGAGACGTGCCGTCGTGGCGACGGCACGGCGGCGGCGCGCCATAGCAGGTATTGGCTACGGTGTAGCAGGTAACGGCTACGGCGTAGCAGGTAACGGCTACGGCGTAGCAGGTAACGGCTACGGCGTAGCAGGTAACGGCTACGGTGTAGCTGGTGATCGCGACGGCTAAGGGCAGATTGCCGATTTAGGTGGCCATAAATCGATTTAGTAAAAATGACGCTAGTCGTAAAATAAGGCTGAATAAGTTTAGAACAATTTAATAGACAACCCCATACTTCCATGGGTTAACCTAAATATGTACCCCATTACGCGCGTACAGTAAAAATGGATAATAATAAAGACGATGTAGCTTATATAAAAGCCCTAAAGTAATTTTGGACGCCTTAATCTATAATATGCCCGTGTAGCAAATAGCTGCGTGAATATATAGTAGGTATTGTTTTTAATATTTTTTTCTAATTTATGCTACGCCGTCGTAGCAGGCATCAGCTACAACGTAGCAGGCATAGTAATGCTAAGTTTATAAATTTAATACGCAACACAATTGTTTTGTTGATAATAAGAGACGGCAATATTTTTAGTAGGTATTATTAGTTTAGATTTTGTGCCAACTGAATCCACACTAGTACGAAACCTCACATAGACATAACATAACTTACCCTTCCCCTTAAAAACTAGACGCAAAGGCCAACAAAAAGATATCATGGTAAGATGGACTGCAAGCAAATGTTTCCCACTTACATCAAGCAAGTAATTTCCCATCTCCCGACCAAGCAACAACTCTCTATACTCGTAAACCGATACACATAAGTCCCTATTCCCTGTCCCACAGACAAGGCAATAAGTTTTCACATATATGACGTCACCAGTCGCAAAGGCAACGTTTGGAGCCTAGTGGAATCGGAGTATTTATATTTACTGATATTGATACGGAAGCTACGACCATTGCTTGAACTTTTGCTGACAAGACAGGCAATAGCAGGAGATAGGATAACGCCAAACAATGAAATCATGATTTAAGAAATGTAAAAAAACTAGAAGCTTTTGTTGTAATTTCTATGTATCTACGTAACTACGTATACACTATTGATTGTCGACTTATAGAAGATAATTCGGGTATAAAAAAAATGGGCATCAAGATGATTTTTTCTGACTGTCATTTTATTGAAAGTGAAACAAACCGCTTTTATATTTTATCAGATTGAACGTTACGAGAGCCTGAAACTTCATTGATTTTAAATGTGTTAGTACCTACCTAGGACTAGCTTAGCTGAAGACGCAATTATTGCCTACTTCTTATCCAAGTACTTTGGTACTGTAATTTTTTTGGCATTGCTTTCTACAGTCCAATAGAAATGCCAAGAAAAGCTTCTAAAAGTTTTTCATGGTGTCATTTTGTGTTGGATGACATTTAATAACATTTTGTGGAGGACGATAATAAAAATAAAGACGCCAAGACTGTATGAAGATGAATTTCCATTTCATCGTAGACCTTTCAAGGAGCCCTACGTAACTGCAATAAGGCATACGACAGGGCTGCCAAATTTCCCCCGAGCCCTATACACCACATCCGCGAAGAATAACGCGACTGAATGCAAAATGAAAATTATCATACAAATTCGCAGCCTTGTATGAACAGTAGGTAAAGGTACCTACTGTACCACTGTCGTCCGTGTAAGTATGCAAAAATATGTAAGGAGAACGCCTTTGCCTTTCAGATGTTAAGGCAAAATACGGAATATCGGCTAACACTAGGGCCATGAAACAAACGAGCGAATGAATGCTCTCTTACTGTTTTGAAGCCTCCCAGCCAGCAAAGGTTGCTAGCAGTGTTATGTATATACTCAGAGTGAATTAGTAATAGCCGTTCTCACTAAAAGGCTCTGTATTCTATTAACGATTAGGGTGCCAGACAGTATATTTAAACGACTTCAGAAAAGGAGGTTCTCTCTCAATTCGGCTGTAAGTTTTATTTAAAGTAGGTATGTATGTTACTTGATATCTCCTGTGGTTAACCGATTTTACTGCTTCTCTCACTATTATACAGAAAATGATTCCGAAATGGTACCATAAAAATGATATTCCCGAGGGATTCGTATTTACCCCGTCAAGCTTAAAAAACAACATAATACTTTGGAAAAATTACGACTAGAAACAAACAATAGCATTTGAAGTCGTTCTTTAGTTTTTTCAAAACAATTAAATTATTATTATTTGGACTCAAAAAAACAAACGCAAACATTATTAATTAAACTAAAGGCGAAGAAATAGAACAAGAACGTTCTTTTATTCTGTTATAAACTATACGAACAGGTTTCTTTTTTTAATTTTATCGATTTTTGGTAAACTAAATAGAAGGAATTTATTTCCGGTAGCAAAACTTCGTGGCCCTTATGGAAGTATTTCCCACGCGTAAATTTTCAGCGGGCAATTTGCATTTGTTATGTAAATAATTGTGGGGTTCCTATTGTTGCCTGTTTGTGTGCACTAAACTCGAAACGGTGTTTTTCTTACAAACTCTCCTTTCATCTACCCCCATTTCATATTTCAAACAGAAATGGGGCTGCTTATCTATTGTGCTTATTGTATGTAACCTAAGTCTTGTGCGCTGCTCTAAAGTTATGAGTTTGCTCTACTTCGGTAAAAAAACAGTAAGAAACATCGATTTAAATTAAATTCGGAGATTGGGTGCTCCTCGAAAATGGAAGGCTCAAATTAGCTGCAATCAGATCCACCCGCCTCAGTCATAGTCGGACCGGCGGCGCCGCCGGCGTTCGTGTTTCGTGTGCGTATTATTGTCTCGGTCGCACTTCGGTCTTTTTATTTATTTATTTATTTATCGTACAAAACACATCACAATCACTTTCATATTATGAGGTTACTTAAAGCTAGATCAAAACTTGATTGCAACATAAACATATGTACGTACTGCTATAATATAAATATATATCGAGTAAGTAGAGTTATTATATTACTATCTATTACAGGTTGTTGAAACAAGACAGTAAAAATGGTATTAAAAAATTATTACGAATTACGGTAGCAAAGATTAGATATGGATAACATGCTATATTATTGTATATACCATGTATGTTGTACTATGTACTTGAACTCGATTTCATTTCTTGGAAATTGATTTGGAGGATCTCTTTTAAAATTTTAATGAACTGACCTAATCTTGGAATAAATATGTCGGTCTTTCCATGTTTGTTGTTCATTAGTTAGTTAGATATATACATATTGCAAAAGATAGGAAATAGCGTGTCTTTGTGTTTAGTTGTGACGACCTCTATGGCGCAGCGGGCGAAGGTCCGCCTGCGACGCAGGAGGTTGCGGGTTCGATTCCCGCCTCGGGACAAATGTTTGTACGATCTGCAGATATTTGTTCAGGGGTTCTGGATGTTTTTCTATGTATAATGAAAAATATTTATCTATGTAGTGTATTGTATTATGTATATCAGTTATCTAGTACCCATAACACAAGTTCTGCTTAGCTTGGGGCTAGATAATGCTGTGTGAATTGTCTAGCATTATTTATTTATTATTTATTATTTAAAAGTTGTAATACAACACACATTTGTTGAGTTAGCGCTGGGAGAATGTACCATATCTACCGAATTTTACCTATAGTATATATTTTACCTATAGTATAACTTATACTTAGGTACTCATGTACCTAAGTATAAGTTTTGTGACCAAACCTAACAACCTAAATCGTAATAAAATTCTGTCACTACGATCGGTAGCATAAATTGCTCCAAGACTCTACTGTGGGCACTTAAATGCCCTACTGCATAACGAATGGGTACCTACTGAGACTGGCTAAAATAGACTTATGAGTTGGGAAGTGATCAATAAACAAGCCAGTGTTTGTCGAAATGCGGTGCTTTATCCATACGATAGTTTAGGTACTCATAGTTTCCAGTAGGTGTAGGGATTTATAGATTTTGGTCCTAACATCGGACCACTTTGTTTGTTCGTTTCAACGTCTCGGCGCACAATGAAAGTTATACATTCCTATAGGTACTATTTAGATAGAGGATATAATGCCATATAGCGTCCTGGTAACGGCAGCGGGCGTAATGGTTTCTGAGATATTCATATGCTATGAATTTCACATAAGATACATTAATTTTTTTATTTGTATAAGTATCTGCTAACTTTCATTGGACGCCGCGAGTTTGAAAAAAAAACAAAGCAGTGGCTTATGTTAGCCTTTAAACAAAAATCGTCAAATCCTTTTTTAACCGCCTAGCCTCCTCTATGCCTCGTACCTTTAATAATAATAATAATATGATTTTATTTCAGACACTTGATCCATATACAATTGCATTTAAGGAATAAAATAGTCAGGTAAGTAGGTACACAATAAAATAACAACAAATTAAAAAATAAATACTTAAAAATACGTACTTTAAGTCAGAAGTAAGTAACATAATGATTTACTGGTGCCATCGTTGCCTTCCATGCGGTTTTCGGATGCCGATCTGATAATCTAATGGCTCGCCGCCTCGTAGACAAAAGTAGAGAGGAAAGTTGAAATGGGACTTGACGGGCAGTTATCAACCTACTTTGCTACTAGATCCAGGGCAGCTGCATGGAAACGTTTTTCAAGAAACTAACTTTGAAAGCTTTTTACTTGTTCACTTGCGTCCTTAAGTTTAGGTAGCTACCATTACCAGTACTTCTCTGGATAAGTATAGGTACCTAAACAGAATATATAAACTTATTCAAGCGATTATCTGTTAGGGGCCCTAACAGATAACCGCTTGGATAAGTTTATACTAAGGGCAAACTTTTTAGCGTAGTGTTGCAATTTCTCAATAGGACCGTAGCACCTCCCCTCCACAAAATGGTTTATCTCTACCTATCTTTAGTGTCGAAAAGAAAGTTACGGGAGTCGGGCCACCGCGCGGTGCTGCATTTTTAACCACCTTCAAACGACTTCATTGCTACATCCATGTGTCATCACATCACACTCGAATTTTAACTAGATGTCGCCACTAGAAGAATTTAAATACGGTTTATAATTTTTTAAAACACACCAAATGATGTTATCTTTAAATTGTTTACAGAAACACAGCTTCTGACAGCTTCGATCCTGTGATCGAAGCTGTCAAAATTTTAAAAGGTTGACAGCCACTGTGCCCTGGCGCAAGCGTCAAGTGCGAGTCGAATAATTCCTTGAGATGAAAACGCTCCGGAACCTACGCCAGAGCAATGCCACTTTCGCGACAAGCATGCGGAAATCTTGTAGGTAGGTACCATAAACTATTAGCTCTCTCGGCTCTCTCGTATTTCGCACGGAACTAATATGGCACCCTACGAACTTTACGGTTTAATAAAGTTTTTGGTTCGAACCGCTGAGCAGAGAAGCTTTAATAAATGAGTTAGCAAAAATAATAAAATAATCAAGAGCCTGTTTACGCATTAAGATTTTCGCAGGCGAGTGAACACGGGTAAAATCTTCAAGAAGTTAAATTACGACTCGTACGAAACGCCCCGAAGAATAGGTACAAAGACCGACTAAAATGAGTCGACCAGACTTATCTGTTGCTTTGTAAGTAGGATGTTAAAGTGATTCGCAAACAAAAAGTCCCCTCGCGGAGGTCCTTAAATGCAATAACATGTACCTATATTTGCGAATAAAATAAAAGCTTTGCCCAGCATGTGCAAATTTCCCCACTGGGAGACCGCATCTTTATGATACATGAACCAGCAGGGCCGCACTGAACGTAGAGATTTTTTTAAAAAGCTGTCGCGATTGTTTGAATTAAATCTTGTATCTATCCTTTGTTCGCACATGTACCCACTTTTACAATTTTGTCTCTCTCTCCCAATAAGGTTTGCTGGAAGATAACTCTTTATAGGGTTAAGCTCGCCTTTGCCATTTTTTCCTGGTAAATGTTCTATTTGTACCAATTTTGTACAATAAAGAATTATGAATTATGAATTGTCTATTGTTGTGCGTATACCTACTGAAGGCCTTTAAAAAGCGGTAGATCAATAGATAGTGCTAAATTAACAAAACTGTTGGGTTTCGAACTAGATCCAGCCCTAACTTGGAAAAACCATATAGACTCTACCTGTACTAAAATGGCTAAGGGCATATATGCTCTAAAACAACTGGGTCCAATGACATCCCAATTAAATCTCAAAGACATTTATTACTCATTTATACACTCTATAATTAGTTATGGTATTATACTGTGGGGCAACTCTACCGACTGTGAAAGAGTTTTAAAAATGCAGGAACGTGCAATTAGGGTGCTGGTTAGCGCCAAATTTAAAGACTCATGTAGAGAACATTTCAAAAACCTGAAAATACTAACCTCTGCCTCATTATACATCTATGAAATTTTTAAGTTTGTAATACAAAATATGTCTCAATTTAAGATAAGAGGGAGCCAAAGCAAATACAGTAACAGACATCAAATGTACTTAGAGGCAACTGCCCATAGACTCGGATACATCTCTAAAAAGCAGCCGGAAGTTATTGGCCCTAAACTTTTTAACAAACTTCCATTGTGTATTCGACTCATAAATTGTGAACAATCATTTTTAAATAATGTGAAACTTCTTCTGCTAGATAAAACCATTATACCTACTCTGTAAGTGAATTTTTAGGCAATGACTATAAACAATTCGTAATTCCTCAACGACGAACCTTTTCCTGATCTCTACATGCCTAATTCAAACTAATTTATGTAATTCAATTTATACCTAATTTTACTTGACAAGAAACTGATAACACCTAGCTTTAGCTTAACATTGAGTTAACCACTGTTATTGTGTATTTCTTTTTCAATAAATGTTTTCATTTCATTTCATTTCATTTCTAGATTTATGAGGTCAGCGTGGATAATCGTATTAAAAACAAAAGTCAATCGTAACATCTTTTAAATAATTATCTATATATAATTGAGTAGGTGGTCATCTCATCCACGCAAACTCATCCACTTCGGATGAGTTATGGCTGTATCTGGGGGCAATATATTTGTGGGACCAATATGGTATGTTTAGTGTACTGTGTAGGTAGGTAGGTACTCTTACTTCCGCATTCGGACTCGGTTTTGGTCCATTAAGCATGTTATTGTATTTGTGCTAGCATAGTCAGCCTAACTCCGTCCAGAAGCGCAGAATCTTACTGCGATCTTCGCAGCTGATAAGCACCTTATTGGCTTTTATCCCATGGAGGTTAGTGCCCATAATCTCCACGCTGGGCATGCGGGTTTGGGACCGCAGTTCGGTGGTAGAATTGTTCTGCAGGGGGCGCTGCTGCCAGCCCCGGTTGATATCCGATAATCGTCTCTTACGACACCCGCGGGAAGAATTGGGGTGGTGTAAATTCTAAACCGGCACCACACAGCTCGTTAATAACTTACAGTACTTTTCAGTCTGTGGGTCCATTAGAAATAAATGTAAAGGGAAAGTACCTAACAAACTCTCTAGTCTGTTACCTATTTATTAACGACTAAACGCATCAGCATGTTTCCTGAGGGATAGATATTATCTATATATATAGTATCACGGCACATCGGCACATACATAGGTAAGCTAGGTAGGTACCTACTTTTGATTCCAAAATAAATCGTGCATGGCCGCAGATAATTATTTTTATAAAACCAAGGTGGCTAACAAGCAAGCGGTTACCGCAGCCTATGGATGCCTGCAACATCAGGGACATTATACGCGCATTGCCGGCCCTTTAAATGTCTTTGGGGAATCTTCTTGAACAACCCATTATATAGTCCTGAGGGAAAACCTAGGCAGGGAGATCATTCCACAACCTGGGTGCTCGCGGGAGGAAATTCCTTACGAACCTTACAGTCCGCGAACTAAAAATCCCTAATGTCCGATACATTAGGGCCCTTTAGTTCGCGGATAGTCATATTCTATTTTATATAGGGTGGAAAAAACAATGGGCCCTAAGGGAAAATCACTTTAAATCCTTATGATAGATGATTTAACGTACATAGGTACTTATAGGAAACATTCCTTTATTTTAAAAAAAAACTGTTTTCAAAAAAAATCGAAAATTCGCTTGCCTCACCTGGGAATCGAACTAGCTAAAAATTCAAAATATAAGCACTCCCTATTTTAGTCTAGTACTAATCGATAGGATCAATGTTCAGGATAAAATCTCTCTAAGTAAACATTTGGTCTAAGAAATAAAACAGATCATGAAATCTAATATTCATTTTATTTTATCATCAATTCTAATACGAAGGACACGTAAATATGAATAGTAGATTGTTAGCCTAGGGTTGAAAAGAATCAATTCCCGAGGTAGTTAGACGGATATTTCGCTTGAACTCATTTTTAATAATTCAATTCAAATCTTAGCACAAAAGTCCGTCACAGATACATACATAACAGATTTTAGTATCCCGCCAATTTGTGTTGACTTTTTAAATTTTAAATATGGAACTGGCCGCTCGCCGCGTAATTGTCGCGGCACTCGCGGTTTATTCCGCTCAAAGAAGTTTGCGCTAAATTCACACTGGCTGTTTAGAAAGGCATGAAATTTTTTAAATTAGTTTTTTTTTACATAAAACTTTTCACAGCTGACAGCAGTTCTATTTTTAAAGTTCATTCCGGCCCGAGGGTCGGAATGAATTTGTATGAGTTTTTCCCTCCCTATGAAAGGAAAGCAGCATTTTCCACCCAATAATCAGATCAAAACAACACTACTTTCCGAGTATGAGAAATGAAAAGAAAATTATTACTAAGCAAGACACTTTAATAATTTAACTGATAAGTTGTTCGAAATGAGACCCCGCGTTTCGGATACACATATTTTGTATTTTTTGAAACTACACGTCGTGTAGTCTTCTACAAATTATTGTGGTTAATGCTCCTATTAACATTTTCTGTGTTCTAGTCTCATAAAACTTTTTGTGAAGGACATTTTTTAGAGATAAAATAGCAATCTTGTACTTCATACAATGTCTTTGGATGTTAAGAAATAACTGGGTACCTATAAGAAAATTATAAGATGTCTTTTATACAAAACTTTTTCTTTTTAACCAATTTGCGTTGTTAGCTTACGTCTAGCCATTATTTGCTACACGCTGTGGCACCCACAGAAAAAAGAAAACTAATCACTAGACCTAAGACTTCGTTATGTCAAAATTTCATGTGTTGTCATTTTCTGTAAATAGTCCTTAAATAAAGAACAATGGCAACTTTCCCTTATGGTCTGTCCCAAAAATTTGAGGAAAGATAAGAAATATACCATTCGATTCATCTCAAAATTTTAAGGAACTCTGCATTTTTAGTTTTTCCGAGATTATTCCAGAAAAAATTAAATATTTTTTTGAAAATTGGCAGAATAATTTCTTAACCTTGGTTCATCTCTTCATTGCAAATGGCGGCGGGGTGACAAAAAAGGTTTCAATTCTAGAGGTTAGTTTCAGGTTAGGGGCAGGATTAAAACCAACCTCCTTTTTTCAGTTGGTAGGTAGAATAGAGTAGGTTTATCGCCCATGGACGAAAATAGCTAGGTCTTAGGCCCTACTACATTTTTGGATAGAGATTTCCTAACTTTGTATGTAGGTAGTACCCTTAGCCTATACCTACCTAGCCCAGCCTTACCTAAACCAGCTCAGGTGTATTGACGCGGCTTTACAATGCGTTCCAAGAACGTCGCCTACCTGTTCAAATAAAATTGATAGGTACCTAATTTGTATTTGTATTTTGTATTTGTATTTATTCCATCGTAGGTACACTTGATGTTACACTTGATGTCGTTACATTCTATGTTTATGTACTATTTTAATAAATTAATTTAATAAATTAATAACATGTATAGGTATTTCGTTACAGGAAACACCATAAGGTAAAAAGCTAAAAAAACAGACAGACATGACAGAAAATTAAATGAAATAAATAATAAATAAATTAATTAAGGGTATGTCAAAGTACCTATGCTGATGTATAAGGGCATTGTCAAACTAAACTAAAATAATGTAAGTACAATATTACAATGATAATAAACTGACAAAATAATGGTGTTTACAATGTCAGAAATAGAATAATTTAAATTAAATTTACATGTAAATAAAGCTGCTGTAAAAGGGCATTGTCAAATAAGCTAAAACATGAATAAAATAATAGAATAACTAACGAATCAATAAAAACAATGTCAGATAGTAATCGAATTAAAATATTTGCTGATGTAAAGGGGCATTGTCAAAATAAAATAATAATGTCAATAGGTAGGTATAAAAATGCATGTCAACTTAGATTGTACTTAAAGAATATCACTCTGGATGTAAACAAACAATTACATCGGCTGTTTTTCATCTAAAGCCTCAGAAAGACTGTAGTAGTGCTTTTTCACAAGTAAATCTTTCATTTTTTTTCTAAATAAAGCAGGGTTTAATTCTCTAAAATCTTCACTAAGTTTGTTAAACATTTTTATGCCTACACATAAATAGCTTTTGGAGACTTTGGCTAATCTGCAGGCCGGATGTTTAATGTTGCCACCATGGCGCGTATTATAACTATGTGTTGCCGCCAGGGTCGGCAAACTTTCCCTGTTTTTTTTAACATATATAAGACACTGCAGTACATATTCTCCAGTGAAAGTTAAAATACCTAGATCTGAAAAGAGATTGCGACACGAATCTCTTGGTTTAAGACCTAATATTGACCTGACTGCTCGTTTTTGAAGTCGGAAAATTCTTGCCACTGCAGATGCATTACCCCAAACCAGTAATCCATAAGTCATGAGGCTATGAAAATAGGCAAAATATACCGCCCTGGCAGCATCCGTCCCACAAAGTTCTCGTACTTTTTTGATGGCATAACAGGCAGAACTCAATCTACCTGCCAGACAGTCAATATGTCCTTTCCATGTTAATTTAGAATCTACTTCAATGCCCAGAAATTTGATTTTATTTGTGATTTTAATTCCAATATTATTACTCACATCATTGATCACATTTGCATCTATTATATTTGTAGCTAAGGAAAAATTTGTCAAATTGGTTTTAGAAGTGTTTAGCAGTAGATTGTTACACTCAAACCACTTAGTAACTTTGGCAATAACATTGATTATTTTAGATTGAATGTCATTTTGTTTATTACAATTAATTAAGATGGAAATGTCATCAGCAAACATGTAAATGTCAATATTATCTTCAATGGTGCATGCACTTATGTCATTTATATAGATTAAAAATAATAGTGGTCCCAAAATGGATCCTTGTGGAACACCAATACGGATATCTTCCTCTTTTGAGGTTGTCCCGTTTACATGTACCACTTGTTTACGCGATGTAAGATAAGACTGGCAAAGAAGAAGATCCGTACCCGCGATACCATACCGTTCCAGCTTAGCAAGGAGGATATCGTGACTAACACAGTCAAATGCCTTGGATAGGTCACAGAAAATACCATAGCTTTTTGATTTGGAATCCAAGGCACCTAGTATGCTTTTAATTATTTCCGAGAGAGCATCTGTTGTTGATAGCGATTTTCGAAAACCAAATTGCATTTTGCTTAATATCTTGTTCTCGTTCAAAAATTTTTCAAGCCTTACAAACATAATTTTTTCGAACACTTTACTAAAAATTGGTAAGAGTGATATGGGTCGATAATTCTGTGCGTCACGTTTATCCCCCTTTTTGTGGAGCGGAATGACTTTGGCTAATTTGAGTATGTCAGGAAAAGTACCCGAATCTAGACAGGTATTTATTACATCTGTTAAAGGGATTGTTATTTCATCAGCAATTGACCTAATCATTTTCGACGATAAATGCCAGTAATCCGTCGAGGTTTTAGACTTCATACATTTTACTACCTTGTTAATCTCTGTATAACTAGCCATGTAAAATACGTTACTTCTTGATAGTGCTAGCTTCTGGTTTGTTATAAATGAATTAACATAAGTAATAGCGCCATATCGCCCAGTCTTCAGCTTGCCGCATCCAGCATCTCCCTACCAATTGCGTCCTACACTACGTTTGCCGAGTCGCAGTCTCCACTAAAGACAAGAACACGTTTGCTTTTCGATTCTTAACTTACCCATGGCACAACTATTATTTGTATTATAGGTAGGTACGTGGAGTATCGTACGTACCGTACCTTCCTGAAGTGAAGACATATAATTAACCGCTATCTCAATAAAAGTCATAGGTCTACCTACCTATAGTCATCGCCAAAATTACTTACCTAGGTATAGCGGTGAACAGATGAAGATTCCAATCCAAAGCACAGAGCAGCTTCTGTTGTCTTGCAATAAGTGTAGTTTAGCGATTGCTCTTGACGGTTTTGGAGTCTTCAACTTAACGAGTTACGAGCACCTACCTACCTAGGTAGTACCTAATCAAAAATGTTTTTAGGTAGGTACCTATCTACCAAAATAGATAACTTTGTAATAATTCCTAATATCCCAGAAGGATCGAGTGGTTGGCCTTACTACGTTACGTACCATTCTAGCTTTACCAATATAGGTAATACTATCTATAAACTAGCCAAACTCGATGTGGAATGTTTATAAGCAAACCATTAGGAACACACACACAACGCTTACACAAAAAACTAAAACTCACTTGCTTTGCTTGGCGTCGAGTTTCAGATAGGTACCTACGTATAATAAATTGCATTGATTGTTTGCAACAGTCTGCAGTTAGCCAAATCGTGGCCAAATTGTTTCAATAAGTAATACTAGTTCTAATTTCACTCTCTTGCTGCGTCTTTTTATAGGCAATTTACATACTTACTTACGTCTGCCGATTTGAGATCCTTCCTTCAATAAATATTGCTTATAATTTATTAATTTTAAGTACTTTATTTACAAAGAAAATAAGTGCAATCAAATACCTACCTAATAATTTATATTATATAAAAAGACGCGGCAACAGAGTGAATTTTAGGTTAAGTATGGGCGGTTTGTTTACAAACATTCTAAATCGAGTTTGGCTAGTGTATATGCATAAGATAAGAAAACACACCAACTAGGTAACTGGTCAGTGGAATCGTATAATTTTATTAATATGCGCAGGCAAACTCATAGATGAAATATTTTTTTTCTTGGTGATAAATTATACCTACATTTTCAAGAATGCTTAGGTAAGTACAGTATATCAATTCTTGGGGTTAGTTTCTTTCAATTCTTAGTAACTTTTTCCATTATCTGTGAGGTAGCGCTACCGAGTAAGTATTGTTAGGTATTCGGTTTCCTCTCTATCGTCATTTAGATAGGTAGGTACCTAAATACCTGAAAAATAAACACATCGATACTATAATATTATAAAGAGGAAAGATTTGATTGTTTGTTTGTTTGTATTGAATAGGCTCCGAAACTACTGGACCGATTTGAAAAATTATTTCATTGCTATGAAGTTTACTTTCAGGGAATGACATAGGTTATATTTTATCCCGGAATTCCCACGGGAACGGGAACTACGCGGGTGAAACCGCGAGGCGATCGTCTAGTTATTTATACCTAAAAGGAAAGGAATGTTCAATGTTTGTAAGACTTATTACTAAAATGTATGGGAGAATTTTAGTAACGATAGCTAGGTAGGTACAATACAAACACTGCACATATGTAGGTACCTACCATAGAAATCTAAATTGTTATTTAGATTTCTATGGTAGGTACTTACGGAGTATTAGGTAAGTACTACTAACTTTTACTAGGTACTTATGCATAATTTAATGTAGACTAGGCACATACCGACAATCTTACGAAGTAGGTAGGTAGGTAGGTGAACAATGAAAACAAAATAAACTCTCGATGTACAATAACTTACAATGGCGAAGGGTAGGTACCTATGTAGTTCTTTAGCACCCAAGAAAGAAAATATATTCTTTGAAACAAGTTTCTTTGCTACTACAACTTTTTGTGAAATCACTCTCACAAACACTTGGGTAAGGATAGAAGGTTCACCTGTGGTATTATTTTGATAAGTTTATTTTGAAAATCATTTTGTCAACAAACACATTACAAAAGCGCGCGGATTGGACCACAGACTAATGACAGGCAGAGTTGATAGTGCTGTCAATGTCAAAAACAAAATGGCGGATTCTACGAGTTTTTATCACCCTAGCTTCGCCCAAATTGCTATTCATCCACATTTTCAAAAATTAATTTAATTTTTCATGCAATAAATATGGAAAAACTAAATATACAGTTTTATTCAGAATTTCCGGAGCTATCGATCGATACCCATGCGATCTTTCCTCATGATCACTCATAATTCTTGCCATTGTTCTTTACTTGTTGAAAGTAAACAGTTCTAGTGTCGGTAATGTAGATTAAAGCACCTTATACTAAATACTAGATTTCATGGATATCTTGTACCCACAGGTACGAGTGTAAGACCTAATGTTTAAGTGGAATAAAATAACGAGTGTTTATTTTTTGAATTTTGACGTGACAACGTCTTATAAATTGGTTTGCTGGGTGACACTTCAAGAAACTGCGTTACGCTCCGCTCACTTCAAGAAACTGCGTTACGGTCGTTGTCACGTAAAACTTTCGCCCGTATACCGACTTTACAGGCAACCAATTTTTTTAGCTGATTTAATTCCTGGGGGAGGCAAGCGAATTTTAGAAAATCTTTATATGAAATTTTGTTTCTTTTTAAAAATAAAGGAATGATTCCTTATAGTAAAATAATCTATCTTAAGGATTTAAAGTGGTTTCCCTTCAGGGTCCATTTATTTTTTCCACCCTGTATAGTAATATAGAGAAATCTACGTACCTACTTACGTACGTAAATGTTGTAGGTTTTTGTGTACGGAAAAGAGGAAAACAACGATTTATGCACCGTACATGACCGTACTTAAAACGCCCTGCGAAAGGGGGTTTTCCTGTTAGTTTCCCGCTCACTTCGCCATCCTTCCAGGGATACCGCGGGCATTCAAGGGGGTCGTCAATGCATGCCGACTTCTCATCGTCGAGGTTAAGATTTTTCCCATTTCTTTGTTTATTACCATGAGCTCAACACACATAAATAAATAAATAAATAATGCTGGATAATTCACACAGCATTATCTAGCCCCAAAGTAAGCAGAGCTTGTATTATGGGTACTAGATAACTGATATACTTACATAATAATATACGAGTACATAGATAGATATTTTTTATTATACATAGAAAACGAGCAGAACACCCTAAACAAATATCTGCAGATCGTACAAATATTTGTCCCGAGGCGGGAATCGAACCCGCAACCTCCTGCGTCGCAGGCGGACTTTCGCCCACCGCGCCACAGAGGTCGTCACACACATAAAATCACACTTAATTTTTTTACCACTCTCGCTCAAAAACAGCGAGCAAAACCGGGTTTTGCACACATGTGGAATAATAACAAGTATACCTATATGCAATTAGTGGGTAAAGAAAGGATTTAAAGCGAGGGCCATAGATGAACCACGAGCAAGTCAAGGATTCTAACGACTGAATCACGACCGCATGGAGTGATTCATGGTGATTGAATCACGAGCGTAACAAGTGATTCATGTGTTAGAATCCTGAGCGACGCGAGTGATTCCTGGCCCCCGATATAAATCAGTTTTATCTAAGAGTTGCATAAAATTATACTTTTTAACATGACTACGAGATAAAGAACCAATCAAATCTCGAGGAGTTATATTTTGCACAAGGAGTTTGTATGTCGAGTATTCTTTGCACACGGAGTTTGTATCGAGTATTTTTTGCGCAAGGAGGCGGTGGTATAGCATTGAGATGGATGGAGGTCGAATATATTGGTGTTCTAAATTCAAACACCAAAATCGTGATTAAACGTGCTTTTTAGAGGGGGAATGACATTATTATCTCTGTTCGAAGAGAAAGAGTATTATTATCTCTGTTCGAAAGAGGTTAGTAGCATTTTAACCCTCCAAGGTTGTTAACCAAATATGAGTTACTGACATTCGAAAATACTCGAGGGCAAATATTTTTCGTTTCGTGCCTTTTAAATCCCTGGCTACCTCAGTAGTTTACTTTAGAGCCACTCGCTCCGCTTAGGACTCTATTTTAGACGCTAGCTCGGGATTTAATATCGGCACGCTCAATATAAAATTGTTTTGCCCACATTTGGAACAAATAACTATTAATGTGTGGTGGATTTTGTTTGTTACTATTTTACGCCAAAACCAACTGGACGGATCGTGCTGGGGCTAGACGTGTGCGCCGACATTAAAATGATCGGCGGCGGGCGCCGGCCTGAAATCGGCGGCGGCGGCGTGATTTCGGCGTGAAATCGGCGCGTAGGTATAAGTAATAAATAAATAATGCTGGACAATTCACACAGCATTATCTAGCCTCAAGCTAAGCAGAGCTTGTGTTATGTTAAGGGTACTATACTAGATAACTGATATAAGTACATTATAATATTATGAGTACATTAGGAGGTGCATTTCGAAAAATCGAAGTTTCGTAAATTCGTAGTTCATAGCCTTTTTTGGCCATTTTTTAAGTTCGTATTTGGTGGCCATAAATTCGAACTTTCTAATTTTTTTTTTCGATGGTTTACCCACGAAAGTAAGGCACCTTACGCAGTCGCGGAACGCACGCTGCTATGAAAGAGTGAAATGCGACCAGTGTTGAAGCTGTGAGAGCTTTCTCAGCGGCTGGCTACATTTGTAACCGCCTGAGGAGCTCTCTTAGCGGCAAAACGCTGGATGCCCTAACTTTTTTAGGGGTTTATTATCAACTAACGTAATATGTAATACATTTAATTATTTAAATGTGAGTCAGAACATTGGTTGCAAGCATTTGATTCATATAACACTGGTACTTTATTGGATCCCGTAACTTTCCGTATCGCAACAAATCTTCGGTTGGGTGCAAGTAGTTGCGCGCCTCATCAATGCCAATGCCAGTGCGGTATTGCTGTCGAACAGCTTGATCATCACGGATTATCGTGTAGTATGGCCGCCGGTCGGATAACTCGCCGTGCCAGCCGGCGACATCATCCGGCGAGTCTTTGTTATCGCTAACGTACCAGCTATTCTCAAACTGAATGGTCTGTTGCGTGACAATGGTAAGAGACCCGACGGTATGACACTAACCCCATGGGAGTTGGGGAGGCCCATCGTGTGGGACGCTACATGCGTCGACACAGTAGCGCCTTCCCATGTTCCGAGGACATCCGTGAGGGCAGGTGCGGGGGAAGATTTGGTCGAGGAGCGAGGAGCGAGGGCGAGCCTCAAGAGGCGCAAACATGCAGGTCTCGACAGAGCCTCCACATTTGCTCCCCTTGGAGTCGAGACCTGGTTTTTCGGGTTTCTTAAAAACAATCTGAGCGTTAAGTCGAAGCGACACGTGACCCGAGAGCTGGTGAGTATTTGGCGCAGCGCATCAGCATAGGTATACAGCGGGGCAATGCAGCCAGCCTCTTGGGGACGCTTCCAACTGGTATTGATATGGATCATTTGAGCTAGGTACCTCTAGGCCAAGCACAGAGATTATTATCTAGGGTAGGATAGACATTATCGACATCGCATCGTCATACATTGCGTACATTATAGAAGTAAAAGGATTGCCTTTCAAACAATTTACGCATTCGTTGACAAAGTGACGTAATTTTTCTCTATTCTACCCTAGACAACAAACAATCCCCGTGCCCTGCTGTAGATTGTTTGCAACAGTCTGTAGTTAGCTCATTTTTTTCAATTGTAATTATCATGATCTGTGATAATTACAACAACGTAAAATTATAGAAGTACCTAGGTACCAGTTCTCTGCCAGGCGTCAGCGATACGACTCGGGCGGGCGCTCGTTGCATACGCGCAGTGCAAGCGCGTCGGTGACACTTAATGTGGTACGTAATCAAAGTATTTTCGTATGTTTTGGATTAGGTAAATCAGTTGTCAGATTCTAACTCTAAGTGTAAAGGGACAGGAGAATAAAAGTTACATTTTTTGTCCTAACTTCGAACTTTCGAAATTGAGCTTCCGAATTTAGAAAGCCAGTTTCGAAATTGAAAAATATTTAAAACCCTGACGTTTCGTACCCCTTACAGTGTTTGTGCCTTTGTGGTAACTTCTTAAGGTTTTGAAAATAATTAGAGGTAATTTATGCAATATACATTTAGTCTGAATCTTTCTGGGGAATTGTCTTGATATTTGATAAAGTTTATTTTCCTACGGTGTCCCCTCCAAGTCTATATCGGCACCTGTATCTGTTTGAATCAGCGGCGACTTTTGATACCGTTCGGTTCGCGGTGCCCTTTGACATCATGGCACGGCACGGTTTCTTCTTTGACTACAACTTGGTTGTAGGTAGCAGGTGTCAGACAATCTAATAAATGTAATAATCAATAAAATAAGGGAGTTTTCAAAGCGTCTAAAAGAATACGTTCCACGCCGATTTCACGCCGATTGGCCGATCGGCGGCGGCGGCGTGGAAAATTTGCCAGCGGCGGCGGCGGGTCGGCGCGGCGCACACGTCTAGCTGGGGCCCAATTCTGCTAACCAATCAATTTACTTTAACAATGGTATCGTCGCAGAATCGTCCTTAGATGAATGTAATTTTAGCAAGATAGTGCGTGCGGTGCCGCAAGCACTATCTAGCCGGAGGGTGTTCTATACTACGATTGCCAAGTCGCAGTCTCCACTCAAGAACACGTTTACCCCAGCGGTTGTCGGTTCGTCGCGAGATAATTATCTCGGCCGGCCATAACATGGCCGGCCCACACTGCCACTTTAGCTTGCAAATTCTTCATTAATTGGCAGAGTAATATTAGATATTAAACTTACCTACTGCATGATAAGAAATATTTTATTATTTTATTTGTATATGAAATGCTAGTTTACAACCGCGGCGTCGCACGCGTTGTTTCTATGGAAACGTTTAATAGTGCATTTTACACCAAGGCGAGAAAGTGATCAATTCCTACCGAGTGTGTCGTTTTGGGCCCGAGGCGCAGCCGAGGGCCTTAAAACACACGAGGTAGGTATCGCACTTTCTGCCGAGTGATAAATAGTGCTTTATATTACACCTTTGAGGAAAATAAAAAGCAGAATTAATTATTAATTGAAATCGCGCCCAATGATGTTGGTAAAACCTCATTGACCGCGCCAGCCTTTGGGTTCTTTTTTCAAAATATTGTTCGGAAATCGGAGGAGGCCTAATGGACTTGGAGTAAAAACTTTTTGTCGTTTGACCGAACGAAAATAACCATAGCTACCGGCCGATCTTTTAGGAAATTAAAAAAAAATAACACGTTAGAAATGGATTTCCATACACTTTTTCCTCCCGCTAAAACACGTGAGAAATGAAATTCTATAGAGTTTTTCCTCCCGGTTTCCTATAGGCCTGCAAACATACTTTCTATTCTATAAATGGAAAAGGAATAGGCAACTTTCCGAGCAGGTGTAGTAATAAAGGTTATTTCTAACCCATGGGAACTGATTTATGGGATAAAAAGTAGCATACTATGTTTTATTCGAGGCTATATGCTTTGGCGTGAGGAGGTAACAAACATCCATCTATCCATACCTAAACAACCAAACTTCGCACTTATAATATTAGTGTGATGTGATTTTATTTATGACTAGACGATCGCCTCGCGGTTTCACCCGCGTAGTTCCCGTTCCCGTGGGAATTCCGGGATAAAATATAGCCTATGTCACTCCCTGAAAAGTAAGCTTCCTAACGGTGAAAGAATTTTTCAAATCGGTCCAGTAGTTTCGGAGCCTATTCAATTCATACAAACAAACAAACAAACAAAAAATCAAACCTTTCCTCTTTATAATATTAGTATAGACTAGACGATCGCCTCGCGGTTTCACCCGCGTAGTTCCCGTTCCCGTGGGAATTCCGGGACAAAATATAGCCTATGTCACTCCCTGAAAATTAAGCTTCCTAACGATGAAAGAATTTTTCAAATGGGTCCAGTAGTTTCGGAGCCTATTCAATACAAACAAACAAACAATAAAATCTTTCCTCTTTTTATTATTAGTATACCTAGACTAGCTGTAACCCGCTACTGCGTTAGCGTGGCAGGTAGAGTAGGTACCTAACTAAAGGTAGGGCAATAAGACATCATTTTTATCTATTGACCTCGATGCACTCACTGGAAGTAGACCACTGAAGGGCTGGATGGTTTTACCAGATTATTCAACTTCCAAAATTCCATCTATCCATTCCCATCAGTAAACGGAAACAAACATTTGCAAAGAAAAAGCGAATACATCTGTGACTTCTTACACACGAAGCATTAAATATTATATCATCCATAGAATGCACCTATAACAACTAATTGAATTTCGTTTCTTTGGAGAAAAACATTGTTTAATTTTCATATTTCAAAGCACAACAGCACAAATTCAATTACTAATGAATAGACAACATTGCATAGACGGACTTTTTATCTATGTTTTAGTTTCTCGCTGGACGTGATGTGTAAATTATCAAACCCTTCTTTAAATCCTAAATCGGAGGCGAAGCCCTAAAAAAAATTGCCTATTGTTTAAGTTAGGCTACATTCTAAACTTATGCCAAATTTCATCTTTATCTGTTCTGTAGTTTTGGAGATCCTAGGTACTTAACACCAATTTCACACTTCACAAACTTTCGCATTTATAGTATTAGTGGGATAGGATAAGTAAGATATAATAATGCCTTGTGGTATTCAGAATAATATAATACCTACCGTATTATATTCGTCCCTGCAGTCTCATAACATGCGGCAATTTTATTCGCTGTAACAATATTTATGAATTTACCGATCCCTACGGCGTGAGTAAATTAACGTGTTTAATCGTATGGATTCGATTTCGAGATTAATCTCATTGGTATGCCGTCCATGTTTGACGAATTTCATTATCATCATAATTCCCTTGACAGATTATCTACCGCTTAGTATATAGGTATTATAGGTACACGTTTTCATATAAGTAAGTAGGTTAAAATAGTAGGTATTATGACTGACTACGGTGTCAATTCCGATAGGAATAAAACTAAACTAACAAAAGATATCTACGATTCTATACACTGGCCAAGTCGATGTGAAATGTTTGTAAACAAACCACGACAGAAAAATTTAACTACTTGTTTGGCATTGAGTTTCAGATATAATTTTAAGCAGTAGGTAGGTATTTATTGATGGAAAGATCTCATAACGACAAGTAATCTAAATTTGAGCGTAGGTATAAAAAAACGCGGCAACTGAGTGAGGTTTTGGTTACGTATGGGCGGTTTGTATACAAACATTATACATCGAATTTGGCTGGAATATAGAACCAAGGCCGTGTGGTGCCGGCTTTGAATTAGCACCATACCAACTCTTCCCGTGGGTGTCGTAAGAGGCGGCTAAGAGATATCCACCGGGGGCGGGCAGCAGCGCCTCCTGCAGAACCCTAACCCACATGCCCAGCTTGGGGATTATGGGTATTACCCTCCATGAGATAAAGGCTAACAAGGTTCTTATCAGGGGGAGGCCTGAGTCCAGTGGTGGGCCATTATTGGCTGTTGAGGATTGAGTATAGAACCAAGTAGTGGCTCTGGATTTTTTTTGTAATATTAGTGGAAAGCATTGGGCGACACTGGTGGGGTACCTAAATAAATAAAATACTTGTTTAGGAAAGTTAGTATATAATAAAAATAAATGCTTAAATTTTATACAGACAAAATAATTTTATCACTGGAATTTCAATTTGAAAAAGCAATTCTGGAATTAATATTAAAATGCAACTACAAACTAACACTTTGGTCTAGCTTATGAACTATAACTAAATTAAAAATATAAGTAAGTATTTTGTTAGTGCCACTAAGAGATTCTTAGAATTAATATGGCTAAGATTATTTACATTTAGTAAATTATTAAATGTACGTTAATGCAAGCTAGATACGTAAAATATGCAGATATTCATTATGAATCTAAGCGGGTTAACTACGAACCTAGTTTGTGTTGGCGGAACACCAACATTTCATCCCTAAACAAAGGACATCACCTCCTGAATTTTCATTCCGCTAAATAAATGGCTTCACATTAACTTTTTAGTTTGGGGAAACAGTTGATTCAAGTCAAATCATTATTCTCAAACTTTTTAGTTTGGGGAAAAGTAGGTTTAAGTCAAGTCATTATTCTCAAACTTTTTAGTTTATAATAGATTCAAAGAAGTAGATGCAAGTCAAGTCATAATTCTCAAACTTTTTAGTTGGAGGAAAAAGTAGATTCAAGTCAAGTCATTAACAAAACTAGAGATAGAATATTTGTAAAGAAACCACGATACAAATAAAAACTTACTTGATTCGCGTCGAATTTCAGATATAAATGTAACCAACATTTATTGAAGGAAGGGTCTCAAACCGATAAGTAATGTAAATTGCGTATATAAAGACGCGGCCACATAGTGAATTTTAGGTTATGTGCGGTTTGTTTACAAACATTCTACATCGAGTTTGGCTAATTAATAGATCTACTTTTTCCCCAAACTCAAAAGTTTGAGAACCGCCACATCCGCCGTAACGTAGAATTTGTGTCACCCACGTGACCGTGATGTCTCTGAGTGCTTATACCTGGCGCGAAGTATATTATAATACCATGGTTTAAACCACGATCACGTAGAATTTGTGTCACTCTCAGAGGGTCAGACCTTGTTTTCTTAGACCACGGTTGAAACCAATTCATCAATCTCTACATACAAATAGCACCACATGCACTATCTCGAGCAACTGTCATCAATGGACGATTCTGTGACGGTAGCATTGTCATAGAAAAGCTAGCAGAATCCGACCCCTGGGTGAGTGCACATTCGTTTGTGCCTGGAATCTGGTGTTCTTCTAATGCTACTGCTCCACCTGCGTCCTAACGCGTAAATTAACACGTTAATTAGGGCGTTACGCAGATGTGGCCAATATTTTAACGTTTTAATTTACTATACGGCATTACTAATGGCATTCGACGCGAAGCGATAGCTTAGTGTCGGTTTTTATCACACATCAAAGGGATTTAGCGCGTAGTTTAGCGCACTAGGCGATGTTGGCTACATTAACGCCGTCTCATTCCGCGGGCCGCATGCGTAGGGAAAGGAGGTGTCGTGTTGTTTTGCGGATTGCATTATGGCGGCAATCGAATGATCCAATGAAAAGGCATTAGAGTTCCTGGAATTGCTCCAAATGGAACCATCCATATGGAATCCAAAACTTCAATCACACAAGAATCGTTCGGCAGTTAGAGATGCATGACGGCGTATCATTCAGTCTTTATCATTTTACTGTGACATACGAAGAATTGAAAAATAAAAAAGAAGATTCCCTAATGTGACCGTATCGCGGTGCGGTTAACGCGTTAATTCACTAGGCATAACCTCTTCACGGCGTTGTTACGTAAATGTAGCCAACGTACAATTTTAGCGCCTTAATTAACGCGTAAATGGACATCAACACTAACGTCAACGCAAACGCAGGTGGAGCAGTAGCTTAACACAAACTCTGCGTAGTTAACCTGCTTACATTTATAATTATCTCTTCAAACTACGCTACTTTTAAGATGTAGATATTGGATAAATATTGTACTTTAAAGTTGCCAGTCTCCTAAAATACTATGTTTAACAACTGGGCGCTTAACCATTATAATAACTATTGTAATATGAAAGATCTGATTTATTCACGCGCTGAATAAATTTAACATGATTGTCTCGAAAAGAATATGAGTTTTTGGCATGCAACATATTTTGTTCGTATTTTTGTTAAATCACTCTAAAGGATGAAGTTTATTGTAACGTTAACAGTTAACTGTATTATTATTATTTATAACGTTAATTTAGTTTTATGATACTTATTTGTTTCGTTTGTATCACGCAAGCTACAAAAATATATAACAAGTGGCTTTCCGACTTTTGGCGTACGATATCTTTAGCAGCTTGTAGCGAGGAACCATAATACATTTACAGATGGTATTTAAAACTCGCGTTACCAAAGCGCGCGTTTTAAACGCCTAATGTATATGTCGTCGGCTTGTAGAATTAGCTTGTTTGTAGAATGGCTAGGCAGAATGCAAAACACTATTATTTATAACGGGATATTTACCATGATTTCGGTCTATGTGCCAATAGAAACTAACTCGCAAGACCTCAGTTATTCCGTGATCATGGCGCACGAAACTGTGCCGAAGTATTGGAAACCTTCAAACTCAAATCATGGTAAATATCCCGTTGTAAATGACTTTAGTTTTAATAACCATGATAGATTTTTTATGTACCTTTTGAATTTATTTAATAAAAAAAAAAAAAAACTGTTTTTTACAGAAAACCTTTGTACGCTTTGTATACTTTGGTACCTACAAAAATTATTGAAGTTTGTTAAATTTGCTCTATGAATAAATTGTATTTCTGTATTACTTAGGTTAAAAATATTTCATAACGGCGCAATTCAATCAAATGCTCATGAATGTTGAACGATCCACGTTCAACAATATGTCTAAACGTCACTTAGACATCTCATATTAAATTAATTAGGTGTTTCCAACAAACGAGCGTTATTTTTCTAAGCTGCCTAGCGATTCTACAAACAGACTGATTCAAGGATCCGGCGGCGTCATCAAAGATTTAAATCGTTAGATAGGCCCTTTCCGTAGTGAGACTGCGCCGGGTTGTTGTCAAGCGACATGAGATCGTTCGCTCATTTGGAATCAGTGTATTGTGTTTTTTTGGTGTGTTTTTTCACAAACGTTCGTGCAATATGATTGTACAATAAATGGTAGATAATAACAGTTAGGTTCATCGGCAAAAACACTATTTCTAACTACTAATAGTGTGCGTGCGTCGGAATTTTGATAACGCACGCATTCAAAGACAATGCCAGTTTATGGAGTCAAGGCGTATCTGACGAATTAAATCTTTCATCATAGTTAATGTGAGCCTAGAACTCGTCATGCCTGGCCAAAGCCTCGCCGAAGTCTGTAGCCTGCGAGCCTACGAATAGATCGTATTTGTCGAGTATTTCCTCCTTGGTTAGCTTCTCGTCCACGTCTACGTCAGCCTCGAAAACTAGGTGCCTGTAAAAAATTACACATATTTATTTACAAAGAAAATTACAACTAATGTCGTGTGCCTGAATAAAAATTGGGATTAAAAAGGCCATGCTGTCCCGGTTATATAATATGATGAGATTTATTATTTGACAAAAGTATGATCTAAGCGAGACAGGATGGGCTTTTTAATCCCAATTTTTATCTACACGATTTACAACATTGCTTATCCTCTCATGTGGCAAGAGGCCATAATATGGCCTGTCAAATAAAACCGTTGTGTGGCAAGCGACCATATTATGGCCGATTTTCCGTTTTTTTTTTGTTGTTTTTTGTTTCGTCGAATTTATGTACTCAGAGTCAACTTTTCAGCCCTGTCAATGTCTTAAAAGTTGACTGACAGTGTCAAGCTGACGTTAAAACCATAAACTAACCAAGTTTAGAAGAAATTTAAAAAAAAATCGTAAATTTAAAATTGAAATCTGACACCCGCGCTATTTTTTTTATCGTTTTTTCTGAATAAAAATTAATTTAAAATAAATGGCTCGGAAATGTGTTCTTTTTTGTGTTTAGTGTAATAATATGATAGTAAATCTCTAAAATAAAACTCAAACTGGACATAAAAACGGTAAAGTTTTTTTTTATGATTTTTTAAAAATTATTAAAATTTTACCATTTTTCCGCAATTATAATTTAATTTTAATCAACCTCATTAATTACGTTATACAACATCAGAATGTTTCCACACTGTTTTGTAGGAAATTTCATGGAGAATCCAAATATTATATAGATGTTATGAGGTGTTAGTAGATAATAATCGAGAAATAAGCGAAATAATGCATTATGATGCATTTTCCGCGGATTTTGCAGAAGTACCTGCCACACAATGGAGATAGCGGGGCGCGGGGTGTGCCACATGAGAGGATATAATACATTTGATTTTTTACCACGATTTGTGGGTGGTAAAATGATCGATCCTTTACATTACGCGGTAGAGATTTATTTGAGATTTTAATCTATGTTTTTACAAAGAATAAAACTAGTGAAAAAGTAACTTGTCTCAAATCGTAAATATAATAAATTAACCCATGATAAAACTAACAATAACTAAAAATCAACTTATTCCCATCATCATAACAGCCCACACACACTTCTTATATTCATAATAGTTCATATATTCATGCCGGGAATAATTTAGGCAAATTCTGCCTTAATTATTATCTGGGCTAAGCTATGATTACCTGGCCTCTGCTTCCGCGTGGTCAAACTCTGGCGGCGCAATCCAGTCTTTGACCTCGTGCTCGTCCATGAAACCATCCTTGTTTGTATCCCTGAAATATTACATTTTTTTTATTTGTATTGAATAAGTTATTACAGGTATTATATAGATAGATATAGGCCGTGTGGGAAGGGCTTAGAATTTGCACCACCCCAACTCTTCTCGCGGGTGTCGTAAGAGGCGACTAAGGGATATCCACAGGGCGGGCAGCAGCACCCCCTGCAGAACAATTCTACCACTGAACTGCGGCCTTTAACCCGCAAACCCAGCGTGGGGATTATGGGCACTGCCCCCATATAATGAAAGCCGATAAGGCTCTTATCAGGAGGCCTGCGTCGGTCAGTGGACCGGTATAGACTGTAGTGCAGAAATAAGTTACTCTACATGCTAAACAGCTGTTAGGGCATCTTTTTAAGTGTAGTATAAATAAATAATATAAATAAAGCTGGACAATTCACACAGCATCTGGCCCCAAGCTAAGCAGAGCTTGTGTTATGGGTACGGGATAACTGATATAGATACTTAATACAATACATTATATACATAATTTATTTTATACATAGAAAACACCCAGAACGAATACCTGTAGATCTTACAAACATTTGTTCCAGCGCGGGAATCGAACCCGCAACCTCCTACTTACTAATATTAAGACAGTATACCTGTTTTACTAAGCTTGAACAATTCCAAAAAGAAGTAGCAGCGTTAAAATTTTAAAATTCCCAAAAAAAATTACTTTTAACCTCTGATGCGCGATGAATAACGAGATTGGAGCAATAGTATAATTTGAAAATAATGTTGATTTTGAGTCAAAACTCTCCACACTTTTTCAAACCATAGAACTCAATAGACGTTTTTTCGTTAAAGGAAAATTATTTATACACCTGTCTACCAAAAATACTTTATACACCTGTCTACTTAAAATACCTCAGCTGCTTCTGTCTCCCTCACACCCGCTAATACCTGATACCTGTATCCGACGAACTGCTCCCTCTCCTGCTGCAACCAATCCGGGTCTTCCTCGTCCCCCTCCTCCGTCTTGTACATGTCTCCTATGTAATCCTCTGCTGATATCCAACCGTCTCTGTCTACCTAAAACACCTCAGCTATATGCTGTCTCCTTCGCACCCGCTAATACCTGTATCCGGTGAACTGCTCCCTCTCCTGCTGCACCCAGTCCGGCTCTTCCTCCTCCTCCTCCCCCTCCTCCGGCTTGTACATATCTCCGATGTATTCCTCTGCTGATATCTTGCCGTCCTGCACAATAATCTAGGTTGAATATCATCATTAATAATCATTGCCGTACGGTGGCTCAGAATTTGCGCCACTCTCAACTCTTCCCGTGGATGTCGTAAGAGGCGACTAAGGGATATCCACCGGGGGTGGGCAGCAGCCCCTCTTGCTGAACGAACAATCCACCGAGCTGCAATCGCCAACCCACACTACATTCTTACTCATACATGTCCTCTATCCTCATACCTATTATGTGTGTATAGTCTATTAGTGTCCTGGGTAAAGAAAATAAAATATTTAGTCCGTCAGTTACAGTATCAGAAGAATTTGGACACATATTTTTTCTTTCGTCAATGAAATAAAAAGTGACAAAAATAAAGCGCTTCAAAGTTAGGGAGTGCAATGGGGGCTAGCTATATCTTCATGATTTTTTGTTTAATCGACAAAAGAAAAACGACGTGTTCAATAACTTCTGACAATCTAACCGACGGACTAATAAGATTTTTTTAGGAC
This sequence comes from Eupithecia subfuscata, assembly GCA_963564075.1. Taxonomy (NCBI): domain Eukaryota; kingdom Metazoa; phylum Arthropoda; class Insecta; order Lepidoptera; family Geometridae; genus Eupithecia; species Eupithecia subfuscata. Next base: position 15,967,248 of record OY751099.1, on the reverse strand, counting down.
ACTAGCCTATTCCTTCATCTTTTCTTTGGACTACCTCTACTCCTGTATCTCTTATATGGATAAGAGATACAGGAGTAGAGGTAGTATAATGTGGATGGCCACATTCATTCATCCTAACACTCACATTAGACTACAGCCGTCAATTGATGCAGCTAGAAGGCCGTGGTGGATGGCACATAGTCGGTCAATGCGACTTTGACTCCACTAGATCCTTAAGTAATACATATGATGGAATACCTGATGGAATACCAAGCCTTAATTTACATGATAATATACCAAGCATTTACGTTTATTCCATAAACTACCTTGTCTTTATCAATGTCCTCCATAGTCTCGAGCACAACAATGTCTCTCATCGCAGAATGGTCCTCGGGGTGCAGGAAATGAGCGAACTCTGTTCTGTTCAGCGCGTCATTTTCATCCGCATCTGTGAATAAAGATGACTTTTGAGAACAATGCAACTTGTTCACTAGATATGTACAAGGCATTTCCATTATCTTATTTACTATTAAATGGTCCACATCTGAATGAGTGTAAGCTGACATTGGTGAGGCTATCACTGGAATGTGTTCCACACCGAACGGTACTTTACGTACATACCGTTTGGTGTGGAACACATTCCAGTAGTATTTAGTGCAGTAGATAGTAAGGTCATAGATTATTTTCTTGAAAAATTCCGATGCTCAGTGGTGTCGTCTCCCCCCCCCCCCCCCCCCCCCCCCACTTCCAAACTAAGGGCTGTGTGATATTTTTCTCGATAGACCAACAACGAATTTGATGACCTTGACCATCTAATGTGTGGGCCACACGTTAGTCAATACTGCGGTTGCAATTGTCACACCCCGGCACTCGAACAATTCTTCTTACAAAAGTCGCGTCTCGGCACATAGATAGATAGATAGATAGATAGAAAATTCTTTATTGCACACTTATAGATAGAAACAATACAACAAAACAGCTTAAAAACTAAGTGACAAGTGGCGGTCTTATCGCTCAAGAGCCATCTCTACCAGACAACCGTGGATGGATAGGATCATTGGATACACATACATACGCACTGAGAGGGCAAGGGATGAAACGTTGGTGTTCTTCCAACACAAGTAAGGTTTGTAGTTAACCCGCTTACATCCGTAACGAATGCATTAGATTTTTTTATTTTCCTTGCAAAAGTTGGAATCAAACCACAAAACAAAAAAAAACGTATGTCCATGATCAAACAAACAAAACATCGAACACCATCAGCGTCGTCAGTCAAAATCATTACCTATGCCATCTGAGGCTCTTGCGTCTGGCGTACGTCCCTTGCATTTGGACCACGATACAAAACGCCTAGGGGCCGGCGGGGTGAGGAAGTTCCGTCAGGTGGGAGGCGAAGAGAGTCCATTCTATACGTTCCCGTATAATAATAATGTCCTCCTAGCCGAATTTCGACTACGGCGGCCAGTCTCATCGGAGAATAGCCAGATGCGCAGGACATATTATAGTGCACAAGTGTGTGCGCAAACACAGGTACATTCTCTATTCCCTCACTCTCATAATCCGATGGGACGATGGATTGACACGACCGGGGAGAGTCAGGCGCAGGACCAACGAATGTACGTACTTTCCGAGGCACGGAGGTGTAACACCGCCAACTTCCTGACTCCGGGCTGCTACTGTGAATTTTCCTTGCTAGAAAAACCCATCAGACAACTACCTTCCTTCATGGATGTAGGCATTGTATAGTTAATTGTTAACTGACCTGCGTAAGCCCAACGCCTGCGGTCGCGCTTCAAAAGGTTGGAGTAGGTAGCGCCTTCGCTGTAGGGGGCTTTCAGATCTTTCTCTTCCATCTCGTCCATGAAGCCATACACATTTTTTCTGTATGTCTGCAAAAGAATGTAATTTTTGTTACGAAAATAAAATATTTATAATATTAGTCTATTTTATGAGATTGGGTGTTATATAAACAGGGTGTCCCGAAACTCAACGTCAAGCCGAAAACGGAGGATAGGTGGGTTCATGACGACCTCTGTATATATACTTATATCTTTAAAGTAAGTATCTGTATGTCTCTATCATAGGTCTCAAACAGATGAACCAAATTTGTTTTAGTTTTCTTTCTGATTAAAGCTGACTTGATAAAAAAAGTGGACTGTTTTGGTTTTGTATGACCAATAACTTTATTGGTTCCAAAGATGAAACCTTTTAGTAACCCTAATACTTATAATAAGGGTTACTAAAAGTTTGCATCTTTGTTTGTACTCGTCAATATAAATCACAGAGTTTTCCAATTTCTTTTTCTTTTCTCAATTTCCGCTTGTTATATATCTATGTATATAGCTTATTCCTTACTAAATTCTTCCGTTCTGACTTTAATATTTGCCTGTGTATGAAGTCTCACTAGCTTTGTTGTGTCGTCAGCTGACTATTGAACTATTTGAGATCACATTTCAATTAAGGCACTTATTTCATACGTTGGGCCAATAAAATGGGTCAGATCATAATTGTGTGTATTGTCCAGCAATTTTTATTTATTTATTTCATATACATTTTTATTAGACTGGTATTTGGAAAACTTACGTACGTTTTTGCGGACTCCAGACAAACACAATACATGGGGATTTATAAATCTCAGCTGGACATAAGCTAGTTCTACATAAGGCAGACCTACCTCCCATCTAATAGCGTCCAAGTTGCCAGGGTTGTGCTGTCTCCAGTGCCTCTCCACATCCTCCTCGATGTAACGCAATAAAGAAACAATGACCATTGAGCCTAAATGCTATTTCCTGCTTAGCTTGGGGCTAGATGATGTTGTGTGTATTGTCCAGCAATTTTAATTTATTTCGTATACATTTTTATTAGAGTGGTATTTGGAAAATTTACGTACGTTTTTGCGGACTCCAGACAAACACAATACGTGGGGATTTATAAATCTCAGCTGGACATAAGCTAGTTCTCAATAAGGCAGACCTACCTCCCAGCTAATAGCGTCCAAGTTGTCAGGGTTGTGCTGTCTCCAGTGCCTCTCCACATCTTCCTCGATGTAACGCTTCTGCGTGTACCGGATCCAGTCCTTCAGTTCCACGAGGGTTACGAAGCCATCACCGTCACTGTCGATCTTGCTCACTATGATTCTGAAAGAAAATCAAACAAGGTTTAAGGATGTTTGATTTCTAATGGCGCGAGATTTATTTTTGCGGTTTTCAATACCTATTCTTGGCGTTCTACAAGGATTAAAACTGCCAGTAGAAGTTTTTTCCTGATCATTATACAGTGTATACGAAACAGTTCATAAATATACAAACTTAATTAAATAATTCCAAGACGCTCAGAGCTATGGAATGAGTTGTGCTCGGAGTTTCTCTGAAGGATCGGATTCGTAACGAATACATCCGACAGAGAACCAAAGTTATTCTTATCAATATAGCTTAAAGAATTAGCAAGCTGATGTGGCAGTGGCCCGGCTAAGAACCGACATTGCTGCTGGGCTAACGACCTCTTAAGTGGAGACAGCGACAAACATAGTGTAGGAAGCCCTCCAGACTGAAGACTGGGCGCTATGGCGCTCATTAAGGGAGGCCCATGTCCAGCAGTGGACTAATATAGGTTGATGATGAATTGAATAGTCTTTTTAAAAAACTGCCCAGCCTGATTGCCAAGTATCTAGTAGTAGCAAAAGGTCAATGTTTGAATGGCAAGACCCTGATCGGGAACTAATGTGATAAAAGTGTGATAAACATTGAAACAGTTGAATAAGTGGACAGCTTGTGTGGTCAGCCCAAGTCAGGGATGAAAACAAGAACCCATTATTATTGAGACAAGAAAACGTCTCAAGTTATTTCGCTCAGCCACCACAAGATTTGTTTTACATTTTAATCCAGTAGCTAGTAGCTACTGAATGAAATAGTAATTTTGCTCCACATACAGACAATTTACAGAACTTATACAAAAAATATTAAATCTCACAAAAGGTTTTCAACTTAATTAGCAGTGATCGGAATTAGGTGGGCTAAAATACCTAAAGTTTAAAGAACAGAGACAAACAAAAATGGAGACTTCCTTACTACAATAATTTTATTGGACCCAATTGGGAAGACAAATGGAATAATTGTCGCAGTTAGCAAGTATATTTAATATTAATGTTTATATAATATTACGAACTAATTCAAATCATTTCTAACCATCCAACCCAACCTTATCTTTTTAACTTATTTATCTTTTTAACCAACTGCTAGAAGTTTAGTATTTTATAACTTACATTTCTAATTGTTATAACTCAGGTAAAAAACTGATTAGACTCATTGTTTTCTTTACCCAGAATAATATTAATATTATAATTTATGACCATGTTCATAATCAAAAACTTTGGATTTCTCTAGATGAAACTACCGATTATTTAGGTCGTTATATTGTAAATTTTCTAGTGAAACCTATAAATGTGGTAACAAACAAACCATTTTTAATAGCTTGCAAAATGTTAGAAAAGGTGAATCGAGAGATAGTAGCTCAATTTTTTGATTGGATGTTTAGAAAATATGTGGGGAGACTCCTATGAAGCAAAGTAGGAGATGTTTTCTTAAGTACAAAAAGAAATCGTTTAAAGATTGAAAATATGGAAAAACTCATGATAATTTATTTTAATACTTCAGACGAAAATACATCTGATGATGACAAAGAAAACTCCATTCCTGATGGTGATGAAACATTTAGCTATTCAGATTAACTGACTAACTGAAATAATATTCTCCTGTGTCTCTTAACATTTGGTTACTTTCATAATTTTTACGTTGATTCCAATGATTGTACAACATGAATAAATGGTGTAAAAACTATAAAATTGCTTGTTTAACCTTTACCTACTTTGTTAGTCACAATAATATTATAAATGTGAAAGTTTGGATGGATGTTTGTTACTTCTGGGAAGAAAAATTAAACGGACGAAAAATTGGGACGATAAAATATTTAGTCCTAAGGCGTCTCCATTTGGTCTCTGTTATTTTTCGAACTTTAGGTATTTTAGCCCGCCTAATTCCGATCACTGTTAATTAGTAATTACCATAAAGTAATAAGTTTACGAAAGAATGTAATGAGATAAGCAGGTCACTGAACCAGACACGAGTTCATAAGATGGATGATTCTAGAATGCAAATTTTTATAGCTTATCAACTGGGAAGAGATAAAAACTATGTAGGCCAATTACAATGAGGGGGAAATGTTGACTTATTGTCAACATTGAGGGAGCTAAGATTAGTGTAATTGGGTAGTGAATGTGTGACTTTATTTTTCTATACTCTTTACTTAACTCTTGCATTCTTTGTTTCTACAAAGCATGAATCTGTTACTATGACATAACCTTGTAGGTGTAAACTAAGCAATTGGATACACTCCCACACTGCAGTTGTCTACACAACTGTTAGGTACCTAGGTAATGTCTAGGAGATACCAGATAAATGCCTAATTGCAGGATACATGAGTTAGTGCTGCACTGACAGAAGTTGGTACCTATCTGAATTGAGATAACAGCTACCTATTGTTTAAACTTATTAACAGTCAGCTGCGAAAATAGGTAGACATTCCCAAGTTTTCAATTTGACTGAATATACCCCAAACTCAACAGCCTATGTTGGTCTACTGCTGGACACAGGCCTCTCACTGATAAGCGCCTATTGGCCTTTATCTCAGGGGTAGGTATCTTATTTCGGTGGTAATGCGCTTAATCCCCACACTGGGCATACGAGTTGGGGATCGCAGTTCAGTGGTAGAATTTTTCTGGAGGGAGCACTGCTGCCCACAGTGAATATCCTTTAGTCACCTCTTACGACACCCGCGGGAACAGATAGGGTGGTAGAAATTCTAAGCCAACACCACACAGCAACTAAATGGTATGTGTATAGTAATTGTGATAATTTATATACCGCATTCCATCCACATTCTGTCAAGTACAATGATTAGTAGTAAAATAAAAGTAAAAACTTGGGAGTGTTTATGTACATATCTGAGCAGCTGACTGTACATGGTTTTCCAATTTATTCTGTATTTATGTACTTAATTTGATATTCTCTGCCAACAATCTTGGTTTAAATTTTTTTTGTGCCACCAAGTAAGTACTTATAAGAACTTAGCTGACTGACCAACATAATGTTCTTGCTGATGGTATGATAAACCAAGTGATCTACTTACCCCAATCTTCTCTTGCTCTCCTCAGGAGCCAGTTGATCGAAGGTTTTGGCCTGATCCTCGCCTAAAAAGGCGTCATGGTCGAACTGCTTATTATGGTGTTCGTTTCTGAAGTGTTCAGCATCTGAGAGACGGTCCATAAGCCGCTTCGTCTCTTCAGGGGTAGGAACACCGGCGAAAACCGTCGAGACGGCAATCGCCACAAACAGAGACCGTAACATGTTGTAAGTTATCTTGAAAAACAAATAAAGCCGGTTGTAGTAGAGTAAAATCAAACGAAAGAAGGACTCTGAAGAAGTTCGTAATATTACCCGCTGGATATGGCCACGTCAGCACCACGTAATTTCCTTTCCCGCTGCAAACAGATAAAACAAAACAATCGGGATAGATGAGATGGGATGGGACGATGGGAGAGGGAGGAGGAGATGTGATGTGACGTGACGTCTGACGAACGAACGAAACGAATGGGATGAATGCTGAATGGATGAATGGGATGATAGATAACTAATTATGTTTGTTGTAGGATTGAATGAAATCTACGATTGTAATGGAATGAGGGCGATGATGGGGACAAATATAGAATAATACTACTCTACTCCTAGCGGAGGACAAAGCTCAGAGGAAGTATCAAATCCTCTGAGGGACAAAGACAAACAACCTCCTGTCAATTTGACAAACCTAAATAATTGACAGTGACTTGAGTGACTAGGGCTGCATTCCGAATTACGCTAAATAAAATCGATGATAGCGCGCTCACAAGCGTTCCAAATTACTGTGAGCACGACAACAATGTCCCGTGTGTGTAACGTCCTAGATGACCTGACATCATTACATGCGCCATTTTGCAATATCACCAACCATCCCACAAACTGAAATCACTGTGAGCGTTCTGTCAAAACTCACAATAACATTCACAGAACAATACTACTCTACGTACAATGACATTTGGCAGCTGACTCGTGACCGTTGACCGTGAGCGCTTTCACAAGGGGACTTCACAAGGGAATGAGGATCCGTGACGTTTTTATGTAGTTGAGAATGTATATTTATATAGAGCTAAGAAATCCATAAAAACAGTGCAAATTTTTTTGTTATACGACAAAAATGGACGAAGTAAAGCCAAGTTCACTGAGTGACCGCCGCGCCGTCGCGGGTGCGTGTGACGTCACTCGCTCGCTCGCCGCCCGTTAACCGTAGGCAGATATCAGTTTTTAGTGATTTACTCCGAAACTATAAGTTTAGGAAAAAAATTATACAATCAAATAGACTAGGTTTTGAGAGACCCATCGAATGAATTTTTTTTTCATGGTTTTAAAAACACCAAATTATTTATCTAACAATGGCATTAATTAATCCATAATTTTTGTTACGTAATTTTACTAAGAAATTGTATACAAAAAGAAAATTAATATTTTTTTTAACCTGTATAATATTTTTGTATGTCAGGGCAAAGCTTAAATATTACAGAATTCCTTAAATAAATATGTTTTTACAATCGTTTTATTTTATTTCGTTTCATCGATTCCTATTTTTTGTATTTTATTTTTTATTATTTCGTTAATTCGATTGTTTAATATATTAATTTAGAATTGTTTCGTTAAAAACATAATTGGCATTTCTCTGTAAGTAAATATTTTTTTTATTTTTACTAAAACAGCCAAACCCAACAAAGAACCGAAAAACACTTGCAATAAATTTCGTTTTAAAAATTAAAGATTTTATTTTCAGTACTTTTTTGTAGGACCAATAGGACCTGGTCCTACTTCATATTTTGAACTAAAAATGCAAACTATTTGATTCGGGGGAAATTATTATATCAGACATTTATTATTTCTTTTACTGTCCTCTATCCAAATTTATAATTTCTAATGTACGCAGCGATTTCCCAGAAAAAAAAAAACAAATCGTAGGGCCACCCTCTATACAAAAATCTTCAAACCCCTTTGTTTAGTAGATATTAGTAGTTGTAGGTATTTATGCGATACTTCTAGTAAAATGACCGTAGAAAATAACAGAAAAAAAGGGGTCACACAATGTATTCGTTCCGTCCGTTCCATTATTCGTGATTGGTGAAAGAACATTCACCAATCACCTCACCAATCATCATTCCGAGAATGAAAAAACTTCGTCTGTGGCTGTCAGCCTTGTCCACAGACACAGCAGAGTACTTTTTTAAACCAAACCCAAACCATAAATCCACTCCACCCACAGTTAAAAAATGACATGATAGATATTATTCCTCTGCCTGTCTGTCTGTCTTGTCTTGTCTTTCCAGGATTTTCGATCAGTGATTCGTTTCCATTTTACCATCATTTTACATTCTTTGATTGATTAAAAATGATGTGTAAACTAAGAGCAACGTAATTTGTGAAAGAATACATTTTGGAACTTGAAGCTAAATGTGCAAAAACAGGATTGCAAATGTCAATATGTCCGGATCTCGGCCTTAATTTCCAACAGAGAATGGTAAGTGAAAAATTTGTAAATATTTGGATTTGAGTTGGTTTTTATCCATAAAAACCTTTCGTTATTCAGTCTAAAAGGCTTTAGGTCTCCCAATTATGACATTTCATTGCATAAACGGGCTCTAACTTTTGCTTGGTTTTGCTGTCGGCTTTTCATAATGACGTAGGACTTACTTAGATTCAAATTAAAGCATTATTGCATCCCATTGAACCTACAGCGTTTTTTACAGGGTGCAAATATATCACAGTTGGAGAGGGACATTGGCGCTGAGCAGTTCCCAGCGAATGAGCATTATTTTGGTCTAGTAAATGTAAGTACTTACCAATAAAGATAGATACTTTGTTTTTACATTGAACTCCCGTACCACTTCCATCCTGTTCAATTGTAATAAAGACACATTTAAATAAAAGTCAAATTGTGGTTGTTTTTCAGTTCGGTAACACATGTTACAGCAACTCTGTGCTGCAAGCATTGTACTTCTGCCGTCCGTTCAGGGAGAAGGTTCTGGAGTACAAAGCCAAGAACAAGAGGACTAAGGAGACCCTGCTTACTTGTCTTGCTGATTTGTTTTATAGCATTGCTACTCAGAAGAAGAAAGTTGGTTCCATTGCGCCTAAGAAGTTTATCGCTAGATTGAGGAAAGAGAAAGGTAAAGTATGTTTTAAGGCCCTACTGCAAGAGGTTCTCAAATAATTATAATATTGGTGTTAATTCATATAGCACAATAACTAAACTAATTTGACAGGAGAGAACTCAAAATCATGCCCTGGCACAATAACTAAACTAATTTGACAGGAGAGAACTTAAAATGATGCCCTCCTTGTTATTTCGGTTGTTAACAACCAGGACAACATCATTTCTGGTGCTGTCAAATTAGTTTCTGTGATATCTAGATTGCCATTATGCTCATTAATTTTATTGTAAACAAGCCTCAATCGTCAACTATTTTCAGAAGAATTTGACAACTACATGCAACAAGATGCCCATGAGTTTCTAAACTTCCTGATCAACCACATAAATGAGATTATTTTGGGTAAGTCTATGTTGCAATTTTACAACCCTTATAATTTTTTTATTGTAAGTCTCTAATTTTAAATTTAAATTACTTAATTTTAAATTTAAATTACGTTACTTTATTTCATTCATTTATAGTATTTTATCTTAATTATTTAGCCAACAAGTTGAATTTTTTATTTTCTTAAATTAAATCCAATAACGAATTGTATTTACGTTTTATCTATATCATGTTACTCTCCCATGATTATTTTTTGCATGCTGTCCTCACCTATAATTATACTGAATCTTGACATGATTTTTATTAAGGCAACTATAAGCTAATTTTAGTGTCCACTGTGTTGGTGATTAATTAATAAATAAATTAAATTGTTCATCTTAACATGGACTGTGACAACAGTTTGTGATTTCTGCTTTCTTAAGATTATTTAGCTAGCAGATCAAGTTGAGCATACATTGAACATTGAGTCTATTTTAGTAATTAATCTCTTCTATTATAGTAATTAGACTCCAAAACAATGATTGGCCATTATCACTTTACCGCCATTATTATTTTACATTCATTACAGCTGAGCGCAACAACACTCAAAATACTCTGAAGGTGCAAAAGAATCCACTCGGCGAGCATATAACTAGCAATGGTGGCCCGCCGCAGAATGCTGAGCCGACATGGGTCCATGAGATATTTCAAGGCACGCTCACTAGTGAGACTCGATGCCTCAACTGTGAAACTCTAAGCACTAAGGATGAGCATTTCTTTGACTTGCAAGTAAGTGTTGTATAATTATTTGATAATGTTAGTTTACATCTCAAATAACACCAACACACTTTTGCATTTATAATATTAGTGTGCCATGGTAAGCCATGTCACACTAGTTAGCAAAAGTTTAGATGTTTAAATGTTTGGACGCTTGTTGCCTCGTTACACCTAAACTGCTAAACAGATCAGGCTAAAATTTTAGTAGATGTAGTTCAAGAAACATCTGGACAAACTTGTGCCCAACCACAAGCAAATAAAGAAAAAAAGTTCCCTGATGATGAGGTTTCGTTTACCTACTGGACATTTTTTCACCCAGCTACCCAGGCTTGCAACCTGCAGATCATACAAACATGTGTCCTAAGATGAGAATCGAACCCACAACTTTCTAAGTATCTGAACTGAAAACCAGACTATACCAACCTGCCCCCTAGCATGAACATGGCTAGAATAGAAGATGTACCAAACAACACACTAAAAATTATGCCATCCTTTTTTTCCATCAATCAGAAAGGGACAGCAACATTTTTAGTTCTATCAAATGAGTTTATGTTTTGTGATTTCTGAGAATTGAAGAAATGAAATCTACTGCTAATACAATACAAAACATTTTTAACCCCCGACGTTCGACGCAAAAAGAGGGGTGCTTATAGCACCCCTCTTTTTGCGTTAAACGTGTCTGTCTGTGGTATCGTAGCTCCCAAACGGATGAACCGATTTTCGTTTAGTTTTTTTTGTGTCATAGATAATTTTATCCCGAGTGTTCTTAGCCATGTTTCATGAAAATCTGTTAAACCAATAAACGTCGGCGGGTTTTTAAAATTTTTAATTATGTAATGTATAATTATTATTCATAGAAAACACCTGCGATAAATATCTGCAGATCGTACAAATATTTATCCCGAGGCAAGAACCCGCGGCTAGATGCACCGCTGATGAAGAATTTTTTGTCAAACATTTTTGTCTATTCCATCCTAGACAAAGCCTTGTCTATGCTTCCCATGCTAAGCCTACTGCTTTTGTTTGCTCAATTATCTTGCCATTTCAGGTGGATGTTGGTCAAAACACCAGCATCACGCACTGCCTGAAGACATTCAGCGCCACAGAGACTCTCTGCAGCGACAACAAGTTCAAATGCGACCACTGCTGCAGCTACCAAGAAGCCCAGAAGCGCATGCGAGTTAAGAAGCTACCATCGATTTTGGCTCTCCACCTGAAGAGGTTTAAGTACATGGAGCAGTATAATAGGCATATCAAGGTCTCGCATCGGGTTGTATTCCCGCTGGAGCTGAGACTGTTTAATACGGTGAGTTTATTTTACCATTTTTGACGTGTAAATGTTGTCGCAGATTTGAGGGCCTACTCGAAAAAAAAAATCGAAGTATCGTTTTCGTTGACGTGCAAAATCAACCCTTATGTCGCTTGGGCTTAACGTAATTAATGGACGCCCCCTCGTGTAATACAACGAGGAACAATTTTATTAATAAGCAAGTTACTATGTTAAATAAAGGTTTATTAACTAAGAAAATAACAATCAAATAATAGAAACAAATTAGAACTATTATTTACAATCGAAACAATTGATCTAACTGCAGACTGTTGCAAATAATGTACAGGTAGCTCAACTGATATATGTATAGATATCAATACCAGTCGGAAGCGTCCCCAAGACGCTGGCTGCATTGCCCCGCTGTATGGCAATGCTGACGCGCTGCGCCAGATACTCACCAGCTCTTGATCTTGGTCACGCGTCGCTTCGACCAGTCGCTCAGATATTTTTTTTTAAATCCGGAGAGCCTCGGCACACCTTGGACATAGGGTCAAATGAAGGTTAAATGAATGTTTCCAGTCGGATTCCGCCGTGAACCCGGACCGCCTTTACGACTTGGTGGCGGTCGTGGTGCACTGCGGCTCGGGGCCCAACCGTGGGCACTACATCAGCATCGTGAAGAGCCATGGCTTCTGGCTACTCTTCGATGACGATATGGTCGATGTGAGTATAAGAATATAGCTTTCGAGCTATTTGACTTGGAAAGTCCACCCATCCAGGATGTTTGTTACTTCTTCACTCCAAAGCGACTGAACGGATGAGGCTGAAATTTTGCATAGATGTATGGTTAGACCCGGGCCGCGATCACGGTGTGGTAAGGCACGCATCGGAAAATCCGCTGGCAAGTGCGTCCACTGATCGGCAATCCGAATGACGTCATTCGCATTAAATGGAAAAGTTGCCTTCAAGAATCCTCGCCGGCATTGACAGTCCGCTCCGTGCGGTACGGATTTTTTATGTCAATCCATTGATGGGGCCAGTGCGGATTGTCCGATGCCGGCCTGTGATTGCGCACCCTAACGTTTTAACTGCTAACGTTTGAGCCGAAAAGCCGTGCCTTACCACACCGTGATCGCGGCCCAGGAATAACCAATGAAGTATTTTACGATAACATAATTATGCTTTTTTATCCCATAAATCAGTTCTAATGGGATAGAAATAAGCATTAAACGTTTCGATAGAAGCAACGCGTGCGAAGCTGCGGGCACAAAGTATTTAATAATAATAATAATATATATATAAGTTTTTGGTTTCGCCTATTATTTTTAAGTCGGAAATCAATAACTTTATTTCTTTAGGCTTATAAAAGCACATAAAGTCTAATTCAGAAACTTAGATATTTTATATAAAAAATGGTGATACCATATAAAAAAAATGATACAAAATAGAAATTCATAGAAGATTACTAAATTTTTCTAAATACTTATGGTAGGGTTTATTTTCTAATCAATATCTAAAAAAATTTTTATCATTTGATAAAAATTTACAAGTATCATTTGATAAAAATTTACAAGTCGAACATTAACTTATTACTTAATTTTTTATTTATTTCGCCACTCTTGACAAACGTAATAAGTTTCAAACTAAATCATTTAGGAAATAAAAAGAACATTGTATTAATTAATAAGAAGCTTTCTCAATTCTGTTATATGTACCTTTACTATACTATAATCAAATATATTATGTAGAGGATTTTTGTTGCACTAAGCTTTTATTTATCTATTTCTTTGAGTAATGTATTTTGATAGGAGCATATTGCGTAACTACCATATTTTGAAAGACCTGTAAGGGCTGTTTAAACGTAAGATAATATTTGTAAACATACTATATTATAACTGTTGGTCTTTAAATAAAATAAATAAATAAATATCCATAGAATGGAAAATAACAATGGTTTTGTGCTACATATTATATGTTATTTGATGATGAAGAAATATTAGTAGAAAATATTTTATGTCACTGGTATTATGGGAGTAAAATGGGCGTAAATCACAGAAGTTCGAAACAATTTTCGCACCATTTTATCACCATATATATAGACCCCACTAACTGCAGGCAGATGCTGGATGCGGCAAGCTGAAGACAGGGCGCTATGGCGCTCATTAGGGGAGGCCTATGTCCAGCAGTGGACTAATATAGGCTGATGATGATGATGATATAGACCCCATTTTATTTCGTGTTGGCATTGTACGAGTATTGTAATTTCATTCGTCTCTCGTCCGCCGAAGTCGAGTGTGTTCCTTTTTCGCTGCTCGTGTGCAATATTGCGTTGTTGAGTTTTTGCTTTCTTTTCGTTTTGACATTATGGTTGTCTGTTATTGTTATCAGTTTTTGTTAAGTTTTAAACCTTGTTGTTGTTGTGTTTGTATTTACACAAACATGGAACCTCAACCCGCGCCCGCTCCGCCGACGGCGGTGATGCCGGGTCCACCGACATTGACAAAACTCTGTGCTCGTTATGGATAATGCTCCATACCATAGTAGGAAAATAGAGCGAACCCCTACGACTGACAAAACTCTGTGCTCGTTATGGATAATGCTCCATACCATAGTAGGAGAATGGAGCGAACCACTACGACTGACAAAACTCTGTGCTCGTTATGGATAATGCTCCATACCATAGTAGGAGAATGGAGCGAATCACTACGACTGACAAAACTCTGTGCTCGTTATGGATAACGCTCCATACCATAGTAGGAGAATGGAGCGAACCACTACGACTGACAAAACTCTGTGCTCGTTATGGATAATGCTCCATACCATAGTAGGAGAATGGAGCGAACCACTACGACTGACAAAACTCTGTGCTCGTTATGGATAATGCTCCATACCATAGTAGGAGAATGGAGCGAACCACTACGACTGACAAAACTCTGCGCTCGTTATGGATAATGCTCCATACCATAGTAGGAGAATGGAGCGAACCCCTACGACTGACAAAACTCTGTGCTCGTTATGGATAATGCTCCATACCATAGTAGGAGAATGGAGCGAACCACTACGACTGACAAAACTCTGTGCTCGTTATGGATAATGCTCCATACCATAGTAGGAGAATGGAGCGAACCACTACGACTGACAAAACTCTGTGCTCGTTATGGATAATGCTCCATACCATAGTAGGAGAATGGAGCGAACCCCTACGACTGACAAAACTCTGTGCTCGTTATGGATAATGCTCCATACCATAGTAGGAGAATGGAGCGAACCCCTACGACTGACAAAACTCTGTGCTCGTTATGGATAATGCTCCATACCATAGTAGGAGAATGGAGCGAACCACTACGACTGACAAAACTCTGTGCTCGTTATGGATAATGCTCCATACCATAGTAGGAGAATGGAGCGAACCACTACGACTGACAAAACTCTGTGCTCGTTATGGATAATGCTCCATACCATAGTAGGAGAATGGAGCGAACCACTACGACTGACAAAACTCTGTGCTCGTTATGGATAATGCTCCATACCATAGTAGGAGAATGGAGCGAACCCCTACGACTGACAAAACTCTGTGCTCGTTATGGATAATGCTCCATACCATAGTAGGAGAATGGAGCGAACCACTACGACTGACAAAACTCTGTGCTCGTTATGGATAATGCTCCATACCATAGTAGGAGAATGGAGCGAACCACTACGACTGACAAAACTCTGTGCTCGTTATGGATAATGCTCCATACCATAGTAGGAGAATGGAGCGAACCACTACGACTGACAAAACTCTGTGCTCGTTATGGATAATGCTCCATACCATATTAGGAGAATGGAGCGAACCCCGACGTCTGGCTGAAAAGAAGCAGACATACAGGCATGGCTCTGCTCTAAAAATATTGCCCATGTAGAAACTATGATCAAGGCTCAGTTAATGAAAATTGTATGAGAAAACAAATCACAGTATAATAAGTATGTGTTTGATGAGCTGGCTGCCCAGTCGGCAGTGTGCCCACAACTAGGCTACACAAAACTAATGTATCTTTTAAAGGGCAATGTATACGCTTCTACAACAAAACTCCTAGTGAGTTGCAAAAATTATCAATAAATAAATTCAAACAAATTGTCAAAACCTTGCTGTGCAAAAAGGCTTACTATAAAATATCAGATTATCTAGAGGATAAAAAAGCTTGGGACGGGTTTTGCTCCAACTCGAAAAATAACAACTAACAGGCTAATGGTTTCTTCGTCGCTTCTTTACCTACTTTAGTCTACATACCGAAGCGACAGAAATCAAAAAATATCACTTTATTTCCGTGTCAGTGTTTAGTTTTATAATTTGACCTTTTCTAAGTGTACATTTATTGTATTTATGGAAATAAAGAGTTTTTGATTTTGATTTTTTTATTTCGGGTGTCACGGTATTGCGATTGACTCCTAACCACTGCGAGCTCAACCCTATTGAGCTAGTGTGGGCTCAGGTAAAGCGGCACGTCGTCGTCGCAAGAAACAATAAAACATTTAAAATGGTTGAAGTAAAGAAATTGTAAGAGGAAGGTTTGAGTGAGGTGACACCCGAAAAATGGACAAACTGCAGCAACCATGTAAAAAAAGTTGAAAATGAAATGTACCAACTAAACCACATCATTGATGATGTACAGGATAGGTTTATTATAAATTTAAGGGATTCTGATTCTGAATCCAATTCTGATTCTGAGATGTCAGAATAATGTAATATTTTATACGCAATAAAAATATGTAATTATTGATTAAAATAAATAAATAAATAATGCTGGACAATCCACACAACATCATCTAGCCCCAAGCTAAGCAGAGCTTGTGTTATGGGTACTAGATGACTGATAATATACGTAATATAATACATTACATAGATAGATATTTTTTATTATACATAGAAATTATATAAATTGTTTTATTTGTATTTCCTTGCGGACACAGGAAAACGAGGCCGCGACAATGCCGCATCCACAGGTAGGTATCTTTCGTATCGCACAAGCAAAACCGCGCGCCATCACTACCAATAGTGATGCATGGTTAAAAAATGATTTCTACCCCTGACTTGTCATTATGCCAGTGACATATCATAACATTTCTTTGTTTACATAAAATATCTAAGTTTCTGAGTTAGACTATAGACAAGTCAAATTTTATACGATAAATTATTAACAAATAAGAAATAAAGTGGGTTTTACATTGTGAATGTAAGCAAATTCATTATTATTATTATAGAACTCATTATGAATATGTAAAGGTGTTCTTCCAACACCAACTAGGTTCGTAGTTAACCCGCTTACATTCAAAATGAAATCAAGTTAATGAATTTTCTATACTTACACACAATTTTTTTTGCCCACTAGTGGAAAAAGTGAGTAAGAAACCACGCCTAACTGATATTCCTTCTTTTTCAGAAAATTGATGCCTCCGCTATAGAAGACTTCTACGGCCTCACTTCTGATATTCAGAAATCATCAGAAACAGGTTATATCTTATTTTATCAGTCTAGGGATGCTAGTTGTTAAGAAACTTCTATTATAGTAATTTATTCAATTTATAGTCATGATATATCATGTTGAATCAATATGCCAGGTTTGTTAAAGTTAAAAGGCATATAAATTATTGAAAATTTGTTTTAATTTAAATACAATTAGTAATCGTTCTTCATTATAGTGATTTGAAATGTAAATATTATTTCATTAATTACAATGATCATTCAATTCACGATGTACTTTTTATTACTTTTTTACATACCGTTCTTAGCTACCAATATGTACCACTTTTATGATTATACAATCATTCTTATAGCCGCAAATAAAAATTAAGTAAATGTTATTTAGCACCAAAACTTGGTGAGTTTCTAAGTTCTAAGGTCAATAATTTAATTAATTTAGGCACTACCCACGCCTCATACAGAAGCGTAAGGCCCAGACTCCACCAAAGCGAAGATGTGCGGAGATGTACGAAGCGGAGACGAGAAGAGATGTTTGACAGCTAGGGTGTTACCTTACCACCGAAGCTGTGTGCGGGGAGATGCGTACTAGCTAGATTGGAGCGAAAATGTGTGCTGGCTAGAGCGGAGATTTATGCTGGCTGGAGCGGCTGAGCTGCATGTGGCGAGTGTCGGATGTTTGTTCAGATAAATGCACTAGCGGCGCCGCTCACATCTCTTCCCGTCTCCGCTGCCTGACGTCGCCAGCTTGCAAGGCACAGCTCACATCTCCGCTTCAATCTTTATTTGTTTCTTCGCATACAAATACACATCTCCGCTCGGTGGTATTCACTGAAGCTGAGCTGAGAGGAGATGTATGAATAACGATATTCTATTGGTTGTTTAATAAAACACATCTCTTATCCGCTTTGGTGGAGTCTGGCTCTTAGCTAAGTACGAGAGGTCAATGTTTTACGCGTGTTTCTATCGGGGACTCTTCCTTTATATCATCGAGTCGGCCTCGAGCCACTTTTTCAAACATATTCGTCGATCATTTTTGAAATAGTTTCACCTGTTTTAGGGATTGCAATTATTCGGGGGACACCCTATGTTTAAGGGGCGAACCTGGCGGGTTTGGTTGTCAAACTAGGCCTAGATCTCAGTACTCACGGGATCTCGTAGTACAAAACTAGAATTACTTAGGATTCTATTTTGTTTCTTCAGTTTCTTAATTGAAAAAAAACGATTGCGAATAAAAATTACGATAAAAACATCATGAAAGTGCGCTATTTTGCACCTAATTTGGTCGAGATCTCAGGAACCCTGCAGTCTATAGAAAATATTTTTGTTTTGATTCGTAGGTTATTACTAATTATTTGGTTCCTTAATACAGTTTCTTCATAAGTTGTGTAGTTTTCTTGTAAATAACCGAAAATATCATTTTTGCGCTTACGGCGCGCGGCGTTCCAAAAACGTATGCTCCGTCTCGCTCCTATGAACGCGAAATACTATGCCTATCCTTTTCACAAAATGACGACTGGTAAATTTACATTGGGACATGACATAGGATACGCTTATTCTAACGACGACTGTAACTTCAAATTTAAACATAGCTAACCAATTCATTACGTTTATGATATAGACAGTAAATGAAACTACCATTAAGTAATTGGTTTTTGTTATTGGAACGTAAAGACAACAAAATAAACAGAAAATATCAAGCTATCGAAAAGTTAACACAATGTTAGGCGTAAAAATTATTAAGGTTGTACAAATCTTTTTCGGTCAATATACTACGGTGACTTCTTCGAGAATAATATCAGTGTTGTTAAGATGTTACTGCCTTTGCTTATTTTTATTCGTCTTGTATTTCATAAGCCGTTACTTGGAATATTTGGTGCAAGTAGACGAAAAAGGGTTACTTTTCAATGCAATAATCCTTACAAATTATGTAATCTCGATAATATTATCGCAATGTTCCCGGCCTTATTTAAATACGTACACAGATTTTATCGGCTCTTGTGATTACTACATAGGATACAAAAAAAACGCTTTCGGCTACAACAAAACAATTTACATATTCTTGTTGCTGCATCTATTTATTGCCGTGATTAGTGTTGTGGGGGATTTGCAACTGTCAAAGTTTTGGATAGGGGCGATTTCTTCAGATAGTATTTGCTGGATGTATTTAATAGTCCACCATTACATCCATTTATCGCTCGTAGCGGTGTATTTAGATTCGATTGTAATAATCGAATTGTTGCGAAATCGATTTTCCCTGTTGAGACATACTTTGTACGCCAATCCAGGGCCCGTAAACGTGTCAGGAAGAGATGAGATACAGTTAAAGCTAAATAGATTGAAAAAATGTTTGCGTAATTATATAGACTCACTTGATGCATTTGGGAAAGTTTATGGCTGGCTACAGCTACGCGTAAGTTCAATTTGTTTTAAAAATACTTACAAACATAAGCGAGTAATTTATTAAAAAAGATCGTATCCCTTTCCCGGCCCCACAGGGCCGCCGGAAGAAGGAATGACACTGGCTAAATAAGCGGTTGATTGTTGCAGATGTTTATCTTATTTGCGTTCACCCTGCCCCATTTGACGATTTTCACGTATAGCATAGTGCAACAATTGTGGTTTGAGGTGAGTACCTGCATACCTACAGTGCCGGATCTAGGGGGAGTCTAGACTTTCCGAAGTTAGTTTCTTGGAGGCGCCAAAATCCAAGAGAGTCAAATAAGCTTTTTCAACTTTTTTGTGCGGCGATCGGCGAAGCTAAAATGACGGTGAGCGGGGTCGTCCGTTTAGAGCTGTCCCGCCTCAAACCATCGTATCGATTTTTTCGTGGCTCGCTCCGCTCGCCAACGCTCTAATTGTTCTGTTCGTATTTGCTTTACACAACAATCCGATTTCGGAGATTAGTGCCGACTTTCGCATTTTGCCGACTTTTTGAAACGTTAGGGTGCGCGTTCACAGGCCGGCTTCGGACAATCCACTGACAAGTGCGTCCCCTGATCGGCAATCCGAATGACGTCATTCGCACTAACAGTCCGCTCCGTGCGGTGCGGATCTTGTATGGCAAACCATTGATGGAGCCAGTGCGGATTGTCCGATGCTAGCGTGTGAACGCGCACCCTAAAGTTTTAGCAGCTAACGCTTGAGCCGTTAGTCAATAGGTAACTACACTTACTACACCGTGATCGCGGCCTAGATCTAGGTATCTACACGGTATTCGCTACCCAGATCGGTTTTTTGGTTTTCGAGCTCGGTTTCGTGCAGTCCGCGGTATCCCGTCGAGCATTTTATAGACAGAAGTATGACCACATACCCACCCAATCAGTTATCGCTTCCTCTCTGAGTAGCGAATACTACTTACGTCTGAATAGGCTACTAAATTGTCTCACAACAATATAAACCTGAACATAGGATAAAAACCAGTCTAGTCAAGTTTTTTCCAGTCAAGGGGTCTTTTGGTAGATTTTACAATTGTTAGACATCTTTCCGCTTCCGTACCTACCTACCTACAAAAGATGAGCAAATTAGGTTTTTTCACTGTGACGAATATTTTTTCCTGTTTACTTTTTTTTCCTTATGGTTGAAGCGGTTTAACACTATCGTGGCCCAAGACGCAGATGCCAGTTACTCCCGCGTGTTGCGGCTACGCGCCCCTGCGGGTCGCACCGTCGACGCTGATTCTGAATACGCTATTCATCAGTAAATTTTTATCTACAGGTTGGTCGTATATTCTGAATGTTCATATATCCTTCGGATTTTTTCTCAAAAATCAGTTTATACTAGTTGTACTATAAACAGTCCTAACTATTTACTGGCTTGTTTTAGAAATTAGGGACTTCATTTGTGATCGTCCAAGAACTTTTACTAAAGCTACACGCATTGATAAACCCAAAATTACTAATAGTTCCTAAGATAATAGGGGCGTATGTGCACGTCTGAGGGACCACCCAAGACCACCTTCTGCAGTTGATTTTGTTTGTTCCAGTGAGCGGAAAGGGCTGATTTTTTGTAATATACTTTAACAAATGATTTACTAACTGTTGTAATATATGGAATCCATGAGCTTTGCTCAGTTCATGAGATATGACGATCTCCAAGCCACGTCTGAGGGACCACGTGTCATATAACCGGTTGTAACTATTGACTGGATACTTTTACAAATTAGAGACTGTACTAACAAATGTTTCAGACCATTTATTAATGAATAGCGTATTCAGAATCATGAAATTCCAATGTGGACCCGCAGTCGTAACGGACGCGTTTTACAATACAATACAATACAAAAATACTTTATTGTACACCAACAAAAATACAATACAAGAGACATTACATGAGACACAAGTACAATGGGCGGCCTCGCTTAGAAGTGATCTCTTCCAGGCAACATTTGGATGGAAAGAATTATGTGAATTTAAGAAAGGCAGAGTGTACCAATTATATGCAATCTTAAATAAATATTGACAATATTATAAATACCTAAAAATAAGAACAACTTAAATAAATACCCAACTATCATACATACTAAACGTATACATAAATGGCTAAAAACATGCGATTTAAGACATTTATAACATCATTGGTTTTCAGCCCTTTCAGAAACACATGTCCAGATTCTATTACGCTGATTTTTTCGAGCTTCTCGTCATAATGACAGCCCCTTGCGTCGCTTGTGAACTATGTCGCCACGAAGTCAACTTGCTCAAGGTTCTATTGATCAATCAAATCATTCAGTGTGATGGTAAGTTGTATTTTTAAGTTTCCTACTTGTTTTAAGGATTCTAGATAAAACACTTGACTTAGACCACTCCTGCACGACTTTATAGTGGCGCGGGGGTGATTTTCTTTTGTAAACTCCTTTTGCATAAGCATCATCATCATCCGCAACCCAACTTCACCCACTGCTCGGTATAGGCGGTATAGGCCTTCAAACTTTTGTGCCACTCTGCACCGTCCTGCGCTTATCTCATCCAGCCGTGCGATTACGCTAATGGGCCATCCGGGGAAACTGGGCTTAAACGATTTCAGTTTCCAACAAGATCCGTCAAGTGCGAGTGTCACTCGCGCGCTGAGGGTTTCGAACGTTAGTCAATTACACAAATATGTACTAAAGAAACCGGTAAGAGATATCGCTATTTAATAAATACCTAAAAATAGTAGGTACCAAACTACATTTTAGATGGATCGCTGTTCGCTCTGCATAGGTAGGTACTTCGGAGATTAGGTAATTTTTTTGACTTTTTTCAAAATACCACACACTAGAATAGAAAAATTTCAAAAACGGTTTTGAAATGTACAAACAAACTGATACCTTTCGTTTGATCCCCCACTCAGTGAGGTAGCCCCCCTTTTTAATTATTCCCCTTTTCTCAAAATGTTCGTTTTACACACTTCTCTATATTCTCTATATCCTGTAAAATATAGATCCATATCCACAAACGCTCCGTACATTTTGTAGGGATCGCTCTGCAATCTTCGGAGATAAGAGGGGGGGGGGATGGGTATTTTTCGTCTATTTTCAAAATATTTGAAAAAGTATGAAACGTACAGAATTTCAAAAAGTGTTTTAAAATGTATAAACCGATACCATTCATTTGATACCCCACTCAGTGAGGTAGCCCCCCCCTTTTTGAAAAATTGTCCCCCCTTTTTGACCATTTTTCCAAAAGCGTTCGTTTTACTTCTATAATACTCGCCATAGACCAAAACCTATAAGGTAGGTACTTCCTGTAGACCTACAATTATGAAATTTGGCAAAACGTAAGGCCTTATAAATAACACAAGTAAAGGAAAAAATCCGAAAACATCAAATTTGTTGTTCATTCACAAAAAAAAAATACTTTTGATTCTCGCCATGGACCAAGACCTAGGTATAGGGGTAATAAATCCTTCTTTGTAGGCTAAAATGATTTTTTTTTTTTTTTTTGACAAGATCCTGCCAACCGTTCATTTCGCGGTCCCCGCCGCGTGTCCAAAGAAAGTAGCCCGCCATAGAGAACAAAACGCTACGTAACCGCCTACGAAGGCTGCTACAATCATCAATGTAGGTAAAATTCAGGAGATTGGGTCCCTACTATAAAGTCCCTACTTCTAGTTTATTTCCATCTTTGTTGTTCATTAGGTACATATGTATTGCAATTGGAAATAGCGTGCCTTTGCATTTAGTTGTAACACAACGCAGGCCATTTGATAAGTTAGCGCTGGGTGAAATATAAAAAATAAATAAATAACGTACCCTATCTATGGAATTTTACTGATATCTATGGCTACAATTTTCGCGCGCGACAAACTCCGCGCCCCTGTAAACTCACCGGGGTGGTCGAGTTATGTGGTTTACCTACAGAGGACTAACCCTGCAAACGCACGTGTTTAAAAAACCTGGTGCCTTTCAGACGAAGAGCTCCGCATAGAGCTGCAGCGCTCGTTGACGTACATGTCGCGGCGTCCGTTCCGCGCCACGGTGCTGAATTTGAATGTAGGCGTCGGCCTGCCATTGCAAGTGTTCGCGTTTTCCATCACCTACGTCATTCTTATCATTGACAACACGCACTTCGTGTTATAAAATGTGAGATTTCGATTTTAGAGGTTTCTTGATAATCTGACGACAATGTACCTAACATGTCGCCAGGGTTTAAATTTGATGTAATAAACAATATTTATTAAGTATCTTCTTACTTTACCTACTTGTTTAAATCTACCTACCGTTTGAGTTGTAAAGACTAGTTCTATTTTTATTATATTCTTTGATTGTAACAGAAACAAAGAAAAATGTTAATAAAGTAGGTAGGTAAGTAAGTAATTATAATTACTTCATAATTCATTATTGATCTATTGTTTGTGAATCAGGTAAAATTATAGTCAGTTCATGAAACTTATTTTGGATCGCTGGATTCTGCCACTTGGGCGTACAAACATTTCAATATACATTATGTACATTATTTAAGACAATCTAAGTTAGTTATTTTATTTAGAAGCATGCATCTTTATTATAAATTTGAAACAATATTTATTTTTATCAAACTTATGGAAACCCAAAACATTTGCTCTTAAGATACTTTTGAACTTTTTACCTCGACAGATATCTTTTGTATGAAGTTCAAACGCTGATAAATCCTTCTTCGTAGGCTAAAATAATTTCGTTTTTGGCTACAATCTTCGCGCGTGACAAACCCCGCGCCCCTGTAAACTCACCGGGGTGGTCGAGTTATGTGGTTTACCTACAGAGAACTAACACTGCAATCGCACGTGTTTAAAAAACCTGGTGCCGTTCAGACGAAGAGCTCCGAACTTCGTGCTAAAACTTCGTGCTCAAAATTAATAGTCATATGGTCTTTACAATTATTCGGTTTTGTCTATTTGTACCCAAATTTACGTATTCTTTTAGATGTAGTCAACTGTGTAAACACAGCGAGCTCTTGGAAGCCTTAGCAACATTATAAAAAATACTTCATCCTCGGTTTTGAATATCGACTTAGATGACAACGTCTATTCCCACTAGTTCAGTTGACTGAACTAGTGAGATCAAGGCAGGCCTCCCTACCTGTCAAATTGGGAGGTTTAGGTATACGCAAAATTTCAAGTGCAGCCCTATCAGCGTTCTTGTCTTGTCTACAGCACTAGTTCTTTAGTTAAAAGAATTTAAAGCCATCTCGTTTCGTCCCACCTGGAATGTCATTAAGAATTTCATTTTTAGACGAAGCTCGATCGGCTTGGTCATGACATCACGGATTATCATGTACTAGGGCCTCCGGTCGGATATCTCACCACGCCAGCCTTAACGACATCATCCGGCGGGCCTTTGTCACCGCTAACGTACCAGCTATTCTCAAACTGAATGGTATGTTTCGTGACGATGGGCCTCTTACCATCGTCACGAAACATACCATTCACGACGCTATGACAGTAGTCCCATGGGAGTTGGGGAGGCCCATTGTGTGGGACGCTACATGCGTCGTCACGATTGCGCCTTCCCACCTTCCGAGGACATCTGTGAGGGCGGGTGCGGCGGCAGATTTGTCCGAGGACCTCAAAAAAGGCGCAAATATGCAGGTCTCGTCAGAGCCTACACATTTGCTCCCCTTGGAGTCGATACCCTAGGTCCGTGGGGTACACAGGCTCTTCGGGTTTTTAAAATTTATCTGAGGGTCAGGTCGATTGGACGCGAGACCCGAGAGCTGTTGGCATCAGCACTGCCATAGGTACCTACCTACAGAGCGGGGCAACGCAGCCAGCATCTTGGGATGCTTCCGACAGGTGTTGATATGGATCATTTGAGCCACCTGTAGATTGTTTGTAACAGTCTGCAGTTAGCTCAATTGTTTCAATTGTAAATACTAGTTCTAGTTTCATAAAAAAAAACAAAAATCTTAATAATCAATATATTGGAGTATAGTATTACATTATCTGTGATATTCGTAAAAAATATTACAGGTCAGAAATTTGAATTATTATAATAATTATACAGTTGTATCCGTTGGATAATTACAAATTAATAAAAGTAAAAAAATCAAACTAAATTATAACAAATCAGTTTATCATTCCTATTTCCCCCACAAATCCACAAATAATTTACAACGCCTTCTCGACCAGCCACGATTACATAATTTATGTCTACGCTAAGTGGGGGAAAGGCTTGACCCGGTGACAATCTGATTAGGGGAATGCTGTTTTCAATAAGATAAGAGTTGGTAGAGCACGGATTCACTCTGGTGTCGATAAAATTCGTCCGTTCTTACCGAATGTTATCGACGCCAGAGACAAAATCGGTTAAACGAGAGGCTCATCATTCCATACAAACGTGAGTAGGTACTACGCTGTTTGATGTTGACTATCCAAAACTAAGGATAACATCAATTTATCTCGTCATCGTCTATGTTAGTATACACCCAGAACCATAAAAAAGTATACATTTGAAAAATACAAGCTTCTAAACTTTTGTATTTCAACACTGATCTTAGCCCAACTATGGACGAAAATAAATTATAATATACGGAGAAAAAATGGGTCACAACTCTATAACAAAACCCGTTCCGACATCATACATTTAGGCTGCGCCCACAGACTAGTTCCCGCCGATGACTAGTATATTATACTAGTATAATATAACCTTAAGGGTCTAATCAAATATTTGTGATGGGACGTCATTTCAAAAGGCTTTTCGTGTAGGTATAGGTAGATGTATTTGAAAAAGACATACGATAATTTTTTTTTTCAATAAAAAAGGAAACCCGATAACGAGTTCTCCCATTTGTCAGAGTTTCCAGGACTTTGTACTTGATGAGATTATATTGGATAACCTTATTTCAAGGTGGGCTGTCATTTGTTAAAGGTTTGATGACTTCGTTTTTAGTTCAGGAAATATTGGATAGGCACATAGGTACTCCAGTTCAAGAGGGATTTGCAAAAACTTCTGAAAAATACCTTAAATACTTGAGAAAAAATAAATCATATGAAATGAATAATTTTCAGTAAAATATAAAGAGACCTAAGTATATTCATACAATAGGTCAAATAAAAGTATTTTTCGCCATGATTTTGCAACTACCGTGACCTTGAAGGAAAGGTAATATAAAACGCTAACGAGATCTTGTTAAGTGTTAACTAGTAACTACCTACCTTGGACGAACCAAAACATGTAGATTAAATGCACAATCGACGCAATCAAATAAACGTGAGAATTAAATAAAAAATACTCGAGCCGTTTATTAGATACACGCTCTCACGAGCTTTCGTCTCCTGACGAATAGAAGGCGTCCCTCGGGTTAGGAGCCAACGTCCGCTGCGTCATCCTTGGTGAACACACGAGCGTGTCCGAAGAATCGCTTACGGGGCTGCTTGATGGACTGCTCTTCAGGTTGTTCTGTCGACAAAGGGACAGATCAGACAGCGCGCAACCCCCGTGGTTAATCTGCTATCTGTTATGCGATTATGCGATTCGGTCCTCATTTCCACTGATATCATTTATACCAGCGTACTAGCTTCTGCCCGCGCTTTTCTGACATAAAAAATTGCCCTTCGTCCGTCCCCGGGTAACGTCTATCTCTCTGCCAAATTTCATTATGATCTGTTCAACCATTTAGGCGTGAATAGATAACAGGCAGACAAAATTACTTTCATATAATATTAGTATGGATTATGTACATGGTATGATTGGCTGCATTTGGAATTTTCTGATAATGGGACAGTTGCTACTGTTACAAGTGCCGTTATCACGGAATAACGTTTACGTTTAAGTAGGGGGTGTAAAGAAAATTTAGCAAGACGATTCGATTTTCTAAGAACCAAAGTTTTCTGCAGAAGTTGTTAAATACTCACGTTCCTACGCTTCTCTGGCTTGTTCGTATCCCCGCTATGCTCTTCAAAGTATGATGACACGCGATTGGAGTCGCCCATATGACGCTCGATCATCGCCAACTTCTGAAATAGTGGAAGTACATCGCTGAAATGGTCTTAAAATCAAGTCCTAATGTCCAGTGCCCACCCATATCGACCAAAAGATATGTCTACCTATTTCACCCCTTATCCTGTTCTTTCGACCAAAAGAAAGTCAACATAGTAAAAAGTACCTGAGTATATTTAAGTCATCCGAGCGGCTCATAATTAATAATGAATCAATTGACGAGCTTACTATAGAATAAGGTCAACAGAAACCTACCCTCAACAAATTTCTAAAAAGTAGTTATTCATGATCCTATTTACACTATTTCTGAGAAATGTTTTGTAATAACATTATTGTAACTCATAATGTATGATAAGGAAGAGCGTTACCTCCTAATACAGGTATTTTTATACTTAAAAGGAGGTCTCGAACACTGAACAATGTATAAAGTAATTTGAGAGAACGATAATAAACATTTTGTAAGTATTTTATTTTTTGTATTTTGATGCGTCCTTCGTCAAAATCGACAGAGTAGTTTAGGCGCTATGGTATCCGTTCATAGACAGCATTTTGTTCTGGCTTTGCCGTAGTCTGGTAAAGTAAAGTAAAGTAAAGTAAAGTATCGTTTATTGCATGAAATACATGTGGGTACAGGTGTTTTTATGTCGATTATGCGAGTCAATGTATTCCTACCGGTTTTACGGTGTGCAATGTCTGTGTACAAATAATAACAACTTATTAAGCTTAACAGTAAAATAAATTAAAACTGAACTAGAAACTAATGTTGGATGAAAGCAAATTAAAAAAAAACGAATGTCATGAAGCAGAAAAATCTTTGTCAGTTAAAAATTCATTTATAGCATAATAACATTTATTTGAAAGAATCGTTTTTAACTTTCTCTGAAACTCCATATTCGGCAGTAGTCTTATGGATTGTGGTAATTTATTATATATGGAGGGTGCCATAGCAAAGACACTCTTACCCATCATTCTAGTTTTTCTATTTATATGACAGACTTTATTGTTGTCACGTCTATTGCGGACCACGACATCCGAAGGTCGACCGAAGAGATTTTGATTATTCCTGACAAACATAGCTGTCTCTAAAATATACAGTGATGGGAGAGTCAAAATTTTATACTTAAGGAAAAAGGGTTTACAGGAGTCGGTTACTTTAAGATGGAACATAATTCTAGTGCAACGCTTCTGATATTTAAAAACTTTTAAAACATCTGTCGAATGGTGAAGAGATAAAGTTCTATTCCTAGCTGTGTGTGTTTGTTTAACTTACCGTTACCATGGTATCCCGAGTAGCGGCGTCGTGTCTTGTCTCTCCCAGTAGATGTGCAGACTTGGTCATCTTTTTCGCATTCATGACGTTTTCTACGAATTTCAGTGTGCTTTGTGCTTTCTTGGCGACGATGTTCACTCGGGGCTCTCTCGCGTCGCGGTCGCGCGGTGACACAATGCCTTCTTCGTCTATGTCCGGCGCTACGTCATCGTGCATAGCGTTGCATTGACTGTACAAATAAAACTTCTTTGAGAAATTTAGAGATTCAAATTATTTAATAACTGTATGTATATCTTAGAAATTTGTATTTTTGTCAAAAATAATAAGCACTACTTGACGTGACAACGTCTTATAATTCGATAGAGCCGGCTGCACGCACGAAAAAACATGACGTCATGCGGCGTTACCTCGCTATGACGTCATGCGGCGTTACCTCGCTCTGAGGCGTTCCATGTAAGGCTTGAAGTGCAAGCGAGAGCGCTCGACATCCGTCTCTCTCCTACTTGAGTGAGCGATGCGTCTGCGTGGACAGCTGCTATACTATAGTATATTTACATGTTTTGATCGAGTATCAAATGCTACCATTCCATTAATATTTTCTTAAGACGTTGTCACGTTCAACTATTGTCAGTAAACCGACTTTACAGACAACCATTTTTTTTTCAAAGACGATACACCGATTTAATATGAATTAAACACAAATGTTTTAAAAAGTAGGTACACACACACATATAGCTCTGCAGTTAAAATCTACAATAGCTTGCCTCTAGACTCCTAGTTCTAGATCTCAAACTTTTTGAGGGTCCTTAGTTTAAGAAGAATCTTAATAAATGGTTTTTTTCAGAAGCTTTTATAATCTCCAAGAGAACCTACTTCCTTTCTAGAGATATAGTGATTTTGTTTGTTAGGAGATAATATAAAAAGTTAACTTCTTCCCTACTTTTTGATTCTCTTAGTGTTGTTAATTTAATTAATTTTTTTGCTTTGTTAATCATAGATTGTTTCATTTTTATTTGGTTTGTTGTACGTCCAGCTTGACAGCATTGCGTAAACTTGTACTGTACCTACCTACTGTATGAACACCAAATTGTACAAACAGTTTTACAATAAAAAATATTCTGATTCTTGATTGTATTCTGCGTATGATGAACTGGACCGCTAGCACGATCCTGGATAAGGATCGATAAGCCGATTTTGTCTATTGAACGTTGGATGATGTTAGCAACGAAAATAAAAAGAGATGTTAATATTTTTTTGCCCAGATATTTTACTTAGTCTCTACGACAATTATGTGAATCTGCTAAAATTTAAGCTTAACGACCCATGTGTTTATTTAATAAAATTCTAGTCTAAACAGTGCTAGACTAGAATTTTGTTAAAAATATAAAGAAAAAATTATTCTAGAGTTTAGAACAATCCCAGGTATTATAAATAAACTAGCTGCCGCCCGCGGCTTCGCACGCGTTGTTTCTATGGAACCGTTTTGAGGTTATTTATATCCCATGGGAACTGATTTATGGGATAAAAAGTCGCCTATCTTTGATTCCAGGGTTAGACTTACCTGTCTGAAAAATTTTAGCCTGATCCGTTTAGTAGTTTTGGCGTGAAGAGGTAACAAACATCCATCCATCTATACATCCATCCAAACTTTCGCATTTATAATATTACAGTGTGATACAAATGATTCTAATACCTAAAGTAATTCCAAAACATGAATTGAATTAAACCTATCACGTACCCTTGGCATTGGTTGTTCTTAATGAACGAGTAGATATCCTTAAACGCTTGCTGGATGTACGAGAGAGTGTGCTGGTCGATCGGCACAGAGCTGGTGGAGCCGGAACTGCACGACTGGTCGGCCGAGTGTTCGCTTACTTGCAAAGATTGCTCTGAACCTGGAAAAAAGAATACCAAAATTGCTTATAACCTCAGCCTCAATAGCCTATATTGGTCCACTGCTGGACGCAGGCCAATCTGATAAGGGAACGGACCCAGACTGCGTGCGTGACCCATTTTGTTTTTACCCCTTGGTACCCGTAGTATATCAAAAGGGAAGGCGCAAGTGTGTCGACGCATGTAGCGTCCCACACAATGGGCCTCCCCAACACCCATGGGACTAGTGTCATGCCGTCGGGCCTCTTACCACCGTCACGCAACAGACCATTCGGTTCGAGAATAGCTGGTACGTTAGCGGTGAGAAAGGCCCGCCGGATGATGTCGTTAAGGCTGGCGTGGCGAGATATCCAACCGGCGGCCCTAGTACACGATAATCCGTGATGACCAAGCTGTTCGACAACAGTAACACACTGGCATTGATGAGGCGCGGAACACCTTGCACCCAACCGAAGACATGTCGCGATACGGAAAGTTACGGCATCCAATAATGTACCAGTGTTATATGAAGGAAATGCTTGCAACCAATGTCCTGACTCCCATTTAGAAACGTCCAGGAGGCGGGCACGATCCGCAGAGCTGGAGCACGTTTGTAACAAACAATTCCGTGAACAGGAACTTAATTTACAAAAACAAGTCTTGCCACCTGTGAGATTTAAAAGCACAAGAAGCTGCGCACCATATTTGAATATGGCTCGAAAAAGCGCGAGATTTTCCTAGAGGATAATGACTACGTAACGAAAACCTAAGCCCCCTGTAGGACACAAGGTCAAATGCTTTGGGAAGGTCAAGAAAGCATGCGCACAAAGGTGTGTGCCTCTTTGTATTAGTACTATACAGTACAGTATGCTTTAAAATCAGAATTGCAGTTTCAGTTGACAGCTGTTTTCTGAAACCGAATTGAGCATCATAGATTTTTAAATGTCTATCTACTTCCGAGTCAAGCACACTGTCCAGCACCTTGGCAACTACCACATAAGTTAGGTACTGTGAAGGGCTTTTCAAACAAATCTGCTATTTGACCAGCATTACTTACTTCCTCGCTCTGGTAGGCCATCAACATCTGCAACTGAAGTTAACATCGCAAATGTGAAGGAAAAAGTGACTGAAAATCCTTATTCAACTTTGAGAAAGATAGCCGCCGAACTTTATGTATCTCTTGAGTCGATCCGTACCTTTTTAAATAATCACTTGGGTATGAAACATATTGCCGCTCGACTAGTCCGAAAAGACCTGAATTTTCTCCAAAAACTCAATCGCATGAGTGTCGCCGAGGACATGCTAGAACGGGTCAATTCCGACTCAACATTCATGAAACGCATTGCTACATCTCGTCACCAGTAACTCATAAGAGTTTGACATGCAAACTAGTCTACAAGCTTCGTAGTGGCGCCCGTTTTCAATCGGTAAAAGACATAAAGGAGAATTCGCGACGAGAACTGAACTCAATTCCGGAAACGGCGTTTAAAAATGTTTTGATGATTGGATTATTCGTTGGCGTAAGAGTGTCGTTTCTGAAGGAGCATACTTTGAAGATGATAAAATAAATTTGTATGAATAACAAACATTTTCTGTATTATTAATCTTTTCCCGGTACTTTCTTGACAGAGTAGTATACCTCTAGAGATATCTAACTTATTTTAATGTCCATTTTCATTACAATTATTAAAACTACATTCTTGAAATTCATTCGGAAAATGTAGGAATTCATTAATTTAACACTACAGTACACGCGCCCCTTTTTTTTACATGAGCACACGCGTGGCCTACTATATTAGGCCATTTTAAAATGTCAATATACTGTATATTCCTAACTTTCTGATTAAAACAAGAAATGGTATGGAAAAGTTATTTATTTTACTTAGTTTTACAACCGTATATTTTAGATAAATTATTATGAATACTGAACAATCAACAATTTTGTAAATATCTAAGAAAAAGGCACAAAAATGGCAATTCTGAGATCAACATCTTTTTTTCTAACATAAAACTAAACTTAGTTACAAATTTCTTTATTTTCGTGGCATTCAGGTCACACTACTGCTTGGTGATCGGGACAAATCCATTTATTGCAAGTCTTGCACCACTTTTTTGTCGACCGATTTCGGGCTCTCGAGCAGAGTGCACATCGACCAACTCGTCCTATCTTTTTCGGTTTTCGCATCTTTGTTTCTTTGGTAATCGTCTTTTATTTTTCTTCTATGTACCTATATATTAGTGCACCTTGCCAGGATGTCCAAGATATCTTGCGTGAAGAACAGTTCAAAACAGGATAACGGATCCTTAGCATTCCTAGCTGCATCTCCTTTTGGGCCTAGTGGTCTTATCCTAATATTTTGGGGTCGAGTTCGCGTGGCTGGTGGAACATCTTTTTGCCAAATAGTTCCGTTCGTAGATTTATAGACTGCACCGTGCCTTCTGGTTGCTAGTTCCGAGAGTGGCGCGTCTTCTGAACTTGATGTTTCGTCTGATTCGCTCAATCTTTCCTCTTCATTTTCACTTCTGACATTTTCATTTCTGACTTGCGGACTAGGGCCTGCAAATCTGGCTCTGGCTGAACTTCATCATCTTCACTCTCAATCACTTCTTCACCTTCAGTTTCTACCTCTCGCAGCCACCTTTCCACTTGTAGATCATCCATGACGAAAATCTGTAAAAAAGTACTAAATTAGGAAAAAAGAAATACGTTTTTCAATTTGTAACTAATAAATAATTAATAATCATTTGATATACATACATATAAATATATAATTTTTTACAAAAGAACATTGTAATAGCGTTATAAATCAATAATACATCAAAAGTTACATACCTGAATTTGGTACACCAATACACGCGTGGACTACTTTAGTAGGCCCGCACTTTTGGCGCCAAATTGCTTGTGCATGCGTACGCGCTGAGGTCGCACGGGGTACTGAGGTTGTGACAAATATATCAGACGAGGATTACCTGGAATCACTAGTTTCTAGCGCGCTTAGTTAAAAAGTTATTGCAAAAAGAGTTACCCTGGTCTACTATAGTAGGCCGCGCGTGTACTCTAGTGTTAAGCTTAATATTACAATATTCATTACATTTATTTATTTGGTCAATGTTTCTATTTCCCCATATAAGATTATTACGTTAAGTTATTTTATGGTGAAAAACAGTTTTACAAACATTTGGGTTCAAATCGCATTCAATAATAAGTGGTAAGTGATCAGACCAAAATGTATCATACATTTTACCTCAATTTTGTTTATTGTCTGCCAGGCAGACAATACAGTGATCAAGCCATGTCGTCGACCCAGTCACATAACAAATAGATGCACTTCCCAACAGATCAATGTCCTCACATGTCTGTTGTTGGTCATCACACAATTTAATTAGGTATCTCTCCTCCAAATAGTTTGGTAGGGTCACAGATATTATAATACTATACTAGTACAGATGCCTCATCCCATAGTAAGAAATGTGACTCGCTTCGGGCGAGATTTCTGCGGGCGAACCAGGTATTGTTTTAAGTTCACTAGATGGCGCAAGCCTTGGCCCGCAAGACCGAATGAAATAATACCACCTTCCACTACTAGATGTCGACTCGTGCAATATTTTAATGACGCCATCTAGTAGTGAGTAGACTTGCTAATAAGTTTCTGAAAACGTCAAAAGATACTTACGGTTTATTTAAATTTAGAACATAGACTTGAAGAAAGTTTTTCAGCTTAATTATAATTATTGTGTTACCGTACTTTAAAGATAGGTTATTAGGTTATTTTATAATCCTACAGCAAGTTTTACTTACTTATTCGTATTAAAGACAATGTAGGTTTCGGTAAAACCCATATTTTCTTTTAAAACTATCATAGTTAAGTTCTACACTAAAGTCATTTACAACGGGATATACAGAGTGAGTTTTTTTTAGGGCCACTGAGGAGAAGTCGGAAACCGTGAGAGTTTTCGAAAAGTATCTAATTTTACGTGCTCGATTTTGAATAAAATAAGTTCTGCATTTAAAAAAGTGAAGATTTTTTTAGTTTAAGTTTTTTCG
The DNA here is from genome assembly GCA_963564075.1 of Eupithecia subfuscata. NCBI lineage: Eukaryota > Metazoa > Arthropoda > Insecta > Lepidoptera > Geometridae > Eupithecia > Eupithecia subfuscata. Next base: position 15,932,538 of record OY751099.1, on the reverse strand, counting down.
TTATAGAAAAGTGAGTCTTTGAACGTTCAGAGTCTGAATTTGAACGTGTAATCTGTACTGAATTCATAAAGTTGAATTAAAAAAAAATCAATTTTGGTGGATTTTGATGATTTTCAATGCAGCCAGCGTCTTGGGGACGCATCCGATTGGTATTGATATGGATCAGTTGAGCTACCTGTAGATTGTTTGCAACAGTCTGCAGTTAGCTCAATTGTTTCAATTGTAAATACTAGTTAGTTCTAATTTGATTGTAATTTACTTTGTGAATAAACTATTTTACAAAATACAAAATACAAAAAAATACAAAATAATTTATTCAGAATAAGGTACATAAGATAAGTTACGAATGAACGATGAGACAGCAAAAGTTTAAAACTGTGGAGCTGCCGCATCGCCCGCCTCGGCACAACATAAATTATATGAGTATACATAATTTAGTGATTTTAAAGTTAAGTACTATATAAAGTTAAACTAAAGATATAATAAAATCAGTAGTAGTAATATTTTTACTAATTATGCAAGCAGTTAAAAAGGTACATACATAATAATAATTAAATGTCTCTAAGAAAATGCTGTGAATTCTGATATAGGTATCATAGGGTGTGTGTGTGTGTGTGTGTGTGTGTGTGTGTGTGTGTGTATGAGTGCGGAGGAGGGCTCCTGAGGACATTTTAAAGGTGTTCCAGCAACATTGGACACATAATCGTCTTACATTTATTTATTGAATATCGAACAAAGAACCCAATGATAAATACTATTTTCAAAAACTCACGTACCTACCTAACTAAAACAAAAAAAAAATGTTTTTTTGAATGCAGGCCTTATTTGTTCCAAAATCGAGCACGTAACTCTTAACATGAATTTTTGATAACTCTCTCACGGTTTCAGACTTCCCCTCAGAGGCCCTGAAAAAAAAACTCACCTTGTGTACCATGATTTGAGTTTTGAGCTTTCCAATATTTCCGCACAGCTTCATGCGCCATGATCACGGAATACTGCGAGTAAGTATTTATTGGCAGACAGGTATCGATCGACCAAAAAATCATCTTGAATCATGGTCTTAAATCACCTGCGCCCCGCGGCTTCGCCCGCGTTTAATGATGTCAGTGCAGTAAATTTCTTAAATTTGTATGATTACAAATTTAAGAAATTTACTGAACGAAACTGGGATAATTTTATAAAAAAAATTCTTCATTCATTATTTACTTTATAGTTTATTTAAACCGAGTTTTGAGTGAACCGATCCAAGGAATTATAATTTTCCATAGAAACGTGACCACCCTGTATACCTCTTGGAATAAATGCTAAAGCGTATTTGGCTTCTTAATTACTTCGATCACCATCACCAAAATCTTTATATCCTTCTATAAAATTAACAAATCAACCTTTATACTCATTTCACCAAAACATACAGCAAAAGACCTCTCCTTAATTGATTCATTTGCAAATTTATTTTTAATAGGCATTTTCAAATATTTCGTTATTGATTCCTGGCAGACAATTTGTTTCCTGCAGCCAACGGTGTATTGTTGATGGTGATGGTTATCCCTGAATTAATCATACATTTATAAGCTACGTTTATAAACAGCAGGTGATCCTACTTCCTACTAATAGGTACTATAAATCCGAAAGTTTGTGAAATGTATATTTTTGTTACCTAGGATCTCCATAAGTACTGGACAGATTAAGATGAAATTTGGCGTACGTTTAGAGCAAAGCCTAACTTAGATAATAGGTTTTATTATACCGAAAATACGCGTGCGAAGCCGTGGGCAGAAGCTAGTTTGTAATATAAGGACATGCAAAAGTCCGATAACCTGCCAAAAATAGATCGATTAAGAAAGAATGTTCAGTTAGAAATCAACTGAAAAAATATCCCTGAAAAACTCTCGCTCAACATACAGCAGGGTAGACGGACGGATACAGTGCGAAGTACATCAAATCAACAAACCAAGTAAAGCCTCTACCTTACAGCCGAGATTTTCAAGCGCGTCTCTTTGTCGCGCGTTTTGTTGCGATATTTGTTTGCAGTACATTATGTACTAACACGCATACGATCTAATACGCATACGATTTTACACACTACTGCGATTTTATAGACGTGATAGAAGTTGGACGGCGCGTTTCCGCGTTCTGCGATTTTGCGATAATTGTTCACAGAACATTTTGTATTTAGGACGCATGCCATCTTACACACAGTTGCGTCTTCCGTTTTGGGAGGCGCCGGCGGCGCGCGAGCTTAAGAAATCGCGCTTACAAAAACGCAACAAATCACGCGATACAAGACGCACTTCAAAATCGCGGCTGTGGGGTAAAGGCTTAAACCGCTCGCTCGTGAGTGACACTTGACTGACAATAATTTTGCGTTTCGTTCATTCTGTCACGGCGGAGGCAAATAATTGTTTCTAAGATAAAACTAACCAAAAACGAAACGCATTTCAGTAACAAACCTGGTTCGCCATCTGTCAAGGAGTAGCGCATAATTACTATCATACAAAACAATCATGAGATTTGATAAGTTCATTTAAATTCCGCAAGGAGGACTTCGTTATTAATGAAATTTTAAAATTTATGAAATATTCATTTAAAGCCATACAAATTCAATTATATTGTACTCGAGGGTTTTTCCTAAAAGAGTGCAGACATTTTTGTAATGAAATTCTATATTGTTTTGTCAGTTTACACAAACCTCGCTAACTAAGTGATACACCTAACGCCATCAATCGTCAATTTTTTGAACCGCAAAAACTTTTCTATGGAATGAGACCCCATGGTAGGGTTAGCATTAAAGTCCCCCAATAAATAAATAGCTTCGACTGAACTGCTCTCCACAATTGCACATACCTCACTGAAACACTGGGTGAACTCAGGTAGATTTATCCGTAGTCGTTAGGCATATAGATACTGATAACGCGATCACGTAATTTGATCTTTATCGCACCAATACGAGGATTACCGCACTCAATCACTGTCGTAACAGTGATTGAGTGCGGTATCACTAACTGAGTGACTATCAATAATGAATGAGTGACATATCACTAAAAACTTGCTTATGCCACAGAATCGCGACACCGCCGTAGGGCCTCCCTCTTACGGGGCCTGACGACATATCCACAGCTGACTTCCCAGTGTAGGCAAAAGTTAAGTCGGTAGTAAAGCAATATTTACCAGAAGATCTTTGGTCGTTCGACCACATTCGCATCTGTTCTTTGAGCTGCTTTATCTGGTCCACCAGCTGCTGGTTCAGCTCCTCCAGCTGTTGCCGGTGTGATATCTCGTCTCGAAGCTGCTCTTCTAATTCTTCTGCGTTGTCCCTACAACGTCATAGATGGTTTAGGGACTTAACAACACATGGGGGATCCTATTAGTTTTTATGCTTACCAATTTTATAGATTCAAAATAATTTAATGTATACCTACCAACAAAATTACAATACATACAAAAGATATTTCATAAGACACAAGTACAATGGACGGCCTCATCGCTTATTTTCCTGCTATCGAAATAGCTTTTTAACAGATTTTTCTTGTTGACTGAATATTTATTAAGTACGCTAGGGTGACCCTCTGGGTACTTATAGTACCCAGGGCGTAAGTTGCCGAAAGTTTTTTGGGAACTGCGGTACCCATGGTCGGTCAAGTGGGTAATTAATCTGAAATGTCTATCTATAGACGATGTATAGACGTTAGGTAGGGACCTAACTCACAAACCTCTGTGGTCACAACCGATTCGCTTACCGTTCCTTTTTGGCGCCACTGGTCTTCAAGCCGAGCTTGATGTTTACGTTTCTCGTATTTGAAGGCAAACGATCCTTTCGGTTTCCACTCCTAAAATGAATTATGTTCGTAAATGTATGACGTACTAACGTGACGTAGTATGGGAATGTTATGCGGAGGGAAGAATGTCATGTGACGAGCAGAGTGTTATGTATAAACGTGGAAGGTTTGAGGAGAGGAGGACCATAGATTGTGTGAATGGGGACATGGGTAAGAAACGAGAATGTCAGCCGATAGGGTAAATAAATAAAAAAAAAAAAATGCTGTACAATTCACACAGCATTATCTAGCCCCAAGCTAAGCAGAGCTTGTGTTATGGGTACTAGATAACTGATATACATAATACACTAGGTACACAGACAACACTAGGTACACAGATAGATATTTTTTATAGGTAGTGGAGTAGACGATACTTTTTATGATAATATAATTGTTTTGAGTTGTATATTGAACTCTGAACGGTCTGTTTTTAGGGCAGAAGCCTTTATTCACAAAGAAGATTACACTAGTATTTACAATTGAAACAATTGAGCTAACGGCAGACTGTTGCAAACAATCTACAGCTCAACTGATCCACATCAATACCAGTCGGAAGCGTCCCCAAAACGCTGGCTGCATTGCTCGCTGTATGGCAATACTGATGCGCTATGCCAGATTCTCACCAGCTCTCGGGTCACGCGTCGCTTCGACCAGACGCTCATTATAATTTTTTTTAAACCCAAAGGGCCTCGGTATCCCACGGACCTAGGGTCTCGACTCCAAGGGGAGCAAATATGTAGCCTCTATCGAGACTTGCATATTTGCGCCTCTTAAGATCTATGAAGTCTGTTTTCTATTAATGTTTCATTTAATGGTGGAAACTGTTTTAAGTTTTAATTAAGTATTTTTTGTTTAGATTATAATAACTGTATGTTTCCGATATAAATATAATAATAATTAAAAAAAGTGGAAGAAAATACCTACCTACATGTTGTGCCGACCTCCCTCAGGAAAAAGACAGGATGATGAGACGTTTGCTTAACACCAGGAACTCTGGTCATAGCTACCTTATACTTTTAAATAGCTAGTAGGTAGGAACGTTAACTCTTACTTGAAAATATTCGTTTTGCTTGGACGCCAATCCGTTGGGCAGCCGCTGACGTTTCCTAGCCAAGTCATCTGAAATTAAAAATATACTATTTTTCATCCTTATATTATATACTGCTGCGTCTCGCGGCTTCGCCCGCGTGGAAATTTCAGAAATTTCCACGCGGGGTAGTTTTGTAAAAATAAAAAATATTACGTGATTTATTATTTACTTTAAAGTTTATTTATTCAGATTTTAAGTGAACCGTCACGTGCCAAGGAATAATAATTTTCGATAGAAAGTGTACCACCCTTTTTATAAAATACGATAATGTGTCATTCTGAGACGATACCGTTGTTACGGTGAATTATCATTTAGTACCTAGAATTCAGCCCCGGAACTAGCAACCACGTCAAGCTGGGTTAAACGTACCTGTGCAGACACACCTTGCTCGTTGTCACGCAAAGCGAGGCGGATCTTCGAGAGGCTCTCCATCGTCACCTCCGCGTTGTGTCTGAGGTCGAGTACCACCAGCGTGGTGTTGGACTGCAAGACGTGCAGCGCGGCTTTCACGGTCGTCTCGCTCACCCCACAGTTTTGCAAGTCCATGCCTTCAAATCAGTATTAGCTAATATTCAACAGAGTTTCATATGGAACCAAAACTCAATAGAAAAATGTGGCCAAAAAATTACATAAGTACCTGATTTTTATGAAAGTGGATTAGTCAAGCCCTATTTCATAGCCTTGGTAAATAATTGCAGGTCTTTCCCTACATTAAAAATAGTAATAGGTCCTTAGGTCCTATCTAATTTTGTAAAGAAAGATGAAGCACATAGGTACATCGCATTTTAGCCTAATCGATATCTAAGTATTTTAACTATAAACGTCAAAATACACGAGAATGACTTCAAAATAGGCTAGGTTAGTAAATCAGAAAAAAACTCTAGCCATGAAAGACCTAACCTTTTATCCACAAATCATCAGCGAGCACCTCAAGCAGCTTGCTGGCCCCAGCATCGCCCAGCTGTGGGTTTGCACATATCGAGATCCGTCTGAGCCCAGCCATGGTGTCCAGGTCTGGCAGGCGGTATCGCAGCGTGTGCACCCAATTCTCACTATATCTGTGTATCTTTTGGTACTGGAAATGTGATGAAAGCTAGATCAGATCAGGTAGTAGGTATGCAACGATGATTCACTTCTCAAAAAATTTGAACGAGTAATTTTTGAACGACCATAACCTATGTAAACCTAATTTTATGTAAAAACCCTGTTCTCAAGTAAGTGACATGTAATATTTGTCTTTTTAAGAATACATTATATATAACGAAAACCTTTAGTCAATTAAAAATCTATGCATTCGCGCATTCGGTTCTTCTGTGAAGGCAAAAGTTTGTGAACATGTTTGTTACTAATAATGTCGAAAAAACAGACTTGATTTTCATCAGCCTATCTCGTCCCGCTACAGGGCAAAGGCCTTACCTCCCTCTCCAATCAGCGCTATACGTCCACTGCTGAACAAAGGCCTCCCCCAAACGGACGCCATGAAATAGTGTGTCTTAAGCCTTAAGCCGCCTCCATCCATCGACTCCCTGCGACTGCTATAATGTCGTCGGTCCATCGAGTGGGAGATCTTTCCATACTCCGTTTTGCATTGTACCGCGTCGCTTCTAGAGAACCATTACTCTCCGACGGTTATCAGTTCTGCGAGCTATATATGGCCTGTCCATCGCCACTTCAGCCTGCTAATTCTGAGAGCTTTTCGGTTACTTTGGTTCTTCTACGGATTTCTGTATTCCGGATACTATCGCGTAGAGAAACTTCGAGCATAGCTCTCTCCCATCGAGCACATACCCAATAGAGTGGAAATATGCTCTTTCGAATTCCGAAAATGATCAGTGATTTGTCACTTATAAATGTCTATCATACTGTGCTGATATAAATGTCTATCATATGGTGCTGATATAATAAAATTATTATGTATCGATACTCCCGATCTAACAAGAAGTACCTAATTAAAATGTATCAATTTGATTGAGTTATTTTAGATCAGTGTAAGTTTTATATAATACTCCGGGCATGAGTATTTAATCGGTATATTAATCGGTATCTTTATTTTTTCTATTTTAAGTATCATTATTAAGTATTTGATTTGTTTCCTTTAAAAAAATTATAAATTGTTGAGTTGATGCTCGTAGTTTTGTTTAACATTCACTATCGATATCGATATAAATATATGCTTGTTGTGCAAGCCTGCCAAGCATGACTTTGAGTCGACCAATCGGAGCGCAGTGGTCGCCGCAGTGATTTGGCCGGAATTGTTGTTTAAACAAAATAAATGACATTTCCTTTATATTAGGTATGTGGTCGATGCTCTCTCTATAGATCGCTCAGCGACTTTGAGCTTATGTACGAGGCGTAAAGTCAGCGACCACGTCTCGGATCCGTAAGTCATCACTGGTAACATACATGGTTAAAAACTTTCGTCTTGAGGCTTTGCGGTATCTGCGACGATTCAGAACTAATAGATAGGCAACTCTTCACCCGAGACGGCGCGTGCGAAGCTACGGGCAGAATTCACAGACGTTGTACCTTGACCAGATCAGCGATATGGCCAGCCCCGAGCGGCGTCAGATCACAGCCGCTGAGGTCCAGCGTGAGGATGTTTGGCAGGTTGCGGACCGCGTGGCAGAGCGCGAGGCAGCCCGCGTCGCCCACCAGGCAGCGTCCCAGGAACAGGTGTTGCAGCGAGTTATTGGCGAGGAGAGCCTGATAAATAAATGCAATACTCATGCGTACGGGGGTTTTGTCATAATCATCATTGATCACAGTAGAGGTGTTAAGCATACACCGAAGGAAACTGCTGCTCTGTTAATGTAATGTTTCCTTAGGCGGTTCTTACGACATCCACGGGCCGAGTTGGAGACACACCCAAACCCAGAACAAATATCTGCAGATCATGCAAACATTTGTCCTGCGTCTTCTGCATCCTGGAACCTACGCCCGCTGCGTCACTGACAATGGGAGTTTTAGATGATTTTGTCTTCGTAAGCCACAATGTTGCAGTTATGGTTACCTAGCTTGGGACTAGATGATGTTGTGTGTATTGTGCAGCATTGTTTATTTATCAATCACAATTATCGTGTAAGTCAATCTGCGCCGTAGCAGCTACGACGTAGCATAAACTGAGCCGCAGCAGCTACGTCGTAGTATGAGCTACGTCGTAGCATGCTACGACGCTACGCCGTAGCGTAGCTCATGAGCTACGCTACGGCGTAGCACCCAAGGTGTAATACCCTCTACGTCGTAGTAGACACAGTGTAGCATGTCCTATGCACTTACCGTAGCAAAGTTCTTACAGAATTTGTGTCTATAGGGTGGAGCTTAATGCTCATAAAGCAAAAGAAAACATATTTTTCTGATTACTTAAGCACCTCATTCAAAGGATTTAGGTAGGGTATCTTCATTGGCAGCCCCTCAAGTAGCAGTGTGTTCAGTAGCGACGTGTTGGAGAGCAGTTGACTGATGGCTTCGATGAGGTTGGTCAGCATGAAGTTGGTGAGGATGACGGCACGCTTGTTCACGGTCTTGGCTAGACGCTCGCAGTCTATTTGTTCTAGAACTAAATAATATCGGAAGTTTTTTTTAATATCGCAAAGCCTTTATTCACAAAGAAAATAATACTAGTATTTACTATTGAAACAATTTAGCTAACTGCAGACTGTTGCAAACAGTCTACAGGTAGCTCAACTGATCCATATCAATACCAGTCGGAAGCGTCCCCAAGACGCTGGCTGCATTGCCACTCTGTATGGCAATGCTATATAATATCGGAAGTTAGCTTTGTTTGTTATTTTTAGAGATTATCCTACTATATTATAAAGGCAAAAGTTTGTGAAGATGTTGTAGATGATAAGCTAGTGTGCATTGTAAGTATAAAATATGACATTTATCTTAAACTAGCCTCTGGCGACAGCTATACCCACGTTTTACTGGATAAAACGCGTGCAACGCTAGCGTAAGTTCCCGAGTTTTGCCTATTCTATACATCGCTGGATGTAGGCCTCCCATAATGACCGCCAAAGCGCCCTGTCTTCAGCTTGCCGCATCGAGCAGATGCTCCTGCGCCTGCGCCTGTAGTCTTACGCAGGTCGTCCCACGTGGCTGGAGCGCGTCCTACCCTATGTTGGCAGAACCGTGGTCACCATTCTAGAACGCGTTTACCCTAGCGGTTGTCGGTCCTTACTTTGGTTCTCTGTCGGATATAAGTTTTTATAAAAATAACTTATGAATGCAAGTTCAATCTCACCAGTGGTAAACGGCTGCCGACAGCGGATACACAAGCTATGGAGACTGATATCACAGCTCAAAGCATTCAGAATAGGAGGCCAGTCCACATACTTTATCCTGTCCACGCAGAAGTCCACTTTCTTCCCATTATCTACAGGTATCACGTTACTTAGAGGCATGATGTTTTGCATCTTGCAACATTTTATATAACATTGATGGAATATTCGACTTGTCTTCGCCTCCGCGCCTTTCCCGACCATGGCAGATTACACGCCCAGTACTGCACTCCTTAACTTTAAATAGCGCTAATAAAATTTTATTTTGTTCAATAATTGCTCAAAAAATGTATGTAAGTACAATAATAGTATTGTATTCTGTTTGACAATAATAAACGATTATGAATGACAACGGAGCGATCACATGCCAAAAACCAAATTATGTCATTATTTGTTGTTATTGTCAAGGAAAACCGAAATTGGAATGCATGTCAAGATGATGTTTGTCAAGTCCATCCATCATTCTATTAATCGAGCTGCAATGCGTACTACATGGTGGTCAATCCGTACTATTATACCTACATGGTGGTCAAGGTGTTTTCCTCATCATCAACATATTGGCGTCTCCATACACGATGGACAGGTTACGTTTGCGAACGTGATTATGGCTAGGCGCAAATGGATCCCCGGCAACGGCCACAGCCACAATAACATTGACACGTGCGGTGCGTAGGACGCATAAAGAGCCCGCAAGATAATTCTGCGCGCGACTGATGGCGTACTTATTGTTGCCAGCTAACCTAATTTTTGTTCTCCTTAATTTAATCAAAAATAATCTTACGATACATACTCAAATTTTATTCATAATTGAAGTATTCTGGCTAGGTTTAATTCATGTTCTTACTTATTTATTTCCGATGGAATTTTATCTAATATTATAAAGTAATTATTTTAAAGGAAATTAAAAGTCCATGTGAACCTTGCAAGGCTTTTATTGACTACCTAGTTGTATTTGTAAATTTTGTATAGAAATGGTCCTGCAGAGGGTTTTTGCCTTCCATTTGAACATCTTCATCCGAATCAACTAAATGACTACGTCAAACATAGCGTCGAACATTCGCAAGAACGATACCACAGATGACAGAGTTATCGTTACATTTTATCTACATGGAAATGCTCATGGAACGGTACAACATGGTTACATAGAATGGTTCAATACAGACAAATGTTCAGTTTCCTAAAACTGAGCATTTGTCTGTATTGTTCCATTCCTAAAAACGTTACATTACATTGAAATGCTCTAGCATTACTCTCGTTTACGTGTTTACGATGCCTCGGTTTCTTACATTATAACTTAAATACAACAGGTGAAATTATAAAAAAAAAATGCTTGAAGTGTGTAATTGAACTATTTATTTAAAACCGTTTGTGACAATTCGTATAAGGTGCAAAATTACAAAGGACCATCATGTGACCAGATAAAAAAACTTAGTTAACTTACTATTTATGAAAAAACTGTCCTTTATTGTGATCTTATTAGGGACTGCATCAGTAAAACCTTTTATAAATTTAATTTTCCATAGGCAAAACAATGGGTATTATTTATCATCAAAATAATAATAAAATACATATGCTAAGATCCTGAATATAAACTTTACAATAACCAATAACCAAATACGTTTGAATGTTATTAGATATTTAGTTTTAGTAGAACATCCAGTAAAATATATGTTTTTTTTACATAACTAGCTACTTTACATTCTAGCCTTTTTTAAATATTTTATACTTACATCAGAATACAACAACAAATTCATGGTAACATGTAAGGCACATTTTGGTATTTTTTTTAGCAAGAGAGCTTTTTTTAGTACCTACATAACGAGTCACGTAATTAAGGTAGATACTAGATACTTATAGGCATAGTTTATCTAGATCTTATTATATTAATAACATCAATATCACATATTTAACATTTTAAAAATAGCCTTTTAATAATTTAGATCTAAGTATTATTATAGAATAATATAACTTGAAATAAGTACATACTAAAATCATTTACAACGGGATATTATAATACATATTATTAAACCGACGCGATTTGAACACATTATTATTAGTATTATTCAAAGGATATTTCATCGCGTTTATTTACCTATTTTTCCCGACGTTTCAACAGGTTTACACACTGCCGTGGTCACGCGCGGTAAGCTATCCCGTGATAGTGTGTAAACCTGTTGAATCGTCGGGAAAATAGATAAATAAACGCAATAAATACCTGTTTCATCAATTACTAATAATAACGGGATATTTACCGTGATTTAAGTTTTAAGCCATTTTTTTATTGATGATGGTCCAGCTTTTGGCCACCAACTCACTTAAAGTAAGTGAAGATGTGGCCTAAGATGGAGCACGCTTCCTCAGAAGGAACTTATTCACCCTGGATTTGAAGACTCCAAGATTGTACTTGGAAAACGGGAAAACAACGCAGGAAGCTCATTCCACTCTTTGGCAGTGCATATTGTAAAAGCAGAGCAGATTTTTTTGGTTCGACATCGGTATGTCGACCAGGCACGGGTGGTATTTTTCTGTGCATCAGCTTTCCAATATTTCGTTCGGCACAGCTTCATGCGCCATGATCACGGAATAACTGAAGGCACTGCGAGTCAGTTTTTATTGCCAGACAAACCGACAAACCCTCATTTTTTTGTCTTTTGCTACGAACGTTACCACTACCACCGGTTTCGTTATCGAACGCAACTCGATCACGACACACCGGTATCAACGGTAAATATCCCGTTGTAAATGACTTTAATGTTATTAACCATGATGGTTTTAAAATACACATTTAAGTACATACTGTTTGTATTCATTTATGATACATTTATCCCGTTTTAGAAATTATGGTTTGTATAACCTGCGTACTTAAGGAATGGGATTGCGAGTGCCGTCATCTCTGCAGTTCCGCTTGGATCAGATTCGAACTGGTAGGTTATATTACACCTTCACCTTCACCTTTTCTATTAATAGTCGTTATGTTAGTTATTATTAAAAATGACGGGAAATTTGTTAACTGGGGTTTCAATATGGGGTTTGAAGATTTTGGCCCTAGCATCGGTCACCATTTTGTTTTTTTTTTAATCGCCGCGCACTATAAAGTGTTATATATTTGGATAGAAGACTAGTAATATCCTAAAGCGTCAGATTTTGAGATATTCACAGATGAAAGGAACTATATTTTTGACGTGACAACGTCTTATAATTCGATAGAGCCGGCTGCACGCACGAAAAAACATGACGTCATGCGGCGTTACCTCGCTCTGAGGCGTTCCATGTAAGGCTTGAAGTGCAAGCGAGAGCGCTCGACATCCGTCTCTCTCCTACTTGAGTGAGCGATGCGTCTGCGTGGACAGCTGCTATACTATAGTACATTTACATGTTTTGATCGAGTATCAAATGCTACCATTCCATCAGTATTTTCTTAAGACGTTGTCACGTTCAACTATCGTCAGTAAACCGACTTTACAGACAACCAATTTTTTTCTTCATATGTGAATATCTCAGAAAAATGACGCTTTAGGATATTATTTTAGTAGACATTTTTAATTTATTTTAGTGTCGTCTCTCCAAATATATAACTTTACCTGTGCGCGGAGATTTTGAAAAATAAACAAAATGCAAAAAAAAATCACAAATTTTCGTGCCGGCGCACAAACTTTGCGCCTAATAGTGGGGACATTGGTCCCAATTCAGATGTCGCCAAAACTAAACTCATTTGACAGGACTAAAAATGTTGCCGTCCCTTTCATAACGGAAATAAAAAGGATGGCATCATATTTCATTTTCATTCATATATTTTAGATAGATAGAATTTACTTTATTGCACAAAAGTTGTACAGTCGGCTGCAAAAATATGTATACACTCCCAAGTTTTCAGTTTGACTAAATAGTAAGTGTATAGTAATTGTGATAATTTATGTACCGCATTCTGGCGCAGTACGATGACTACTTTGTACGAAAAACGTTAGCATGTCCTTTTATTTGAAAAGTTCCGAGTAAAATAAAAGTTAAACCTTGAAAGTGTATACATGTCTGTGCAGCTGACTGTACATAATGCGAACATAATGCTAGATAGCATTCTCTACCTGCTAACCTTTGGGTACTGTGAACAACAATTTAGTAGGATGTACTCGAAAAAAGAACAAAGAAATATAAATTAATAAATCCTAACAATAAGGGGCGAACCTGGCGGGTTTGGTTGTCAAACTAGGCCTAGATCTCAGTACTCACGGGGTCCCCGTGGTAAAAAACTAGAATTACATAAAATTCAACATTTTTTCTTCGGTTTCTTAATTGGAAAACACGAATGCGAAAAAAAATACGATAAGAAATCACGAAATGCACTGTTTCGTACCTAACTTGTATACATACATAAATAATAAAAAAATATAACGTACAGAATTATTACTGCAAGGAAACTGATTAAAGACTAGGTCTGAAGACATTTACTGTTTTAGGTTTAGCGACATCTGAATTGACACCCACATTACTTATAAATAACTCCGCTACTACAATGCTACTTTAAACCATCCTACTTTGGAATAACGCATTTTTTCCGGTAATCATGATTCAGGTACTAGTTATGAATAGTTGTATGAGACAGGCGTCCGTCTGTCCGACTCTGGTTGGTCGCCTTCGCTATCTGAAGATGTCGGCGATCTTCGGTTCCACTCGCTCTCAGGGTCGGAGAATATGTTTCTGTCGGCGAGTGCGTCGTCGTCCATGGCTTCTTCGTCGAGTTCGTCTGAAATAAGAGATCTAGCTGAGTGTTGGGTTGGTTATTGTAAAGGGCAACACCACTGGCTCGCCCAAACATTATGGTCCGGCCACACGCTCTGTATTACCTGCGAGCATGTATGCGCAAGTAAGTGCGTGTGTGCGGAAGCGCGGCTTGGGCAATCGTTGACATGCTGAAGATTGGACTGCGCAAATTTAGTTTGCATGTATTTACTTGAGCGGTCATTCAAGCCGCGCTTCAGTCCAGCAAGATTATTAATCATTATAAATGCAAAAGTTTGAATATATGTTGAGATGTTTGTTATCTTATTCTAAAAATCAATTCCCATGGGATAGGAATAAACCTTTAATGTTTCCTTTAATGTTTTATGTTTGAATCCTATTAATATTATAAATGCGAAAGTTTGTGAAATGTGAAATTTTTGTTACCTAGGATCTCCAAAACTACTGAACAGATCTAGATGAAATTTGGCATACACTTAGAACTTAGCCTAACTTAAAACGGCTTCGCATAATAGGCTAATTATGCGAAGCCGCGGGCAGAAGCTAGTTAAGAATAAAACACACCATTGTTGGCAATGAACTCGGCCGACCAATCGTTGTCGAACTCCAGCTGCTTGTTGACGTCGCGTTCCGTCGGCGACTGGACGGCGTCCGTGTCGGCATCCGTCACGTCGTATATCTCGGTCAGTTTCATCTGGAAACAACGGAAAACTTACATTATTCATACAAAGTAAAAAATGTATAGAAATAAATAAATATATTTATGGGATAATAAATAGCCTATTCAAATCAAATCAAAAACTCTTTATTTCCATAAATACAATAAATGCATAAGAATAGGTCAAATTTTAAAATTAAACACTTACACGGAAATAAAGTGATATTTTTTATTTCTGTCGCTTCGGTATGTAGACTAAAAGAAGCGACGAAGAAACCTGTAGCCTGTTAGTTGTTATTTTTCAAGTTAGAGCAAAACTCCTCTAGAATCTGATATTTTATAGGAAGCCTTTTTGCCTTTTAAAACTCACATGGATATTATATAAGATACATTAATTTTGGGTAGCCTAGTTGTGGGCATTGTGGGCATCATTTGTTATTCCAGGTCTCTAACTTAATCTACACTAATTTCAGCTCAATTCGTTCAGTAGTTTTAGCGTGAAGAGGTCACAAACTTCGAAACATGCATCCAAACTTTCGCATCACACTAATATTATAAATACGAAAGTTTGGATGTATGAATGATTTTTACCTCTTCACGCCTTAACTACTCTTAAATAGGTAGCTTGAAAGATTGTAACCTAAGTATTCCGATTAATATACCTATTAATACCTCTTATTGAACCAGGTGAGAACTCTGTGTCTAGTTAAACCTAACATAGGCTTTAAGGCACTTCTAACCGAAATGTAATGTTGATTTTTGCCTGAATAAATAATTCTATTCTATTCTACTGCATGTGTACAGGTAATGCTTATCCTGAAATCAAAGATAGGCTATGTTTTATCTCATTTATCAGTTCCCATGGAATAGAAATCTCCTTTAACGTTTGATGATTATCAGTTATTTGTTACTCTAAAGATGATGATCGATGATGATTGCTCAGCGTGTTATTAACAGCATCAGTCCGAAAACATCCGTAACGAAACATAACATTCATAATCTACACATACCTAAGTGTTATTTTATTGCGCTTGTACTTTCGTATCATAACATTAATTTTACAAGTAAACAATGCACTATCTTATTTACAAAACTCCGTGTACAACGCAGGGGTTAGTAATAATAATAGCATATTGATAAGTCGCTATGAAAGGTCAAAATGTCTTAATTTTTAAAAATAAACTTGACTAAATTTTGGTCGTTCTGTTCAGGAGTGTTGGGGTGAAAAGGTAACAAACATCCAAACATCGGAACTTTCGCATTTATAATATTCTGATTATAAGATATTTAAAGTCGTCAGGCATATATTAGACATACGCCATAGACAATAGGCCTCCCCTAATATTACATGCGTATTTAAAGTGCGAGCTTGAAACTAGATCGCGCTGCATAAAAAATCATTTATCAGTTGTTATCGCCTGGGGCCAAACAAGCATATTTTTTTAAGTTGTATCCTGTAATGTAACATTCAGAGTCGAGCATTACAGTGCGCAGCCTGTAATAATAGCCGCTGTGTCTGAATTGGCTACAGCAGAATGCTCAAAATCAAATCATATTGGATTGTTAAGATTTCGGCCAAACAAACAGAGAAATAGAGCTAGAATAAGAACGTTCTTCAGTCAGGGAGCTATTGTAGCCTAATGCTCGCAAACGAATCTTGGAATGTTACATTACAGTCGAATGCTCGCAGTGAGGATGCGCCTTTAAACTACGTTGTTCTAACAAAAACATCCGCCAGGCGTCATCGCATCGTACGACATGGAACGCAGCGATTGGCAGCAGATAATAAGGTCAAGTATGCCAATAACACGGGTCGTGTAACTCCCAACAAAAGCTGATTATTGGATAGTATCAGAAATACCACCTTTACCCTTTACCTTTTAATATTATAAATGTGAAAGGAACTTTGCCTGTCTGTTACTTTTAAGGCAAGTAGCGCGTCGTTGTGTGACGTCACACTCAGTATATGCTCGAATGTTAGACTCTACTTTAGAATGGTCTCCCAAAGTCTACACCCGCCTCTCAAAACGTACCTTGTTCTCGCCGTCGAGGTAATAGTAGGCAAGTAGCGCGTCGTTGTGTGACGTCACACTCAGTATGTGCTCGAATGTTAGACTCTACTTTAGAATGGTCTCCCAAAGTCTACACCCGTCTCTCAAAACGTACCTTGTTCACGCCGTCGAGGTAATAGTAGGCAAGTAGCGCGTCGTTGTGTGACGTCACACTCAGTATGTGCTCAAATGTTAGACTCTACTTTAGAATGGTCTCCCAAAGTCTACACCCGTCTCTCAAAACGTACCTTGTTCTCGCCGTCGAGGTAATAGTAGGCAAGTAGCGCGTCGTTGTGTGACGTCACACTCAGTATGTGCTCAAATGTTAGACTCTACTTTAGAATGGTCTCCCAAAGTCTACACCCGTCTCTCAAAACGTACCTTGTTCTCGCCGTCGAGGTAATAGTAGGCAAGTAGCGCGTCGTTGTGTGACGTCACACTCAGTATGTGCTCGAATGTTAGACTCTACTTTAGAATGGTCTCCCAAAGTCTACACCCGT
The DNA here is from genome assembly GCA_963564075.1 of Eupithecia subfuscata. Taxonomy (NCBI): domain Eukaryota; kingdom Metazoa; phylum Arthropoda; class Insecta; order Lepidoptera; family Geometridae; genus Eupithecia; species Eupithecia subfuscata. Next base: position 15,915,407 of record OY751099.1, on the reverse strand, counting down.
CTCTCAAAACGTACCTTCTTCTCGACATCGAGTAATAGTAGGCAAGTAGCGCGTCGTTGTGTGACGTCACACTCAGTATGTGCTCAAATGTTAGACTCTACTTTAGAATGGTCTCCCAAAGTCTACACCCGTCTCTCAAAACGTACCTTGTTCTCGCCGTCGAGGTAATAGTAGGCAAGTAGCGCGTCGTTGTGTGACGTCACACTCAGTATGTGCTCAAATGTTAGACTCTACTTTAGATAGAATGGTCTCCCGAAGTCTACACCCGTCTCTCAAAACGTACCTTCTTCTGGACATCGAGTAATAGTAGGCAAGTAGCGCGTCGTTGTGTGACGTCACACTCAGTATGTGCTCGAATGTTAGACTCTACTTTAGAATGGTCTCCCAAAGTCTACACCCGTCTCTCAAAACGTACCTTGTTCTCGCCATCGAGGTAATAATAGGCAAGTAGCGCGTCGTTGTGTGACGTCACACTCAGTATGTGCTCGAAAGTGTCTTCCTCGTCGTATGTAACTCGCATGTCGCCATAACTGAGTCTGTATTCACTGGCGCGTCTGTGAACAAACAAATTATCTTTAGCCTTTATTTACTTTCAACCATAACTGTTATGCTGGGAAAGACAAACAGCCGGGGTCTCGAATGCTGATTAGAGTAGACTTATGATTGGCAAGGCTTAATAGACAACGAAATGACAGCGTATTCTCAATACTCAATAATTTTATTGCAAACATGTTGTATATACATGGGATCTTAAAGATAATGTGTTTCAAACATGCACCTTGGTAGGGCACGGCAACATTTAGCCAGGTGGCTAATACTTATAATCTAATGTTTTATTCCAATTATTCTAGGTACAAAAATATTAATAATTTAATAGGTACAAATAGGCTTTATCTATCCTTATTACTAATGAGATTTAATTAGGTAAATACACTAATATACATAAATAAATTGGATGGAAAAAAGTTTGGATGGATGGATGCATGTTTGTTACTTCTTCACGCCAAAACTACTGAGCAGATCGGGCTGAAATTTTGCATAGATGTAACCTCAAAGATAGACCTGGAATAAAACAAAGAAAGAAAGAAAGAAAATAAATATTTTTATTACCCTAAAAAACTACTACACAAAACGAAAACGTATGTACCTACGTACTAAATAAGACCCGTCGAGTACAATACTCAATGATAAGACCTGACATAGGCTTCTTTTTTTCCCATAAATCAGTTCCCATAAAAAAATAAATAACCTTTGAACATTTCCATAGAACCAAGGCGTACAAAACCACGGGCTTTTCTTGTATTGTTAGTTTGTGTTATAAAAATTAATTTAAAAGTGTAATTGGTATTGTGCCGTTCTAATTTAAAAAAAAAATTGGTTGTCTGTAAAGTCGGTTTACTGACGATAGTTGAACGTGACAACGTCTTAAGAAAATACTGATGGAATGGTAGCATTTGATACTCGATCAAAACATGTAAATCTTACTATATACAGGGTGGAATTTTGTAATGCCACCTGGAGGGAAAGTACTCTTAATACTGTAGGTAGAAAATTTTACTCAAAGAAAACATTCCTTTAATTTTGAAAAGAAAGAAAACTGCATTCAAAGATTTTCGAAAATTCGCTTGCCACACCCGGGAATCGAACCGACTAAAATCTGTAAAAATTACACCCTGTACTTTTATTGTATAGATCGTTAGGGTCAATAATAAGGATGAAATCTCTCTAACAAACTTAATAAATTAAATGAAAGGAAAACCATGAAATCTTAAATTATGAATTGAATGGGTCAAGTTGTGTCAGTAATTAATAATTATCATTGACGTCATTTATCCATTAAAATTACGAATTAATATTTAGATAAGGCGATTGAAATTTGCACGTATTTGTACCTAATGCAGACTCTTCTATGTTAAAATACTGGATCTCTTAAGAAATTAGTTAAATGGTTTCCCCGAGGCAGAGCGAAACCAAATAATTCTACAGCAAGATGGTGCTCCAGCCCATAACAGCAGAATCACTACTGCCTACATTAATAACCATTTTAATACCTGGATTGGTACCAACGGCACAATCAGATGGCCTACGAGATCACCAGATCTCAGCCCTTTAGATTTTTTTTTGTGGGATATGTAAAAAATCTAATTTACCTACATGAAATCTTATGCGAATGTAAACGAGTTGAGAGTTGAAGTTCAGAATACGATTTATAATATTCACCACAACACGTTATTAAAAGTTACTAGAAATGAATTCATTAGAAGAATAAATTTGTGTATCCAAGAAAATGGAGCCCATTTTGAGCAACCAAGTAGTTACCTAGTTGACTTTTTATTGTAAATAATTAAAATAATTTAAGATTTCATGGTTTTTCTTTCATTTAATTTATTAAGTTTGTTAGAGAGATTTCATCCTTATAATTGACCCGACCGATCGATGAAATAAAAACACAGGGTGTAATTTTTACGGATTTTAGTCGGTTCGATTCCCGGGTGTGGCAAGCGAATTTTCGAAAATCTTTGAATGCAGTTTTCTTTCTTTTCAAAATTAAAGGAATGTTTTCTTTGAGTAAAATTTTCTATCTACAGTATTAAGAGTACTTTCCCTCCAGGTGGCATTACAAAATTCCACCCTGTATAATTCTTCTGTGAGTGTGTATGTCACTGAACTTCTCTCAAACGACTGGACGGATTTTGATGAAATTTTTGTGTGTGTTCAAGGGGATCTGGGAATGGTTTAGATTCACAATTTTGATATATATTAAAAATATGAAGGTTTAAAAGGCGAGAGCGGTACGAAGTTCGCCAGGTCAACTAGTGTACTATAGTATAGCAGCTGTCCACGCAGACGCATCGCTCACTCAAGTAGGAGAGAGACGGATGTCGAGCGCTCTCGCTTGCACTTCAAGCCTTACATGGAACGCCTTAGAGCGAGGTAACGCCGCATGACGTCATGTTTTTTCGTGCGTGCAGCCGGCTCTATCGAATTATAAGACGTTGTCACGTCAAAAGAAATAAATGACTTCTTTGGGAGGATAAGTAGAGTAGAAGTGATACAGGATGTTTCATTCTTAGAGGATCAAACTAAATGGCGTATTCGGGGGTTCTAATCTGCCACGAAAGTGCCCCATGTTCTTCTGATATTTTTCCGGTTTAGAAGGTAGACTGATTTTGACCATTTTCATATAGAAATCATTATTTACTTGGTGGTTTATGTTTTCATGGTAATATTCATTGTTATGAATTATAATGCGTCACAAAACCTGCACGTCATTCATAAAGAATTCCGCACAGAACAATAACTCTGTTTATTTAGTAAATTCTATTAACTATAAAACTTAAATAGTTTTGACGGATTAATTATGAATGAATAATATAAAACCGAAAGTAACTCTGTCTGTCTGTCTTTCTGTCCGTCATCTTTTCGCGCCTAAGTGACACAACAGATCTAAATAAAATTTGGCAGGGATTTAAACAATATCCCGGTGACGGAAACTGACTTGAAAAGCACGTGCGAAGCTAGTTCATAATAAATTATATTCAGTTTCAGGTTACAATGTCATGAATACTGATAAATGTTGCATAACAACTGAAGCAACCAATCAAATCAGAATTAGAACTTCTATTGTTGTTGTGTCGAAACAACGAAGGTCATGTCGACTGATATTGCAGGAACTATCAAAACGAAGGAAATTTCGTAAGCAAATAAAACGTAGGTAAGAATTTTAATTTGTTATTTGGAATTCAGAAACAAGGCGTGCATTGTTAAGCAAAGACTTTGTTAAAATAAAATAAAATCCTAAGATTTCCAAAAATATATAATGGAACGAAGTAATTGCAAATAATTGCAAATCTATTTATCTAATATTTTCAACAAAAACTCAAGGCAAAATGCTCCTCATGCGATCACTCGCGTTTCACGGAAAGGCGCGACTACTCTACGGTTAAATTAAATTGCAATATGACTCCTTTATTGACAAAGAAAATTACAATCAAATAATAGAAATAAATTAGAACCAGTATTTACAATTGAAACAATATAACTATTCACGGGCAACGGGTACCTATCAATCGCGTTTATTTACCTATGTTTTCTGACATTTTAGTACTTTTTTTCAGGTTATTTTTTGCCCAAATATAGTAAAGGAAAATTTTATCAAAAAATCCATCTTGTTCTTAGGCAACTACAGTTATCTAGGTACCCAAGAACAAGTAGGATATTTTTGACTACTAATGAAAATTTATCTCTCTGTCATAGTAGTTTAGTATTTATTTATCACGATCTCTCATATCTTTAACCTATTGGCACGAAAGCACTGACGTCAAGCATTTGCGCAGGAGTCTTATCTCGTGTTTGACATTACCCCCTATTCAAAGATTATTTCCTACATCGTGTGAGGTTGCAATTGTTTCTAACTACTGTTCATGATAATACATATGATAATAGCCATAGAATGTAATATCACAGTTATGGCCTTAAACGTTTTATATACATAGCTACTAATTTCTGCCCGCGGATTAGCACGCGTTGTTTCTATGGAAACGGTTAAAGGTTATTTCTATCACATGGGAATTTAATCCCACGTAGCCTATGTTAGATTCCAGGCTGAGAGCTACATCTATGCAAAATTTTAGCCAGATTAGCCCGAGTAAAATAGTCCTAACCAGTTAACAATGACGTCCTCCACTCTCTCCATAAAATTGTGTGTCCAGCAAGGTCTATAGAGATTGTTAATTTAAAAAAAACACAGGCCTCCATACGACGCCACGTAATTTTTAGCAACTTCCTTGTTGTTTTGATAACGACACACTGTCGAAAATTCTCAAATTCTAAAGAGCTATTACAATAATCGACTAGCAAGATTATTAGTCAAAAATATAATATATAAAATTAAACATAATCTTCTAATAAGACCCCCCAAGGCCGTAGCGGATAACCTTATCTAAGCACTAGGATTTAAATCATTGGAATTTACAAAAATATTTCGTCACCTATTGACACAATTTCTGAAAATATGGTTTAGGTACCTACTGGTGTGTTTTTATCATAATACTGCGCAATAAGAAATGCTCTAAGTATTAAAAACAATTGGATTAACAATTTTATGGAAGACCAGAAGCAGAATAACAGTCGGCGTTTGAAACTTTGTTTAAATATGGATAGCGAATACAAATATCTCAGCAATTATTTGTAAAAATATGGCAAGTAATCGTTGTAAACTTTGTTCTAACTAAGTTATAAACATGAGATACCTTTAGAAGTTTTATTATATTATAATATGTCATTATAATGACTAGAGTTTGGGGAAAGTTTGCCGGAAGAGACATATAGTAGGGTTAAGTTAGCCATTGCCAATTAAGATTTTTTATATAAAATTTTGTGTTTAGTGCAATAATTATTTAAATTAAAGTTCTGGCTCCCATGAAAACGACCACCGTGGTCGGACCACGTTACTTTGGCCATCAGACGAGAAGCTGTGAGTTCCTGCCTTCTTAAAATATTACCTTTTTAATTTTTATATGCAAAATAGTAACAGATTTTTAATAAAATCACACTAATATTATAAATGTGAACGCTTGAACGGATGGATGTTATTTGTTCACGCCAAAACTACAGAACAGATCGGGCTGAAATTTTGCACAGATCAGGGTCTAGAGATGGAATAACACATAGGCTATTTTTTATCCAAAAAATCAAGGGTTCCCATGGGATAGAAAAACCCATAGAAAAAATAATAACCAATATCTTTGCTGACTTGGAATAACGTAGTATCATCATCATCAGTCCGTATATGTCCACTCCTGGACAGAGGCCTCCCCCAACGACGCCACGAATACCGGTCCTGAGCCACCTCCATCCACCGACTCCCTGCGACCGCTACAATGTCGTCGGTCCATCGAGTGGGACATCTTCCCACAATCCGTTCCGCATTGCATCGCGGTCGCCACTTGAGAACCTTACTGCCCCACGGTTATCGGTTCTGCGAGCTATATGGCCTGCCCATCGCCACTTCAGCCTGCTAACTCTGAGAGCTACGTCGGTTACTTTGGTTCTTCTACGGGTTTCCGTTTTCCGGATCCTATCGCGTGTAGAGACTCCGAGCATAGCTCTCTCCATAGCTCGCTGAGCGACCTTTGAGCTACTTACTAACGTATCTGTGGCCTACTTTTTACCCGGGAACAAAACATGCTAAGCCGCGGGCAGAATCCAGTATTCAAATAAATAAATTAAAACCTTTTAACAGCGATAAGAGATTGATTTCACAATTAAATACGTAGAAATGACATGGGAAATGGGGCGAGCGGTCGCGGATAAGAAGTCTTTGTTTCGTTATCGACAACAGCTGTGTTGTTTACTCATCATATCTAATCATTGGGGTGGTTGGTGGTCATTGTTTTACACTTCTTGATGTGGTAAAACTGAGAGGATTGAAAGAGTTGATAAGTACAGGGAAATGTATAAATAAATAAAAAAATATTATAAATAAATAATGCTGGCCAATACATACAGCATCATCTAGCTCCAAGCTAAGCCAGAGCTTTTGTTATGGGTACTAGATAATATTAGGATAGAACTATATTGAGTAAAATTCCGCGGGACGAATGTGCGCGGAATTGTTACTCAATATTGTTTTATCCTAATAACATTATAAACATGCGAATTGAGTAACAATTCCGCGCAAAATCTCCGCGCGGAATTGTAACTTAATATTGTTTTATACTAGTATTATATAAAGGCTGCGCCCCGCGGCTACGACCACGTGGAAATTTAAAATGATCACTTAGGGGTATGAAAAATAGATGTTGGCCGATTCTCAGACCTACTCAATATGCTGACAAAATTTCATGAGAATCGGTCAAGCCTTTTCGGAGGAGTACGGGAACGAACATTGTGACACGAGAATATTATATATAAGAAGATTTCCACAAAGTAACGCACGAATCTATTATTTATGGGTACTAGATGACTGATAAATACATTACATAGATAGATATTTTTATTATGTATATAAAATACCCAGAACACCCGGAATAAACACTAGCAGATCGTACAAACATGAAACGAAGGAGGTACTCTATATTTACACTTGGTAATGTGCTGTATTTGTCTTTGTATTTTTAGAATTCCGGTCTCATGATAAAAATCGGAACACTTTTAACATGTTTTCTCAGCTCAGGAAAGAGAAAAGCAGTTACATTAACTATACTCCGGTTAAACTGAAGATAAAACGTTAGTAATCGTGGCCACCATAAAAATCACTTTCTTGTTGTTTATTTTTCGTGAATATGCACTACTTATCGATTTGAGCGCTTACCTATAAGAATTATTTTTCAAACTCGACAAAAAAACTTAATTTTTAGTTTTTTGGTTTTAAGTTGTTTAAACATATTATATCTTGGCTTGAGGTATTTCTTTTTATTCTCGTTTAATTGGGGACTTTGAGTCTAACAATGACTAAGTCAGTCCGTAGGTACATATTTTGGACTCAAGACTTTAATCACCACGTAATGAAAAAAGTCTAAATTTCACATTCATAAATCTTATGCATAAAAGCGATAAGATTTACATTTGAAGGTCCATCAGGTGATCGAAGTACAGTCATTCTACCTAACTGGACTTCGTTCCGGGTTTGTTATACGATACAAATCGAAGAATATCTTTGATAGTAACGATAAAGCTAATGATAATTTCTAATCACTTCACAAATTAAATCCGTATTTCAAGTAAATTTTCTCAGATATTCTAGGGAATGATTTCGATCTCTTGTTCTATATGCTTATTTTTACTCCCGACGGAAGCATCTGTATTGTGGCATTAAAATTGCACATGTATGAACCCTTTTCATTCTGAAGTGATTTCATCGAGATAGCTATGTCTGATGATGAAGTATTTTTATGTTGGTTTAACTTGTAGGAAGTGTGGTCTGACTGCGCAAATAAAAGGGTTTGAAGATTTTTGTATCGAAGGTGGCCCTACGATTCGTTTTTTTTTTATAATCGCCGCGCACAGTAAAAATTATATATTTAGATAGAGGACACTGAAACACATAAAAAATGTCTTAAATGTCCTAAAGCGTCAGGTTTTGAGATATTTACATATGAAAATTAATATATTTTTAATTCATATGTGAATATCTGAGAAACCTGACGCTTTAGGACATTATGTTACGCAATTTTTTTTATTTGTTTAAGTGTCTTCTATCCAAATATATAACTTATATTGTGCACTGCGATTTTGAAAAAAAAACTGAATAACGACTGATGTTCGGGCCACCCTCCGGCCCCCATGCAAGAATCACAATAAAAGTATATTTGGACAGCTTAGCCTGTGCGAACATTAGAATCTGCATTTTGCGTAGAAAAAAGTAACAGCGTGTTAAGAAGGCGCAGTGCACGCCATTGTGAAAAGGATAGTCATAGGATTTCGCGTTCACAGAGCATACCTACGTTTTTGGTACGGCGTGAGGGCAAAAATCAAGTTTTTGCTTATTTACAAGAAAACTACACAACATAATGAAGAAACTGGTTCAAGGAACCAAATAATTAGTAATACCTACGAATCAAAACATAAGTCATTTCAATGGATCGCAGGGTTCCTGAGATCTCGATCAAATTATGTGCGACAGCAAACAGTGCAGTTTCATATTATTTTTAACATGTTTTTTTTTTCTTAATCGTGTTTTCACGTTCAAGGAGCCAAAGAAACAATGTTGAATTTTATATTATTCCAGTTTTTTACCACGGGGATCCCGTGAGAACTGACATCTAGATCTAATTTGACAACCAAACCCGGTTATGATCGCCCCGTAATTAAATGAAATCGAAATGATTATAACCTGAAAGTGACTTACTAGAAAGTGTCTTGCAATTTACTATCGCATTGAACGATTTTCTTAAAGACTTGTTATTTAAAATTAAACTAAGCTAAGAAACCTGTTTAATAAATGGCAGAAATAAGAAAAGTAAACTAGATAAAATCAAGTATTCTAAATCGATTAGGCATAGGCCAAAAGAGCGTAAATTTAAGAGGCACGAGTCGCCTAAAATGCCAAATCAACAGAAATGGACAATACGTTTTTTGCGTTACCGTGTGGCGCTAACAGGGGTCGGATCCTGCTAATCAATTACTTTTATATGATAATGGTATCGTCTTAAAATAAAAAAAAAAGAAATTAAGAAACTATAGATAGAGCGCGCGGTGCTATTTGCACGGAGAGATTAATAGAATGGATTCAACCTTGACACTTTTGACACCTCAACAGCCACTGCTCCACAGCTAAACGCAGGCCTCCCCCTGATAAACGCCTTATTGACTTTTATCTCGTGGGGGTAGTGCCCATAATCCCCACACTGGGCATGCGGGTCGGGGATCGCCGTTCGGTGGTTGAATTGTTATGCAGAGGGCGCTGCTGCCCGCTCCCGGTTGATATCCCTTAGTCGCCTCTTACGACACCCGTGGGAAGTATTGGGGTAGTGTTAATTCTAAGATAGCACCGCACAGCACTTTTGACACGCATCCTCCAAATAGGGGTAGTTCTTATATCAAATATAAAATGCCAAAATATGTCATTCTGAGACAATAGCAGTTACTCGTATGGTGAAGCGATTAATTTAATGGAATTAGGGCCCAAAACTATTGTATGAACCGACTCAATTTTCGCGACTCACCAAAACATGAAAACTTACGCCCTTACTGACAATGTTGGAAGAAAATACACGAGTATCCTTTCACAACACTTTACATTTAAATTTTATTAATCGGATAATTATCTCCGGGTTTTGGGATAATCCACTTTTACAATTCCTTTATCGGGTGGTTATATCCGTTATCATCAAAGACCTTCAGGTTATTTATCGCCATATTGATTGCATTTTTACTACTGCAATTGTCAGAAAACGTGCCCACTGATGTCATCATTATCTTTATACTATACCTGCTCAGAAGCTTGCTTATTCTTACATTTACATTTTAAAACACAAACTCAAAAATCCTTCACAATCATACGACCGTACGTTTAGAAACGACAACTATTTTAAATAAAAATTGATACCAGCCCCACAGCCGCGATTTTGAAGCGCGTCTTGTGTCGCGCGATTTGTTGCGATTTTGTAGCGCGATTCCGATTCCGCGATTTGTAGACGATTTGTAGACGCCGCGCGAAAAATGCGAAATCGCAGCAGAGTGTTGCATCGTATGCGTCTTTGTACAAAATGTAGTGAAAACAAATATCGCACCAAATTGCGCGACACAAGACGCGCTTCAAAATCGCGGCTTTGGGGTGGAGGTTTTACTTATTTCCTTCACCTTAATTAGAATCTTACCTTCTCTCCAGTTGATTCCCATGTGGCATATCCTTCTTAGCGTCGCCAGTCAGTTTGTAGTAGATCCTAGCGGCGGCTTCGGACCGGTCGTGGGAGGTATACACGAAGCAATGGAGTTGTTGTAGCATGTTCAGACTCAGCTTCCAGAGGGATTTGCTCATCTTTGGAGTGCATGTCACAAATCTGTTGAAGTTTTAAATTATAGGTAAATAATGCTGGACTATCTACACACCGGCATCGGGCCTCAAAGCGGAGAATATACAAAGGATTGTTTTATATAAAATTAAAAAAATTGCAATAAAATGAATCGTTTGCGGCTTGGTTTGTTCACTGAATATTAGTCTGTGGTGAATAACCTCCTTCAGTAGTTTACACTGATTTGAATCTCACTACGGTCTCACTAGGCTTACTACGGTCTCGGCCTTCAAGCTTGGTCATCATTGGAGGCCCTGCTGTCCGCGCTATAAAGGCCTCGACCTCAATTTCAGCTTGTCCATCAAGAGCTGCAATGCTGATCGAGCTTTGATGGCCTGGACCTGCGCTTTCGGCCATCATCATCGAGGTCAGCAACCCACCCATTACTGACCTCGTCAATAATGCACTAAATAGAAGAGTACATACATTTCTGTAGGTGTTTAAGTCCACTAGTATGGACGAATGTAGAAATAGTATTTTTGCCACATTCTTCGTAAAAAATCTTTCACGTAAATATTGTTTCTTTGTGTATTCCGAACAATGATGAATAGATAGCGAAGTGGCTAGTACCTATACCTACCTTTAACAACAATTTTGCGACAAATGTGTGCAAAAAACAAACGTCACGCAAACGATTACAATATGAGGACGAACATCACGATAAAAGAAGTAAATGAAAAACTCTTGATATACCTACACAATTATCATGAAATATGTGTACAGTCAGCTTCAGATAGATATAAGCGTTAGCTTAGCCAAAAATATACGTATCTACTTCTCAGAGTAACCATAATATCTAAGCATTTATGGCTGTCAATAGTGTGCAACGTAAATCCAACTTAAATTAGGTACTACGAATTTACGGTCCATTCTATTCACCACTTTAAACGCTTAAGATTAATATGGTATGATAACTTTAACTTTTTGGATGTTCTATATTTTTGTCTCCGCTGCTGGACGTTTAGATTTTTCTGACGCTGAATGTACCTACATGATTTGGTTAGGTACATTCTGCTTCTCAATGTCAAACGAATAAGTTGAGCGACCTACGCCAGCAAATAGTACAGCATATGACAAAATAACGAATTGTCAAATGATCAAAGGGTCATTAGCACAAATGGAAATGATAAACAATGCCAAAAGCAGATAAGCAAAAAGCAGTAGATATTGAGGTTGCTGAGGCTGCATCAGGCTACACCTGTCCACAGCGGACATAGGCCTCCCCTAAATGAACGCCATAGCGCCCTGAACTACTCTTGCATCCAGTATCTGCCAGCAGTTGTTCGAAGGTTTTCATACCACCTGGCTTCCTACACTACGTTTGCCGAATCGCGGTCTCCACTCGAAAGTTACGTTATCTAATCTGTGCCTACGCTGCCAACCCTTAATAAATTCAATTAAAAATATTTTAGATGAAGAGATAAAGATGTAGATGACCTACTTTTTTATAATTATTTATTGTTTTGTGATTTTTTCCCGCCGCAAATAAAACTTGTAGGATCCAAAAACATATTTTACACATAATAAGTTAGATTACAATTATTAAAAACACATAACAATTATTAATTGTTAGTTAAGTATATTCAGGAAGTTTCAGCCAGAAAAACAAAAACAGGATATTATTGGTGGGGTGTGTGCGGCGGATACTATGAATAGATTTAAGTTTTTTATTCTTATCAGCGACCGGGATGTCTGTTATTATTTGCGAAATAAAATAAATGAGTTTTTTATAAATAATACAACGTGGTTTCGTTGAAAATAACGGAGACCGGAAAAAGTATCACTAATAATTAAAGTGCAGTGTGGAAAGCTAGCTAGGTACATTTATTTTCGTTATTTCAATTATTATGGTGAGATAATTATTATTCATAGAGTATGTAAAACTGTTTGTTCTCCGAATAATACAAAATAAGATAAAATAAGATTAATGTAATTAAGTTAACTCAGAAACATTATAAACAATGTCATTTTCAAGATACTAAATTATAAAGTTTTTAAGAAGTACCAACTACTACAACTTATCCAAATACTAATATAGAACTTACGCGAGACCTCGCATGCTTAGATAGCAAATCTAAATAATTTAATCAAAATTTTGAATTTTTGTTTCAATTATTTAGATTGCTTAGATAATTATCTAAGTAGAACCGCACGAGAGAGGCTATCATTTTCAATCCCAATTTTTATCTACGCGACGAAACAAAATTTTTAATTTTTGTTTAAATTATTTAGATTGCTTAGATAATTATCTAAGCAGAACTGCACGAGAGAGGCTATCATTTTCAATCCCAATTTTTATCTACGCGACTTATACTAAGAATCTAATGTAGGTAGGTAGTACCTTAACTTCAAAATTATGATATGCTTACAAAGTTTGTGTTTTTATCTAACGCACATAACCTTGACCGAATGACATAAATGACGTTACATTAGAATATGTAGATAGGGAAGTTGGATAGGTACCTATTCTGATAAAACCATTGTTATTGCAAGTTTTATACAATAGTCCATTGATAAAACATTGCGTCAAACGAAACGGTTCAATAGTATTGAACTCAATCGTATAAAAAACCAAGCGATAGTGACTTCAATTTCCTATTTGTGACGCACTTTGGGCTCAAATAAATGAGATAAAAAGTTAAGAACTGAAAGATGCTGGATCTAAAGATCCAAAATGATCGGAGCTACCCCGACTCACCCTAGCGGCGCCACCTATTTATTCTTATTTTTAGGTTCATTTTAAACGGTTTCACAAAGAAATGCTTGCTCTTAGTGGCCGCCAAACTCTGTTTTCGCATCTCTGTCTAAACTATACAACATAGAACAGACGCATTAAAAAAAGCTTATCGAAATGGATTTTTGAATTCCTTTGTTTTACGTTAAGGCTAAACGAGTCGCTCATCTTTCCATACAAACGTGGAAGGGTAATTACTACGCTGTTTGATGTTGACCATCCAAAGCTAAGGATAGTATCATTCATCTCGTCATTATTTATGTCTGTACACATCCGAAACCGTAAAAAAACTACAAAAAAAGAATACAAACTTCTAAACTTTCGTATTTCAACACCGAGTTTAGCCCAACTTTGGGCGAAAATAAATAACATACGGAGAAAGAAAACTCTAAAATAAAGCCCGTACCGAAATAGTTTAGTTATTCAAAAGCTGAAATAAATTTATTTTGAAAAGATACTCTCAATCGTTTTTCTATAATAACCCTTGTGCTACAAGTCTATTCCCATTTTTTTACGCGGCCGTTTTACCAATAAGTGTATATGCATTTCATCAAGCGCGCGGTAATGTCTATTATGTCAGGTGAGATGTCATACATTTAGGCCACACTCACTGATGAGTTGGACCTTACGACTTGTGCAGCCTTAAAGAACGAAATAATAGGTGGTGGCGCTAATATGAGTCGCCTTAAGAGTGAGGTCTAACATCCTGAAAACCATATTTATGGTCAAAGATCGCAACAATGTTATAGTCCGCTGCCATATATCCAGTAGTGGTCGTCTTTTAACTAAAATACCTAATGATGCCGACAACCTCAAAATTCCTAAGGTAGGTAGGAATTTTGAGGTTGTCGTAGCTATTGTCGAACCTACGTCACAAAACGCCATTCAAACAAAACCGAAAAAATCACGACCTAAAACCAAAATAAAACCCACTAAAATATCCTCAGAGATTACCTGAGGTACAGCCGCCACCAAAAGCCCTAGAACACGCAACCGATCTCCACAGAAAGCAAAATCCCTCTAAATCCCCAAAATCCCAACTAACCTAGTCATAACGTTGTTGTGCCGCAGACATTTCCTTCTAGTCACGAGTATGTTTCTGGCTACTTTGTACTGAACTGCATGCGTCTCTACTTTACCCGCGGCGTAGCTAGAAAGCGTGTGGTATGTTAGTAAAAGCGTTTTGTTAATGATAATGATTGTAGCTATTGAATAGTTAGTAGATTTTATCATAAGATCTATTGAATATGAAAATGCGGTGCTGTAACAAAATTCTTTTAGGGTTAAGCTCGCCTTTGTACATGTCCAGTATTTGTTAACTTTTATGTATGAAGTAACTTGTGTGTGCAATAAAAGAATTTAAGAATGCGGTGGTGGAATTTGGGTGGATTACGATAATATTGAAGGTATGGTAAGAGAATCAGGCTGTAGTGTCTGTAGAGAATTTAGATTTCGGAATGCCCGTACTCACATCCAGTCATGCTTAGAATTACGAAAACGAAAGAATATGAAAACTATTTTTAATGACAGATGCATTGTAATCGACACGTTCATTATCCAATGTTTAATCAAATGTATCCAATCTAATTTTATGAAATCCGAACAGTGAGATCACAACCGTATGTGGTTTCTATAGATAAATAAATAAATAAATAATGCTGGACAATTCACACAGCATTATCTAGCCCCAAGCTAAGCAGAGCTTGTGCTATGGGTACTAGATAACTGATATACTTAATACAATACACTACATAAATAGATATTTTTTATTATACATAGAAAACATCCAGAACGCCCTGGACAAATGTCTGCAGATCGTACAAACATTTGTCCCGAGGCGGGAATCGAACCCGCAACCTCCGGCGTCGCAGGCAGACCTTCACCCGCTGCGCCACGGAGGTCGCCAATATAGATAGGGCGTGTCACCACACCATTTATTAGTGACTCGGTATGCATAATAATGAGGAAGTAAGACATCGTAGTAAGAAGGTAGGGATTATACGTATGGGCCTTTCACACACGTTTTTTTCGCGGTAAAAATGTATGGTTAATTTGCCGTGCGTAGGCACGGTCACCATTGTTGTATGGATCACTATGATAGCTTGTTGACACACCGGTTTTTTGCCGTAAAAATCTTCGGTTAATTTGCCGTGTCAAGCTTCCATACAACACTGACGACCGAGCCTACACACCGCGCATTAGCCGTAGATTATTACGGCTAAAAAACGTGTGTGTACAAGAACCCTAAGTGGGTACTAACTATAATTTTTTCAACATAATCTTTACAGGTCAAACCTTAATATTCTAGCTTATGGCCAATTAAAAAGCAAAGTCAGTACATAGTAATCATAGTTATTGCATAAACTCTAGTTAATGATTTTATCGGGTATTTATCGCGTAGCCTTTATTATTATTTTCCCTACGTTTCTACCGCGTTACAGCGATCGTGGTCACGGGATGATGATCGTCGCCCCGTGCCCACGATCGCTGTAATGCGGTTGAAACGTAGGGGAAATAATAACAAAAGATACGCGATAAATACCCGATAAAATCATTAACTATGTTAACAAATCGCGATAGTTTAAAAAGTTTTACATAAACCCTGTTTAGCTTGGGGCTAGATGATGCTGTGTGGATTGTCCAGCATTATTTATTTATTTATTTAGTTGTAGCAATAGCATTGACTAACAACAAGGTTCTTATCGTCAATGATAAAAAAACTGCGAAACGAAGATTTTTGAAATTGATTTTATAACCTATACACTAGCTTAACTCGATGTAGAATGTTTGTAAACGAACCCCGACACACTTGCTGGCATCTAGTTTCAGATACAATTGTAAGCAATAGTTATTGAAGGAAGGATCTCAATATAAATTGCGTATAAAAAGACGCGGCAACAGAGTGAATTTTAGATTATGTATGGGCGGTTTGTTTACAAACATTCTCCATCGAGTTTGGCTAGTGTATATTTAAGTGATTTCAGGATAAAATATTGATATATGCTGATGTATAGTTAACTAATTTATCTAGTCCATAGACCAAATTATAGATAAGAACTACACTCGCCTGCAACTGAATCGACTCGAGCCGTACTTTTGCACAAAAAGTAGATTCAGAAAAACAGCATTGGGAAAACCGTTCCCATAAACGCCATTGTACTCGGCCTCTTCTGCCGTTAACACCGAGACATAGTATGCTCTCGTCAATAAACAGGACGGAGCTCCATTGCTCAATGGTCAGTCAAAGTGTTCTCGACCAAATGGAAGCCAGGCAGGCTTGTGAGCGGCCGGTGAACTGCGGTCAGTCTAATGAGTTACTGATAAGAAATATGGGTCACCTGAGCCTACAAGTTGATTCCGTCTCTCAACCAGTGGATACCGCAGCGAGCTCATTGTGATACGCTCATATTTTGAGCACACCTCCAGCCACCGTACCTACTGAAGTAAGGACCATAGAGAAGATGTCATTTTAAATAAAAAATATGAGGTTTTCAAATAAAAAAAGTTGTATGTTAATCGGAAAAGCCGTTTCCCGAAAAATCAGATTCATGTGCGAATATACGTGTGGCTTGAGACGATTCAGTTGCACGCGAGTGTAGTCTCTATCCTGTCTCAACACGTGTTATATGAACTTTTGAAACTAACATGGTTACCTACTATTAACATTATTAACTAAGATTAACGGATAAATGTTCTGCGTTGTTTTTTTTAGTCCAATGAAGTTACGTCAGATAAGTCTTCCAATGATACTAAAATGATCGTGGCGAAACAGCAGTTATAATTGTAAATGCCACGTTAAAAGTGTTTTTATTTAAAAATGCAGTTTGCAAGCGATGATGGTTAGGTTAGTATAATATATAATATATACCTATAATATACCTATTGTGTTAATGTTATTATGACTCAAAATAATAATAGAGCATAAACCGAGGGGATAAAGCGATGTCTTACGTTATGGGCGTCATATTGCATCTCGAGCGTAACACAGGATTCTATGTACTACATGAAGATAAGATAAGAATTGTACTCACTTGGTAAAGGTAGCATACATAATGTCGATAGGCACCCTGTACGGCAGAGCCAAGAGGGTCAGGTATCTGACCCCTCGCTGGCGCATCACCCAGTTTACTATTCCGTGGTTGGCAGAGTCTATTGCGTTTTGGAAAATGGTCATTACGGTGTCGGGTAGATCGTCCACTAAGGCATCCTGTTTAAAAATAACATAGATATTAATAAATAAATAATAAATAATGCTGGACAATTCACACAGCATTGTCTAGCCCCAAGCTAAGCAGAGCTTGTGTTATGGGTACTAGATAACTGATATACATAATACAATACACTATAGATAGATATTTTTCATTATACAAAAAAATTCCAGAACTCCCTGAACAAATATTTGCAGATCGTATAAACATTTGTCCCGAGGCGGGAATCGAACCCGCAACCTCCTGCGTCGCAGGCGGACCTTCGCCCGCTGCGCCACTGAGGTCGTCACACCAATATTAAAAATGTGAAAGTTTGGATGTTTAGATGTATGGCTGGACGTTTGTTACCTCTTCACGTCAAAACTACTGCTCAAATCGGTCTGAAATTTTGAATAGATGTAGCTCTAAGACGGGAATCAAACATAGGCTACTTTTTATCCCATAAAACAGTCACCATGGGATATAAATAAACTTTAAACGGACAGAAACTAGTTTAAAATATATAAAATATATTAGGTGATCGGAATGCTGGTTTCTATTTCGGTCAACGAATTAGCATTGCCATTCAATGCTGCCAGCATTCTGGGCAGAGTGCCTTCTGGTGACGGCTTAGATCTTTAGTAAATAGATATAAGTGAAAATACTAGTTGGTTTTATTGGTTTTATTCTGTTATTGTCATTTTTCATTGTTAATAAATCGTTACATAACAATAATTACGTAAGTAAAAAATTATTTAAAATGATAAAAATGACTTTACTTCGCATAATTACGGACAAATGATCGACAAAATATAGCCAGCATTCGGACAAGTTTTTTTTTAATCATGCCTCAGCCGTTTCGATCTTTCGAGGTAAAGAAACAAGATATCCCACCAAGTAGAATCCTCGCCATCGTGTGGGCAAATGGTTAAATACACGTATTTCTAATTAACATTTTCAGTACCTACATATGTGGCGAAAAGAAATTTAATTTTTTATTATGTTCTGGGTATTTTCTACGTATAATAATAAATATGTAATATATTAAATTAATTATATCAGACATCTAGTACCCATAACACAAGCTCTGCTTAGATATACATATACCTAGGTTATAGATTTGTTTATTTTCTATGTTGTGCAGTAACTACACATTTACTTCAATAGTAATTATCTACCATGCTTGTTATCAGTCCAAAGTCTCTTTTGTTCATAATATTAACCTATTGTATGTTTTAACAACTGTAAGAAATAAATTTTCCGGTAGAGCACGCGAAAAGTTAATTGGATGACTCAATTATCATCATATTGCAAGTCCAAGGTTCATGTGGTCTGAATGACAGATACTGCAGTTACCTATACTTTGCAATAAACATACTTATAATCTAGAGATTACAAAAGGTTTCAGGTGAATATTCTAGAAAGATTAGAAGCTTATGGGTGTTGTGTGATATACCATCATAATCATTTCAGCCGAAAGTCGTCCAGTATTACTGAATGACCACGTGAATTTAATATTTAAATTAATTTATAACTAACTAGCGACCCGCCCCGGCTTCGCAATAAAATACTACTATTACTATTATTATACATATAAACCTTCCTCTTCAATCACTCTATCTATTACAAAAAAGCGCTTCAAAATCCGTTGCGTAGTTTTAAAGATTTAAGCATGCATAGGGACAGAGAAAGCGACTTTGCTTTATACTATGCAGGCGCGGTCGCAGCCCAAGACTTTGGGGGGGGTCACGCTTGGTGCGGGCCGTAGCCACAAATTCACTTGCAGACGGTTGCAGGCCCCACCCAGAACAGCTAAACTTTTTCGGCGAACGGAGCGAGCCGCGAAAAATTTACCTTTTTGATCATGTTTCGTGGTGGCGGGCAAAGTGATTTTGAAGACCGAAAACATGACATCCCTTCCCTCAACTCCCAACAATTGTAAGTTTAAGTTATAGCGAGCGAGGCGACCCTCGAAATTGTCGAGATTTTTCTGATGTTTGAAGAAAAGTAAGCAAGAGTACTTGCTACTACTCTTGCTTTCTCTCGCTCGCTATCATAATAATGGCGAGCGAAGCAAGCCCCGAAAATCTTACGAGACTTTGCGGTAGTAAATATAAAGCTACGAATATAAATAAGGGCGAGCTGGGCAAGGGAAATCAACAAAAAATAAATCGAAAAAGATGTAACGGCGAGCGGAGCGAGCCGCCGAAATTTTTGTTTTTTTTTTCGGGTGGTTACCCGCCGATAGTATTTACCAAAATCCAGAAAATTCTATCGGCGAGCGGAGCGAGCCGCAAAAATATAATAGTTCCGTTATATTTTCTGCAGTTTTTTGCATATTGACCGCAAACATGACATCGCCTCCCCCAACAATAGTAAGTTTAAGTAACGGCGAGCGAAGCGAGCCTCAAAATTTTTTGAAGTTTTTTTCTGATGTTTGTTGACAAAATAAATGATAGTGAGCGAAGCTAACCCCGAAAATTTAAAAGAAGGTGGATATAAAGCTTTGAATATAAAAGGGGCGAGTGGAGCAAGGGAAATAAACTAAACTTACTTACTCACTTGTTTCTGGACTGGTTTCCGCAACCAGTCCAGAAACAAGTAAGTAGGTAAACCAAAATTGGGAATGTAAAACGAGGTAACGGCGAGCGGAGCGAGCCGCCGAAATTTTTGTTACTTTTTCGAGTGGTCACAAACTGGTTCAGAAAATAAATAACAGCGATTGGAGCTAGCTCTGAAAATTTTGAAAGTTTGCAGCGGCTGAGAAATATGTTGAAAACCTAAAAAAATATATCTTACAGTGAGTGGAATAAGCCGCAGCCTTTTTTAAAATTGGTGAGGTTCATGCAAGACAAGGAAGCTAACTAATGAGCTATGAACAATTTTTAAGTTTGTCGAATAACAACCAAATATGAGGACAACAGACCAGACTCCATAATGGAATCAACGGCGAGCGAAGCGAGCCGCGAAATTTTTATGATCTGGATGTGCGTGTGAGTTGTTTGGTATTAAATATTTTGCAGTTGCACCTAAAACGGAGGAGGAGTCCCGCACTAGAGCAAGCCAGAAGCTTATCGAAACAGCAGAATGCTATCAGAGGCTAGCAGAGCTTGCTGCGACAATTTTTGGTTTTTGTTAGATATTGCGCAATTTTTTTTTAAATTTGGCAAAGTGATCTAATGCGGGGCGGGGGTCGAGCTTTGGAACATAGTTAGAAGGAACAAATGTTATCAGCGAGCGGATCAAAACGCGAAAATTTACTACAAATTTTTTGCGCTAGTTGACAAAGTGACCTCGGAGATTATTAATAGAGTAACAATTTTGTGCTTTTTATTGTGGTGGTTGGATTGATACAAACTGACATTAACGGACCAGCCAGACCACTAAAAATAGGTAACGTTACCTCTGCGCTGATCAAAACACAGGGCTGAAAACGACAGTAATATCGGCGAGCGGAGCGAGCCGCGATTTTTTTTTTGCTGCAGTTGGTAACCATATTCAATGTAACGGAAGTAAATAGGAAAAAAATAATCATCAAACTATGGGTTGCAATTTTTTAAGTACCTAAACTAAGATTTTGGGGGGGGTCATGACCCCCGTGACCCCCCCCCTGGGACCGCGCCTGATACTATGTAGTGATATATAAAACTTGAAATACATTTCAATAATATTTTAATCAACACAATGGTGTCTCAATTCAATAGGCTAGTTAACTCGTTTTTAAAGAAGGTCTTAAACGATTAATAATGGTCCAATTAGAGAGAAAAAACCATATTTTTTTAAGACCGAAGTTGCGTATTTCTCATCCGCAAAACTATATTTTAGAAGTCTACTTTTCGTAAACAGGCGAAAACGCTGTCAGCTATATTTATCTGTACCGTGACGTCATACGTCTCGTATACTAACAATTGACATTAGCAAACGTTCATCATTATAAAAATATAGACAGACTACATAGCGAGTTTTACTCGTATATGATCCCATCATGAAATTTTCTGAGTCCTATGACGTCACAGCATGGCCGACAGCGTTTTCAGAGTTCAAAATTATAAATTAAAAATCACTATTTTTATATTGAAAATATCTAGTCATCTTACATTTTTAATGTCTGAAATCTAAAAATATTGGTTTATTGATTTATAAAAAATATTTACTTATTGCGCTAAATTTAATATGAGGCAAGTAGCCTATTCAAAAATGCCCTGCCTTCAAAAAATAATTTCGATATGCAAGGGACTGCAACATTTTTAATTCTATGATATTAAGAAATCAAATAATATCGCAAAAATTTTCGACCTCGACGGGACTTGAACCCGCGTCCTCCCCTCAGTACGGGGATGTGATAACCAACTACACAACGAAGTCAAGTCACGTGGGAGTCGAAAATCTCTGCGACTTCCTACGGTCTCTAGCGCCGTTAGCTCCACCTACAGGGGAAACATTGAAGTTTATCCAATCCTGTTCAAAGACTAAAGTTACATTTAGTTCGTTTGACGAGAGGTGTTAGTCTATGATATTAGTTTAGTTTAGACGAAATCTGAATTGAACCCATTTTATTATTGGTGTAGGTACAAATATTGGTGTGTGTAAATCTAAAGCGTTCTTAGATGTGTGTAATAAATAAGGCTATATTGGCGTCTGCCAAGAGCCCTATTCAGCACCTAGCTGATAGGTTAACTTCATGGATCATCGACCCAAACCAAATGAGGTTCTTTCAATATCTTCAATATCAGAATTGTGGGAATAACAATCTACATTCACAAATAAAACCTACTTTTACAAACGGGTTTTACCTGTCTTTTTGCCATTCTCTGCGTTTATTTTACCCAATATTCTTGGACGTTGCCTCAGAAATATGTAACTTACATATTTCATATACACGAGCTAAACTGGATGTAGAATGTTTGTAAACA
Source organism: Eupithecia subfuscata (assembly GCA_963564075.1). Taxonomy (NCBI): domain Eukaryota; kingdom Metazoa; phylum Arthropoda; class Insecta; order Lepidoptera; family Geometridae; genus Eupithecia; species Eupithecia subfuscata. Next base: position 15,893,056 of record OY751099.1, on the reverse strand, counting down.
AACCACAACACAAAAAGCGAAAACTCACTTGCTTGGCGATTTTTCAGATATTTATTTAAGGAACTCAAATTGAGAAGTTATGTAAACTGCGTATTAAAAAACGCGACAACAAAGTGAAATTTAGGTTAAGTACCTATAGGCGGTTTGTTTATAAACATTCTTTAAAGAGTTTGACTAGTGTATGTAGGTATAGATGCAAAGTTTTGAATAAATACAAATGTATCTGAACCTCGATTGAACCTTCAATGATATAGTCTAGCTAAATTACTTTTTTATCGGCGAATAGGGGTCTTTATCTATCTATATATATAAAAATGAAACCCGTTTTCCTTGGTCACGGCATCACGCGTGAACGGCTGGACCGATTTCGCTAATTCTTTCTTTGTTGTGTTTGTTATTGTCAGGAGAAGGTTCTTATGAAAGAAAAAATTAAGAAAGTTGGAAACATAAATTTCCACGGGGGCGAAGCCGCGGGGCGCAGCTAGTTAACATAAAAAATAACAATCAGTGAATAAAAACAAATTAGAATTATGCTAGTTACTTCACTACATCTTTTGTATGTTAATTCTCGTTATGTAGAATAACTGTTTTGTATACAATTCCTCAAATAGCTAGTTCTCACCTGTCTATGCGTCTTGCACTCCTCGCAATCCGGGTCATACTCATACGTCGTATCATCCAACATATCTTGCAGTTGAAACGTCGACTGAACTGCCAAACACCTCGTGCAAGATATCAAGTTGTTCCGTTGCAGGAAACGCAGCGCGTCGTCAAAGCCTTGCTTGCACATGTTGCTGAGGACTTCGGGCTTTGGAGGGAAGAGAATGCGCGCGAAACGGTTCATGTTCTGCTTTGATAGTTCTATGCTGGTGTTGGCTACGTTTATCTGTGAAGGGGTAAAAACTCGATTTACACAAGAAAGAACCATGGATATAATTAAAATTCTGTAGTTATGGTACGTTTTCCTAGCGCTAACTCAACAAATAGTACCCAATTGCAGTTCGGTAACGCTGTCTTGCTCTTCTGTCAAAATTCATTTAAAATTCATTCGAAATAAAACAAAACAAATTGAGAAGTGCGAAGAGATGATCGTGCTTTAGCTAGATTCGTTATTGATTTTCCCACGCGAAAATAAACATGTACCTAACAAAGAAAAGATCCAATTGCATTTAAAACACTAATCTGCAAAAAACTGCGATCTTAAAAAAACTAAGGAAAAATGTGGCCGTTTATGTGCCCGAATTTTAAATCTTCTATTCAAATATAATATGTTAAAGCAAACCGATTCAAGGTACGTAAATGAATTAATCTAAATTTTAGCAGAGTAGGAAGATACCTAATATGAAGGTAGGCCATGTTTCCTTACAAGATGAGACACAACCTTCTCAGGCTACCAGAACAGATAACAGGTCTAACATACAAAGAAATTCAATCCTTACATGGAACAGCTGTGAGCTCAAATCCCTCGGGCAGATATCACTCTCGCCACAAAAAGGACTGACTGTGATGGTGTTTTCGTCGAGAACTGGAAGGTTGTCGCTGAAGCCTCCATCCATATACCGGATGCCGTGGAAACGAGGCGGGAGCATGCCGGAGAATACTGGTACGAAGCATGACGCTAACAACGCCTAAAATAAAAAGGGTCTTTAAGCACATCACTAGCCACGTCTGTAGTTACAAAGGCCTCCCGGGGGTGCTACAATCAGCACGCCTAGCATCACTAGTGATCGCTATGTTTGAATAGTATTATAAACAGAAGACGCTGTTGCCCTTCCTCTGGTATCTGGTATCTTACGACATTCACGGGCTAAACTGGAGGGGGCGATTTTTACGACGGTGGCATCGTGGCGACAGGAGACGGAACTTTAAGCGTCGCCATATAATTTATAGTAGTCAGACTTTTGTTTCTTTAAAGTGGGTGTTGAGAACTTGTGTCGACCCGGCTTTGACGGCGCATTCGATGTGAGGAGTAGTGATTTAGATCCATAACATCGTACGAGGCAAAATCATTTTGAGACTGGCATGCGGCAAGCTGAAGACAGGGCGCGAAGACGCTCATTTTTTATTTTATTTATGTTGGTAAAGCGTTTGGACACGAACTCAATTAAAGTAAGTGAAGATGTGGAATAAGATGGAGCACGCTTTCCCAGAAGGAACTTATTTACCCTGGATTTGAAGACTCCAAGATTGTACTCTAGCGGGAAAACAGACGCAGGAAGCTACTCTTTGGCCGTGCACGTGCTTATTATAAAAGTAGAGCAGGATTTTTTGGTTATGGTATGCTCATTAGGGGAGGCCTACGTCCAGCAGCAGTGGACTAGTGAACTAGCTGTTGATGATGATGCGGCATAGGGCCTGATATATTTGGGAGAGTCTAATAACTATTCAGAGATAGTTATTATACGTTGCGGCAATCGAATCTTGCAGGCATCCTCTTTAGAGGTAGCCTTTTCTGAACTTGAGTTAGGTACATTTTCTAAGGGCAACAAATACCTATATCGTAATGAAGGATATTGCAATGTCATATCGTCATATCATCATAATGAATGGGCTGGGCATCCATTGTGCTGTACTGCATATACGTAATATTGCAGCGAATCCTGTTTGATGTTGTCTTTTAATCTGATAAATATTTTTTTATCTATTACTTACCTTATCATTTGATAACATTTTTGATTGTGCCTAATTTAATGAACAAGGTGCCTTTTCTAAACACTGTTTAAATTAAGCACAATCAAAAATGTGATAAGGTAAGCAACAGATAAAAAATATTTATCAGATTAAAAGACAACATCAAACAGGATTTGCTGCAATATTATGTATATGCAGTACAGTACAATGGATGCCCATTATGATAATCATAAAAGTGACAATAATCATGTTAATGAACAAGGTGCCTTTTCTGTACACTGACACCCAGTTGCACAAAACTCTCCATTAACACGTCATTAGTTAAATGCGGCATTAGTTCTAATGAAATCTTTATTTTAATGATGTTGCACAAAAGCTTTCGCAGTAACATTAGTGGTCCATTAACTAAAGACGACTTTAAACATACCTGCCATTATGAAAAAACAAAAATAGTGATAATTGCGTTTCGTTATTAGATCTTTACGGTAAGCCCAGATTCTCGGTCTGCGATCTTTACCAATTTTGCTTAACAAAACGCACGCTAGTACGAGTTGTCATTGTCATGTCAACAATCGCCCGTGTCAAATTGAATGGTTGTCTGTTATGTTTGTTTACTGCCTTGTTTTGTGGCGAATTGCGCGTGATAATTTCTTTTTATAAAATTTTTGTTACTTAACAAAAAATGTCGGCAAAACAAATTATAAAACGAGAACGTGGAACAAATTATACTCCAGAAGAAAAAACAATGTTGACTAACCTTACACAGTGAGTAAATGCATAGTAAATAAATAGTTGGATATTTTTTGTATTTTTGTCATTTTACAATGTTTTTATATTGTTGCTCACGTCTTTGATGGTTGTGTTGTTATGGAATGTGTATGTATAGATAATGTAATATCTGGTCTGTGTGTATGTGAAAGTAAAGATTTGTAAATATTTCAGCTCAAGACCTACAAGATATCAACACCTATTTTGGAAACTCCACCTACAAGAGTTACTCATCGGAAGAAACTTGCGAAGAATAATAGGTGCATAGTGTCCACTTCGGCATACAAATAATTTACTGGCCTTCTTATCTTCATACTTATTAATGTATTAATTAAATTTTCAGTGGTTCAGAAGAAAATCGAAAAACCAAGCAGAAGCCTTGAAAATCATTTATTTTAAGAAAAAAATGTGAAAATGATTATTAGTTACACAAATAAATATTGTGGCGTTAAAAATTTATTCTGATTTTTACTTAGCCCTTAACGCATTCACTTCCCAGCCTTGGCGGTGCGACTCAGAGGGGAACGCCGCCGCTACACGGATGAGGAGACTAACAAGTGCGGCTTGGGCCAAGAATGTGTTAGTTTAGTTTAGTAGGTATATCGCATTCACTGCACCGCCTCTGCTTCCTGCACCGATACAGTTCAGATAGTGCACCCCCTCAACTAATTATTTTAAGATGTGTACAGTCCAAAGCTCCTGCAACACGTAGGAATCCTTTAATTTCATAAAAACCTTCTGCAACTCTACGAAGCTCTTCCCTGTCTGGCATTTTGATATAAATAATGATGCGACAAGTGTATATTGATTAGATCACCTAGCACTTGCTAGAAAGATCCTGTAGCAAAGAACCTCAAACGAATCAAAAGCTGTGTCAGGTCATCAGTAGCTTTATTTCTTCAGGTTCTAAATTAAGAATCTTTGTAATTTGAAGAACTGCATCCTTAGAAATTCTGTACCATACACGAAATTCCTCTCCATCGTGTTTTGAAAATAAATTGACACGATCTGGAATGTGGAGTCATGAAACTTCTTCTGAGTCAGACAATGATGAAAGACTTGATAAAGACGTATTTGGTCACAGAAATGCACTGAAACACTGATGAAAATAATTAATTAGTGCTGTAATGGATGATTTTGGTCCCATTAAAGTTTTAAAGATGAACTGTCAAAAGTGATGGCTCATTAGGTGGTAATGGACGCTAATGTCGTTACGTGCAACGCAAAATCTATGTAAATGGCTGGTTTGACGTTTCATTACTTAAACATAATGGAACATTAAAATTTGGTAAAATTTTCGTTAGTGCAACCGTTTAAGGAGAGATTAGTGTTTAAAGTCCACATTAAAATTTAAAGATCGTTTCTGCAACTGGGTGTGAATCTGTATACTAGCTACTGTTCACAGCTCAGGGATAATGAAGCTTTCTATTAGTGAAAGAATTTCTATAATCGGACTAAATGGGTCCAGAGATTACCCCCTCTCTTATCAACAGACAGGTAAATCCACAGGTGAACATGCTTTCCCAAAACAAAAGTATTTTTGCCATAATCACCATGTTTAGCAACAAATATCTTTATCACAAACAAAATCACCACTATCATCAGTCTGTACTAGTCCTCTGCTTAGACCTCCCCTAATCCTATCACTATTATGTATATTATGCTGAAAGATCCCTAAAATAAATAAATAAATAATGAGTACTATAACACCCTGTCTTCAGCTTGCTGCAAACAAACTCATCAACAAACAAATTTTAAGTACATCTTTAATGTATAGTGTAGAAGTGAGTAAATATTAAATTTAGCAAGAACAACATACCTGCAAGAGATCTTCCCTTGTTGGGAATTCTGACACTATGACATTCTTTCCATCATACACCCTGGTGAGAGATATATGAAGTTTTCCGCTGACGATCTTGTGGACATCAGGGGGTAGGTACCTCTGCATTCCCTCGAGTAATACATTTTGTATGTTGAAGGAGGGACTGAATGGTCCTAGTGAACCTGCTCGTGCCTCTCCGACTACACGCAGCAGGTCACTTGTGATTTCACCTATTGGATGGAGATGAAAGGGTTTTATTGGAGTTTTACTGGGGAATAATATACATATAAATATATCTCAGGCAATAGACATACACAGCTGGACATAGGCCTCCCCCACCAATCAATGTTTGGGGAGTTCGGCATAATGGCCATGCTAGACAGGGTACTATAAAACCTAGGACCCAGGTTAAAACTACACTCCACTTCAGACAGATAGTATGGAAATTTGGAGACTGAGTTTTTAATTAATATTGACTTCATCATAAAATCAAGGTGGTATTATTGTAATCAAAACATTCAAGAAAGAAATTATTTTCCAAAAAGAAAGATCAGCAATGTTTATCATGTTTACATACTGACTTGAGTTTATGTTAAAAAATATATAAACAATACTAGATAATAGCTATTTACAGTACTTAAGTTAAGTGATGAATGATGATGCATACTAAAATGACATCACTGTGTTTTGATCGGAAACCTTCAAGGTTGAGATCTCCATGGAGAATGTGAATGATTTGTAGACTTTCCTATTTTGTTAAATATAAGGTCATGCAGTACTTTATTTGTGTGAGGTTTATGTACCTGATTGTTGTTACATTTGACCATAATACTTCACTGAATAATAGTTTCATTACATTTTAAATATTACTTTGAATGGCACAAATATAATATATACAAGACATCATCATTTAACCGTAAATAGCTTCAAAATTGAATGAATTTATAGTAAAGATTTTACAGAATATCCATATAATATTTTTGCTCAAATGTTTTAATTTTAAACACTATTTAGAGCTATAATTTGTTTCTATTCTAGCTGTACATAAAGAGTTAACAATCGCTAAGACTTACCTATAGGAAGTTCACAAAGTAGACAACATGCTGATAAAGCTCCAAAAGAGGCTCCAGAAATCTTTCCTATCAACAAATGAGGCGCATACTTTTTAAAACACACTGCCACTCCTACATGGTATATTCCCAAAAAACCACAACCAGCGAACGACAAGTTCATCCTTTACGAGAATCTATTAGCACTTTATTAGAATTTACGACGTATTTCAGTCGAGATCGATTTTAAACTACAAGTAATTTTCGAAACAGGCAGGTTTTAAAACTTAGCAACAAATGTTTAATCCGAAGGAACGATAAGATAGCACACACTAATCGAATCACAATAAATTTATTTCCACTTTGCTTGCAGTTTCAATAAAATCCTCTACCAACTCAGGAGAACACCGTTCGTTGTCATGAGATTTTACGAAACTAATAAATTATTTTAATTGATGCATTGAAATTGCAACTCTTCTTTCTTGAAATGAAATCAACAAAGCCAACATGTCAGCTGTTTGACATTGACACTGACAAAACAATCAGATAAAATTTCTTGATTTGTGGTAGAAGCTTCATAGGGTGAAATCTCTATGTAACGTCTATGGATAATCGAGCTTGAGGAGTAGTGTTTTACCTTTTCCATTGTAAAGCACACTATAGTCTATGCTATCGATCGCGTTACTTTAGTGTTTGGTTTCGACCATTTTTATCTGTGTTCAGAATGAAGAAAAAAAAATGTAATTTGTCAACATCGAGCGAGGGGGTGTAAATTGCTCATTTTGTTTTTATCCATAATTTATCGAATTTCGTTTAAATGTAGTGTGTTTAGCTCTAAGAAACAATCTACGTACAAAATGAATGCTATGCCAGATAGTTTTGTGTTGAATTCGTGTCAGTATACGCCTGTTTATTTGATACAAGACTCAGGTGCCTCCCAGGTAATTTTTGTGCACAATTTGCTTATTTACCAAACCTATGGGGTTATTATTATTAATTTACGACTATTTGCAGGTTCAATCATACTTCCTCACTCAAAGTAATGTAGAAGAACCGAAACCTGTGAGTGATAACCTGAAAGCCTTCTACGAGAGTAGCGGTAACATAGAGGCCCTCGCAAGTACCAACGCGAAGCCGCGTATTTTGAAAAAACAAGAGAATGGTGCAATCGGCAATAACCTGAAACTAGCCAGTTTTTTACAGCCTAAAAATGATACCTTAAAGCAGCAATATTTGATGAATAGTATAGTAGTAAAACCGAATGCTACCTTGATCAATTCCAATGGTATCACAAGTAGTGTGACATACACTACGCAAAATAATACAAGACTAAACTTAGACAGTAAAATCGTAAAGCTCAAGGATGTAGCTCTAAAGACTAGGCATAACCGCATTGAGCGGGTTCCCCAGCCAAAGAATAATAAACCAAAAGATAATATGTAAGTATTCTCTTGCGATAATTTATCTAATGCAATAAAAAGCTTTCATACAACCCATTAATCGCTGTTGTGGAAATCATACCTTTCTAAAAAATATCTCTGTAATGTGCTGTATTTTATATATCAGTCATTTTATACCTGTAACACGAGCCCTGCTTAGCTTGGAGCTAGAAGATTATGTGTAGATTATCCAGCATTATTATTTATTTATTATGTACCTGGATGGAGATGCGTAGAGGAACCAGGGGGAGGCCTTTGCCCAGCTGTAGTGTAGAACACACTAGACTAATTTTAATGTGCCTATACAACCATTTCTTAATTTCAGCGTAACAGCAGTAATTCCAGTTACCGTCCCTGTAACCACCGCCACAGTGCAAGTGCCAATAAATATGCCGACAGTGCCTGCTACAGTGTTAGCTGCAGCACCATCATTGCCCACTAAAAATACATCAGTTCAGCTATTGAAATTAGGCGAGACCTATCACAGGTAACTAATCATGTTTGCATGGCCCTGGTAAACTAGGGCTTTCCTGGGTTGCATAGCTGAAGCTCACGCCTCTCTCAGGAAGCCGCCGAAAAAGCTAGGTGCGTCAGTGGCTGTCAACATGTTTAAGGGTCTTAAAGACAATCTGACTAATTTTTACACATTTGTGTTAGTTCTTCCCATTACACTTGATGTCCAGTTATCTAATCTAAATTATTATTCTCGGGTCTTTTGTTAATCAATGTTATTGCATAGCAAAATATTTAAGTAATAATTGTACCTACTTATCGATAAAGATATCATCTTTTTACTTTTACAAATAAATAAACAATCTGTTTGATATCTTTTTAAATTAGCACCAACCACCCTTTAAATGTTTTGTAGAATTGTAAAACTTCAGTTGACTTTTAACTTGGGGCTACATGATGCTGTGTGCATTGTCCAGCATTATTTATTTATTGACTACATTGCTTAATAGTTAGACTACACCTAAACTACTGGTTAAACTATTATCTTGAAAAAAAAGACTAAGATGACATGATTTTGGAGAGATGTATAATATGGTGCAATGTTACAGCTTCAATGAGCTAAGTGGAAATCAAGTGCAGATGGTGACCCAAGCCCTCAAAATATTCAATAACCCTGAGAAAATTGCACCAGAACCTACCTATGATCCTGTCACCAATACTAAATTCATTTACAAGTAAGTAACTAGCATAAAAGACTGTGGAACACGTTGTATTACACAGCACGGCCACAGAGGAAGCCAAACACAAGATGGGGCTGAAGAGTTTCATTGAGGAATCAACCCCACCCACAGAAACACTGAAACAAAGCTGTCAGTCACCAAAAGTCCTGCTCCGGTACTTCCGGGGATAATGCACAACACACTCCCATACAGGATGTCTGTGCAGATCTCGGTTCCCCCACTCTTAGAATTAAAACTAGCATAAAATCTAATAATAATCACATCATACTAATATTATTAATGCAAAAGTTTGGATGTTTAGATGTATGGATGGATAGATGGATGGATGTTTGTTACCTCTTCACGCCAAAGCGACTGATCCGATCGGGCTGAAATTTTGCATAGATGTAGATCTGAGCCTGGAATCACACATAGGCTACTTTTTATCCCACAAAACAGTGCCCGTGGGATAGAAATAACCTTTAAATGTTTCCATAGAAATATCGCGTCGCGTCCGAAGCCGCGGGCAGAAACTCGTCGATAATAATCTAAAAATCAATCATAGAATTGTACCAATTTCTTGGACCTTTGCATTTGTAACACAAGATAATTATGTTATGGGTTACCTTGAATTTTTAACATATTTTCAGAGTACTTTCCCCAAGAGATCTAACAGTAGTTGGTAAAAATAAGGTCCCCCGTCACAAACTAATGGAAGCTGCAAGAATAGAAAACATGATTAAAAAAGAATTGAGAAAAGAAATCAGAGAATCATTTAAAAAGGAATATGCCCAAGAAGTTCAAACAGAAAATGCTGAAAAAAAATTACTGATACAAAGTTTGAAACGAGATAAAATTATATCTGAGGCAAAAGCAGAAAAGCTTAAAGAACTAAGAAAAGAGAACATGCTCAAGGCCGAAGCTAAGAGAGAACTGCTGATAGCTGAAGCTAAAAAAATAAAAGCAAAAGCTGAAGCTAAGAAAGAGGAAATAAAAAAAGAATTGATTATGAAGAAAGCTGCTGAAGAAAAGTTTATGAACCTGCAGAAGAAAATTTTGGATGAACAAGAAGCAGAAAGCAAGGTAATTACAACAACTACAAATTCTAAATGAATTCTATGGATCTAAAAAAGTTGAAATTTTTCTATTAAAACAACATTTTTTAGTTACTCAGAATTTTTACAAGTGCCCTATTTTGTTAACTAGTATAGTATTATAATATGTGTTTAGGCTTTTCTAAATGCCACTGAATAGTTTTGGTTCAAACAGCACTACAGAATTGTTCTTGGTAACCATCAATTTGTATTTTAAGCCATTACTACAGGGAGGGAGGCGAGGCGACCCAGGCATTGAAAAAGCTTATAATCGCGAGCGAAACATCTCTGCATCAAGTCTAGCAAAATTAGCGTTTCTGTCAGTGCGTCTGTACTCCTCAGGACAGGTCACAGGTCGTATTTTACAAACGATCTAAACGAAACTTGGTGTACTTACAGATTGTACGACTTTATAGAATTTTTTAGTCGTCGGGGTTTATTGATTAAAGGCGTACTTCCTCCAAAAAAAGGCAAAAACTGGGCTTTAGAATATCTCCGCTTTAAGACATCTGATTTCGATGATCATATTTTTAATTGAAAGGTGCTTACTAATTTTAAATTGTTTTAAAAGAAATTAAAATTTGCTTAACTTTAGCATGATGTAAATTATTTAATTGTTAAAAAAAGTTAGTGCTCGCAGAACTAGGTACTAATTTAGTTTGTTTTGAGTGCCCACAACACAACACACAAATGCTGTGCCTCATGCCATTTTGCAGCAGCGCGTGTGCTGCCGCTCCTCCGGGTCGGACCGCCGAGCCTGGGTAGTGAATGCCATAACATAACTTAAAGGCTACTTTTTATCCCGGTAAAACATGAGCTTCTGCCTGCAGCTGCAGGCAGAAGCTAGTAAGCGCTTGTATCTGCGCTATCACTATTTCATCTGAACCCTCTGTTTCCTGCATGTGTAAGACATTCCATGTAATATAATACAATTTTTATTTCAGACTAAAGTCACCCGAAGCGGCAGGAAGGTAAAGCTACCTAAGCCAGTATTGCCGGAGAAATCACCTCACAAGCCTAAGAAGAAAACGACCATAATATCATGCTTCCAGTGCGCAGTTGTAAGTACATTTTCGCTTTAGAAATGAGCTTAACCTGCTATTATAATAATAGCAACTAACAACCTTTTTTGTTTTTCAGGAATTCAACAGCCTGTACCGTCTCCAAAAGCATTACGAGAGTCACCCGACGCACATACCTTCCAAGATCCACTCAAACTTGTTCCATTGCCTTTTAGCAATCGTGCTAAGTGGCGCGGAAGCAGACCGAAGTAACATATTTCTGCAACAGTTGCAGCAATTGGTTGTGAAACTGCGCTCGCTAATGCCTTGTTTTATGAAAAATAGCGAAAAGGCTCAGGACTGCACTGTCAGTGAGGATGTGGCTGGGTAGGTTCATATTAAGAAATAGAGACACTACCCACGACTTTCTCGTTTGTTTTTCTAGTCTATGAAATTACGAATCAGTCGTATCCTTATTACTGTATTATTATTAAGTACCTACTGTCGCCCCTTTTAGTTCAAGACTGCAAAAATCATTTATGTATAATGAGCACCTAATATACCGCCATGAGACACACCTTATCTGATTACTGTATTTTGTTCCAGCATTCTGGGATTGTTCCCTGGCAAGTATGCTCTGGACATCAGTGCTTTGGACTGCGTCAAGAACACTGAAGGATACTGTCGACATAACCCGCCACCTAAAGTCGAACCTGATACAGCTGCTAACCAAACTTGGGCGACCATGAAAGAAGAAATACCGGTTGTTACTAAAAATCCTACCTCAGAACTTGAAATTGATGACTGTGCTAGAATAAATTCGGTTGAGAAATGGCCCACTGTGAATAAGCGCGTTTGGAAGCAGAAACAGCAAAAGAGCGCCCTAGAAAACGTAAAAAGAATGCGGCTTACCTCGGAAAATAATGACACCTTTATCGAGTTAGGATTGGACGATTTTGTCGATCTACCTCATTCTTCATGCTCAGAAAATAGTGCAATTATTAATGCTCAGGGTGCTGAACATAAGGCTGATTCTCAATTAGTTAATGAAGAGCGCAACTTTGAACAAAATCCAATAAATATAGATGAGTCAAAATCATTAAGTTTACCTCAAGACACAGAGCCAAATGATTACCTCACAGACCCAACTAGTCTACTACCAGATACCGCTAATTTAGAACAAATCGCCACTACTATTGCTAAGCTAGAAGAACAAAATCAAAAGAATAATCATTTACAATTTCACAGTGCTCATTTTGATATAAGATCGTCTCCTATAAAGCCCACTTCTACAGTGTTTCGCAAATTCCAAATCAATCCTGAAGTACTGGCTAAATATGAAAATCAAGTGATTCGATCAATTGAAACTGTTGATAAAGTTCATGAAACATCCTTAGAAAATAATGAAACAAACATGACAGAACATTTTAATGATGTGCCGACTGTACAAACTAATCATAATTTAGAAGATAAGGGAGAGAACAATGAAGACACAACAGACCATTTGGTGGGGGATGATACTCTGGGTGAAATATTCAGAGATGAAGATTTATCAGCTGTAAAAGAATCTTTCATCCTTGACAAGGAACTAAAAGATTGGATTCTTAACAGAAGCAATGATGAAAAATCTGAAGATGGCTTTGGCAAGTCTGATACAGTGATTGAGCCTTCACTTATACATGTAAAAGATCACGAAATAAAAACTCTCAATGCTGATATGGAACCAAAAGCAGTTTTGCAGCCCAGTGATAACCATGATGAATCATCAGTATTAAACTTTTTGGACACATTTGGAAATGATAGCCTATCATTCCCAGGGTCTGAGATTAGAACAAATGTGGACTTTCAACTCGATCTCTTCTCATTTCATAGTTCATAATAGGGAAAAATTTGTGTTAAAGTAGAAATAATTATATTTTTTAAGTTTATTTTCATGAATTATAGAGTTATACAGTAATTAACTATTTTATTTACAAAATCAGCACTTTATTATCATACAGACATGAGACACAAGGCAATAGTAAAATCTTGTGGTCATATTTAATTCACTGATGAGTAACAAACAGGGTAGGTAAACTAGGAATAGTTTTTTTAATTACTCCATTTTATAGTATTTTTTTTACAAATCTTAAACCATCAAATTTTAGAGAAAAAAGTTATAGAACAGTTGTTTATTCTTGATTTAATTTATTCTAAGCTTGCAGTACAGGTCTCTCATTTCTTCCTTGTAAGTTATCATTTGTGAAAGCATATCCAGTGCCACCTCTTTCCAAGGGGATTATGTCCTTCTCCTTTAACGTATCCCCTGTCAAAGGGTGCAGCCAGTCTTTTTTGATGATCTTTTCAACACACTCCAGAGTGACCACATGCCCTGTTGTCCTAAAATCAATAGGTTAATATTAGAAAGTGATAAAAATCCTTATTACACTGTGTACAAATATTTAAGAACTTCACCTGATCACAGCACATGGCACAGAGTTGCTCAGTATATCATGTGTCACTGGACACATGTACCTGTTCTGTTTAGCAATCAAACTCTTTTTGTCATCCCGGTCATTCACTAATGTCCACTTTACTTCAATCAGGTCCTTCATTTTCAAGGGCTTTCCACTAATTGGACAGTAAACTGTCGGATCTGGTTTAGTTATCTTAGATATTTTAGCATCAGGCAGCTGTGATGGGATCCAAAAACTAGGAAGTTGTTTATCTTTGCCGTTGGCCAGATTTGATACTGAAGTTGACGAACTTGGAATACCAGATGTTGTGCTTGGCGATGATACCTTAGTGCTTGAAATATTCTTCTCTCTGTTCATGAATTTGATCAGATTTGCCTCTTTTTCAGCGGCAGCGAGCTCTGCTTTCTCAGCATCTTCTTTTTTCAACTGCTTCTCGTATTTCTTCACTAGCCGTGTGTATTCATTCTTTTTTGTTATAACGTACTCTAAAATTGCTTCTTTATCAAACAAATAACCATCTTTTGTTACCACAGGGTTCCTGCAAGGCTGCAAAGTCAAACTGCAGCAGTCGAAACTTTTCACCGAGTCTTTGCCAACTCTTTCGTTCTGTGTGCCGTATCCTGAGGCAGCGGCATCCTTTTTCTTCTCGTGGTAAGTGTATACAGCTCCAGCTGTGCAGTTTCTTGCATGTCTAGTCATTATTACGACAAAATCCTTTCGTAAAATCGAAAATGGGCGTGCATGGAAATAGAACACGAGATCAAAAGGAAAACACAAACAAACAAACAAGATACAAACAATACAAAATGGTGGATGCCGTGGATGGAATAAATGAAGGAACAAAAAAACAAAACGCACATCTGTCACTGTCTGAAATAGGGATGTCCAATATGTTGTGTTGCAGTGGTTTTTTCGAGGTTTTTTCCATGTTTGCTTCAATAAAGCCTAACGAACGAAATAATTATCCCTCGGTCGGTTATGCCAACACAAAAAACATCTTTTTCTTGAAGGTAGGCATGGAAGTTATAGCTACTTTTATTTCACTATCACGTCGCGAAGTTATTTTTTTCTGTCACGGTTATATCACGGGTGATAAATCACGGTCGTTATATTTCATGAGTGATGATTATTATCACAGTGGGTGCATTTTTTCCGCCTGTTACATGTTGCAGTGATAGTGATAGTGATATGATTCAGAACTTATCGCTTAGCTAATCGACGATGTTTTTTTGTTGACAATAAATCGTGTTTTCTTCAATGAACTTTCCCTCATACTTCGACAGGCTTGGGACTGTCAATGTTTTAGTACTTAATTACAAAACACTAGGACGACAACTTTATTTCTGTATTAACAGACAATCTCAGGTGAGCTTAGTTTAAAATAACACGCGACTCAAAACGCGGCATGCATGTGCAGCAGCAACAAGTAAAGATTACAAGTGAGTGAAATGAAGTGAAACTCTCACAACGTGATATCACTGGTATTATAAATTTCAAGTACCTACATGTACCTACATTAAATGAGCACCTTAACGTCTTTAAAATAAGACTCATTTTCATATGAAGTTTTTGTAACGGAGCGTTATTTATCTAAGCAGTAAGCAAGTTTTAAAAATACTCCAGATAAATTAAAGCCTAATGGTGTTGAGAATAAGATGCAATTTCACTTAAACTAATTTTCTCTTCTCGCTAGTGGCACGGTGTCGCTACAGTCGCATGCTGTAGCTTTGTCTCTCTCGCACGATAGAATTCTGCGAATTGTAATGTAGCTTAGCCCGCGTGAAAAATCACGCTCGCGTTATAAGTAACTCACGGTTTCGATGCATGTAACTGGTGTGGCACGTGATTTATGTTGTCACTAGTGATATAACCAGTGATGCGTGAAATCTTCCATGCCTACTTGAAGGTGATTTTTACGTGGGAATAGCCAGTACTTGTAAGACAAAATCAAAACAGTTTTAGAGGTTATATTTGAAAAGGAATAAAATCCATTTCTGATCAGTTTTACTAATTAAAAACATACTTGTTCTAGCGTTACTGCAGCTCTGCTGTTGTGCTGTTATCAGTGATACGCTCAATGTATTCCAATATCGTTATTCCAAGGTATATTAAATTCAGTAGGTTAAGAATTAATGTATAATAATCATTTGATTTTCATTCATATTTATTATACAGGCAATGGCCAAGACTGGCCTGCCTGTGCCGCAGCCTGAATACTATAGAAGGCCAGAAACTACCACAGAGCACAGCATCTTCTGATGGGATTTCACCACCAGTAAGAATTCCCAGGGGCCCAACAGATATATTACAAGCTTTAGCTGCAACCGTCAGACCAGACCCAACTGCCGCACATTATAAGTAAGTACTAGAGAAAACCAAGCTATTTAAATTTAATCAGCGTATTTAATAAGTGAGCGTCTGGTCGAAGCGATGCGAGACCCGAGAGCTGGTGAGTATCTGGCGCACCGCATCAGCATTACCATCAGCGTGGCAATGCAGCCAGCGTCTTGGGGACGCAACGACTGGTATTGATATGGATCATTTGAGCTACCTGTAGACTGTTTGCAACAGTCTGCAGTTAGCTCCATTGTTTTAACTGTAAATACTAGTATAATTTTCTTTGTGAATAAAGGCTATTGCCATTTATTCATTTGTATACCTATTATTTTTTATTATGACTAGTTTCTGTGTCTGGCTTCGCGCTCTTTGTTTTCGGGATGAAAACAGCTGAAACATGCTATTCCAAGTCAACAAAGATGGTTATTATTATACCATAGAAACATGTTTAGGTTTATTTAATCCTACAGGAACTGATTTATGGGATAAAAAGAAGCCAATGTATGCTCCCTAGCTAGACATTCAAAGTTTCAGCCTGATCCGTTAGTAGTTTTGGTGTGAAAAGTAACATAACAAACATACATCCATCCAATTCACATGAATAATTTATGTGTGATAGCGTGACGTGATTTTTTCCAAAAACTCAATAAATCTTTACAGGTATCATGATGATCCTTACCTAATTCCACTCTCAAATTTTCGCAAGCGTGCCTATGCTTTATCAGCTGAAGCAGGCAGAAAAGCCGCTGCTTGGATCCGTGACGAGCATGCAGAGTGGTTCAACACAAGAGTGTGGGACCCACCAGGCAAAAAGAAGACTCCATATCATAATGCAGAACCATTTATTGCAGCATTTACACCTAGACCAATTTATAATGATAATAGTAAGGTAAGAATAATGTTCATAAATTCACACATTAAATTAGGAGCACTAATTTAACAAAGTTAAGCAATAAGATTAGAGCTAAATTTCTTAGCTCTAATCTTATTAATCTTAATAATAAGCCTAATAAAGGAAAAGTAATGTGAATTAAAAATAATGTTTTAACCAAAAAGTATCAACCATATTTCTACTCTACATCTACGAGTACAGAATAACTAAAGTTCTCTTTGTATTTGACAGTTATAAAACTCTAGTCTAGCAGCTTAGAAACTTTATAAATCACTGTTTCTCAGTTTATTATATAATTTACTAGCTGCCCCCTGTTGCTTCGCCCGTGTGGAAATTTCAGAAATTTATTGTACACCACCTAGGATTCGTTTTGTAAAAATAATAAATAAATAATGCTGGTATACATTATTATGTATATCAGTCATCTAGTACCCATAACACAAGCTCTGCTTGATAGATAGATATTTTTTATTATACATAGAAACGACCAGAACACCTGGAACAAATATTTGTAGATCGTACAAACATTTGTCCCAAGGCGGGAATCGAACCCGCAACCTCTCGCGCGGCAGGCGGACCTTCGCCCGCCGCGCCACCGAGGTCGTCGAAAAATAAAAAATATGTAATCATTATTTACTTTATAGTGAATCAAACCAAGGAATAATAATTTTCCATAGAAATTTGTCACCTTTTGGGTAGTTTCGTTGTAAAATCGGTTAGTAATTATAATTACATGTACATGGAAAAAAACGTTCACACAAACCATCATCGCATAAATTTATAATTTTAGTTGGAAGTAGGATGTATGTGTTATATTATAGAAAATAACAAAACTACAACTTTTTTTACTTTTCAGGTTACAGAAGAAGATTTGAAATACACAATCCAAAACTCCTTACTGGAAGACTCAATGAAGGTATTCCAACTGCTAGGCAGAGCTGAGAGTGTGAATGAGGAACTAAAGCTACAATTCCTGCAGTTGCTGTGCTTTTATAATGAAAAGGAACCGGATTCAATGGAGTGGCTTGAAGAGAGGTGGTTTTCTGCTACTACGAGGGATAGGCAAGCTGCTACGTGGAGGTGAGTATTGAAGGCATTTATATGTACCTACTCAATTTTATAAGTCACTGTAAAAAAGTTAAACAACCTCACCTCAACCTCAACAGCCTGTATTGGTCAACTGCTGGACGCAGTCCTCCCCCTGGTAAGCGCCTTGTTGCCTTAAAAGGCATGAGATAAATCTTGTGGTGGTAATGTCCATAATCCCCACGCTGGGCACGCGGGTTGAGGATCGTAGTTCGGTGTTAGAATTGTTCTGCAGGGGGCGCTGCTGCCCGCCCCCGGTGGTTATCCCTTACGCCTAGATATAAATAAATAATTTATTCGAAAACAACTTAAGGCTAAATGGATTACAAAAGAATCAATATTATCTAATATAGGTATACCTCTAAGCTTGAGTATAGTTTGGTAACATTAACTTCCTCCTGTGGCCATTTGACCCTGAGTGTGTCTTGGGCTCCAATAAAAAAAATGTTTATAGGTACTTATGTCACTTGCAGTTTCCCACTAGTTCTCAGCTTGGATGTTTGTGAAACCCCTGAGAGCTGTGTTTTGTAACACAGATTACTTATGCTTTGTACCACACCTGTTACACCATCACCATTCATTGCAGCCTGCTTTCACCAACTGTTTGGTTATTAAATATTTGTAAATTACAAATATTTATGTTACAGATTAGGAGGTCTAGCTGACAAAATTTTCGCCTCAATTGAACCAAAAACGCCGGAAGCATACTGTGCTATCATCCAAGGCATGGCAAAGTACTACCAGGTATAATTACTTTACATACTTGCAAAGTTTTCATAACTCATGTTAGCTGTAAAAAAAAAACAGGCTTATTCTCTGTGTTATGGGTACTAGTATAGGTCGCGTCACGTAAAAAGAACGCTGGAAGAAAGTGGAAGGGGTGTGTTCGTGCGTGGTTACACTTGCGCACAATAGTACCACAGCCTACCTACATATATCCATACAGTCGTTCGACGAAGGCGTTTTGACAGGGCTATCGTGCGGGGGGCAAGGGACGAGGCGGGGGAAGGGCTCACCCGAGTAGACTATAACTTGCACTTCAGTACTGGGGTGCTATTTTTCAGGGGTGTCGCAAAATTTTATTGCTCTTATTATAACTTAAAAAAAATGGTGTATACAAGTTGTGCCGTGAGAGATTGCACGTCATCATCTTATAACAACCAAGATTTACGTTTTCATCAATTTCCACACGCAGAACAAAGGTAAATTTAATCAATGTTTTTATTATTTTACATATTGTCACTTCATCATCGTCATGCATGACATGCCCAATTGCTTGTATCAACAAAATTAGTTTCTAGTTCTATCTATCTATCTGTCTGTCTATCTGTCTGTCTGTCTGTCTGCCTGTCTGTCTGTCTGCCTGCCTGCCTGCCTGTCTACCTCCTCCTCCTCCTCCTCTTCTTCTTCTTCTTCTTCTTCTTCTTCTTCTTCTTCTTCTTCTTCTTCTTCTTCTTCTTCTTCTTCTTCTTCTTCTTCTTCTTCTTCTTCTTCTTCTTCTTCTTCTTCTTCTTCTTCTTCTTCTTCTTCTTCTTCTTCTTCTTCTTCTTCTTCTTCTTCTTCTTCTTCTTCTTCTTCTTCTTCTTCTTCTTCTTCTTCTTCTTCTTCTTCTTCTTCTTCTTCTTCTTCTTCTTCTTCTTAGTACAATTTGTGAGGATGATGTCACAAAATAATTCACTCGGAAAAAACGTAACCAAAAAAAGTTACATGATGTTAAACTGCTCGAGCATTCTTGAAAAAATCTTTAAAAATTAATTACTCAAAACTACAAAAAATCGGCCAACATACATGGGGTATATTCGGATAGCCCCCGATGTGAGGCCTAGTCTGTGTCGCCTGGACGTCAGTGTTTGGACCACCCTGTATACACGTTTCTTTTTCTAAAAGCTCTTTTAGCGTATTTGATGGTACACGCTCATACGCTATTAGAATAATTTTCAATTACATTTTTTGGATTACTTATTATACTATAAAGTATTGATAATTAATTTATTAGGTAATAATGTGGATGTGTGTGTGTTGATCTCAAATAAATAATTAAGTTAATAAAAATTCTTTACTTGTGACAACCCTAGTTCTAATACTCTGTCTCGTGACTTGTCGGGATTTACCGCAAGATCAAAGGCGTCAGCCTACTGTATGTTTTTCTTATACTGTGATAGTACTATGCCAATTTGCTAAGCCTATTTTTAACAAATGTTTCGCTCTCGGCTTGGTATTGGTTATTAGAAAATAATATTAGATAAAATTAAAAACATATTCGATTCAGTTTAGAATGTTTAATCTAATTACAAAAAAATAGTAATATGCCAATTTGCTAAGCCTATTTTTAACTAATGTTTCGCTCTCGGCTTGGTATTGGTTATTCGAAAATGTGGACGCAACGCGAACCAATAGCGCACTGGCAGGCATGCGGCGCGAGACCCGCCCACCCCGCGCCCCACCGCATACCACCAAATAGACCTACAAATGGCCTCTGCGCAGCTTGACCGCCAGCGTTCTTTTAAGGCTGAGCGCAGACTTGAGTCACGACAGTTTTAAGACAGACTATTGCTTTACAAAATTTATGAAGATGCGCAAACTTCGAACAAAACGTCTCATATACAAAATTGTCTAATACCTAAAAGAACTGCACGGCGACAAGTCTGACTAACGATTGTCGGCTTCCCTTTTGTATGTATGCGGGCGCGCACATCAAAGACAAAACAGTCTAGTGACGTACCCCCCTCTCTTAGAGTCCGAGCGTTCAGAGAGTAAACACGATCATGTTTACAGATGAAGAACTCGTAGAAAAATTAATTGACGAGATTGGATTGATTGGACGACGAATTGGGATGCACCCAATATTTACGTCTGCGTCGTTTTGCAAGGGAACGCGTAACTAGGACGCTTAATACAACAGATGAAGTCCATTTTGATACTGAAAAAGAATTGACGCAGACGGAGCGCGATGCCGTAATAGACAAAACAGTTTCGTTTTAGGTGTGCGACGTGTCGTAGACAAAACAGTTTTGTTTCCGTTTTAAGGCAGACTTATCTATGTGAGGAAAGTCTGTCTTAAAACTATCGTGACTCAAGTCTGCGTTCAGCCTTACATGACGCGAACTATAGTACTACATAACAGAAACTCTGCTTACTTTGGGGCTAGATGATGATGCGTCCAGCCTTATTTATTTCTAATTTCTAAGAAATCAAATAATATCGCAAAAATTTTCGACTTCGACGGGACTTGATCGAAAAATTTTGCGATATTATTTGATTTCTTAGAAATTAGAAATTAGCCAGAGTGCGAGGCTTACGCACTATAATAACAAAAACCTTATTTATTTATTACTAGTTTCTGCCCGCGGCTTCGCGAGCGCTTTTTCATGATAAAAAGTATCCAGACCCAGAACTACATCAGTCCAACTGTTAGCCCGATCCTTTCGGTAGTTTTTGCGTGAAGGTGTAACAAACATAAACTTCGACATACAAACTTTTGCCTATATAATATTAGTGTGATAAGTATGTGATTGATTATTTATTCACATTCTAATTCCGATCACATCTCTTTCATATTAGTGTGAAAACTACTTATGTGATTGATTATTTATTCACATTCTAATTCCGATCACATCTCTTTCATATTAGTGTGGTGTGATTGACTATTCATTCACATTCTAATTCCGATCAAACCTCCTTCCAGGCGGAAAGGGCACACCAACTGGCAGCAGAAGCAAAAGAAAAAGGCATCCCTCTATCCACTAGTGTTCACAACTCACTGCTGGGCTGTGTGGGCTATCTTTATGAAGGCACTACCCTACGCATAGAAGCACTGAAGAAAATACTAACACAAATGAATGACCAGGTTAGTGTAAAACTGCTACACCACTTTAGGTTGGGAATCAAAACGTTCAAAAAGCGTCTGTCTGTCTGAACGTGATAAATCCAAAAACTACCGAACGTACTTTCATATGGTATTAACTAAAAAACCGAACCGATTTTCCGTGAATTTTGATACGGCTTTCACCAATAGATAGAGTGATTCAAAGGAAAGGTTGCTGTTCGGAAAGTTACTCCTAATATCTTTGATTGTTTTCTAAGATTCCAAAACGATGATTTTCCTGGTAGGTGTGGTATAATAAGCTTAACGCACTGCGTATCATTCGGGAGAATGTGCGATTCCTAACTCGAGTTTAAGCTCAAATGACACCCACGTTATCTCACTTTCTCGCCTAGTCGTACAATGTACTTCATCTTTTGTCCAGGGAATATCACCAAACAAAGAAACATTATCCATGTGTCTGCGATCGCTATCGGTGTGGGGCGGCGGCAAGCAGCTGCAAGAGCTGGCTCTGAGAATGGTGGCGGAGTTCAAAACGCTGGGCATCCAGCCGGGGCTCTCGGCTTACTACTATCTACTGTGCCTGTTTTGTAAAGAGAGTGAGTATTCTCTTTTGAATCACTTCCGAATTGACAACCTTATGGAGTCTATATACCAAAGTTGGCGGACGACAAGTTGACAAAACACAGTCGGCTACCTACAATATTATTACTCAAATGCTTGTACGATCTACAAATATTTGTTCATATTCATATTTATTTATTGCAATCACTGTGTACATTTTTAGGTCTGAGTATCTAAGTAATGTATAAGATTTGTTTCGGCTGTACTGGGTATTTTCTATGTATAACATAAATATGTACATATCTATTTAATGTATTGTATTAAGTACATCAGTCATCTAGTACCTACCCATAACACAAGCTTTGCTTATCTTGTGGCTAGATGATGCTCTGTGGATTGTCCAACATTATTTATTATTTATTTATTTGTTTCAGGGGGACCACGCATAGACATTCTGTCATCGATGCTAGCTGATCTGGAGAGCAGAGATAAACTGACACCTGAAGAGGCAACCGACACAAACTTCTTCATTACTGCTATGGGAGTTTGCAGTGATCATTTACAGGTGATTTTAACCGAGCTGCTTACAACATTTCGAGCTGAGAACCTGCTACCATAGGCTTAGCGCAAACGGACCATCGACCACAGCCACTGGTGGCGATGTAAGCGCGCGACAGCCACTGGTGTTCGGAAGCGACCACATTTTATACGTACGTGCGATGCGACGCCTTTTTTTTTTGTTTTCGATGGGAAAATGCTGTTTGCGCATTACTGAGGAGGGCTAGGGGGGTATGTTGGGCTCTCCACTGAACTATTAACAGAGTGTTAGTAGCTAGTGAAATACCAACTAAAAATTCATCGATACTCTCTCTCTCACCTTAGTGCCAGAGCGTCGTCAAACCACTCGTCACCAGACGATTCGTTCGACGGCACGCTGGCACTTGACAGGGTTGCAGGTTCCCGGTCGGATTCGACCGCTGCCCTGTCGGTGATCATCGGTCTTGCACGGATCCTTCTGGTAGTCCCTTGAAAGGGTGAGGCTTGTCCCGAAGTATTTAGGGTGTCACCCTTCGTTGTAGACCTGTGCGTGCGATGGACGTCTAGCAGTGGCGAGAGTCGGCGTCTTGCGTGGCGCGCAGCGGCGTCAAGTGGTGAGTCGCGGACACTGCTGTAGTGGGACGCGTGTCCGGCGAATTCGTACAAAATGTGTGGCGAGTTTGTACAAATTTATGAAAAATAAAGGAAAATAAATTATGTTTGAACAAAGACATAAAAACGAAACAAACTCTGCTGGTACAACATAATGCAGCATCAGAATTAATCCTATCTATCGTACCTGGCTGTTTCAATCCGAAAGAAAAGTTTCTGCTTGTTAAGGTATTTATTATTAATTTATAATTACCCGTATTTTTAATTTAACGCATTTACTGTCCAGCCTCGCCGGCGCGGCGGTGCGACCCGCAAGGGCGCGCTGCCGCCACTAACCACTAGCCGATCCAGATACACATCTGCGTCTTGTGCCATGGAAGTGACAATGAAAGGCGCGATTTTTCATATACAGGGTGTAAGCGTAAACAGTCTTATCCTTGAAACCACGTATGTACACCCCTAAAATAAGACGATACAATTTATTTTTAAAAATAAAAGTCAATTAGTTTCGATGGAATTTCATAATTCATTTCTCTGCTATCCTACGTGATTTCATGGACACCCTAGTGACCTTATCACGCCGCGCCGCCCGCTCTCGCCTGTAGCCGGCCGGTGGTGTAGGTATCGAATCGTAGGTACCTACAACTTGTGATGGAACTTTCCCTTCATACTTTTCCTGGCTTAGGACAGGCAAAAATAGCTACTCTAACACATTTGCCAGTAAGTAGGCTAAAGTAGGTAGGTACTTTTGGCGTATTTAAAAAGTTCATCATCAATCAAGTTTTATGTACAATTCAATTAAAATTTACAGCTTTAAGTACAGTTTGATTTACTCACATTAGGCATAAAATGTTTTCATGACTTGTGCATGACTAGGCACGGTGAACTGGCCGTAGGCACGTAGCCTTTGTGTAGCCGCTAGGATCGTTTGCCGGCTTGGCACACGTTGTTCTGGGAACCGCTCTGCGTACATCGTACGAGCCAAGTTCATGTTGTCACCAGCGATGGCATAAAGTCGCACCATTTCAGTCCACTGTTCATTTGTGAACGACATCGTCACTTCTCTACTTAACACAATACGCGAACAAATCGGCACATCACAAATTAGCACGGAACGCGTCGTGACGTGCTCACTACCTAGCAGACGGGCCGCAACTGACGCGCGCCGCGCGAGCGGGCGGCGGCGCGTAGGTGCGAGCGGCATCTTTGTTCGAAACCGACAAAGCGGGCGGCGGCGTAGGTATAAATGTAGGGTGAAATGCTTTTATGATGTATGAGGATATTTTTTTCAAAATTATGTTTAAAAAAAAGTTTAGTTTTTTCATCGGTTTTGGACTCTGCTCATGATTCTGAACTTCTGGTTTCAAGGATAAGACTGTTTAGCCTTACACACTGTAATTAATGATTTTATCGGGTATTTATCGCGTATAGTTATATCTCACGAAGTCCGTTTAGCCCTGGTTGTAGTAGTGACTTTGCGCTTAGTTGTCATGCTGACGGTACTCGCTACCAAAATCTGACGTGAATACAATGAGCACTAGTGACCCGGACCGCGTCTCGGGCGAGACTGATTGCTTCTGAGCTTACGCACACTAAATCGATGTGTGCATGCATTCACTATGACATACATAGCCCAACGGACTTCGTGAGATAGAACAACTATACCTTTTGTTATTATTTCCCATACGTTTCTACCGCGTTACAGAGGTCGTGGTCACGGGGCGACTAGGCCACGACCGCTGTAACAACGCAGTAGAAACGTAGGGGAAATAATAACAAAAGGTACGCGATAAATACCCGATAAAATCATTAATTATATTTACAAATCGCGAAAGTTTAAACAGTTTTCATATAGCTTGCAAGACAAGATATAGTTGATAAAAGACAGATGAATAGAGTGCATTTGATTCGTTTCGTACATTTTAACAACTTTGAATTAATGTTCAATCCCGGACGATGTTCAATCCCGAAATATTCGGGATTGAACATCGTCCGGATCCCGGGATCGAATCCTCATAAAGTATACCTAGGTGGAATAAAAAATGAATACATGAATACGATTATCAGATTTATTTATTTGTTGAAAACTGAATAAGATGATCATTACTTGTAGCAAAAAGTACGAGTGAAAAAACTTCCGCTACCGCGTTAGTATGTTGCAGTGAAAATGTGCGCGCCGGAGCGGGTAGCAGCGCCCCTTGCAGAACAATTCTGCCACCGAACTGCGATCTCCAACCCGCACGCCCAGCGTGGGGATTTGGGCACTACCCCCATATAAGATAAAAGCCAATAAGGCGCTTATCAGGGGAGGCCTGCGTCCAGCAGTGGACCAATATGGGCTGTTGAGGTCGAGGGAGGCGCGCCGAATTCCTCAATTCTAAATTGCTGTTATTCTTAGTTCCACTCGTCTTCCCCAGGATGTGAACATGGCAGAAAGAGTCCACGCGCTGCTGATGAAGGGAGACAACTACAAACTAGTCGGAGACGCGTACAAAGAGAGCATCTACTACAGGCACTACGTCACCGTCGCTTGCAGGTATCCTTTCATTTCATTATTGTCAATATGACAGACAGCGTCAGAAATAAGTATGCATAAAACAATGCAGGTTAGAATCGGTATTTTTGTGTTTTTTTTAATCTATTCGTTCTGTTTTTATGTTACCTAAATAAAAATATGATCTGTTTTCGATTTTTAAAACTCTTACTCTTCTTCTCCACCGGGGGCGGGCAGCAGCGCCCCCTGCAGAACATTCTACCACCGAACTGCGATCCCCAACCCGCATGCCCAGCGTGGGGATTATGGGCATTACCCCCCATGAGATAAAAGCCGATAAGGCGCTTATCAGGGGCGTCCAGCAGTGGACCAACACAGGCTGTTGAGGTTTAGGTTGAGGTTTTAAAACTCTTACGATTAACAGGTTTGGATTTACACCTGCATGTCTTATGCAGGGGGGGTTACTTGATTCTCACGTTGTTTGTACATAGAAAAAACGTCTTTATTACCAAGGTTAATGACAATCAAATAATAAAAACAAATTGGAACTGGTATTTACAATAATTGAAACAGTTGAGCTAACTGCAGACTGCTAACAATCTACAGGTAGCTTAACTGATCCATATCAATACCAGTCGGAAGTGTACCCAAGACGCTGCATTGCGCTGTATGGCAATGCTGATGCGCTGCGCCAGATACTCACCAGCTCTCGGGTCACGCGTCGCTTCGACCAGATGCTCAACTATTTTTTTAAAAACCCGAAGAGCCTCGGTACCCCACGGACCTAGGGTCTCGACTCCAAAGGGAGTAAATGTGTAGGCTCTGGCAAGATCTGCATATTTGCGCTTCTTGAGATCCTCGGCCAAATCTGCCGCTGCAAAATTATCAGAAGATATTGATGGACACGTATTTTTTATTATGTCGATTAAACAAAAAATGACGCCAGTTAAAGTTTCGCGTGACGTCACCCTTTTACTCAAAACTATATGTAAAGTATATCACACTTCACACTAATATTATAAATGCGAAAGTTTGGATGGATGGATGTATGGATGGATGTTTGTTACCTCTTCACGCCAAAACTACTGAACGGATCGAGCTGAAATTTTGTATACAGATAATTATAATCCTGGAATCAAACATAGGCTTACTTTTTATCCTATAAATCAGTTCCCATGGGATAGAAATCACCTTTTAACGTTTCCATAGAAACAACGCGTGCGAAGCCGCGGGCAGAAGCTAGTTATAAGTAAACTATAAAGAATATTATGAATCACGTATTCCTTATTTTTAATAAACTCCCTGTTAATGCATTTTTATTGTGTTTTTACAGAATATTTCTGAAATTTATATGATTTCCACGCGGGTGAAGGCGCGGGGTGCAGCTAGTATATAATATAAAAATGTTATGGTTTTTCAGACATGCACCATTCGAAAGGGCTATGCAGCTACTGGACACTCTGATTCCTAACGTCTACGTGCCGGAACCGTCTCTCATGGAAGAGGTAATAACCTATAGATAACATTTTAAAAGCTGGAGTAAACGTGTTCTTGAGTGGAGACCGCGACTCGGCAAACGTAAGTGTAGAACCCCTTCCAGCCAGGTGGGATGACGATCTACGAAAGACTGCAGGCAGATGCTGGATGCGGCAAGCTGAAGACAGGGCGCTATGCCACTCATGAGGGGTGGCCTATGTCCAGCAGTGGACTAATACATATAGGCTGATGATAATGAAAATTTTAAAATCGGGCGCGGTCCCCTTTTGTTTCTTTTGTTTTCATAAACTGGATTGGTGACGTAGCGCGGATAATTATATAAAAACAGAAGATAATCGCGCCAGCTTTTAAAATCTATATTTTATAAATCTATTATCTATCCTACCTAATTAAAACAGGCACTTATCAAATACTTAAAATGTCTTTATTTCTTAGGTTTTGTTTTCTAACCCCTTTGTTTACAATAAATATCTAGGTTTTGTTCGAGTAGATAAATTATAATTTTTTTTTGCTTGATTTTCTCAACTAATCTTCTAAATATTATAAAGGCGTTTGTGAAAATGCGTGAAACGTGGCGACTCTGTGACTGAAAGGTCGACCTAACAATGTTGAAGATGATAATTTTAACAAACAATGTTTTGTTAAAATTTTTGCTCAGCGGACACGTTACGTCCTAACATTTATTCGCCGATGTGGCGCGGCGGGCGAAGGTCCCCCTGCGCCGCAGGAGGCTGCGGGTTCGATTCCCGCCTCGCGAAAAATGTTCGTACGATCTGCAAATAATTGTTCGGGGTGTCATAGGTATTTTCTATGTATGATAAAATGTATGTAATGTATTTAGTCATTTATTTCATTATTATTAATTAGGACGGCGAAAACACTAATTACACTAATTAATTATAATTACATGCAAACAATGAAACTAACATAAAATTGAAATTATATAAACTTAGTAAAAATGTCAGAGTAAAATTATGCATGATTAAATTGTTAATATATCTTTATTCACAGTCATATGATCTAAATAAATTACAACTAGTATTTACTAGTTTAATTGTTTATATTAACAAGATAAAAAAAACTGACATCCATCCCTCTCACAATAGAGCAGACAGATTGACTGTATTGTATTAAGTACTAGCTTCTGCCCGCGGCTTCGCACGCGTATTTTCGGTACAATAAGTACCCTTTTATCTAAGTTAAGCTATAAACTAGCTATAAACGTACGCCAAATTTCATCAGGACCTGTTCAGTAGTTTTGGAGATCTTAGGTAACAAAAATTCACATTTCACAAAGTTTCGGCTTTATAATATTAGCAGGATTAGTAAGATATCAGTACCTACTACCACAAGCTCTGCTTAGCTTAGGGCTAGATGATGCTGTGTGGTTTGTCCAGCATTATTTTTATTTATTTATTTCTTCTATCATACATTGTTTCAGATAATAAAGACGTTAGAAATCAACGGGGCGGGTGACAGACTGGCGCAGGCGTGGTCACAGACCGTTATTTTCGGGCATGCCAAGAAAAACAGGCTCGTAGAGAAACTACTCCACGCTATGGCCAACTGCTATCAAATGCAAGGTAGAATTATTGTTCGATTCAACCGTCTACAAAACTTTGGGGTGCAGTTTGACATTTGTGCCCATCACAGTAATAGGGTAGTGTCCTGGGTAAAAATATTAATGTAATTAGTCCGTCAGTAACATTATCAGAAGATATTGGACACATATTTTTTCTTTTGTCAATAAAACAAAAATGACAAAAATAAGGGGCGTCAAAGTTTGGGAGTGGGGGCTAGTGACGTCACACCTTGCTGAAAAGTGTCGCAAGGTGTGACGTCACGCGGAACTTTAACTGGCTATAATATCTTCATAATTTTTTGTGTCATCGACAAAAGAAAAAAAAATACCGTGTCTTCTGATAATCTAACGGACAAATTAGAATTTTTTAGGACACCAGCCTATTATTATGAATGCGAAAGTAAATGGATGGGATTTTAAATTTTGCACGAGTCTAGCTCTAAAGCTGGAATCTTATAGCTTCTTTTTATCCCGTAAATTCCATAGAAACAACGCGTGCGAAAATTAGTCTGTCTAGGTATATGTTTGTGTGTGGCATCGAAGCTCCCAAACGGGTGAACCGCTTTCGAATAAGGCAGACCTATCGACAGAATAAGAAGTTTGGTAAAACCTTTATAAATAACGTGTCACTCAGGACCCCAAGGCCCAAGGGTTTTCACGCCAAACGACTCAAATAGGTAACCTCGGTCAAGATTAGCATATTTTCGCCGTTAGAGTATCCCCGCTAATGTTGCTGCGGAGCTGGCCCTTACATTTACATTAGAATTGATAAAGTTAGTTTAAGCCGTTGATTTTCCAATAAATTAAATATTTTCTATTCTAACCAGAGCTTGTATTTCAGAACCGGATGTGCAAGAGAAAATGCGCGCTGCCGCCGCGGATATACTGAAGTCAGGAATAATCAATGAAGAGGAGGTGGAGAGTAAGGATATGAGATCACCTTACACACAGAAGTAAGTAAAACTTTCAATTTAATTAAATAACATTTATATCATTCCCCCTTTAAAAACCAGACAGACTCAGACTGAAGAACACTTTAAAAAACAGGAAACTGTGTATAAAAAGCACTTTTAATCACTATTTTGGTGTTTGAATTTAGAAAACACCAATATGTTCGACCTCCATCTCAATGCTATACAACCTCCTTGCACCAAAAATACTCGATACGATACAATTCCTTGTGCAATGTATAGGTACTCGACATAGAAACTCCTTGTGCAAATAATTCTTTTTCTCGTAGTCATAATGTAAAGTATAGTATGCAACTCTTGAATAAAACGGATTTATATCGAGAGCGATGATCACTCGCATCGCTCAGGATTCTAACACTTAATCACCATGAATCACTCCCTAATCCTTCACTTGATCGTGATTCATCGATGGCCCTCCTTTAAATACGTCCTTTATAACCCACTAATTGCATAATGTACTATTCTTTCTGTACCTACTACTAACTAGTTTACCATAAGTTACTCTATCGTTGTCTTTTTAAACATCTTTGATAGTGACATTTGTCGTTTTAAACTCAAGATATAATATTTGTAACAAGCCCTACATTTTACCTACGTAATAAGAATATTTGTTTTAGATTGGGTAGGTTTAGGTACGTAAAAAGCCCAGGATGAGATTGCATGATGAGCTCGAGGTTACTTATTAGTAAGCTCGAGGCATATCTTCCATCCTGGCCTCTTGCAGCGTTAAATCACGAGGAGTGGAAAGAGAAAAGTGAGGCCTTTGCCCAGCTGCGGGACAGTAGTGGCTAAAAATAAATAAATTCAGTTTCACTAGGTTTTCGAAGTTTTCCTACGAAATGTAAAAATGTGTGAAAGGTTTAACTTTTTTAGTACACGAACCTTAGTTGGTCTGATAGGAGTTTTCGATCAATATAAGAAACGCAGGATCTACTGGCAACAAAAAAGTTTTTGTATAAAATGCCCATTTTCTTGGTAACAGTATAAGTACTATACTTATATATTTTTTTGGTAATCTGAAGGGGTATGAAAATTTGTGCCGATATTAAATCCTGAGCTAGCGAAGCAGTATAGAATAGAGTCACGAGCGTAGTAAGCGCATATAAAGTAGACTGCTTAGCAAGCGAGGGATTTAAAAGGCACGAAACAAAAATTTGCTCTCACACAACTTTTCACCTCAAGTAACGAGAAAATATTTTGTATTTAATGAAAGAGGTCGAATGTTAGTCACTCATTTTGGTCAACTACCTGCCATGGAGGAGGTGCTTTAAAAACCTCTTTCGAGCCATGAACGAACGGAATTATCCTTTACTATGAAGGTTTAACGTTTTACAACCTCCTTCCCCTCGTTATGCTAAAAATGAGTGCTCACAGGGGTAGTCCACTTCCCTAAAACTTCAGAACCACTATTGCTAACTCGCTGCGCACTTGCCTCGCTCTGAACTCGCTCGCAAATCGCCAGTGTGCTAAGGCCCTTATTCCACATGTGAGCAAAAACTAAACCAACCATGTTTTTGGGCAGCAAAGTCACCGTTTTCGAGCGATAGTGGTGAAAAATACTTTGCCTTAATTCTGTTTTGGATACACTTCCATCTCGTCAAATAAAAAATAAATAAATGATTGAATCTCAAATAATTTATTTATTTTAATTTCTCAGGTTCTCAGCAACAGCCCTGTCCAACATAATAGAGATATGCTCTGGCGCGCCAGACAAGGCCGACCCGGTTTGGGAATCCGTCGAGAAGGCGATACAACTGCTGAAGACCGAGCAAGCCACGGGCGTCCCGACTAGACCCGAGGCGTTGGCGGAGGCAGCGCAGAGAGCGGCCACTGTGGGGAAACAGGGCGTCGCTGCGGTGAGTTGGAACGAAAGAAGTGTAGGAACGTCGCAAATAAAAATAAATAAATAATGCTGTCGGCCAATTACAGCAATTGAACCAAACAACATTAAACCATAGAGCATTATATCATAAAACATGGTCGTCTGACCATCGCCATGGAATAAGCAGTTTTGATACGAACTCTACGATGGGGTTCTTTTGTGTACCAAAGGGGTTTTGTCAAGGTTAGAATAGACAAAAATTACAACGCAGTCAATGCGTAAAATACTGGAATTTCTTTCGGCCGAATTAATTTTGGCCGCCACCAGTTCGAAAAGATTAAAATTAAATTTTCACATTGATTCAAGGTGGGGGAGTATTCTTAACTAAAATTGTAAAAATAACCATTTCCTTTCATTTTCAATAATGTATTTCTTTGCAAAGATTGAACCTTATCAGCAACCGAATCCGTTGGTACAGGATTTCATATATTTTAAAAAATCTATCGGTTCAATTTCTTGCAAAACTAAAAGATTTAATTAAACATGCAGTTTTTGATTGACCTCGATTTATGATGATTATGACCTTGCACGACTTTTCTCTAACTGTCATGGTTTCTGATTTGGTCATCAACTCCCATCCCAAAAACCCATCCCTATATTGTTATCCTACTAACATTATAAAGCCGAAAGTTTGTGAAATCTGAATTTTTGTTACCTGGGATCTCCAAAACTACTGAACAGATCAAGATGAAGTTTGGCGTACGTTTAGAGCAAAGCCTAACTTAGATTATAGGCTCCTTTGGGATATTATTTAATCTCTTAGAAATTACCCAGAGTGTGATTGCTTACGCACTATAATAACAAAAACCTTAGGCTACTAATTATACTGAAAATACGTGTGCGAAGCCGCAGGCAGAAGCTAGTGCAAATTAAATTGATGATTCATTTTGTCTACAGGCTGCAGTATCCTACCTAGCAGAATGCGGATTCGACGTAGCGCTGTCGGCAAGCCAGAAAGTATTGAGCACGATGCTGAACCGACCGGACACGGAAGTGCAAAGTCTACTTGACAACGAGCCGGCCCAACTAGCTAACTCGCTGCACCCGGCTGCGCTCGCCGTTGTTCAGGCGTATCATATGTAAGCATAGTAAATAATAAAAATAATAATAATAATACAGGACAATTCACACAGCATTATCTAGCCCCAAGCTAAGCAGAGCTTGTGTTATGGGTACTAGATAACTGATATACATAATACAATACACTACATAGATAGATATTTTTTATTATACATAGAAAACATCCAGAACGCCTTGGACAAATGTCTGCAGATCGTACAAACATTTTTCCCGAGGCGGGAATCGAACCCGCAACCTCCTGCGTCGCAGGCGGACCTTCCGCCGCTGCGCCACAGAGGCCGTCAAGTGCAAGCAAAGTATACTATATACAGTGAGCTTGCATCGATAGGTAATACCCTGATAGGTTCCAAGACGTATTTTTTATGTACGTACATGTTCATAAATACTTATACATCATAAGGTTTTATTTGAGGTTTAGTTAGAGCGAGCAGTTGAACCAAATGGTGAAATAGGTCTAAAAGTACAATATTATAACACCAATCATTATGTAATATGTGTAAGTCCTTCAGAAATAAACTATATTATTATTAAACAACTACAGATTAATTTATTTTAAGGTTTTTTACATTATTTAAATTCTTAGGTTTAGTTTTTTTGTAGTTTGCTATATTCATTTTGATGAAAGTTTATTATCTTGGAATAATTCGATTATTAGTAAACTTATCAGTTTTACTTATCAATTCAGTTTCCTGTCCTAAATTATAAATGCGTCAGGAATGGTAATCAATGTTAGCAAGAACCTGAGTATAATCCTGTCTACCTATGACGGTTCATGACATACGCTCGCTAACAGACAGACAGATAGCGGATAGTGTTGGCACCCTTCGGGTTATTTAACCCTAAAAATATACTCTCTACTCTATTAATAGAGTCCCTTTTCCTCTGCAGAGCAAAAACAAACGACGGCGTCGGTGCCATCTCGAAGCGAGACAGCACGAGCTCGGGAATCGAAGACTCATCGTCATCGTCTTCGGATGAAGACTAGATAAGTTCATATTTATTAGATTATTAGGTAATAAACTGCATTTAGTATTTACGTATTTATTTTTATTCACTTGACTTATTGACTATCATATTGTGCTCCCACCATGCGTGGATGCGGGAAGCACAGGATGGAAGTGGCGACAAAAGCGAGGGGAGGCGTATACCACACCCCGGACCTCCTCACCTCACCTCAACAGCCTATATTGGTCCACTGCTGAACGCAGGCCTCCCCTGATAAGCGCCTTATTGACTTTTATCTCATGGGGGTAATGCCCGTGATCCCTACGCTGGGCATGCGGGTCGGGGAGTTCGGTGGTAGAATTGTTCTGCAGGGGGCGCTGCTGCCCGCTTCCGGTTGATATCCCTTAGTCGCCTCTTACGACACCCGCGGGAAGAATTGGGGTGGTGCAAATTCTAAAGGCCGATTCACACTTCAATAATTACAGTAGCGAGTTAACTTGCGTCATCGGTGAGTGCTGATAATATCGTTTGAACGGCAAAAGCGAGCTAAGTAGCTCGCGTCTCCCACACTCCCCTAACTTAACTGGCCGGCATGCAGACAGGCGAGTTTAGTACAGTCCATTAAGTTTGCACACAGCGGCCGCGTACTCGTGCTGTTAGTGTAAAAATGAAGTGGTATGATAATACTTTACATTTCTACAAGAATACCTTTACCCATGATGGTCTACTCATTTCTATTAATATTTCATTTGTAAAATTTTGTACAAGTGTAGACACTATATCTCTACGTACGCACGTAAATTTTTGTCAAGCAATTCAACGTCCATTTTCTGGATTAAAACAACTGTTTCGGAGGAAGTCGAGTAAAACAACCGTTATCGCAGTCGCGTAGACTAGTCGGTCTTCTTCCGGGAACCGCAACGGACGCTACTTCGTACTTACTATTTATCACTTAACTGTCTAATTTCTTAAGGCGAATAGAAGGGTGGATAGTGGCGCCACTACATATTTAATTTTATAATTACGTTATACCAAGGAATTATCAAAAAATCGGACCGCGCGTAGACGATATCTATCATAAGCTTTTTTTAAAATGTATCTTTAATAGTTTTGTACTGTATTATTTAGGCAGATACTTGTTTCAAGAGTTTAGTTCCTATTGGTGGCCACCAAGCTCTCCAAACAAGGTTTTTGATTGAATAACACAAAGCAAAATTATTAAAGATACATTTAAAAAAAACTTATGATAGATATCGTCTACGCGCGTTCCGATTTTTTGATAATTCCTTTGTATAACGTAATTATAAAATTAAATATGTAGTGGCGCCACTATCCACCCTACTATTCGCCTTAACTCGCTACTGTACTTATTGAAGTGTAAATCGACCTTAAGCCGGCACCACACAGCCCGGACACTTGACCGTTTCTCCTCGGATTTAAAAAAAAAATAATAAAGTTCTATCTCGGAAACGGTTAGCTTGAGGTATGATGTTTCACAGTGAAATCAGTCAGTAATTACTTAATGTAATTATGGAAATAACCCTCTATGTTCTCTGCCTATACCGAGCGGTGGATATACCCTAATTACACAAAATCAATCGCTTCACCATAACAATGGTATCTTCTCAGAATGAGGATCCGTAACGTTATTTTTACACGTTTTTAACGTTTTAAATTATCCAAATCGGACCATTACGTACGAAGTTATGACTAAATTACTAGCGAAGTTCACTGAGTGACCGCCGCGGGTGCGTGTGACGTCACTGACTCGGACGCCGCCCGTTAACCGTAGGCAGATATCAGTTTTTAGT
The DNA here is from genome assembly GCA_963564075.1 of Eupithecia subfuscata. NCBI lineage: Eukaryota > Metazoa > Arthropoda > Insecta > Lepidoptera > Geometridae > Eupithecia > Eupithecia subfuscata. The sequence continues at coordinate 15,857,511 of OY751099.1, read as the reverse complement.
GATTTACTCCGAAACTATAAGTATAGGAAAAAGAAAACAAATAGACTCAGTTTTGAGAGACCCATCGAATGTTTTTTGTTAATTTTTTTTTTTTATTTCATTCGATGTGTTTTTAAATTTTTTTACTCAGTGAACTTCGATAGTAATTTGGTCATAACTTCGTCAATTTTAGTCGTAGAACAAAAATTTTTGCACTGTGTGTTAAGGATTTCTTAGCTCTTTATATATGCAAACTCTCAACTAAAAACGTTACGGATCCTCATTACACATTTTGGCTTTTTAGGGTTTCGAAGATCGGTTTCGAAACCCTTATGGTCTGGCTTTGTCTGTCCCTTTTTCCCTCCTTAATAACTCAGCAACTATAGCAGCTATCAACTTGAAATTTAAAATAATAATACATTTCGTGCGCCTGTACAGATTTTAAGAAAAAAAATTAAAATAAATGAAAAATGAAAATGAACATTTTCCATACAAATTGAGATGTCAAAATTTTAAAAGAGACCTACAGAGTCAAGTGGGGTATCAAATGAAAGGTATTAGTTTGTACATTTCAAAATAGTTTTTGAAATTTCTGTAGGTTTCATACTTTTTGAAGTATTTTGAAAATAGTCGAAATTCAGAGCGATCCATTCAAAATGTATGAAGCGTTTGTAGATATAGATCTATATTTTACAGGAAAAATATAGAGAAGTCCGTAAAACAGACACTTTTTGAAAAATGGTCAAAAAGGGGGGGGATAGTTTTCAAAAGGGGGGGCTACCCTACTGAGTGGGGTACCATATGAAAGGTATTGATTTGTATATTTCAAAACAGTTTTTGAAATTTCTGTAGGTTTCATACTTTTTAAAATATTTTGAAAAAAGTCGAAATTTTACCCGTTCCCCCCCCCCCTATCTCCGAAGTTTGCAGAGCGATCCATTCAAAATATATGAAGCGTTTGTAGATATAGATCTATATTTTACAGGAAAAATATAGAGAAGTCTGTAAAACGAACACTTTTTGAAAAATGGTCAAAAAGGGGGGGGATAGTTTTCAAAAGGGAGGGCTACCCCTCTAAGTGGGGTATCATATGGAAGGTATCAGTTTGTACATTTCAAAATAGTTTTTGAAATTTCTGTAGGTTCAATACTTTTCGAAATATTTTGAAAAAAGTCGAAAAATTTACCGCTACACCCTATCACCGAAGCATGCAGAGAGATCCATCTGAAATGTAGGTTGGTACCTACTAGTTTTAGGTCTTCATTAAATTTCGGAGTCTCTAACCAGTATAAAGGTACTGGTTAGAGACTCCGAAATTTAATGAAGAGAGATCCATCTGAAATGTAGGTTGGTACCTACTAGTTTTAGGTCTTCATTAAATTTCGGAGTCTCTAACCAGTACCTTTAGTACATACCTTCTTGTTCACAAACGTTCGAAACCCTCGGCGCGCGAGTTACACTCGCACTTGACGGGTCTTGTTTCCTTTGTTGATGAAACTTCAGATGGAGGGCCGCATGTCAAAAGTGTTAAGGTTGAAACTATTCTATCAATCTCTCCATGCAAAAAGCACCGCACTTCTTTACTTATTTAGACTTAGAGAGTTTCTTTCATTGACATTCACTTGATTTCATTCATTCCATTGTCATAGTAAAGCGACTAGTTAGCAAGATTGGGCCCCTAGCTAGTATGATGATGATTTAAATTCGTGCATCATTATTTGAGATATAGTGACACTCGTTATGAATCGGTGACTTTCTTGTAAGATGTAGGTACAATGTAAATAAATAAATAATGCTGGACAATCCACACAGCATCATCTAGCCCCAAGCTAAGCAGAGCTTGTGTTATGGGTACTAGATGACTGATATACTTAATACAATACATTACATAGATAGATATTTTTATAAACATCGAAAATACCCGGAACAAACATTTGCAGCAGGCCGAGTACGGGGATTTTTGTCTATAGTAGAATGGAGAAAAACTACGTCACTTATCATCGACTGCGTAAATGATTTGAAATTCATTATTTCAACTTCAATAATATACGCAATATATGACGATGCGATGTCATTATTGACTATTCTACCGTAGAGAACATACCCGTGCTTGGAATACAGATCGTACAAACATTAGTCCCAAGGCGGGAGTCAAACCCGCAACCTCCTGCGTCCCAGGCGGACCTTCGCCCGCCGCGCTACATCGGTCGTCGGTGTGCCTACTATTAAATTTCTGCTCGCCAGGAAGAATGTAAGCTAGTCGGTCAAAATCGTCGCCTCTCTTACGCCTTTGTTTGTGGAGTTAGTTATAGCGCTCTACATACTTGACCTAGTAACACAGTATGCCAACTATGCGTACACAAATATTACCTACTCTTTCTTTGTTATATGAATCATAAGTACTACGAGCTGCGCCCGCGTGGAAATTTCAGAAATATATTGCATTCCCCCTTTGGGTAGTTTGGTAAAAATTAAATACGTGATTCATTCATTATTTACTTTATAGTTTATTTATACCGAGTTTTGGGTGATTCGAACCAAGAAATAATCATTTTCCGTGGAAACTTTACCATCCTTTTTAACCTCCTTAATTTTATTAGTTTAGCCTATGTGTTATTCTAGAGCCTAAACTATCTACACACCAAATTTCATCCAAATCGGTGAAGTAGTTACGGATATACGTGGTAACAAACATTCAAACAACTTTCGCATTTATAATATTAGGATAGAATTGGTACATTTAAAAGCTGGCGCGATTGTACAGTCATCTAGTACCCATTACACAAGCTCTGCTTAGCTTGGGGCTAGATGACGCTGTGTGGATTGTCCAGCATTATTTATTTATTTATTATTATTTATTGTCTTTTGTTTTTTCATACTATTATCCGCGCTGACGTCACAGATACTAAAAGTTTACGAAAAAAGATAGGGGATTGCGCCAGCTTCTAAAAATGTATCTATATTTATGATTCTTCCTTACAAAAGAGTCCTTAAAGCGCTATTTTAGAATATGCATTTCCTCAATTTTACTATTGATTTTCCCAATCACCAATGGTATTTAAGTAGGTATATTTTGACATTATAAACATTTCAAAAATTCCACCCACTCGGGCTTGCAATGCAAATAAAATACCTACCCCTACGATGCGCAACGTTTTTGGAGATAGCGAAACATGCAGCTCAGGTACCGTTCTTGCGCGGTATCCTGTCGGGTAATTATTAAGTAAATGACTGTGGATTTACACCTGTCCTAGGTGTAAATCCACAGTCATTTACTTAATAATTATAAATTTCAAAAAGGTCATAAGCACCACGAATATCTGCAAGACAATGTCTTTAGAATCTAGGACACCACTTCTGACCGCCATGTACCTAACTGCCTAATAGGAATGTTAAGCTCTTGGGATGGACAATGTGGTGACCTAGGCGTGTGCCGCAAAACTAGCTAACGACAAAAACAATCACAGCTCTGTACCGTTACCCGTGACAAATGAACTAGTCTTATTGTCACAGGCAGGTGTTAAAAACGATAATTGCTCACGAGATGAATAGGTTGAAGAAAGCTCTCTGACTCCGTTAGTCGTATATCAGTCTCCAAAAGGTTTTGTGGTTTAAAATGGTTAATTTTTGCGCGAATTTCGGATTGCTTATGGTGAGTTTCAATACCAGCAACACCTTCTATTAAACCTTATTTGCTTAAGTTATGAAAATTCAGTGCCCTGTCAAAACGATAGATGTAATTTTTACTATAAAAATTATCGTAGTTTGACGAAACTGCGCACCTTATTGGTGTTCTTCCAACACAAACAAGGTTCGTAGCTAACCCGCGTACATTCATAATGATAGAAGTCTTGTTAAAAGTACTAAGATAATAATAAAGTACCTGTACTACATTCAGGATAAACATGATTTTTTTTTGCAGGCAGCTCTCAACTTCGTTGTCGGATACAATCCCACTTACATAGAATGTGGCCCCTACGGTTTTGTTTGCGAACGAAACAATAGGGTCAGACTTTGCGAAGGCGAGAATATCTTCGGACCTGCATTCCTATGCCCCACGAACACAGTTTGCAGTGAACAATCAAGTGACGTCTGTTTGAACATCGCAAACTTTATAGACTCATCTTTTACTAGGACTATAAGGTGCCATAGAAACGAAAGAATAGCAGATCCGAACGTGCCAGACTGCAAGGGCTACATCTTATGTATCCCAAACAAAAATCGCTTCCAAGGGATAAAGTTCAAATGCTCTGGCAATACAGTTTTTAACGGATATACAAGGACTTGCTCGGCCCCGGATAGATACACATGTCCGGTACCGACCACTACGAAACAACCGGAGCTTTACGACAATAATCGAAAGACTGGCGTTCAGATCACCTCGAACGATGCGCGAAGGACAATCGATTGTAAGAACTACAAGTTTTCGGTCACGCAAGGACAGAGCCCCGGTAAAGCTACCTACTTCTGTCCCTCTAGACCTGTTACAGGAGAAACTTCAGTTATATGCACGATCTTTTCAAACCAATTTTGCGTGACTCTAGAAAGGGATAGTGAAGATCAGTTCATACAAGATAATGCCCCTGCTCGGAGGCCGAGAATGTGAAAACATCTTCATTAGTTTATGGATTTATAATAATTTAGATAAATAATAATAATAAATAATGCTGGACAATTCACACAGTATTATCTAGCCATTATCTATAAAGTTACAAGACTGATCTTGAGTGTATATAATTTATGAAAGCATAACAAAATTGTGAAATCACTAATCTATTCTTAGGACTAGGTATTTTAATGTGTTTTGTTTCATATGAATATAAGGTTTTAATTGATAGATCCTAACTATGATGTAGTTCGTAGTTTTAGTTTTATCTAGGTTATCAAATAAACATGTAATAAAACAATTACAAGGTAAAATGGTGTGCGTAATTTTATTTTCAAACAATAATGAATGAGTCAGACATTATCTTAGCTGTGTTATTCTGTAGTTACTTAACTGCACTCATAGCTATCAGCGTCATCGCATTTTTTCTTATCTCTGTTGTAAACCTCATCACTATCACATTTCTTACTCCTTTGCCGATATTCAGATTTTCCTAACTTTGTGCAGACGTAATACTTTCGACAATCATTTGGTTCTGGGAATTTTCCTGACCTTTTGCATTTAAACGTTTTATTAGTTTTAGACTTTTCCTTTATCTTTTCACTTTTAGCCGATATGCTTTGATTGCTGGTTGAAACTTCGCTAGCGGACTGTTGAGATTGTTGAGAACTAGATAGAATTGATTCAGTATTCATAACGCATCGGACGGAAGTTTTGTTGAGGTGGTAACCGTTCTGGCACTGTAATTTAAAACGAATGAACCTATTAGCTTTGTTATTCACGCATATGTAGTAAATATTATCGTTTAAGTAGTCGCTAAAGCGTCCTTCCGATACACACTGGAACTGGTTATTTCTGACGCAGTGCGACAAGTTCTTGGTGCACTGTTTTCTCAGCTCACTAAAAACGGTGTTATTTGGACAAATTCCCTTTATAGGTTCATGTTTACCGATGCATATATAGAATTTCCTGCAATCTCCGTTATCTGAAAATCTGCCACGACTGTTTGATTTGCATACAAAGTTTTGTTTTGATGTTTCTGAAGCCGGATGTGTGGAATTATGTGTGTTTGCGACGGACGACTTTGTTTTTGTGTGGTATCGGGCTGTGGTAATTTTGACGTGGGAATCAACTGGTCTAGTTCTCGTTGTGGCATTTTGAACAGGTTGCTGTTTTATATTTAGCGGAGGATTATGTTGAGCATTAGCTTGTTTATTGATGGGTATGCTCTCGGTTGATGATGTAAGATGTTCAATCTTGCTGTTTAAGGGGTTAGTTTCTGCGATTTCAGGTTTTTCTTCCTCCTCAGTCTCAGGCTTTTCTGCCTTTTCAGTATTAGGTTTTTCTGCCTTTCCAGTCTCAGGTTTTTCTTCCTTTTCAGTCTGATGTTTATCTTCTGCCACACTTTTAATCGCTTTATGTTTCTCAACTTGCTGAGGTGTTGATTTTTGTACAGCTGAAATCCCTGAATGCGTATTATTACTGCTGGTTGCAATCTCTCCCAAATTAGGTAAATCAGTATTGACAATATCAACCATGACAATATCGAGATCAGAACTTTGTATCATCGTTTTTTCCGTGGTACTAGTAATATTTAATTGGACCTTGTTAAATTCTGTTTTAGGCACTGGTTCAACGGTACGGTTCGAATTGTACACGGCTGTTATTAGATGGGATTTGTCATCTGGCATAACGTTCTTTGATATGTTATTAGTATATTTCAAAATCGGCACAGCTGTTGCATCCACCAATGGTTTGTCATCCTTAATACTAGGAGATATAACTGGTATGACATTAACTTTAAGTTTTTCTGTGGTTGGTACTTCTATCTGTTCGCCGTTTTTTAATACATGGTGCTCAGACAAAATCTGCATATTGGGTGCGGTAAAAGATTGTCTCGATGATAGATCTACCGGTTCGGTAAGTGGTGTAACATTTATAAAATGATTTTCTATAGATGATAGTCTTTGATTTGGAAATAGCTTCAACGTATCGATTCCGTAGGATTTCTGGGTCGTGGATTTGCGTACAGAGCTAGATTCAACATCTTGGTTCGCTACAACACTAGGTTCTGTAACTTGTGGAAAAATCACTGAAGGTTCCAAGCTGGTGAGAACATTTTTAGTTGCGGGTTCTATATTTTTTGGAAGATTGATATACTGCTTTTCAGATGGGTAAGCTAAATTTAATTTTGGTATGACACTTGTTTCTTCCTGAGATATTTGGTCATTCGATTCGGTATATGGTTTTGAAGATGTTATCAAAGTTTCAGTATAAGGTCGTGTTGGATGAACGACAGGTTCTGTTACAACAGTTGCTTGCCATGATTCCGTACTTGATACAAGGTTTGATTGGTATTTTGACTCCTGAATGGACGTTGTAAAAGACAACAAGCGCTCTGTATGTAATTCAAAATTACTAGTTTCAGTCGTTATGATAAGGTTTGTATTTATGTCACCATTCGACTTCAGGGTTCTTACAATCGATTCTGAATCTGTTTTTAGTTCCGGCATCACTGGCATAACGTCTTTTTCCTTTAATATTTCATTTAACAACGTTTCTGTTGTTGAAATTTTACGTGAGACTAATTTCTTAGATGATTGTTGGTTAGTTTCGTCCCGTGTCAGCTTCGTGTCTGCAGCAACAGCGGTATTAATTGAAGTTAATCCATCTATAAAAATTGCTTTATTTATCGAAGAATTCGGGTCAAAGGCATTCGCCTCAAAACGTTCGGGTGTATTTGGTTCCGCTTGGGCTTTACTAAGCACTCGATTATGAGTATCTGCTAGCTTGCTTTGGTATTCAGTATAATTTACGTCGTCTGCAATAAATGAGGCAAGTGTTGTTTGATCAGTGATGGCTGACGTTATTTCTAATTTGCTTATGTTTTCTCTCTGAATACTATAACGACGTAATGGTTCTATATTTTCTTCCGTAGTTGTGTTTGTTTTAATTGAATTCCTGTTGTCTTCAGGACTGATGTCTTCTTTTTCAATAGTGATCGGGTACTTTTCTAAAACATTGTCTGTACTAGCTTTGCTTATTGCATCTACAGTTGTTTCAGTGGTCAGTGAATCTACGACTGTAATGCCATTTATTTCCTCGCCAAAATTCGAAACACCCCTCAAATTAGATACCGTTAAATTGAGTATTGCTGATGAATCTGTCGCAGTATTTGACGTTTTAATTGCTAATAGTGTTTCTTTTATTTCACGATTGCTTTGAGCACTTAATGCAGAACTATCGGATGGTTTGGTTGTTGACGAATCGCTAGTTATTGTTAGGCGAGACTCTTGACGAACTGAGTCATTTGCGCTTTCAGTAGTAGTTGTGTATTTAAATCGCTCAGGAATTAAATCAGTCGGCTCTGGAGTAACCTCCGCAGATGGAATATTTTTTTCCGTAGCAACGTAGGCAGTTTTATTTATAGTGAAAGAAATTGGTAACATAGACGGTTCTGTTGAATTTTTTTCATCGGCACCTTGCCTCGTTACTTGTTCGACTTGATTGACTGCACTATTTGTGTTTACAAACGCTGCACTTGACGGAATTGCAGTCAGTTGCGGTGAATTTGTGATCTCAGTAGTGGGAATATTTTGTTCCGTAGCAACGTACGAATTTTCATTCAGAGTGGAAGTAATTTCTAATTTCGATGCTGTTGATATTTCTTCAACTTCGTTACTCCTCGTTACTAACTTGGATGTATCGACTGCGCTATTTCTGCTATCGAACACTGTACTTGCCGTAGCTTCGGGTTGCGGTGAATTTGTGGTACTTGTTGGATAATTATCACTAACGTTGTTAAACGATGTTGTAGCCTGTAGAACCGCATCCTTTGTACTTTCAGTAGTCAATACCAAAATTGATGATGTACTTTTAATCGCGTCCGCTGATAGAATATTATGTTTTAGAACTCCTTTATCATGACTAATTTTCTCTACATCGGTTTGATAGTATAAGTCACTATAATTAAAAGAGTCAGCTTCTTGCGTTGATGTTTCTAAGATATCATTTGGAGTGCTTTCGGAAATAACGACCGTATTGATCTGATCATCAACTGTTGAAACGCTCACTCGATTGTTTAATTCAATATGATTGGATGGAGTTACAGTTATTTCTGTGCTGTTAATCATATCGCGACCACTAACATTTTGCGTCAAAGTTTCATTCGTCACATTACCTCTTGCAGTAAGTTCTATTTTATTTATAAATGTTGACATCTCTTGAAGGTTTTCATTCGATAAGTCACTACCTAAGCCATCATGTGCATTGCTTGAAAGTGGAGTGCTCATAGGTTCTGTCACTGGATTCAACAAATTATTAATATTTTCAGTAGCATCTGCTGTTTTATCGTTTACAATAACTTCTGACGTAAGAACTCTCTGTGCCTCATTAGTCTTTGCAGAAATGTCGTTCAATGTTATTTTATTTTGTGCTATGATAGTATCAATGTTAGTACTTGGGTATATGGTGCTTGTGATATCTGCTGAATAGTGGTCACCATAAACGGTTGTAATAGTTTCATTTGACCTAGGCGGTTTTGGCAATACCAAATGTATCTCCTCGGTCTTTGATTCTGCTTCTTTAATTTCACTCTGCTTTGTGTTAGTATTATCATCTGGTATTACGGATCTATTATCTGATGTGCTAGTAACAGAATCTGCTGTAGATTTCAAATATTGATGATTTTTAAATGATGATTCAGCGGTTTGCATGTCGTCGAAAATATTTGTTTGGTTTTCAGATTCAATTACGTTTAATTTAAATGATACTTCCTCTGTAGCATCTGTGTTAATTGCTGCATTTGGAGTGTTTCTTGATATAAGTTCCGTATTTACAGTGGTAGTGGCAATCGTTGATACACTGAGTTTCAGTTTAGTACTATTTGCCATTTCCGTCACGTCGGGTTGTGTAATTTCAGTGCCAGTATTGCCTGACAACTCAAAGTTATTTCGTGCAGTGCTTATGTGTTCTTCATTATATGTTGTAGTATCTTTATTCAAAGATAAATAAGAATTGAGCACATTGAAAACAGACCCATTAGTGTTGAGTATTGTGTCAGCTGTTGTGGTGTAAATTTGTTCAATATCACCACTTGACATAGTAATAGTTGCATTCAATGTTGAGTTACTTTGAGACTCTATAGAATGTATGTGATCAGTTGTCTCAGTTGGTATAGATTCCGTTACATCTCGGTTTCGGTCTATGGTTTTATTATCCAAGAATACATCTGGTGTATTTTCAAGTGTCGTCAAAAAAGCTTGTTTATCTTCAAGTTCATTTTCCATTGCTTCGTTTAAAATAGGTTCTGCAGTGCTAATCTGTTCTTCATATTTCGTAGTTATTTCATTGAAATATGAGTCAGAATTGTTCACATTTAAAGCAGATTCATTAGTGTTGAGTACAGTGTCAAGTTTTGTGGTGTCATTCTGAACAATATCACCACCTGATATAGTTTCATACAATGTTGAGTTTCTTTGAGCCTCTATCAAAAGTTTGTATTCTGTTGTCTCAGTTGGTATAGATTCCGTTACATCTCGGTTTCGGTCTATGGTTTTATAATCCAAGAATACATCTGGTGTATTTTCAAGTGTCGTCAAAAAAGCTTGTTTATCTTCAAGTTCATTTTCCATTGCTTCGTTCAAAATAGGTTCTGCAGTGCTAATCTGTTCTTCATATTTCGTAGTTATTTCATTGAAATATGAGTCAGAATTGTTCACATTTAAAGCAGATTCATTAGTGTTGAGTACAGTGTCAAGTTTTGTGGTGTCATTCTGAACAATATCACCACCTGATATAGTTTCATACAATGTTGAGTTTCTTTGAGCCTCTATCAAAAGTTTGTATTCTGTTGTCTCAGTTGGTATAGATTCCGTTACATCTCGGTTTCGGTCTATGGTTTTATAATCCAAGAATACATCTGGTGTATTTTCAAGTGTCGTCAAAAAAGCTTGTTTATCTTCAAGTTCATTTTCCATTGCTTCGTTCAAAATAGGTTCTGCAGTGCTAATCTGTTCTTCATATTTCGTAGTTATTTCATTGAAATATGAGTCAGAATTGTTCACATTTAAAGCAGATTCATTAGTGTTGAGTAGAGTGTCAAGTTTTGTGGTGTCATTCTGAACAATATCACCACCTGATATAGTTTCATACAATGTTGAGTTACTTTGAGCCTCTATCAAAAGTTTGTATTCTGTTGTCTCAGCTGGTATAGATTCCGTTGTACCTATAGTTTGATTATCCAAGGATACATCTGGTGATGCGTCAAGTGTAGTCAAATAAGCTTGTTTATCATCAACAAGTATATTAATTGTATTTTCCTTTGCTTGGTATAAGATTGGTTCTGTAGTGCTAACCAGTTCTTTGTATTTTGTAGTCATTTCACTGAAATATGAGTCAGAATTGTTCACATTTGTACCAGAATCGTCAGTTTTAAGTACAGTGTTTAGTTTTGTGGTGTCAATTTGAACAATATCGCCACCTGACATAGTTTTATTCAATGTTGAGTTACTTTGAGACTCTATCAAATTTTTATAGTCTGTTGTCACCGATAGTACCGTTTCTGTTACATTATTTAGTGTTTGATCGGCCAAAACCACATATGGTGATGTGTCAAGTGTTGACAAATAAGGATGTTTTTCATCAACAGGTATACTAATACTTTCCGTTCCATCGGATAATATTGGTTCAGTGATATCATAAGAAGTTGAATTTTCAAGTGGTTTATTATTAACCCGGTTACTTTGGGGCTCTATCAAACGTTTGTATTCTGTTGTCTCAGCTGGTATAGATTCCGTTGCATAATCTATAGTCTGATCATCTAAGGATACATCTGGCGATACGTGAAGCATCGGCAAATAAACTTGTTCATCAACAGGAATATTCATTGAATTTCCCTTTCCTTCGAATAAGATTGGTTCGGCAGTGCCCATCTGTTCTTCATATTTCGTAGTCGTTTCATTGAAAGATGTTCCAGAATGGTTCACATTTATAGCCAACCCATTAATATCGAGTGCAGTGTTTAGTGTGGCAGGATCATTTTGTACGATATCACCAGTTGACATAGTTTCATTCAATGTCGAGTTACTTTGATGCTGTATTACATCATTATATTCTGCTGGCTTCGTTGGTATAGATTCTGTTAAATTTTCTATAGTTCTACTATCCAAAACCACATCTGGTGATGCATCAAGTGTCGTCAAATAAACTTGCTTATCATGGATAGGTATAGTAATTATACTTTCCGTTGCTTCGGATACTATTGGTTTTGTCACATTATATGACGTTGAATTGTAAAGCGGTGTATTAAACTGGCGAAAATTTGTTGCACCTATAATTGTTTCAAGCAAAGTGGAATTAGATTCGTAATTTTCCGTTACATCAACAGTATTATTTTCACTTAAATTAATAAAATCGATATCTGTCCGAACCATTTCAGTCGCAGTTGGTAAAGCTTCACTAATATTTGAATTTGGTTCGAAAATGACGTTTACATTCTCAGCAACATTTGGGATTAGTTCAGTGACGGTGGTCTGATCCGTCACAATATCCAACGTTGCTAGCGTCGTGAAGGAGGTGGGCGAGACAGCAACATTTATCGCAGTTTCATTGATAATTGGCCCTGTTGCTGGCACATTAAAACTTTCAGACGGATTATTTATTGGTAGTTCCGTAGTGACCGCATCTCGCGTGATCAGATTACCTTCAGACAACGTCGTTGTGCTTATCGTATTAAAATATTCCTCGAACGGAATCGTCGTCACATCACTCACAGTGTCTATCACTACGTCATTATTGACCGTTGCCACTAACGGTGAGTTAGTGACAACAGGAGTTACAGTGGTAGTGGTTACTGTAGGGAACTCGCACTCGAACCGATTGGTGGCTTGGCATACCGTGGTTGGTGGGCAGGGTATGACGAAGTCGTCCATGGTACTGGATACTCCACTTCCGAAATCTACGCAGATCATGAAGTGGGTCGAGTTCAAGCAATGGAATGGTTTGCCATTGCAGTCGATTGTAGCAGCTATTGACGGTAGTGACAACGCTACCTGAAATTCAAATACAACAGAATTTATAAATAATTCACTTAACGCATTCACTGCCCAGCCTCGGGCCTCGCGCCCCTGCGGGTTGCACCGCCGCCGCTACACAGGATCGGAGACTGGCATCTGCGTCTTGGGCCATGAATGTGTTAAAAATTGTTATTTAACTATCACTTAATTATTCAAATTAAAAAGGACTTATTTGTAGCTAATGATTAAAGTAACGATACCAATTCCTATTTCTCAATTTATCACATTATTTCGTTTGTTACGATCTAAAGATGTGGGATCCTAATATTCGTCCTAAAAATAATGAGACAAACGTAAGATTACTTTAAGATTGATTTCTCTTTTGATAAGAGAAACTTTTTAACTAAAGAGAAAAAAATGGTACCTACCTACTGTATCGTCAACACTCACCAAGGTCAATATGAAGTCGTTTATATTTCTCATGAAAGCCATCACCACATTTCGTAAAGTCTTTAAAACTTTCAGTCGCACAATCTCGTTTGTCGTTTATCTCTCGAATGTATTATTCGAATGCTGCTTCTCCATATCTTGCCGGTAATTTTAACGATAGTCATACAGCATTGTTGGTACATGTCGACTCATTTACATTACACACTAGATTAGGTCGACGTTAGGTAAATAAAGTTGAGATCTTATTTCCTGCGACCTTAATAATTTGCTAAGTGCTTCTTATTGCTCTATATCTTCTGTGCAATTAGTATTATCTGTTGTAGGTTCTAAACTATCCGAATACCTTTCGAGAATCTTTGATTTATTCTTTAGAAAGCTTCATTTCGTTGGCAGGTATCTAATTATAGATTTATTATGTTTTTGTATTCTTCGATAACAATATATTATGTTTGTTCTTAAATTTTGTATTTAAAGGACAAATATTTGATTTAACACGCACTGATATGCTATTTAAATACATCACGTGGTATTGTATCATTAGTGCTTTGAAAAATATCTGCAAAATATGTGATATTTAGAACGCATTTAGGTATAGTAGGTATTTTTCCGCGAACCAAATGAAGTTTACCTGTGCATAAGTAAACATATCTATCTATACTAATAAAACTGTTACAGGTTCAATTCTGTACGTTGAAGATATTATAAAAAAATTTTTTGGAGGGCACTCTATTATCGATACTGAAGCCAAAACTGTAATTTTTTTAATTCATGTCGGGTCTGTTTCTTAAACAGTCTGTCTGTCTGTTTCTTAAACGCGCATCACGCCGAAACTACTGAATGTATTGAAATGAAACTCGGCATGATTTTAGGTCATACTACGAGGAAGGACATGGGATACATTTTTTATCCCGGAATTCAGTAAGGTTGCCCTGGGAGAGGGGATGAAAGTAAAATTCTTTTACCGCGCATCACGCAGAAACTACTGAACGTATTGATATAAAACTAGCCATGATTTTAGATCATACTACAAGGAAGGACATGGGATACTTTTTATCCCGGAATTCAGTAAAGTTCCCCTGGGAGAGAGGATGAAAGTAAAATTCTTTAACCGCGCATCCCGACGGAACTACTGAATGAATTTGAATGGAACTCTACGATTTGAGTTCATACTACGGAATTTTTGAGGAATTTTCAAAAATCGATAAGGCTTTAAAAAACTAATGATAGGATTCACAAACTGGTAGGATACACAACTTCCTTCGTTTAACAGAATTATAAGATAAAATAGGTGGTGGCGCTGTTTTGGGTCGGGGTAGCGCCGTCATTCTGTGACGATACCACTGTCATAGTGAAGCGATTTGTTTAGCGGAATAGGGCCCTAGCTGACCGGAACTATGAGTAAGAAGTGAAATAAGTATGACACTTCTAAACACTGACGCTGGCCGAGTCGTAGCTAAAAGTCGTATAAATAAGGAATGGGATTGAAGATGACGACATGCTATCCCCCGTAGATTTATACACCATTTAACTAGATACCTAAATATAGATACTTTTACCTTTTTTTCTTTTACCTATTAAAAGTGTAACAGGACGACAACAAGTGTAAGAAGTTTTTTTGCACGGCGTTTCATAATATGAGAGAAACTGTGGTTAAATGTGAACATAATTAGTCGGCAGGTATGGCAATCGCGAACGAAGTCGCGGGTACAGCTAGTCGTAATATAAGATAAGAAAGTACGTTTTCTTCTAATAAGGATGGGTTTTCCTGCCATTCGAAAAGCCAAACAGATTCTCTTCAATAAATAATATTATCCTTGCAAAATTATACAGAAACATTTAAGATTATGCAAAATGGGTATTTACATTAAAGTAGTTTCGAATAAGGTATTCGAAAAGGCACAAAAATGATATCTCATTACAAAATTTTATTAACTGAAAGAGGTAACCTTATAAAAACAATTTGATAAATATCTACCTACCTATTTACAGTAGCGAAACGATCACTATAATAACCAATTGCGCCCTAGTCGTGTAGCCCTAACTTTTGCTATAAAAATCAAGATAACTAATATTACTAACCAGGTTACGGTTATTCCGAACATCACTGTCCCTAAAATAAACATCACTTGTCGTAAACCCCCTTCGTTCCCCACAATAAATGCCATGCCAACAGCGAAACCTGTAAGGAGGCAACCTGACGATGTTTCTAGAGTGCTGTGGATCTTCGACCATTTTCTGGGGCCAACAAAGTCTTGAACAGTGGTCTCCCAACAAGATGTGATAGTTCCGTAACCGAACCCTGCTACCACTACGCCGATCGCGAACGTATCGTGATTATCAGCCTCTGCTAAAGCTGAAACAAACAGTTTATAATTATGTTCCTTGAAATTGTCATTAAATCAACGTATTTTATTTTCATTCGGCTGTATTTTTTTTATTTAAGTAGGTATATTCGTTGATTTCTGCGTCATTTTTGGACCGATTTGAATAATTTTTTTGCAGTTATATAGAAAATAGCCCATAAATATTTTATTAATAAAAGGATCAGTACGAATCCAGCAAAACTTAAAAAAAAAAACAATTTAAAACTAAGGGATTCGATCGATGTCGATTAATAGCTTTTAAAACAATCAAATTATTAATAAAGATTTGAAATCATGAACACTTAAATAAAATACTTACTGAAACATGCAGCGGTTGAAACCATTAACCCAAGCAACGAAACGTACTTGAAATTTCTCTTCGGTGTTTGCACCAACCAAGGTATGCACAACAAGAAACATATCCATGTAAAAGCATACAATGTCATCAAGAAATTAGATTCAGTCGTCAGTATTTTAGTCTTCATTTGTGAAGCCATCAGAGGAAGCATTGGTAACTCTAATGCAGTTAAACTTAGTTTAGCAAATGCCAATGCAAGTGAAGGATAAAACCTCCAGCATGACAATGATCTGGTCAAAGGCTTTATGAATGTATCGTTGATACTGTACAGGAAGTACAAAAGCCTTCTTCGCACCCTATAAATCCTGTAAGAGGGCATCCATATTCGTCTCCTAATACTCGCATAAGCTGACTGGCATCGGAAGCTAAATGACTTAAATATCTTCTCCCTTTGAATATCTGTTACTGGCGATATATTATCATACGTGACCTCTACTTCGGAATAATCTCTGCTTTCATTTCCGTCTCTATCGCTTTGTGAATCTCTCCTTGACTGATTAGATATGCAATCGTCTATATTATCTCCTAACGTACTCAGTCTTTTGATGGCGGAGCTGAGTCTCTGTTTGTTGTTTTTTCTCTCGCTTTTACTGTTTAGGAAGTAATCGTCTTCATCTGTGTCCTCACTTTCCTCAGGTATTTCAGGGAGGATTTCAACACCGAATATATTTCTTCGCTTTTCTTCTGGGCTCGGTGGCGGTGTGATAGTAGTGGTTGCTTCGTTACTGTATCCAGCCTCACTTTTCTTGTCTATATGACTGTATTCAATCTCACTTTTCTTATCTGAATCGTGCCAACTGTTATCGGATGGACTTCTCCAACTTTTCTTACTCATATCATTTAATTGAAATTCGGTTGCAGTGATTTTCTTTTTGTCAATGACTATGTTGTTGTATACTGCGTACGTTTGGGCCAAATCGCTGTATCTTGAAAAAGATACAGGTCTTTTTGTATCGACTTTCAACGTCAACATGCATGGCAAACTTTGGAGCATTATTCCGCTTAAAACAATGTAAGCATAGTTGTATCCATATTGTTCTGTGAGTCCTGTAATAATATGGGGGAACATGGATAGGCCGATGGCTTGCCCACAGAAACATAGACCACGCACAATTCCCAGATACGAGTCGTATGTGTCGAAAACCACTGCATCCACTTGAGCTGATATTAGAGATGAGCCGAATCCTGCAATGAAAAAAAAACCGATAAGTCTTGCTATATTCTCCTAACGAACGATATTTTTCATCATCATAGCTACTGCTAAGCCTTTTCAAAACTCCAACTTAATCAGAGAACTCTTTAGAAACTTAACTTATGGAAGATCGATTAACATTGCGCGGGAGGTTAAAATTTTAACTGGTTTTTTATTTTTCTGTATTCTACAAGGACTAAAACTAGTGGAAAAGTAATTTGACCCAAATGATAATCCATCATCTACAAAATCAATTAATCTAATCATCTGTAAAAAGCAGAAAAAAAATTTAAAAAGGGCAAATGAAAACTCCCTCGCAATGTACATAAATAAAACGCTATACGTAGTACGGTTACCTTACCTCCTAGTATCCCATAAATATAAGGCTGCCATTGGTAAGGCACGAAGGCACAGATCAGTAAGCTAGCCACAAGGATCAGCAGCCCTGCAGCCGCCATCACTCGGTAGCCGGCCAGCCCACCCCAGGAGTCTGCTGCTTCTCTGCACCAGCATTCTGAAATCAATACCGATAACGTCGGTTCATTTTGGGGTTGTGGTGTTTCCTTTTCAACGCTTTCACTGCCTAGCCTTTGCTGTGTGACCCGACGGCACTCTACCTGAGGGAGACCTAGAGCTAAAGACGCACCTACGGCTGAAGACATGTGCATCATGCATAAGCAATGAAAGTGTTAATAAGAACCAAACAGGCACATATAAGAAAAGGCCTAATTCCAGCAGTGGACTGGTATGTGGTGTTGAAGTTTATTTATAGACTGGCGCAGGGGGGAAGGTCCGTTCGCCTGAGACTTAGAAGGTTGCAGGTTCTATTGCTACCGCGGAATAAATAGATCTTAACAAACTATACAGTCTTTATAATAGGGGATGAAGGACGAAGAGACGCATGACCCGAGAGCTGGTGGGTAGCGCATCAACATTACCATACAGCGGGGTAATGCAGCCAGCGTCTAGGGGACGCTTCCGACAATATTTATCTCTAAACCTACCGTTATAATTTGGTAGGTAGGTACTATATAAAAACAAAAAGAATATAAACCTTACGTGTGAGGCTATAAGTTAGAATATAGAACGTCGGAGCAGACAAGCTCAGCCATATCGGGACGTCGTTATCCACCAGTTGGACTACCAGAACTCCATAAGACAGTACGAGACTCGGGAGGCAAATCTGTTAAACAAAAAAACATGGTTTAGTTTTGGTTGGCAATCACCAACTCAGCTCGTGGAAGCCGCTGTAGAATTCTTACCTATTTCTTTATGGTATTATGAAACCGCAAAAATGTGCTGATAGAGGAGAGCAGAAGATAAATACATGTTGAGTAGACTCCACTTAGCGTGGGGTACAGATCGGAAGAAGAAATCGCAAAGGGGGTAATGATAGGTGGAGCAAAACGACTGATTGGTGACCGAGGATGGACGCGAGCGTCGCGCGCCCAGTTGCGAGTTGAGTCGACTACATAAGTAGTAAGGATTTGGCTAGCATAGGACCGCGTATATAGCCTATATTTCAATTATTTCATATATACTTAGATATATTTCAAATAGCCAAGCCAGCCGACGTTTTTAAGTTGACGACCTCGGTGGCGCGGTGGGCGAAGGTCCGCCTGCGGCACGGGAGGTTGCGGGTTCGACTCCCGCCTTGGGACAAATGTTTGTACGATCTACAAATATTTGTTCCGGGTGTTCTGGTCGTTTGATGTATAATAAAAAATATCTATCTATGTAATGTATTATATTATGTATATCAGTCATCTAGTACCCATAACACAAGCTCTGCTTAGCTTGGGGCTAGATGATGCTGTGTGGATTGTCCAGTATTATTTATTTATTTATATTTATTTATTTAGATTCGGACGAGTTGTACCCGTACTCAAAAGTAAACAACTCGTCCGCGGACGAGATATATCTACCTACCCTAACCCCTTTTAACACTGGTCCATGACGTACGTGTTCGAGTTCTCGGGCTGTGTCGTGCGCAGTGAATGCGTTTACTAACTTTTCGAAGGGTGGATGACACTTTCGGGGGGCCTAATAGCAGGGGTTAAATCCTTAATTAGTATACGATTTATAGCATCATAGTTCCCGTAAAATTCTGAGTACTTATAGGGCCCATTCCAAATGCTATGAGTAGGTAGTAGGTAGTCGAAATCATTCCATTTTAGGTAGTTTAAACCAGAGAATCCATATTCGCTAGTGTGGTCACGTGTGGCAAGTTGCGGCAACCCTCCAGCTAAGACAACAGTTTTTTTTCCAACGAACCTTCCATTACTGGTGACCTTAACAAGCACATTTTAGCAGTCCACTTACAAAAATAAAATTCTCTACTTTTAAACGCTACGACTTATGATTGCAATACAATTGTGATAACGCAATGTCATTTCGACTGATAAGATTTATTCCTTCTCAGACATTACATTACACACAGCTGCACCTTTAAACATGTGTTTATCAATGCAACCTTTAGTTACTTAGGTGAGTACTTAAATTCTTAATCATAACTAGAAAGGCAGGTACCTACCTACTGCAGGTAATTTTTACGCGACCACATAATATGTGGTCGCCTACGTAAGTCCTTATATTATAAGGACTTACGTACACCCATAGAGTTATTTTAATAAAGTACAAGCGCGTACCAGTTAGCACCCTATTTGTCACTATGGGTATTTAAGTCTATGTACGTACGTTCAGAAATATAACGGACAAAAGCAAAGGCCATCGCCACGATGATGAACCGCTCCGAACTTCGATGTCCATCTATGAGACACTTTCGGCTCTCTCGTTTTGTTTTTCAGTCATTTTCACAACACAGCACTATCCCACAGTTTCGATATGATATCAACATAGATTTAGCGACTCTACGATCTATTTACTGTCGTAAGAAAGGCCCGAATAAGAGTAATAGAGTTAGCGAAAGACGTAAGCATGTCGTCGTATTGACTCGACTAGCTAGGTGACTATAGGTCGGTACAGATGTCGTGTTATCGGCAGGCGCTATCACACGGCTACTTTGTCATATCTTATCGTCGCCGAGAAAGAACTCAATTTACTAATAATTGATGTTTTGCAAGCTTCTTATGTACATTAGTTGTCTACAAAGTAGTTGCACTAGCTGTTTTGAAATATAAGAGTGGTGGGTGCTCGTTCGATTCCCGGCTAAGCACCCGGGTGGCGCAGCTATGGTTCTTGCTGTTCTGATAATTCTTAGGTAATAGGTACCTATACCTACTAGCTGTGCGGTGCCGGCTTAGAATTTGCACCACGCCACCTCTTCCCGCGGGTGTCGTAAGAGGCGACTAAGGGATATCCACCGGGGGCGGGCAGCAGCGCCCCCTACAGAACAATTCTACCGCCGAACTGCGATCCCCAACCCGCATGTCCAGCGTGGGGATTATGGGCATTACCCCCATGTGATAAAAGCCATTATGGCGCTTATCAGGGGGAGGCCTGCGTCTAGTAGTGGACTATGTATGCTTTGTCCGAACTTCGCAGAGCGACAGACCTTAAAACAAGCCTACCTGCTTACTACGCATACGCATATTCATGGATCCGCTACGACATTATACTATGAGGAATTAGCATAGACGCCAATGTTCTGTTCATATCTCAGAAAGAATGTGTAAAATCAAAACGAAGTCTTCTTATAGTAAATTATTCTATTTACAATATTTAAGATGGGTACTTTCCCTCCATGTGGTATGGCCGTGGGACGCCCTGTTTAAGCTAGATGATGACTACCATTATGGTACCTTTAATACTAGTATAGTATTATAATATCTGTGCCTATAATAATAAATGACCGGGTCATTCTTCGGAAACTCATTTTTTGGTTGACTTTCGTGTCACATTTTTTTTTGTTGAAATTACACATAATGATGATATATTCTGATTAAAGATTTAATTTAAAATTTATTGGTAGCAGAGGGCACTTAATTGGCTCAATGGTTACGGAGTTATTCAATTTTAAAAATATGGTGTCCACGGAAATCAGCATTCATATCACCGAAATCAAATATATAAAAATATTCGACATTTATATTTTGAAACATACATATTTTTGTGTGAATTAGCATAAAATATCATAATCATTGTAAGAAGGAATTTCGGGATGGTTTATAAATAAAATAATGTGTTTTCAGTAAAAAGTAGATAGAAAGTTTACTTAAGGAACAATTATTTTATAATTGTAGTTTTCTTCTGAGAAAGTATAACAAACAAAATTTAACATAAAAAAACACTCTTAACCAGTATTTGAGTTAAATTTTGTTTATTAGAAGAAAATCATGACGTCACTGACGCGCGAGGTGGTGCGGCGTGTACTAGCAGCGTGCGAGCACAAGTTGCAGGTGGCCGTGTTGTGCTGCGACCTATCTAAAGCCTTCGACGTGGCCAGCCACGCCGTACTTGCTGCCAAAATGAGTCATTATGGGATCGAGGGAGCATCGTTCGCCGTACTTACGGAGATGCTGCGTGAGCGATCACAAATTGTTGTCGGTGGTACTGAGCGATCAGAGCCCCTCTTCCCCACCATGGGGATAGCGTCATCTGTCTCCAACATAATGTTCTCGTTCCTTTTGAATGATCTGCCCGGAGCGATGACTTCTGCGAAGACCCTCATAAACGCAGATGATGTGGCCGCCATCGTCACCGCAAAGTCCGTAGACGCTCTAGAGGAGAAGCTGAACGAGACGGCCGGCCTACTGTCATGGTTCAGGATGAACGGTTTGGCTCTGAATCTAAGTAAGACCCATTACCTTCATTTCTGCATATCTGGCAGTGATGAAACGGCTTGTAGTCTATGTGAACGGAACGGCCATTACCCAATCCGAAGCCACGATGTTTCTTGGTTTTGAAATGGACAGAGCCCTTAGGAGCCCTGGGAGAGCCAAATAGACAAAATATGCGAAAAGATACGTAGCGCATGTTTTGCGCTCCGACGGGTGGCTCGTGTGGTTCCGGCAGAGGTGGCACGAAGCTGTTACTTCTCAACTGTTCACTCGGTGCTACAGTATGGTGCTGAGCTATGGGGGTGCGCTGCTGACTGGGAACGTGCCTTCCGGATGCAAAACGAGCCATACGCACCCTAGTAGTAGTAACGTCTCCACCAGACCACATTTCAAAGAACTAGGCATACTTACACTGCCCAGCATTATGATAATGCAAGTGGCGGTGGTATTTTCGTCAGAACCTCGATAAATACTTGAAGAACGGCGACACCCGTGCAAGTGCACGGGACGCGGAACGCAGAAATGCCCTCACGAAGTCGTCAAAGTTGACTCACGTTATGGGTCCGGCAGTATACAACAAACTGACAGAAAGAAGCTGTCACAGCTGCTAGCAGTCTAACTAGCTTCAAGTTCCGTCTGAAACGTTGGCTTGTTGAGCAGAATTTTTATTCTGTAGCAGAATTACTCGAGAAAACGGAGACTAATGTTAATTAATTCTTATATTTTTATGTGGCTTTTGACCTTTTAATAACTTAGTCTTGATTATTTAATTTCAAATGTTTTGTATTGTATTTATGTGTAATTTGAATTACTATTTAAAACTTGTATACGCTGTGTATATAGGTACAAAAGTTATTGATATTTAAATTGGCTTTATGAATAAGTTGTATTTCTTTCTGTATTTGTATTTCTACTTTGGGCTCTCCTCCGTCTTTCAGCCAATCTTTTTGCAACTAAGCGATCTTCTCGTGAGTAGACCATATTCCCAGTGAGTAGTACTGAAAAAACATTATAAAAATTAACCATATATAAATGTTAACCAACATGCAAATTTAATTTTCATAGTTTAAATTGGCATTGTGTACATTTTGCCCACGGAAAACACGAAAATCAATACCACGATAATCAAAAAAGAGTACAAAATCCTAAATAATTTCCTACATTGCTGGTATATATTACTTTGGCGTCGGCAGTCGAAATTAGGAACCCAAAAGGCATCTATTATTACAATAATTGAAACAATGGGATTAGTATAAACGAATTTACAGTCTACATGGTAATCAACATTTAGGGTATACCAAGCCACAGAAAGAGATTACTTACCTTAATAACAAAGCGACGCGGAGAGATAGACAAGTGTTGTCCACACCACTGATGAAGCGCAACTGATAGTTGGTCTCGGTCTAACAACTATTCACGTAGTTACTAAAGTACAGTATATATGAATGAATTAGTGCGCGCCAGGGGTATCAACGTCAAACGTCGGACGCGAAGTTATCTAGTTTTAACTTTTCAACTAAAGCTTATTTTTGTGTAGTAGTAGTGTCAGTTAAGCTAGTAACTATCTGGTTATTGGTGAACCTGTGTGAAATAGTGCTATTATTCATAGGAAATATTATAAAAATGTTTTAACAGTGGAACATGAGGTCCGGACGCACCACGAATGTCAAAATTTTCAAGGTTTTTATTTATTTTTACATATTAAAAATAAGAAAATTAAAAAACCAAAATAGGCCTCCCCTGTTATTTTCGTCTAATCTACTATACAAAAAAAATCAAAAGGCTAGGGATACTTTTCGTATGTTTTTTCGACCCGGACACGTATTTTTGACCCCTGTGAGAATTACCCTGACTACGAGTCCGTTAGACTTCCGAAAGATCTTTAGAAATCCATAGATTATTAATATACCCAGATAATCCCCCATTAGCATTACAAGAAAAGAGGATCCGTTGGATGAGCGAAATCACCAAAATAAAAGGAAGGTTTCCTTCTTTGTCATTCTGACAATCTGTCATGGTTTCTTTGACAGTTTGACAGACATGACAATGACGTAACGTCACTAAAAGTCAAATAAAATAACACTGCCGGCTCGGCTGTTTGTTTTGTTTATAATAACAATTTTACATTACAAAAAACCCTGAAAAACCTCTAAAACTCTCAAATATCATACATCATGACTTCTCGAAGTATCGAAGAATCTGTACAAGACTACTATGAAACAATAAGAAGGTGGAAACGAGAGTGCAATGATCGAGCGATGTCCGACGAAGAATTTTTGGAACTTTACAATGAAACTCTTACTTCTCTAGAAACAAGGAACGACCCAGCAGATTTAAATATAAGGAGGCCTAAGAAATACGCGACTTATTTTGCTATGGGTCTAGGAATGGTATTACTAGTTCTAACGATGAACTACAAACTACTATACAGTTCCTTAGCCTGTAACCTGCAAGACTACATTTATCCAGGATTACGAATGCTGAGGAAAGTGTTTATTCCCATAATATCCTTGTTCCCTTCACTTACAGGTAAATACTAAATTTCTTAGAGAATCTCCACTTTTGGTTTGTTTCTTCTAATCACGAATTTATAATTCAATACTCAATATTTTATTTCAGCTATGTATCATGAAACTTGCCTGATTCAAAACCCTTTCTTTGCTGTGGCTGATATGGATTGTTGGCCCTGTAGTTCTGTTACTAATATAAGAGAAGTTTACAAACCAAAGCCTGTAAACGAGCAAGAAAATGCTCCATTTATTTATAAGGTAAGCATACAAAAGTGATAAGAATTCATGATAATATAAAATAATGGCTGTTGATAATAGATATTTCTTATCCTTAGACTGAACAAGAAGCTGTCACATCTGCTATGTTGAAACAGTTTTACAATAATAACAAACTTGTGTTCGATAAAGAAGCTCCTAGGATCTTGACTGACAAAAAATACTACAGCAGCCCATTTGATTTGTTCCTCCAGCTTAAACTAGGTGAAAAACACAATTACATTTGGTAAGCATAATGTTACTTCTACTTACTGGTACCTATCTATACTTTTATAACTATATTGCCTTTCTGCAATACTGTTTTTTTTTATTTCAGGGAGTTCAATAACATGGTTATGGCTATAGCACTGCGTCAAATTATTCCCAGACCAGAAATAGTTCCAAAATTTGGACAAAGTACTGAAAGATACCTCATAATCGATACTAGCCAAGAGCAATTCCATGTACCAGATACAGAGTGCCATTTCACATTTATGTTGTCCTTGAATGGAGATAGAGTTATTGAACTGAATCCAGCGGAGGAATGCAAACATCAGTGCAGATCACTGAAAGTTGAACTCAAAGAGGGTTATTTGTGTGAGTAAATTAATTAAAATTAGATAAACTCACAATGACAATGCATTAGTTATATATATTACAAAAGCAGGGAGGAGGCTTGAGGATAATACTGCCACAGGAATGAGGCATTAGCAGCCAGAGCAGTTTAAGGGTTAACCCCTAGTGAATCCCACTAGCTATATATAGGATAGATGTCTGGTAGATTCACCCTCGGTTCTGATTTTCTTCGTAGTAAATATAATATAAGGTTTTTTTACAGTATGGTACAACTGGTGGTATTGGAGACCTACAGCCCTCCCATCAAATGGAAACAGCACCTACATTGCTCATGTTGGGTCATATTGCTAAGAACAATCCAAAATATTAGTATTATCCATACCATTGAAAGTATTATCTGAATTGTCCTACTTCTAATATTGCTTTACTGTGGTAATTAGAGATTATTATTAATGTTAGTTGAAAATAAAAAAATGTTCTGGAATGTACAAAGACCATTTTATTGACAACACTACATAACAAATTAAATTAATTAAAATAAAATTAACTACAAAATGAAAAATATCAAACATTTATTCAAATTTTTGTTTTAACTTGTTCTTGAAGAAAACAGGTAAGAGAGAAAGAATTGCGAATATGCTCAGTACGGCCGTTGAGGTCCATGACATAGCATCCCTGGTGGATGTCAGAGTGTTGAGGGTCCTTCCTGCTTGGATAGCCACAAATGATGGGGGGGCTACACCTGAAAAAAATACACCATTTAAGAACTTCCAAAGTCAAGGAATGATACAGAAACCCAAAGGCATAAAAAATCTCAGGTATCAAGACAAATCAGTACCCACCTATAAAAGTTCCAAGTGCAAATGGAATAAGTGGTACCCCTATCACTGGGGCAGTCATATTGATGAACCAGTTTGGCAAAAATGGGGTCACCCTAAGAAATATCATGTAGTTGAACAAGTTATCACTGTGCTTTTCAACTATCACAGCCCATTGTGCTGCTCGTTCAGGGAAAAACTTCTTTACTAACTTCTTTCCCAAAATATTTGATAAGAAGAAGCACAGACTGGCTCCAATTGCTGAACAACAGCAGACTAGTGTCAGGGCTAAGTAAAATGGGAATAAGAACCCTGAGAGAATACTCAGGAATATGGATCCAGGTATCGCAAATGTCTGCAAACTGAAACAAAAAGAAATGTTAAATGAATCTTCATCATACTTTTTAAAGACAGAACTATTTCAATAAATGATTAGGAAACTTTCTTACAAGATATAAACTAAAAATACTCCAAATAATACTTCATAAAAATACTTTTCTTTGTATCTTTCCAGTACTAATCCTAAATGTTTAGCATCTTCCAGATCCCAGGGTAGATGCAAGTGCTCTTTTTCATGTCTGAAACCAAATGTCATAGCTGCTTATTCAAATACAACAATCAATTTATGGGTAATATAATAAAATCCTTCGAAAGATAACTTTGATGTCAAGAATATTTTAAACACTATTTAATATGTAGGTAATCGTATGGTGATCTTTATAAAGAACACATGGTTCAGTTTAAAACTACTCAATACTCACTCTTCAAGGTCTGGGAAGTGCTTGTAAAGTACTCCTAATGCTAGCAAGGACGAGACGAAAATAATAACAACTAGAACCAAGGCTTTCGGAGTGGAAATGCTTGCATCACTTGTGGTTACTATTGGAGTAATATCTGGAATAAAAACAAAAGAAATGAATGTGATAAAATTATATCCGGTATTCCAGCAGGAAATTTGTAAGGACCAGGAAATAAATGGTAGGTACTTAGGAGAGGATAATACAGTCCAATACTGTCTGGTCTTATGTTTCGAATTCGCGGTCTGGTGATGGTTTGGTGAAGGATGCGGACAGTGGAGGATACGGAGGGGTCTTGGACTTCACCTTGAGTCTCCAGTGCGCGCGAATTCATTGTGCTCTGTTGTATAAAATTCTGATTGGATTTGAACAAAAAAGGAAATAAAGTTATGTGAGAAACCATAAAATGCACTGACGTCCCAACCAAAACGATTGCTTTTGCTAATTCCTTAGCACTTAGCTGTACCTATTGAAATATCTCTGTTTAACGAACGGTCTCAAAAAATGATAAAAATATTCTACGAATGTGCCCAGAAATTAAAAATCGTTTGCTGTTTTTGTTCTCGACTTTGACAAACTTTATGATCGATGACAGTGACAGTGACAGACAGTGGTATTTCGTTAATTCATCTATCTGTGATAGGATCTGTGCATTCTAACAATCATGACGCCATCTGAGCATGACACCCCACATATTTTTTCACACTTTGCTCGTAAAACGCATTTTATTTTGACGCAAGTAATTGGGTATAAAGTTCCGTGGACGTCAGTCAGTGCGACCGAAAAGAGTAGAAAATAAATGAGGGCGCTGCTGTCGTTTAGATGGCAACACGAATACTACGACGCAAACGGTCATGATCTTTGCGTTTGGCAAATAAATTTTGTTGAAAACGACGACGCGACTAAAAAAAACATCCACGTCGCGACGTGGATGTCAATAGGTAGGTAGGTACAAATCCGACCAATAACACTGGTCAACACTAGTTTTGGTGCCGAGAAGCTGCATGTTTTTTTTAACTTAGGACCTAACACTGATTACATTTTATAGCAAAAATAATAATAAATGCTTGTTCTGTCGTGTAGTTTTTGAGATTTTGTCTGGTAAAGAAAAAAAAAATTGGTTGTCTGTAAAGTCGGTTTACTGACGATAGTTGAACGTGACAACTCAGAGCGAGGTAACGCCGCATGACGAGATAACGCCGCATGAGGTCATGTTTTTTCGTGCGTGCAGCCGGCTCTATCGAATTATAAGACGTTGTCACGTCAAACTCTATCGAATTATAAGACGTTGTTACCTACATATATTATTATTATACTACTAGTATACTAGTAGGTATAAATAATTTTCTTTGTGAATAAAGATGTATAAAAATATTATTATTACACTATTATTTAAATAAACACTTTATTTTTCGCGACTTTCGTGAATGAGGTGTAGTTGGACTATCACGGTGCATCCCCCAGCAATAGTCAGCCATCATAAGCCGATACCATCAGCCTTGAAACCTTTCTTCCATAGTTTTTAAGTCCTGGTGAAACCGCTCCCCTTGTTCTTCGCTATAGGATCCAAGAGTGTCTGGGAATTTGTCAAGATGACTGGGTAGTGCACTTTGATGGACATAACTATTACATCCTAAGTTTTTAAAGTTCTCTAGCATGTCATTTACAATTTCAGAGTAGTTACTTGACCGTCGCTACTCCCTTCATTAATTTCTTCAAATGATGGTTCACGAATAGAACAACATGTTGGAACCGGTACTTCTTCTGAGTGTGGTAAGGGTTCTCTAGCCATACCTAAGTCAGAATAAATCATTTTTTTAACATTAACACCATGCAAATTAACTAGCTTTAACTATAAGTTAGAAAAAAAACCTGCTACCTACTAAGTTGGTTCTTTGGCTCATACGCTCGGAAGCTCATACGGCTAAGACACCAAGACAGTTCTACAATTTTGAAACGTGGACTGGATGCCAGGTCCATCCAAACGCGAACGTGTTTCCTGGCGTAGGTGTAGGCAGGACGGGCCGGGCGACGAGCGACGAACGCGACGGGCGAGGGAACTCTCGAAGTTCGAACGTCTTGCGTGTGGTAGTAGGGTATCGCCCGACGAACGCACCGCGCGCCGGCACCACTGCCTCTTAAATCTAATTACAGTATTTCCTGTGCCGCTAAACAAATATCTCCCAAAAACCTTGCGACTATTTATACCAGATGGATTCCACACATATTCAACGATTTTTAGTGACAAGGAACGCAGTGAAATGAGTGAAAGTGCCTTTCTAATGAAACAATATTGATATGTGGTCCATATTGAACTGTCTACATGAATTTAAGTAACAAGGTAGAGTTTCTTTTATTGTTTACGTACTTCACAAATAACATTAAGTAGTTACATGAGGCTGGATAAGTATGGAATAAAAATCATTAAAGCGTGCATAGATTGCAGTTGCATAGATCGCATTGAGTAAGTAAGTATACCTGGAAACCCCGATGAGGGTTCACCGATCCGACTTCCGGCTAACAGCTAATCTACTCGTTCGTTGATCGATGTTATTAACTCGCATAGACGTGGTGCTTCCTATTTGAATCAAGCTAAAATATTATTATTTTTCTAACTTAAGTAGGTACTTTACCTACTTACATAATTATGAAATTGTTAAATTGTAAATGTAGGTACCTAAATAAAATTAATTACGATGACTTGGATTGGAATTGGAACCTTTCCGGGGATGAACTTTCAATGGAGCTCTCTACCTGAATAAAGGTAGTGAGTTCTGTGGAGATACCTACCGTTGAATATTTATATTTTTATCTAGTTTCTGCCCGCGGCTTCGCACGCGTTATTTCTATACAAACGTGAAAAGTTATTTCTACGCTAACATAGGAACTGTTTAATGGGATAAAAAGTCATATTTTTTTCGAGGCCTAGAACTACCTAGGTATATGCAAAATTTCAGCCCGATCCGTTCAGTAGTTTTGGCGTAAAGAGGTAACAAACGTCCATCCATCCGTTCATCCATACACTAAACATCCAAACTTTCGCATTCAAAATATTAGTGCAATGTTTTCTGATCGCGTAACTTTAAAAAACTTAAGATACCTAGCTAGTTCTCTTTTACATTAAATTAAATATTTCTCAGGTGATGCGAGGAGGTACACCCCAGCTGTGCATAGCGATCATTGTATTGGCAGCTGGCTGCGTACGCGCAGAGTTCTGCAAACGGGGCAAAACGTGGTGGGATCGGGAGCGCAATGAGTGCGTACCTTGCACCACCTGCGACCCTGCCGACCAGGCAGTCCGCTTCCCCTGCGAAATACACCGCGACACCATCTGCCATTCCCTCGAGAATGTCCGCATATACCCCTTCAACACACCCAAGAACAATAGTGCGGTTATTGACGACGAATATTACGATTATGTGGACTACGAAAGTGAAGTGACGGACAGTGATGGTAGTTGGGACCTTCAGAAGACCAGCCTGACCCTGGCTGCTAGTGGGTGTTTGGTGTTCTTTCTCGTGGTGCTTGTTCTGTCGCTGTATCATGCGAAGGAGTGGAGGATACTCAAGCGGGCGCTGAAGTCAGGTGAGATTCGTGATCATAAGGAGGTATTATTTTATAGTCTCATAAGATCAGTGCTTTGAGTGTACCTAAGTATACCTATAATAGATTCGTAACCCCCGACGCAAAAAGAGAGGAGTGTTATAACTGTTAATGTTTAACGTGTCTATCTGTGTATCTGTCTGTGGTATCGTAGCTCCCAAACGGATTAACCGATTTTCGTTTTTTTTTTTTTGTGTCATGGATAATTTTATCCCGAGTGTTCTTAGCCAATGTTTCATGAAAATCTGTTCAGCCAATAAACGTCGGCGGATTTTTAAAATTATTAAATTTACTTGTACTATCTTATTCTGTCTGATGTGATGATTGGGTTATCGGGTCGTCCAATCACAACATTCATTGACGACATTGTCAAAGACACAGGGCAGGGCTGGCAGAAGCAAATGGAGGGCTAAATGTGGGTAATCTCAGGCTATAATGATGATGATAATAGGTGGGAAAAGGCAGGTAAAATTAACACTTTCTGGCCCACGGCCACGACGCACATGTATCCACTGCGGATCGAACGGTCTAGGCTGGACAGTGAATGCGTTAAGCTGTGTAAGAAACGCACCTACCTACCGCTAATAGTACAAATGTAGAGACTTCTAGCTAGCGGCAATAGAGACAGCAAACACTTATCTATCGCATTCAAATACAATGTAAAAACAACACGTTCTTCGCAAGAAAAAAACAGCACCGACCGCATAAGAACCAGAAGCTAAATAAATAATTCGCGTTGTGTAAACATTTTCTCTGAGAGTGCATAAATTAAGGTTTATTTATTCAGGACGAGCGTTCTGATGCGACCTCTGAGTAGTGTCGGTTTTATTATCCCGAGATTGATGCTTTTGGATATCAACGGTTTTAAGGTAATCGAGAAGGACTTTGTTGTGAAGCTTGGACGTAACTAAGTATGTATACTTAATATTATTTAAATAATAAAGTTTATGTGTAAGGTTTTTACCTTTCGTTTGCGTCCATACGTTCAGCCTGTGCGTTGGTGTGGCTAGGAACTGAAAGTGCTATAGTTGATAAGAGAAGATTGGTTTGATTCTGATTATATTTGCCAGGAATCGTTTGTTGAAAAGTGGACTTTGATGTCTAGTTATGCTGGATTTTTTTATTATCTGCAAAAATGATAAACGAACCCGCAGTCCTTTACTTAAAATTAACTTTCTTGTTGATTTTTAAACACAATTTATAATGTAAGTACTTGTCGATTTGAGATCTTTATTAAAAACTATTGATTCTTTATTAAAAACTAGGTATTGATTCTTTATTAAAAACTAGACGATCACCTCGCGGTTTCACCCGCGTAGTTCCCGTTCCCGTGGGAATTCCGGGATAAAATATAGCCTATGTAACTCCCTGAAAAGTAAGCTTCCTAACGGTGAAATAATTTTTCAAATCGGTCCAGTAGTTTCGGAGCCTATTCTATACATACAAACAAACAAACAATCAAATCTTTCCTCTTGATAATATTAGTATAGATAGTTAACAATTATATTTTTGTCTCGACTCCAAGCATGGCGATTTTGTTTTTTTTTGTTCGAATTGGTTGACTTGACATTTATACCTATTACAGACAACTCAAAGCTCGGCCATAAGCACGTGTAGAGATGATCTTCTCAGTCGATAACATATTAGATTTGCTACTCAGTCTAAATAGGTTTACCTATCTGTAAACCACTATTACAGGAGTTGGAAAGTATGTACTTAAAGCAAACGAAAATTTTATCAAAATAAACCAAAAGCTCTAGGCAAACAGCAAGCCACGATTCCGCCTAGCGGTCGCTTGGCTGGGTCGTGTAAACAATGCGAGTTTGTTTGTACATGTGCGCTACTAATTTCGACCCGGCTAGCGGACCGCCCAACAACAATAGCTAACGGGTTTTTGTTGCATTCGTCTACTCCAGAATTAGAGCTATTAAGGACTGATTTTAACGCGCAAGCTTTTTAAATTTGTGGCTTTTTACCGCAACACTTTTGTTGCCGTTGTCTGTAGGATATAGGTATTTAGATTTTTATTCATTGAACTCTGTTTACCTACATTGTAGTTACATAAAGTCTGCTTTTGAATACAATCTGAAGTTACAGATAGTATAATATTGAAGAGATTAGGTATAGGTAAGGTACCTAGTTGCTTCCCTTTCTACATTTCATTAACCCTCCTTCTTTGGCTCTTTTAAAATATTTGTGATTTTAAAATTTATTTAAAGGGTCATACTTACATAATTGTCAGCAGACTAGGTATATTAGTCCACTACTGGACATAGGCCTCCCTCCCCTAATAAGCGCCATAGC
Source organism: Eupithecia subfuscata (assembly GCA_963564075.1). NCBI lineage: Eukaryota > Metazoa > Arthropoda > Insecta > Lepidoptera > Geometridae > Eupithecia > Eupithecia subfuscata. The sequence goes on along the minus strand of OY751099.1, from coordinate 15,824,946 downwards.
GCCCTCTCTTTGGCTTGCTGCATCCAGCATCTGCCTGCAGTCTTTCGCAGGTCGTCTTCCCATCCCACCGGGCCGGAGGGCATCCTAAGTGTGTTGGTATAAAATATATAAATCCCACCGTAGTATTAGTGAAATGTTGAAAGTCTTAGAAATCGACGAGATGAATATAATATGTGTGTGCTTTTGGCAGATGTGCAGGACCTGACTGCGAAGCTGAAGCTGATGGAGGCGGGAACGCCTGTGGAGCCCGTGGTGATAGCCAGCGACCATCACATCTACTGCAATATACATGCTGGCAAAGAAGCTCTACTTGGTAAGTTACCTAATCATCATCAGCCTTTATTAGTTCACAGCTGGACATAGGCTTCCCCTTGTCGTACAATGGGGTATAATAAGAATTCATATAATTAAATCGTTGGGCAATGGCGCGGCCCTACGATGTAATTAGGTTTATGCATTCTTATTATACCCCATTGTACCTACTCATTCTTATCTTAACAGCGCGATGGGGCCTGGATCTCACTGTTGGGCAAAGGCCTTCCTCTTTCCATACGTTCCGGTTCAGGGGGCCGCTGGGATAGTTCGAGCAGAGAGCATCCAGTTCATCCCAGGTCGCCTAGTAAAATGTATTTAAAAGACTTTGTGGTGTGGTTGATTGTGGTTAAGATTGTTTTGAAGGAGTAATTCATTTCATTACTCAGCATTTCAATGCAAGAAAGGGATTGAAATAGGGGTTTTCATTTATTTGCAAAAATGGAAAATAATAACTTGATTCACATTTGCTCGCGCAAATCAAAACACATTTGGCGCTACGCCATACGACATCCATGCGATGCCAACCACTCGTATGACCCGAGACAGACAGCCCGAGAGTAGCATGTAGGCGGGAGTGATTTGAGTCTGTCTGGGCTTGCTTCATGGGTAGGTGGCGACGCTGTCTGGCGATCGTTATATAACTATAGGGTATCTGGATATGTAATATAATAGTCGAGACGAACTGCGAGACGAATTCGTAGAAGCAGGGCACTGAGTTAATATTACTCCGGTAATTGCTCTAGTAATATAAACTCAGTGACGTAGGGCAATTTTTTGATTCCATGTGTATACAGGCTGTGTCAAGACTACTACCGATAAATGGGGGGGGTGCAGTCAGACCATGATTGGGGTTCTGCACCACGCCCTTTGTTTTCGGAAGTGGTCTGGACACAACCTCTATTATTATTTATTACCTACGTTTGAGACAACTTACAGCGATTGCTAAGGTCAAGCAAAAACACCGCCCTTATAGGGCTCAGTCCAAAGTATGCCAACGGGACTCTTTGGGACTTGGGAACTTGACTTTTTCGTCCGCGACTATCTGACCGAGATTTAACTTGCCACAGACAGATGTAGGAATATTCCTACATCTGTGCTTGAACCTTATTCTTTAATCAAATAGAACAGATCGAATAGAATATGCTCTGCATTTTTCACAGCACAGAAAATAGATCTGCGTACCTTTCCTTTAGTACCAACATGTGTAGGCAGGCTCCAGGCGGGTGCCTAGTTGCTACAGGAGGATATAAAGGATATTGCTACGATATCCTGCGCTCAAAATTGAAACTTATCGACATCTTATTGCAGTGGCGGATTTGCAGTCCTAGCCGCTCTAGGCCCCAGGCCATGTGCCGCCCCTTTTTCAGCACCCATCATTATAGACCAGAATTACATTATGGAAATGGGACGCGGAGCATTATTTCGCTATTATCTTGATAATTATCTAGGAATACCCCATAACATCTATAGACATTTGGATTCTCCATAAAATTTCCTACAAAATAGCATGTAAACATACTGAAGGTGCGTAACGTAAGTAATAATTTTTCAAAATATTTTTTTATAAATCTTCCTTCTTTTTGGCACGATTTGCCGCCCTTAATATCTGGCCGCCCTAGGCCCGGGCCTACTGGGCCTTACGGCAAATCCGCCACTGTCTTATTGATAGACCAATCAGTAATCCAATCATATATCGATGCTCTAATAAGGCTCCAAGGCTTCAGATGCATTCAATCGGGGCCATGGGATGCCATTGCGTACGCGTGCTAGTTGTCGATCAAATTTTAATGGCTCGCGGCTTTATTCTGTAGGCAACTGATGTAGCAAACTACGCTTTCCAAATTACAAAATAGAGTAGGTAGGTATACCTACTGGCGATAGCGGCCGGCGGTACCCAATACCTAACTCTCGTCGACCATGTCACACCATGTTGAGTAACGTTCATAGAAATTGAATACCTTTCATACAAAACAAGTACCTACTACGCACTTCGGTACAGGTCTACATAATTTGATTTGAATAGAGAAAATGTTAAAAAATCGCGGAAAGAAAGTACTTACATATAAATAATAGTGTAAAATGTGTAACTCCCTTTTTTACTTTTATCTAGGATACTAACATTATAATCTAGCTTCTGCTGGCTTCGCACGCGTATTTTCGGTATATTAAGTACCTAATTATAATAAAATAACTAAGTCAGGCTATGTCCTAACATAAATTCCAAATTTCATGTAGTTTTGGAGGAAACAAAAAATCACATTTCCAACCTTTGGTTACTTATATAATATTAGAAGGATTAGTAGGATAGGTAGTAGGTATTATCTTTGGTGTAAACACTTTTATTTCTTGCTAAAGTTATTTTCTCCCATGGGACGCACCAGTCTGCCTAAAGATCGCGTGGCGGCAGTGGCCGTTATCTTACTTATCATTTAAATACAGAGTTGCCAAGTTTATCCGAAAACAATGACCTTCACAGTTTCAAGTATATCTAGCTATAATAGCCACAATCTAAGTCCCAAGGATGGATAGACCATCGCCCTGCCAGCCTGCCACACGTGTGTTCATTATCAGGGTGTTTGTAATGCAAGCCCGTGCGAGCTGCTTCCGCCCCGAAGGGCTTCTGAGGTACCGTCTCCACTTCCTGTTCACAAATTTTTGACAATCTTTTTAATTATCAATAAACGGTTAAAGCGAGCTATTTAAAATTTGTATGTCGACGGCCTACGGCTGTGGAAATTATGAACTTGGACTTAGATTCCGCTATATGGTCAGTAAAATTATCAGGAGTTGCCAATGTATTTGATTAGGTCAGGCAGGTACCTAACAAGTCCAAGTAGGTACCTATTTAAAATCTTAGTACCTAGGTAGGTTGTTAACTATGTGAATTCTTAAACCGCTTGACGCTGAGATAAATTGGTAAAACAGTAAATAACGGTAGGTAAGCCATAAGATCACCTTCGTCAACTATCTGCACGGTTTTGTTTACAGACACGATAACTGCCATAAACAACTTGGACGATAAAGGTGACGATAAAGGTGATTTTTAGCTTTTAATTTTTGTACCTTGGTAGTTGGTAGAGTTCGTTTGGTAGAGCCTAACTACGGGAATCAAACCACGGTTGTTCCTTTATAATGGATTTACGATTGGATGAAATTCCCGGCTCCCACCATGTCGTGTTTCGTTACGAAAGTCGTGACCACGCATGTCCACTTTTATTGAAATGAGTCTTTACTCGAACTTGCCTGAACGACAGAGAATTATAAAATAGTTCGAGGCACTTGTATTCGATAGGTACCTAGGTACCTACCGACCTACGTAACGATGACATTTATCTTTTAATATTCTGACTGCCTTATCATTATCGAACGCATCTTGACGTTCTCTGATTCTGATTTTTTTTTCGTATCTAGGTGATGGGAATTTCACGTGATTCACAACGCGCCAAGAACGCCAGTTACACCTACCTGTGCATGGTCATAACTGCGCATGTTTAGTAAAGACATGGATTATAAAAAATCCAAGCCGGGAAGCTCCGACCCCATTCCTCGTCTGCGCCAGGAAGCGACTGGAAGCTTTCATTCTCACACCACGTTTCTGCAGTCAATAAATAGATCCGTTGAAACTGTTACCTATACCTAATCATAAATCATAAACTTGCGCGTGGTCATGACGTTCGTTCGATATTTCGGGATTTGTACATTGATCTGATTGAATTGGCATAAGCTTTTTGAACTGTATTGAGCCGAACTGGGTAGGTATTGTTAGCTAGCCTAAAAAAATAGGTTTAGAGTTGGAAATAATTTTGTTGTTAGATTGTAAAATATTTAGGATAAGAGTGCAACACTCAGTCTATCATGGACGCCGTTGTAGAAAAGTTATGTTGATAATGAATGATAAAATGTTATAATAAGTTGTAAAAAGGAATATAGCCCATGTTAATGTGATGCCCTGTTTTATTTCAGTAACACGTCTATTAGCTTTCAGTATTTCAGTCCACGCACTAAAAACAAACAAATACCTACCTTGAGCTCTAATTAATTACCTACCTATTTATCTTAATCATAGATGCATAACGACGATAAACATCTATGATTTGTTTTTTCCACCACACAGCCGCGGTTCTGAAGGGAGTCATTTATAAAAATGGCAAAGTCACTAGTTCTAGCATTTTTTGTTAGGTACGTGTTTGGTGTTGATTATCAATTTCACCCAGTTTGTTTTTTTGTCGAAATCCGACCGACGGGATCACAAAATAATAGAAAATATGCTGAGGAGACGTTGGAGGAAGCCTTTACTTTGAATATGATGGGACAGACTGTTTGATAATCTTTTTAAAAAGTGTTAAAATATTTTTAGTAACTATAAGTGTATTTGGTGTTTATATAAAAATGTCATAAAAATAACATAAGTACCTACAAAATTTTTGATCACATAGGATCAAAGTCAAACAAATATTTCCTCATATCTTTAAAGTAGAAAGGACGAATAAAAAAAATAGTTTTTAGGCTTGTTACAGGGTCACTTTCTCATTTCAAAGTAAAAACAGGGTACCTAAGTAACATGAAAGTGACCACATAAAGTATGAAGTTGATGGCCCACTTTTTATTTTTTTCTCAGAAACTACGCCTTCTAATTTTTTTTATTTAGTTTTCTTGTACTCTTAGATCATTTAGAAAAAAGTTCTAAATGCTCTAAGCTTGTACTACATCATCTTCCCATGACTAGAGATTTCTTTTGAGAATTTTTGGGCCAACCGTTACTGTTTTACGGGGGTTTTCCTCCAAATCTAATCAATTTCACCCCAATTTACGGTACCTACGTGTTATCATGCTACTTGTTTTATAGTATTAAGTATTTTCTTTTTTTTTAAGTTTGGCGCAAGCCTTTATTCATTTTCATTACCTACACTAGTATTTACAATTGAAAAAACTGAGCTAACTGCAGACTGCTGCAAACAATCTACAGGTAGCTCAACTGATCCATATCAATACCAGTCAGAAGCGTCCCCAAGACGCTGGCTGCATTGCCACGCTACTCATTTTTACTTTCTTTCGTCCACAAAGAACATTTTTTTTTGGTTACTTTTATTATTGTGCATGCTGAAACTACCTATTCTATAGAGGCACATAGACATAGGACCCTCAACCTCAACCTCAACAGCCTGTGTTGGTCCACTGCTGGACGCAGGCCTCCCCCTGATAAACGCCTTATTGGCTTTTATCTCATGGGGGGTAATGCGCATAATCCCCACGCTGGGCATGCGGGTTGGGGATCGCAGTTCGGTGGTAGAATTGTTCTGCAGGGGGCGCTGCTGCCCGCCCCCGGTGGATATCCCTTAGTCGCCTCTTACGACACCCGCGGGAAGAGTTGGGGTGGTGCAAATTCTAAGCTGGCACCACACAACATAGGACCCAAAAACTGTTAATCTAGCTTTGTGATCTCATGTTGGATGTCCTATTTCAATAAATAAGTACCTACCTATATAAAAACAAAGTCAAAACTAAGAAAAAATCTATACTTACATACCTAACCACCAGCGGCGGCATGGCAGTCGTCTCACATGATTTGCATTTGTTATGAAACATTCAGTTATGCGACACGGGAACAGCATCAAAAGACAATATCGGACCCGTGTGTGGAATCGCAAATCACAACTGAATTTCCTTTCCTTTTTGGGTTCCGGAAGTTACCTGGATGTGCTGTTCTTTATGCAAGAGCTATGCTGTTGCTGTAGGCTAGGCACAATAGCAATAACACTTTGCGAAAGTATCTATTGATTTTTAACTAGGTAGCACCTGTGCTAAAGTCGGATAAATACTTATAAAAATAAATACTATATTTATTTACCTATGCACTAGCCGTTGTAGAATTGTGAACAAACCACGAGACAAATAACTAAAACACTTGCTTGGCGTCGAGTTTCAGATAAAATACCTTTAAGCATTATTTATTGAAGGATTTCAAATCGAAAAGTACTTAATGTAAATTGCGTATTGTATACATATAATGGTGTCGATTCTGTTGTTTTAGAATTAGCTAAAATTAGGTACATTAAGGATTTAGGAATGTCAAATAGACGGAAGCTATTCTATTATATTTCAAAAATTAGACCGCCCGGTTCCAAATTAGGGTGACAGATCGAAAACAACTCAACTTAGTTAAAATTTTATTCTTTGCATAACATTTTAGCCATGATTAGAAACGTTTACCTAATTTTAGCAGGCATCTAATTCGGTCATGATTAAAATTTATTCTAGTGAAAAACCGGGCAGATTCTTTTAAAAAAGTGAAATATGGATTTTGTGGGTATTTTAGGTATTTTTAGGATCTGTACAGAGAATACCGTAATTTTAGGTCAACCTAACTTAGAAAATTTAGAAATCGTAAAATTTAAGTTAGGAATCCTAAAACAACAGAATCGACATCAATGTAAGTTGCGTAAAAACACGCGGCAACAATGTGAATTTTAGTTGACTATGGGCGGTTTGTTTAGTACAAACATTATACCTACATCGAGTATAAACTTAGACACTAGAGAAATTCATCGACACTATCCCAATCCCAATAAGACCTAAAGGCTGGCAGAAAAAGCCAAGAATAGGATCGAATGGCGACATTTGCTGGACCAGACCAAGGCCCACCCGCGGCTGTAGTCAGGATGATGATGATCCCAACCCCAACTCTGCGCATACCCACGCAACTTTTTAAGTCTGAGAAATTGAATTACTTAGGTACTTACCTAATTAATATAAAAAGAAAAGGTATTGGGTAAACATCTCACATTTGGTTAGATTACCTAACCCCTAACCTAACATGTTAATTAATAAAGTTACTTACCTACTATGGTAGGTATGTCACTAAGACATAAAACTATTAAAATAAAAGTTAAGACGACGACGACGTCTATTTATACATTTTATACATTAAAACGCGTGTCTTCTAGGTCTAGGCTAGTTCAATAAATCGTCGCCGTAGAGCGAAAAGTCACTAACTCGCTATTTGGCCCAAATCGAGTTAGATGTGCCATCAAAATCCCCGATTTTTTCTGCATTTTTCAGTCTGACAACCGTATCCCTAGCTATCACGGTTTTCATTTTAGGTTGTGCAAAAAATTCACTAACTCTACATTTGGCTTACAGCATTTTAGTCGAAAACCAACTAAGTAGGCTTAGATACTTTTTTCCTACTTGAAAGAATTGCAAAATATAAACCTAAGTCGGGTTGGTTACTTTCTTTTCTAAAATAATAACTTGTTGCTAGGACCCAGTCTAGTCGAGAAATAACTAAATATACTTGACTAGTTATGTGGTAGCAGGTTTGATACACAACTTGAAAGCGAAAACTAACCAAGTCGACTTAGTGTTTTCTAGATCGCTATTTGCGATAATTGTACTTCATAATTTTAAAGCAAGAAATCATTTAACATGTTAAGTTAGTTTTCGCCCCAAAATTTTGACTACAAAGTTTGGTTTTGAATGATAGCTAAAGTGTTTTGTTGATTTATTAAAGCCAAACTTTCGTACGTCTGTGTTAGGATAGACAATTAAACGTGCAATTTAGTTACTTTTACGTTCTTGATTTTGCTTACTCGGTGGCTAGTGACTTATAAAAGGCCCTAGCCACCTGTCCAAAACGTCTTCGCTGGTTCATCAACATCGTTAGTCTACTGCTGGACATAGGCCTTCCCTTAATGAGCGCCATAGCACCGTGTCTTCAGTTTGCCGCGTCCGACATCTGACTGCAGTCTTTGGCAGGCCGTCTCCACCTGGGTGTAGGGCGTCCTACACTATGTTCGCCGAGTCCCGGTCTCCTCTCAAGAACACGGTTGTTGGTTTTTGCGAGACATGGCCGGCACGCTACCACTTTAGCATGCTTATTCTTAGAGCTATGTCGATAACTTTGATTCTCTGTCGGATGTATTCGTTACGAGTCCTATCCTTTAGAACAGCTCCGAGCATTACTCTTTTCATAGCTCGTTGAGCGACTTTGAACTGGTGGATCAGCCTTAAGGTGAGTGTCCACGTCTCAGCTCCGTAGGTCATGACGGGTAAGACGCACTGATTGAAAACATTCGTTTTCAAGCATTGCAGTATGGATGACTCTTTTTTTCTTTATTTATTTTAAAGGAGTTTTGTCAACATGACCATGTCACTCCCGTAAAGAATGGATGACTCGGCGAGGACTCAGCGTAGTTCGCTGTGTGGTGCCGGCTTAGAATTTGCACCACCCCAACTCTTCCCGCGGGTGTCGTAAGAGGCGACTAAGGGATATCCACCGGGGGCGGGCAGCAGCGCCCCTGCAGAACAATTCTACCACCGAACTGCGATCCCCAACCCGCATGCCCAGCATGGGGATTATGGACATAACCCTCCATGTGATAAAAACCAATAATGCGCTTATCAGGGGGAGGCCTGCGTCCAGTAGTGGACCACTACAGGCTGTTGTTGCCTTCTCAAGTAGTCCAGCAGTTTAAATAATATAAAGGAATGTTTCCTTTCAGTAAAATTTGCTAAGTTGAATATTTCGGGTAACTGCCCTCCGTCCAGGTAATGTTCGTTTGTACCACACTGAAATGTATTTCAGAGGCCAAGAAAAAAAAAATCCATTGATATTCGTTCGTCGTCTGAACTGGACCATTCCCCGTTATCTTCATTCATTGTACGAGTACTCTCTACTTTACAGCTACACACAAAGATGTTGCAGAAAACCTGCTGGTGCCCGATGCCACTATAGGCCGTATTGTGAAAGCTTACTCAGTCATAGGTCTATGTTTGAGAAGCGATTATGCCATGGAAAAGCGATAATCATGATCAAGAATTACGACATTCGCAATGTTAAGGCTCACTGGACCAGAATGCTATCATTAATCATTTTAATAGGATTTCAATATTTAAAATCTTTTTATTAATTATCTTTTAATCATTAATTTACTTATAACTTGTTCTGAATGCGTTTTTTTTTGTATTTTTCAAGGAAGTATGACAACTGCATTTGATTATTTATCATTTTCTTATTGATTACCTGATTCGAGAAATAGAAATTATATAAAATTAAGCAGATAAGAGCGTTAGAAAAATTACTTAAACACTAAATAAACTTATCCAAACACGGCTGAAAAGTCAGTTGGTGACTTTTAACAAATCATTGTCTCACAAAGTTAGTACAAGATTTGAGGGCGAAAAGTAACTAAGTCAGTGTTTTTTCCATTTTCCCTGAAAATATCAGTCATTCATTGACTGTAGTGAATTGACCTTAAGAGCTTTTATATTTCCTAACATATGAGACCATAAAATTAGAAATATCCCATACCGAAAGAAAGTTATGATTTTATTTTGTTTTTCAAAACTTTAAACCTTCATAACTCAAAACACCAAATGACCTAGTTAGTGACTTTTCGCTCTACGGCGACGAAATATTATCAGCAGTGAGGTTGGATTACGTACCTACCTACCGGACGGATGCAATCATCATGGCTAAACGCAGAATGAGATTGTTTGTTCTTACCTAGGTACACTTGCTTTGCTATTTTAGTGGGTGACTACGCAAATTACTTATGGATTCAGTCACGCATTTAACTAACTTTTTATTCGTTAATACGTTCACTTAGGTAATACGTTCTACTTTGGACTAGGTACCTTACCCATGTTTATTCGTCGATTAAGTACAAGAATAAGAGAACGCCTGATAATCAAAACGAATCACGTAGTTATCTAAATCAGTACCTACCTACCTAACGTCTTAGAATGAAACCCTTTCTGCATTCAAATGCCAAGAATACGTTAGACCTCGTCCCGTCCAAACTACAGACTAGTCTTCGTGGCAGACTAAACGACAAAATGATTTATGGTATTGATGCATCTTGTGCCAAATCGGTGCGCAAATAAGATAGATTGAGTTACGCTCGAGACGCAGAGCATTGGCGATCGTTTGAAGGTTAAATGTAGTCTGCCAGTTTTGTAGTTCCAACTTCCTAGAACCAATGGGCATTCGCAGCTCCATGCAGGGATCGCTACCTTACAATGTTTATGTTACAAAACACTGAAATAGAAACTCGTAAACAAAGCTCTAAAATTGTTCGTGTTTTATCAGCAGCCGAGGTTGGAACGTGCGCAGAATCTCAATTAACAACATACCTAGCTTGACCACCTACCTCCTAACTTGGGATTTAGTATGCATGCATGTACGTAAGCAAAGTCCTAGGTATCAGAACTGATACTTATGTACCTAGGTACTTTTAATAGCAATTTTCTGTTATTAGCAGGCTTCTATCACGAAGATGTATTATCAAGGTACAAGCAACCGTTACAGTACTCAGCGTAGGAACTAAGTACCTATTGCCTACTACTAACCTTTTATTTATCAATACCTACCTAAATATTTTTATTTTTCATTTCATTTTTACAAAAACTACATGGGTATGTATCTGATTTTATTATGTTGTATTATGCATTATAAAAACATTTCCGCACATTTTATAGCAGGTCATAACCCTGGAATATCTGCAGCTGGAGCATTACAATTCTGAGCGCACGCGCAAGCCGTAAATTCAAATAAGGTGGCCACAAACCGCAATTAGCATCAACTCTATTTGTTTTATGCGGGGAAACTTTTTATACAGCTGCGAATACTTCACAAGGGCACTGCAAATGTGCACAATAAGTACATGTTTTAGGTTATTTTCTTTAATGGGAAACCAAGCGTTATTTATTTATTAGGACTAGGTACCTACTCGTAGTAGCTAATAACCTGCGCGGAAGAACTAAGAAAGTGAAACATCGAAGTTTTTAAAATAACGTTGATGTCATGCATTGGTGCATAATTGATTTTCTATTGTCATTTGTTTAATTGGAGATTAACAACGTTTTTCTTTTGTTCCAGGTCCATCTTCAGGCAAAATATTAGGAAACGTTTACACACAAGAGAAACATCCCTCCTGAAATACCTAGCTGCCGAAAAATTTAGAACTCCGAAAACAGTACAAATTGTTAAAAATACAAAATGCTTCATAATACCTCGCTTTGTAAAGTAAAATAGTGAATAAAAATTATTTTTTACAAAAAATTACAGTACTTACCTACTTACATTATCCTGGCAATGTAGACTGATTTAAATGATGTTGATGATCAACGGCGTGGAGGCGTGAGGCTATTTTATCGTACTGAATCTCTATAGTTCTATAAACCAACCCTCTTTTTTATTAGTATATTATTAAGAGTTGCTTAGCTGTAATTTTTTGTTCCTGTAACATCAGAAGAAAACACACGTCTTCAAGATATTTCTGCGTAAAGAAAGGTTTATGAATAAGGGGGGTAAAGCTATCCGTCACTGCGGAACACCAAATTCCATGGCGGAGCTGCTAACTTGACGGACACAATTTCTAGAATTTAAAATATTTAGATGGCCTAGTAGTTCCGAGACGAAATGACGCGAGCCTCTCCAAATAGATTCGACCGCTATCTACCGCGTATACCCGCATCTGCATAAACAACCTTATTACCACTCGTCAAGATCCATTCCATCACCTACGCCAATCTCTGTAACGTACCGCCCAGAGAGAGGAAATGATTCCTCAATGTCGTTATTAGCACCTGCTGTGTAAAAAGAAATCCAGTCTACTTTATTAATAATTATATTTACCCTTAGAAAGGCTCGATTCTTCTTCATTAACATATTGAAGAAAAATATCAATTATATTAAAATTACATTATAAACTACTTATCAACATTAAAACATACCTTTTATCTCAAAAATAATAATTTACTAACAAACTTATTAAAGAGTAAGGTGAACTGAATAAATTCACAGTATTGTTTACTCACATGCTTGTCAAAGGAATGTGTTTCTGATTGGAAATTATAAAGTAATTTTGAATAAAAAAGTGAAAAGAATAAATTTACGACCGAGTGAGCCCAAAAGTAAAGTAAGAATAATTTTTTGACAAATTCATATGAACACAGTTTGGGATTTACATATATACAGAATAAAATAATACTTGCAAGATATTGCATTTGGTCGATGATTAATAATAATAAAAAAAACAAGAGGATCTACGTTATCAAGTTATTTTGGCGATACCAGTTTTTAGGCAAGTAGAAACCTTTCAAGCACAACAATGTCATAGAAGTTTTTATTTCCAATGGAAACGGTTATATTCTAAAACTAGCATAACAAATCACACTACACAAGTGAAAATATAAGAAATCGTGAGAAGAGCAGTCAGAGCATTTTGTACTACAAACTTTACGATAATTCTCCAAAACATACTTTTTGGCACGCCACTGGTTTCACAATATTTGCGGTTTTATCAACCTTACGACTTTTTATAAATAAAACGCAACTATTCGTACCCAGTGAGGCCATACTTAAGCCTGCAAAGATCAGTCAGCTCAGTCTCTTAACTCTTAAATGCGTTTATCTTATGTCAAAACTTACCAGAAAACATAAACTAAGCTTTAGAACTATGTTTATTAACTTGCAAATAAATTTTAAGTGACATCACTTAAAATTTAGACAATTTATCTGAACTAAGTAGACTTGACTGCATTGTATGAGGAGACCGTAGAATATTTTGCTGGCAGTTCACTATTATTCAAGTAAAAGCTTTTCTATTTATAAATAATTTCTTGAAAAATCATAGAATTAAAAAGGGCAACACGTTAACTGCCAGCACTGAAATTACGGTATTAGCTAACTAAGCATTGGGGACACATTACACAGCGACCAGCTCAAAAGCGTCATTCGCGAGCTCGGCGAGCACGCGTCATTTCTAGCGAATGATGTTTCTGAGCTACAAGGAGATGGTCGATGAATGCTGCCCCAAAGCTGTCCTTGCAATGGCCAGTGTGTATCAAGTGCGAGTCTCAGCGGATTGCGGCCGTGTGGTGGCGCCGGCAGCGGGCGCTGGCGCTACGTACTTGGGCACGGGAAACATTGGTCTTGCTTCTATCGCGGACACGCCGTCAAATCTGGAAATAATTATGTTGTTTCGTTGTAGTACAAAGTGTACATAGTAGAAAGGTAATGTAATGGGTGTTAATAGAAATATTACTATTGGAAGGCAAGAAATTATGCCAGGGTGACTTACACATATGCACGTGAAACGTGCATATGTCACGACACAGTCGCCTTGCAAAGTGGAGTAATGTGCCAGCAGTGGTTAAGATGACAAAACAATCTTTTACAATCTTGTCGGAATTAAATTGATGGCTTAACACTCTCATTGTCACTCGCAGTGAATGCGTCAAAGGGTCCTGGTACAGCCTCCTTATTTATCTAACAATGCGCCTCTTATCTATGCAGAAACCAGCGTCTATTGTTTGACGTTAGACCAATTCTACGAGATGACAGAAGAGATGGAATCAGCTAAGTCAAATTCTAGTTCAATCAATACAGTGATTGCTGAAAGACGTAGAAGTCGTAGAAACTTTGTAGAAATGGTCTCGCGATTCGTATAGCCAGAGGGCCTAGCCCTTCGTCTTTGTTAGAGCTCTACAAGTGAGACATATAAAATACCTACTCTGTTAGGGTTATTTATATTCTAACTATGAACACGGCCAAATAAGCAACTCACTTGTTACTCTTGTACTTGTCGGGTATCGCCTGGTACGGCTGCTGCGTGACGTGCGAGTGAGTGCGCGCTAGATGTCTCAGCACCGGCTCCAGGTCCGTGAACGAGTAACCCGAACTCTGCTCCAGAGCCGGCGGCCACGCGACGGCCTCGCAACTCGGGTGCGCGTTGATGTCTTTCTCATCGCTACAAACAATACAACTTTACGTATTTCTCAGAATGAGTTCACAGATTATAGTATACACTTTTGCGGGTTGCAGACGAAAGCCAAGCTAACTTATAATTATGGCTTAGCTCACCGCTGACGCAGTTTTTCATATATTGTGTGCAGATTGTAGACTATGCAAACTAAGCTATGTAGTTTGAAAAACTGCGTCATCTGTGCAAGCTAAGCTTAACTAAGTTAGGTTAGCTTTAGGTCTGCAACTATCTTTGGTGGTGATTAGGTTATCAGAGTCTGGCCCCTGGATTATGTACGAATGTATGTTTCACTTTACCAGGACACTGCTGGATATAGGTCTTCCCTGATAAGCGCTTCATTGGCTCTTAGGGTGTAATCCTATAATTTCTATGCTGGGCATGCGAGTTGGGGATCACAGTTTGGTGTCCTACGACACCCGCGGGAACAGTTTGGGTGATGAAAAGACACCCGCGGGAACAGTTTGGGTGATGAAAATTCAAAGCCGGCACCAGACTGTACGTTTAGTTACCTAGTTTCGCGAGCATCCCTAGCCTCACGGGTTTCCTTGGTGTCTGTAGGGCAGCGCTCGCAAAGAAGGCAGTGGCGCGCCGTGGCGAGCGAGCCTGCTGCGATTATCGACTGCTTGTATTGGAGGTACGGGTCCGCTTCTAGTAGGCACAGCTCACCGATGTACTGGGAATTGATGTCAAGCATTAGAACATTTGATTGATGAGAGAATGCTGAGCATTGCTTTAATTATTCCTTCAATTATTGCGTGATCATGGCGCATGAAACTGTGCCGAAATATTGGAAAGCTCCAAACTCGAATCATGGTACATTTCCCTTTGTTAATGACTTTAATAAATACATCAGATTTAAAAGTTTTGTTTTGCTTTAATTATTCTAAATTCTGTGTTTTCATTGTTGCATTTATTTATATTGTGATTTTTAACTGTGTAATTTATATTCCGATGGACTATTAATGTTCTCTGAAATAAAGATTAAATTTATTATTATAATTTGAGAGTTTTCGAAATGTAAAAGTATTCTAAGGAGTTCTTTCAATTTGCGCCTTATCAAAAAGAATGGTTCCTACGTAGCGTCTCATTTCGTAGCGAATTTTATTCCATACAAATTCTTATGCGCATCATTCCGGGCACGAAGCGATCTGCTGAAGTACAGTCAACGTGAAATCTAAGTCATGCCAAAAAGCGCGCATCAGACCCACCAAGGCCACATGGAGTTCAACTTAGAGTATAGATTACAGGCTGCGACGAAGTCCTAAATCATTGAGACGTCTGTGATTTGATTGTTGTCATGCTCTGTGAAACAGGTGTGTCAATATAAATAATAAAACGTCAAGTGCGAGTAGGTAGCGAGGCACTAAGGGTTCCGTTTTCGTAAGACCTTGTTTCTTGCCAAATATTATGATTCTTGGTCAACATGAACTAGGTACCCTGTATATTTTGATCGAGAAAGAGAATCAAAACTTATGTATTATTTTGTAGTCAATAAACTACAAATTTACGGTTTTCAGATTTTTATCGTTATTTGCGCTATATGACCTTGCTTCTTACCAAATTTTATAATTCTAGGTAAACGGGAAGTACCCTATAGGTTTTGGTCTATAGCAAGAATTAAACGTTTTTTTTGGTGAATAAACTACATATTTACGGTTTTAGGATTTTCCCTTTACTTGTGCTATAAGACCTTGCTGCTTACCAAATTTCATGATTTTAGGTCTACGGGAAGTACCCTATAGGTTTTGTGTGCATGTGATTCCCTTGGAAATTTCAAAGTATTCGGACCTAAACGGCTGTAACTTTTGAGTGCGTGCACTTAGAAATTTTATTTATATCACGGCTTCAAGAAGTTACGGACGTGAGTATTTGATGTTAATTTCAACTCGATACGTCCACGCGTTTCTGAGAAAAGAGGGTTGACAGACGGACAGACAGACAGACAGACAGACAGACGGACAACAAAGTGATCCTATAAGGGTTCCTTTTTTCCTTTTGAGGTACGGAACCCTAATAAAACTCTAATTTAATGTAAAGTGTTTTTACTTACAATCTGATAGGTACTTTTCTAAAGTGCATTCAATTTCAAAAGACTTTAAAATTTTACTGTTTGTTTTTTGTTATGTTATAAATAATTATAGATAGTTTGTACCCATCGATCAAGTATGCGGCCTCCCCCGTAGATACCTAGAACCTTACAAGAATGACACTCAAAAGTGTCCACGTTTTGTTTTGACGCAGACAGTTTGCGCAGAGCCTGTCAAATTTTTTGCATGCGGAACAAGAGATTAGTGGAGTCGAATTTATTTTATTTAATTTTGTAAGTAGGTAGCAAGGTAACTAAAAATAATTTATACACTGTTTATTTTTATAAGAATTATAAAATCAACAGAATTCAGGTAAAGATAACGAATCATTTATTGATAAAACTATAAATTAGCGACGCAACAGTCAACAAACAAAAGGGTCATTTCGGACATACAATAATATAAATAAGTTAACAAAAGCTAGTGAAATAAACCTAAAATACAATTTCAGGCAGGTACTTTAGATTTAAAAGAACTAGTGTCTGCCTGCGGCTTCCTAAGAGTTTTACGGCTTTCTAAAATTTATCACTTACAACTTACAACAAGAAAAAATTGAAACAATAGCCGCTCAATTCATCAACTTAGAACAAAATAAATATTTTTACATAGGAAAACCCAACAACAATATTTAATGCTGATTTCTCAAGTATATAAGGCTCAATTGGCTCATATCACAATACACAGGTAAAAATTACATTGAAACTTACTGAAAATAAGAAATTCCATCCTTTTTCTGTTGCTTGGTCGGTCGATTATTGCATTTTTTATATGAGCACTTGACCATGTTTTCGGTCCGAGAGCTAAAATGACACTAGTTGAAAAGGTATCCCAAAATGCCAAATGGGATACCTTTTGATACTGACGTTTTCAGGGCGCGCATTGTGCATCTAAGGGGGGCCGGCCGGAAATTTTTGATCGATGTTTGTACCAATCAATTTTCAGGGTTCCGTACCTCAAAAGGAAAAAAGGAACCCTTATAGGATCACTTTGTTGTCCGTCTGGCTGTCTGTCTGTCCGTCTGTCAACCCTCTTTTCTCAGAAACGCGTGGACGTATCGAGTTGAAATTAACGTCAAATACTCAAGTCCGTAACCTCTTGAAGCCGCGATATAAATAAATCTCTAAGTCAACGCACTCAAAAGTTACTGTTAGTTAAGTAGGTAGTAAGTTATTTTGAAATTTCCTAGGGAATCACATGCACACAAAACCTATAGGGTACTTCCCGCAGACCTAGAATCATGAAACTTGGTGAGTAGCAAGGTCTTATAGCACAAGTAAAGGAAAAAATCCTAAAACAGTAAATTTGTAGTATATTCACTAAAAAATATACTTTTAATATAGACCAAAACCTATAGGGTACTCTTGCTTTACCTAGAATCATAAAATTTGGTAAGAAGCAATGCCATCTAGCACAAATAACGAGAAAAATCCGAAAACCGTAAATTTGTAGTTTATTAACAAAAAAATAATATTTTTTGATTCTCTCCCTCGACCAAAATATACAGGGTAAGTACCTACTTCATGTTGACCTAGAATCATGATATTTGGCAAGAAACAAGGTCTTACAATTAAACGGAACCCTTAGTGCGCGAGTCCGACTCGCACTTGACGTTTTATTTATTTGAATACATTTATTCTACCAAGGGAATAAAGATTTTTAAATACTTACTGCAGCCAAATGGAACGTCTTCTTTCCTATCCCATTGGATATGCAGTAATGCGAGAGGAAGGCAAGCGAGGTTGGTGTTGAGAGGTCAAAGGACAGCACCTTCAGGATGAGATGCTCCATGCGAAGCACCTCGCGCTTGTTGTAAGTGTCGTCGGTGATGTACACGAACTCTGATACTTCTGGGGGGTATACTTCTTCGTATTTCCTTAAAGAAAAGAACATTCCATCAGTTAAAAACCATTAAACTCTCGAAACTGTCAGGTTTAAAAAAAAATTGAGATTTTTTTTTTGTAAATGATGAACCATCATTGATCTCACTGATAAGATCATGGTTCATGCAAATGTACCGAAATATTGCAAAGCTGAAAACATTCATGGATAACATGGATGGCATAGAAAAATATTTCGAGCTTTCCAATTATGACTATTGATCAATTTGATCATGGACATTGGCATTGGATGCAACTTGTGATGCAACCGAAATATTGTGAAGCTGAAAAAACACTACAAATCGAGAAATAACAAGGTTTATAAACAATCACGATGTGGTCGACGGTGTATCACGAAAGGCTACATGACACATGTCATATTCACTCTTCTTTTCAAGAGACTAAGCTTGTAATTGGTTAGGCCTGCCTCCTCTAATTTATTCCTAATAGCGCTGGATGACTGCAGGTGGGATTTGATGATGATGAAAACTCTAGGTAAGTACATTATTTACTTACGTATTTCCGACACCTCCGAAAATATCATTCAGCTATTCCGAGGATTAGTCAAGGCAAAAAAGAGAATATAATAATTAGTATGGTTATTATTACTTATAATATAACTTATTCCATCGATCTTAGTAAAAATCGGGAGATTGGGTGAACTTCTAGAAAGTGGAAGGCTCAAATCAGGTGCAATTAGGTTCACCCACCACAGCCATAGTTAGACTAGCGCCACCGGGGCGTTTGTGTTTTGCGTGCGTATTGTTGTCTCGGTCGCACTTCGGTCTAGGTACGCCTTTCCATCTTTGTTGTTCAAGGTATATGTAGGTATATTGCAAAAGATTGGAAATAGCGTGTCTTTGCATTTAGTTGTAATTGTAACAAAACACCATTTGTTGAATTAGCGCTGCGAGAGCGTACCATTTCTTCCGAATTTTCCTTAGATCTATGGGTACATCACAATTTACTTTCGCTATTCTAGTCTCTGCTAGATGGGCTCAGGTTGGTTAAAATGTAGTCAATAACACTCATGGATAGCTTTTTTATTTATT
The DNA here is from genome assembly GCA_963564075.1 of Eupithecia subfuscata. NCBI lineage: Eukaryota > Metazoa > Arthropoda > Insecta > Lepidoptera > Geometridae > Eupithecia > Eupithecia subfuscata. The sequence continues at coordinate 15,805,846 of OY751099.1, read as the reverse complement.
CAAATAGGAATAACTTACCTACAGAGGATCTCCGACATCCAAACTTTACCGTATATTAGTGTAGAAAATCAATTACTATAATAAACCTACTGCTAAAGCAAGTACAGATCAGTGCGCTGTTCAGCATCCATGAAGGTTGGTAATTCGGTATAAAGATCTTAATTTTATACTCAAAAAGAACAAACAAGTTATTTATGTGGTTTTGACGCTACAACAAGTAGAAAATAGAGCTAAAGCAGGAGTTTTGTGTAACGCGCCGCGAGTTTTTTCCCCCCTCGCTATGTACAGACGTTTATTGTTATCAGTGTGGAAATATAAAATCAGTACTTCGAACATTAATCCTATCATTTGTGCTCATCCTCCAAGTAATACAAAGTAGGGGTTAGGCCTACACGCCATGTTTATCATCCCTAAATAGTGTTTGTTTGGCGCGCCAAATAAATATACGGGAACGACAGATGCGGCTGAGGTATTGACAAATGCAACAAATCAAGGACTCTGGTGATATTAGCTTTTAATAGATCCGTCGAATTGTGCAGAGGAATCGGAGTTAGTTACGTACGCATGTATGTACTAATGTTAAAGTATGTTAATTTTAGATGAAGTGATTTTGTAAAAAAACCCACTACCACTAATGGTCGTGACGTGACCTGCCTTGGGCCTGCACTGAAAACCAGCGCTGGGTAGACACCAGGTCTACCCAGCACAATACTGAGTGTAGGCCATATTTGACCTAATAATAATAACAATTCATTTATTTCAGACTAGAAAAGTTATAAATCTTATTTAACTTATTCTACGGTCCATAGTAATATATACCTTAAAACTAACACTACATAAAATATAAAAAACTTAATTAATAACATGCACAAAAATTGGGCAACTAAGTCTAAGATTTATTTAGTGTTTAGTTAGTTATGGTGTTTATATTGTCTTCTGGAGACATCCAGTGTTTATATTGTCTCCAGAAGACAATATAAACAATATAAACAAAGAAGTCGAAAGAAGAATTGCGAACAGCTGGAAAAAATACTGGAGCCTAAAAGAAGTAATGAAAGACAAGAACCTACACATTTCAACAAAAAGCAAACTATTTAATACATGCATCTTACCTGTATTGGCATATGGGAGCGAAACATGGGCCTTAACAAGAAACGCATCAAACAAACTCTCCACATGCCAACATGCCATGGAAAGAAGTATGGTAGGGATCAAAAGAATAGACAAAGTAAGAAATAGCAACATAAGAAACAAGACTAAGGTACAGGATATAACTCTGAAAATAAGAAGACAAAAGTGGAAATGGACAGGCCACATGATCAGAGGAAAAGACAAATGGAGTAAAATCACCACACAAAATCCTTGGGTACCACCCAAGGAATGGGAAAAGAAAGAGAGGCAGACCACAGAGAAGGTGGGATGACGATATAAAACAAGTTGCAGGAACTACATGGGGTAGAGTGGCCATAGAAAGGCCAGAATGGAGAAGACTGGAGGAGGCCTTTGCCACCTGGCAAACGGACACACAGAGATGGAGGAAAAGAGATATATATGAACCACAAAGTGAAAGTGTCTTGTCTGAATAAAGGCTTATTATTATATTATAGTTATGGTGTTGTGTAGTAAATTTAAGGCAAATAAAATTATTTTCTTTCTTTTTCTTCTTTACGCAGCGATATAAGTAGCAGCAACTCATGTAGGCCAACGGTCTACAAGACACCGCGAGATGCAGTCTCACTCTGCCGATTGCACATGCACACATCTCAGACTTTCACCAGTCAGACAGAAGCAGTTAGCTAATAGTTTAGTGGCCGTCACGGCCGTGGTAGTCGCGGCGGTGAAAGAATCGCACCCTCCAACTCGCCCGTGGATGTCGTAAGACCTGACTAAGCGAACCCGCCAGAGAAATGGCAGGGAAGCAGCTACCTTCTGTGTATTTTAACATTTTCACTGTGATCGATCACCAATCCGCCTTCCAAGAGCAGTTGTTATGACAAAACCCCGTTGCTTGGGTAAGCATGTTCGGCAGTGGTTGCATGTGTGCTGATAAGGAGGTTCGCATTTATGAAGCTAAGGTACTTACGCGGCGATATATGTAGCAGCAGTGCCCACCAACTGCAGTTTAGTTCGCACCACACTCATGTAGGACAGGAAGCGGTCTACATAGGACACTGCGAGGTGCAGAGTCTCACTCTGCTGGCTGTACTCATCGCAGACTTCCACTAGCCAGTCCACGAGGATGGAGCGCATCAGGTGTGTGATGTCCGGCTGCTTGCGCATGTAGCGAGGGTTGGCGCGGTTCTTTGACTGTGGGATAGTGACAGTTCAAAAGTCATGTATTTGACGATCATGTAAGGTCACTTTGGTAAGATATAATTGTTGGGGCGTTCAATTTACGTTGCGAAAGATAGCAACAGACTGATATTTCACAAATTAAAAAAAATAATGGTCAATGTAAATTTGACAGAAAGAAAAAAAATGACTTTGAATTTTTTTGGCCTCAACCTCTCCAAAACAGTGTTTTGAAGGCCTTAGGCTCAATGCCCTTTGACCTCAAGGTCATTTTTGCACTTGCACCGTTCCAAAAACGCGAAATCCAATGCCTATTCTTTTTACAAAATGGCTCTTAACCTCCGTTCTTCCTCTAAACCTCCAATATAGAGGGCAATGAACTTGGAAAAAAAAAATGCCCTGAAATAAGTTTGCACCCTTGTGACCCCCAATGGTATAGTAAAAAGTAGGTGTTAATTGGAATGAGAAAAATTGGGAAATTTTCACTGGACCACACATTTCTACTTTTAGTGAACTTTGAGGTCAATGTCCTGAAAAGGTCCTCCACTAATCCACGAAACCATAAATAATTATAATGTTAAAAAGAAAATCCTTGTGTCCTTCAACTACACATAACCAAACCAAATAACATGTTACAAAATTAAATGTAATGACATAGTTTGTGCCTCTAATTGGAAAAAAACAAAAAGCTACTTTCCGAGCCAGTGTACTATAAATAAAAAAATTTACAGTTACCTCAATTTCCCTCATGTATTTATAGATGTCTTGCTGATACTCCACAACATGGAAGAACATGTCTCTATCTGTGGTTGCCGTGGTCGCATCCTCATCTTCCAGCAGGCTCTTGGAGATAGACATTGAGAGGACGCTGGAGTCACCAATGGACATGGGTGATTCAACCACATCTTTCTTTTCTTGTAATGGTTGCCTGTTAACAATTTTGTGATGTAATATTTTGTATGTACTGATTCCCTGTTTTTATTTGTGGACTATTAAAATTCGTTTTCCTAGTAATGCTCACTTTTAAGTTTGGTTGATTCACCAAAAGTCGATTTTGGGTTCAACTAATATTATCAAGTTTGTGTTAGAATTTGCCTGTGTAGTAGACTAATAAAAAAACTTTATACAAGCAAGGGAGACTATTTATTAGAAATGGCCATGACATCATCACCCATTGTCTGTGTGCGAGCTTTTGCTATCTAAAAAATGATCTACTGACCTTCATTGATTGACAACAAATATTTGGACCTAAAATACTGCCTCATATTAAAAAATGGAATTGTCTTAGAGCATCACATAAAAGGTAACCTCTTAGACTTACCGCTGAGGTGGAACTTCTTTCTGCCGATCCAGTTTCTCCTTGACACAGAGTACCTTTATATTTTCAGCATTATTGTTCACAAACAGATTGTCCTTCCTCGCGGTCTCTTTAGCCACAAAAGGTTTGAAGGTTGGCTCTCGTTTCTTCACCTCGGCCTCCGACGACGGCTTGTCTTCGTATACGCTGAAGGCGCGAAACTGCGCTACAGGGGGCACGATATTCTTTTCGTTCTTGATTTGGCGCACCGTCCGATTCTCATCTTGTAGTTTGCACGTTACATTTGTTAAACCAGCCTAAAACAATACAAAGCCATCGTAAAGCAACAAATACTGCCGTTCACATGATAACCAAACAAGCAACTTACGAGTTTAGCGTTCCGATTTTGATTGCAAGCAAATTGACTGAGATCTCCGAGGGCACGTCGCTGGTTCGCGGAGAATATCTCAGCACTGTCCTTCCTCATCGTTAGGGAGCCGTTTTCTTGATCTTCGTGAATTCTGAATGCCATTGTCCTTGCTTCCGTAAACAATTAACAAAATACCAGATCGGCAAAAACGCTAATTACACGTTTGTATTATGGCGACCACAGTTCAATTAAGACTCACTGCTAAATGTAATTGCACATTTTGAAATAAATTTGAGTGTAGTTTTAAAAAATGTGCATCAGCAAATCCAAAATCACCCCCAAACGCTTTTTGTGGAGTCAACGGACAACACAGAAACAGACATTTTGGCATTTTCAGCTGTTGCAGTTTACATTTCTCTATGGTTTATGGTTTTTCAAATTTGAACCAATGGAAATCTAGTAAATACTTGCCAGTATTAAATTGTATGATAAAAAACGGATGAAGGGTAATTTACACTATACAATTAGGTTGGACCGACGACGACGACGACACGGGGCGCCATGAATCTTTAGACACGCTTTAGACATTTCAAGATTTCAAAGGGATTTTGAAAGTTCCGTTCAAAAGACCGCTCTCCGGCGACGTACTGAGATACCGCCCCGCCGCCGACGCGAGGAAATTACTTTATCGCGAAGCATCGTCGAATGGCTGTAGATCGTAAAAGAAGTAAGGTACAACCAGCAGTCAGTTTTTTATTCCATATTATAGCGGAAAGCAAGCCGAAAAGTTAAGAGCTTATTAGACCATCCTAAATGTCGCGTCCTAAATTCAGTGTCCGATTTAGGACAAGAAATTTAGTCGCCGGAGCTTCTAATTACACGTTCACTGATTCAGGACTCTAAGCAGACCAGTGTTGCCGGTGCGGACCTTTTTGGTCCGTTTCGGACTTTTTTCTGCCTCTGCGGATCTTTTGCGTACCATGACTCTTTGCGGAAATTTCCAAGGGAATCACATGCACACAAAACCTATTGGATACTTCCCGTAGACCTAGAATCATGAAACTTGGTGAGCAGCAAGTTCTTATAGCACAAGTAAAGGGAAAAATCCAAAATCCATAAATTTGTAATTTATTCACAAAAAAAAATTGGTTGCCTGTAAAGTCGGTATACGGGCGAAAGTTTTACGTGACAACGACTTTGCGAGCGCATAACGTGAGCGGAGCGTAACGCGTAACGCAGTTTCTTGAAGTGTCACCCGGCAAACCAATTTATAAGACGTTGTCACGTCAAAAATACTTTTAATGCACGCCATGGACCAAAACTTATACGGTACGTACTTCCCGTAGACCTAGCGAAATCAGAACCCTGCTAGAATTATGAAATTTGGCAAGAAACAAGGCCCTATAGCACAAATAAAGGGAACAATCCGAAATCAGTACCTAATTTGTTGTTTTTTCTTAAAAAAAATATATATCTTGCTATAGACCAAAACCTTAAAGGGCACTTCCCGTTTACCTAGAATCATAAAATTTGGTAAGAAGCAAGATCATAATTATAGCACAAATAACAAGAAAAATTTGAAAACCGTAAATTTGTAGTTTATTAACAAAAAAATCATAAATTTTGATTCTCTCCCTCGACCAAAATAATAAATATATAATAATACCGGGTATCTACATCATGTTGACATAGAATCATGATATTTGTCAAGAAACAAGGTCTTACAATTAAACGGAACCCTTAGTGTGCGAGTCTGACTCCCACTTGACGTTTTATTTTATCTCAGTCTTTCAACCTTTGTAAAAAATAAGCGAAGTTTTCTGAAGTTCATTAAGATGAAGCAACATAAAGTACAATTCATATGGAAAACTTAATATCCCCATTACGACAAGTAATTTTTTTTACACTTTTTAACTCCTAAACTTGCAGGAGCCGTCATATTTCGGACCATTTTAGCGTTCGGATCGGAGCTTTTTTATTTTGACTGCCGGCAACACTGAAGCAGACGCTAAAAATAGATTTAGGACGTCGGAAGCCATTCTTGTCCTAAATCGGATCCTAATTAGGATGCTACCGTCCTAAATGCTATTAAACTTTCCTGAATTCAGGATTGACTAATTAGGACATCCGATATTCAGGATGGTGTAATAAGCTCTTTAGCCTACTTTTCGAATGATTCTCGTTCGCATGATAATGCCAAAAGCTCTTGAGCCAAGTCGTCGCGATTGTCATTGTCAATATTTGGTGTATGTCATTGTCCATGTCCACGGAGAGGAGAAGTCGAGGCCGAGGAGGACACGACGACGACGGGGACAGACGGCGACTTTGCTTTGCTTTGCAAGTCTTGTAAAATTTCGGCTGCAATTTAGAAACCCTTGGTCGTTGATTACGTTTCACATGATAGAAATCAATAAAAATACGAAAAGAGAAATTTGCAACAGAAGTCTTGTGTCATATTACAATCATAAAACAAAATGGGGAAGGCTAAAAAAGGGAAGAAGAACGCGACTGCGGATGACGGGTAAGATCCACATATGTTTAGTCCTTCTTTTGTACTAGAATTCGCTGGGAGTTCCCTAGCTATAAATTATTCTTATTTTACAGCGACAGTGAAGTAGAAACCACCAACATCGACAATGTTAAACCGGTACAAAAAGGGAAAAAGTAAGCTAACATTTCTAGGTTATTTATATCATTTCTCTGGTCTCCTCTTGTAGTACATTTCACACTCATACCCTATGATAAGCGCATTTTAATAAACCAGCTTAGCTTGATGATAAAATTGCTCAACACCCAGAGTACCTCCTAATTAACACAGGTCCCCAATCCCTATCTTGGTGCACTGTATCATGAAACAAGTTGAAATCAAACCATAAATTTTTCAGAGTTATTGTTGACTCTGATGAGAGTGAGGATGAGAAACCGAAGACAAAAACTAAACACAAAAATTCAGTAGATGAAGATGTAGCAGAAGTCACAAAGAACATAAAGAATGTCTCCATTACCAAGTCTCAAAAGAAAAAACCTAAAGGAGATAGTGAAGGTACTAAACTACTTAATAATCATAATGCAAAACATTCATTCATTTCATTTATTTATTCTCAAACAATAATTGCATTGTGTCAGAATTTTTACAAACTATTTCTTTATACTATTCTGGTATTCTACTATTCTGGTGATATTATTTCATAATATTTTGCAATTACAGACGAATCAGATGAAGAACCTGAAGAAAAACCCAAGAAGAAGAACAAAAAGAAAGAAGACAAGAAAAGTGCATTCTCCCTTCTGGAAATAGAGGATGAAGCTGACTCTCCTGTCCAGGATCTCCCCTCCTCAGATGAAGAGAAACCAGTGACCAAGTCACAAAAAAAGGCTGAAAAAAGCGAGCCTGCTAGCAAGAAGGGCAAGAAAGCCAAACGCAAGAAGAATGACAGTGATGATGATCTTGACAAGGTTCTGGCTGAGTTAGAAATGGAATATTCTGGAGCTAAACCGGCAGATCCCATTGTAGCCGCAAGTGGAGAGAAATCTCAGGAGGAAGAGAAACCAAAATCTAAGAAAAAAGAGAAAAAAGATGTACCCCAACCTGAACCTGAGAAAGAAGAAGAAGGCAGTGACAATGAAAACAATGTTACCTTAAAAACAGCTGCACAAAAGAAGAAAGAAAAGAAGGAACGAGAAAAGTTAAAGAAACAAGAAGCTAAGATGAAAGAGGGAAAGAAAGAAGCAACTCCTGAAGCATCTTCAGAGTTAAAAGAAAGCAAACCAGTTGAAAAGGAAGAAAAAGTTGAGGAGAATGAGGAAGGTGATGCTACAGAAAAAGAAGGAAAAAAGAAGAAGAAAGGTGATAAAGGAGACAAAGATGATAAGGGAAAGAAGGGCCCTGCAAAGAAAACTATAGCTGCTATGCAAGAAGCACTGAAAAAGCTCAAAGAAGAAGAGGAAAGACTGCAAAAAGAGGAGGAAGAAAAAATTAAACAGGAAGATGAACGTGAACAGCAGAGATTAGAAGCAATTAGACTTGAAAAGGAGAGGAAAGACCGAAAGAAACAAAAAGAAAAGGAGAGGAAAGAAAGACTTAAAGCAGAGGGCAAGCTCCTCACTCCCAAACAGAAAGCTGAGAAAGCCAGAGCTCAGGCCTTACTAGATTCCCTCAAGGCTCAGGGAATAGAGATTGGAGCAGTTGAAAAGAAACCTCTTAGACCTGGTACTAGGGTCAAGCCTGGAAGACTGAAGAGCCAAGTATCTCAAGATGCCCCTGCTACTCCGACTGAAGAGAAAAAGGCTGAAATAGATACTTCTGAAAAGAAGGTATGTTTAGAAATGCCATTATAAAGAAATCTTATCCCCATATAACTAAAGAAAATTAATCACCACTGTCGACATCAGTTTTGTCCATATTTTGAACTTGATAAAGTATTTTAGTTTATTTTTATTTAGGAGGAAACTCCCATAGTGTTGGAGAAGAAAGTATCAGAGAGTGAGTCAGTAAAAGACGCGTGGGATGCAGAGTCTTCTGAGGAAGAACCTGAGCCAGAACCGGAACCCAAGCCACAGGCACTGGCAGCCTCTGCGAAGGCCAAGCAAGAGGCCTCACCACCAAAGGAAGAAGAGGTTAGTTGGGTTTGGTTTAAAAGTAAATATGCTGACATGTCCCAGTAATTTAAAATAAATAATTCAGAATTTTTTATACACAGCACCATCTGGCCCAAAAGCAGAGCTTGTGTTAAAAGTACCAAATAAAAATAATTATTTACAGATCTAGGACAAATACCTGCAGAGCAGAGCATAGTGTATAAATAGTCAACCATTTGTTATTTCAAATTTGACATAGGATCACTGTCTGTTTGTTTTTTTTATTTTTTTCTCCTCTTCTGTTTATCTTATCGCAATCCCTTATGCTACTTCCTTCCTTTTCGAAAACCTTGTGTGTGTTGTTTCAAATAATCATAAATAAATAATGCCAGACAATTCACACAGCGTTATCTAGCCCCAAACTAAGCAGAGCTTGTGTTATACCTACTACTGTACTAGATAACTGATATGCTTAGTACAATACACTACATAGATCTGATATTTTTTATTATACATAGAAAACATCCAAAACACAAAGCTGTGTACAAATCCTGCATCGCAGGCGAGCCTTCGCCCGCCGCCGCGCCACAGAAGTTGTCATAATTAAGTATTCAATTAAGCAATACTAAATTAGGTTATAATGACATCAAGTGTATAATACATGTACCAACGGTGGAATAAATGAATATACAAAAATTTGTCCAGCGGCGGCAAATTTCAAATCAATCTAACAGTTCTGCGTCGCAGGCCTTCGTCGATGTGAAAATGTTCAGAATATCTTTGTATTTTAGAGTGGATGAAAAAACTAAGACAATCAAATTGCATTACACAATTTATATATAGAATAAATTATATCTGCTATCTCGTTCACAAGCTCAGCTCAGTTTGGGGCTGGGTGGTGTTGTGCGAGTTGTCCCTCAACCTCAACAGCCTGTATTGCTCCACTACTGGGCGCAGGCCTCCCCCTAAGCACCTTATTGGCTTTTATCACATGGGGGGTAATGCCCATAATCCCAACGCTGGGCATGCGGGTTGGGGATCGCAGTTCAGTGGTAGAATTATTCTGCAGGGGGCGCTGTTGGCCGCCCCCGGTGGATATCCCTTAGTCGCCTCTTACGACACCCGCGGGAAGAGTTGGGGTGGTGTAAATTCTAAGCCGGCACCACACAGCGGATGTGAGTTGTCCAGCATTATTAATCTTTATTATATATAATTCTTCTGTGAGTGTGTATGTCACTGAACTTCTCTCAAACGACTGGACCGATTTTGATGAAATTTTTTGTGTGTGTTCAAGGGGATCTGGGAATGGTTTAGATTCACAATTTTGACTGGACCGATTTTGATGAAATTTTTTGTGTGTGTTCAAGGGGATCTGGGAATGGTTTAGATTCACAATTTTGTCCGCTGGACAATGTTTTTTTAATTAACGCGTGCGAAGCCGCGGGCAGAATCTAGTTTATTTATATGAATCATTTATGTATACTTAAATGAATCACGATCATTGATTTGTACACAGCTTTTTGTACAGCGTTTTAGATATCACACGTGAATAAGCGGTTTAATACTGAGAAAGTATTAATGTATTATTTAAATTAACTAGCTGCGCCCCGCGGCTTCGCCCCCGTGGAAATTTATGTTTCCAACTTTCTTAATTTTTTCTTTCATAAGAACCTTCTCCTGACAATAACAAACACAACAAAGAAAGAATTAGCGAAATCGGTCCAGCCGTTCACGCGTGATGCCGTGACAACGCGAAACGGGTTTCATTTTTATATATAAGATTATACTTACATGAGAAAGTATTAAACCGCTTATTCACGTGTTCTTTACTGTATTTCTGAGGGGCGAGTCTATTTGATATTAGTACCGATACGTGATCGTGAATTCTATATCCTTTTTATTATATCCTTATTTATTGTATCCTTTTTCCATACAATTTGGTACAGCGCCTCTATCGTGCGAACAGGGATCTATGCAAATTTCATACAAAAAGGAGACGTCACGATCACGTCTCGTTACTAACGTCAAATAGACTCGCCCCTCAGTAAACAGAACCTATCCTCCAGTCAAGTTGGGTCTGAAATTTTATTTATTTTTATTTTTTTATTTTACGAATTTTAGGAAAACTTACAGCTATGTTTTTACAAAGGTCTTTGCTTAATATAACATGCATGATACATGCATGATATGCTACTGAGGGCTAATTACAAGTTTCCACATATATTTACTAAAAACTTAGGTAAAAACCAATAGACGAAAGGTCTGTTACGTGTCACGTGATGTTTTATAGCAACTTCTTAACCTCCCCGCACGTGATAATTCATACACCCCTACTCCTCGTTATATTTATTGATTTTTTCCGATGTGCGAAGCCGCGGGTAGAATAGAAGCTAGGACGACTATATAAATCATCCTTCGTGGATACTAAATCCCAATGATGATGATGATGTGTTTGATTCCAGAAAGATGATGAAGACAGTTCTGATGACGAAGATGATGACAGTTCTGACAATGACTCGAGCGAGGACGAGTCGGATGACGAGCAGATGACCGATGCGCAGAAGAAACGGGAGGCTGTACTCAAGAGATTAGAGGTAACAAATCCTGTCGATATCTGGGTATCACGGACAGCCCCTTATGCAGAGGAAGCAGGAACGCAGATACGGGACTTAACATCTCTCGATTTCTACGTTTGGGGCAGGACCAAAGAGTTGGCCTGAACGAATGGCCTGAATGACTGCAAAGTCTTTTCCGTTGGTCAGTAAACTCGTTTTCTAAAAAATAAATGAACCATGCTATTTACAGAAACGTCGTATCGACAACGAGGCCAACAAAGCGAACAACCAACTGCGCGCAGCTGTTGTCTGCGTCCTGGGCCACGTAGATACAGGCAAGACGAAGATCCTGGACAAACTGCGCAGAACCAACGTCCAAGACGGCGAGGCGGGCGGTATTACGCAGCAAATCGGCGCTACCAATGTTCCTATCGAGAATATTAAGGAGCAGACAAAACATGTTAAAGGGGTAAGTCCTTTTGTATCTTTGAAAGAACTTTTGACCGTTTGACCGCAATCTCACCAGGCTAAGCAATGACAGCTAGAATTTAGAAAAATGTCATTTAATGCGTAAATTTATGCATTTCGTTTTAACATACATATTATGTTTAATTATTTCTCTGTATTTGTTTAAGTTTAGGTTATTAGTAGAATTTGAAATTTTGTGTTATGAGTTACTTAGTCTAAGTTTTTAGAACATAGTGAATGTGCCATAAATAACGCATTAGATTAGTAACTAATCTAATGTTAATCTGTAATGTTATTATTGCTTTTAATAAAGTGAATTAAATTGAAGAAATGCATTTGCAATATTTTACTCATTGGATGACGATTCGCTGTAATTTTTGTCTAATCTACCATAGACAATGCCTTGTCTAGGCTGTCCATGCTAAGCCTATGGTGGTAACTGACTCGCGGACTATTTGAGCCGAGCGATTTCAAAGTGAGGCGAGTACGAAGCGAGCACGCTGCGACGACGCCGCGGGCACGCAGAAAGCTCGCCTTGAAATCGCTCTCAAATCGCTAGTGTGATAAGACTCTTAATCGCGACAGTTTATCATTATTTATTATTATTTCATCATATTCATACATTGTACTGTAAATGTTCGCACGGCTGGATGCCGTCCGGTTCCGATTGGCTGCCGTGCGCAAACAGTTCCGAAACCCTGAACCGACATTTAAAATAGATCCGTTCTTTTTTCTAAATTCACGGACTCGATATAAAATAGTCGGATATAATTTTGCGCGGAATTGTTACTAAATATTGTTTTATCCTACTATTATAAAATAGTATAAAGGTTGTCGCAGCTCTAGACCGCATCACTGCCGCACATCACAAAAATTTAAAAATGGGCTTTATCTTACAATATTTAGATGCATTTTATATTGACGGCATTGAATAGACAGCTCGCAGGCCACTATATAGCTAGCTTGAACCTTGCGGTAAGCCGTTTGCCACTGTAAACTGTATCTAAATATTACGTTAAAATACTTTTGTTGTGTTAACACCTTATAAAGATTGAAGTGAACAAAAAATCAAAGTGATCACTTTCTTTCCTAGTTTTCTTCCTAGTTCCTTATGTAATTTGAATTTTGTGACGTGTCCAAGAGTCCTGTAAGGTCTAATCTAAAGGAAAGCAATTTGACATAAGAATAAAATATAAGAATTTATTCATAACATATACTAAAAAAGGGAAATACAAAAAAAATACGTGTTAATGAAATACATAAACTTTTGGATTTAAGTTTAAAACATATTGGAAGCAGCGTGTATTAGAGTCCCAAGGGTAAAAATAATTAGTCTTTCCCTATCAGGTCTGCGGCTAATCAGGTCCACAGCTTGTTGAACATTGTTTAATTGTTTAACATTTGTTGAACATATTTGAACAGCACTCACCCTGAATAAGTCCCTCGCTAATGAATGAATTGGTGTTCTTGTTTTCAGCTTGCGGAAGTACTAATGCACCTAGCATTAGTACTTTTTTACCTTTTTAACTTCTTAAAATAGGCCCGAGATAAATTTTATTATAACTTGCATACTATAATTTTTAGTTTTTTCTTAAATTAAATCGCAAATTCCTAGCTTTGTATTTCCTATTAAAGTATGTTTTGTGTCGTGCTAAATAAACTTTTTACATTTCATTTCTTCCAACACAAATAAGGTTCGTAGTCAACCCGCTTACATTGATAATGAATTCGATGTGCAGTTTCATAAACGACGCTAATATTTTTTCCAGGTGAATGAGATAACGTTCAAACTGCCCGGTCTACTGATCATCGACACACCAGGGCACGAGTCGTTTAGCAACCTAAGAAGCAGGGGCTCCTCACTCTGCGATATCGCTATTCTCGTAAGTAACTTCTAACGGATGTTTTACAAGTCTTCCACTATATTTCTTTTAACCTACTTTAAAATAAGGAAGAGGTTCTATGTGTGTGAGGATGTATGTTTTTTTGCATGTTTGCAGATTTCTCCGTCAATCGATTTGAATGATTCTTTATTATCTGTATTTGTTTTTGAGTTCTGTAATTTTTTTTGATGAATAGCTGTGCCTCCTCCTCAACAGCTTATATTGGTCTAATTCCGGACGCAGGCCTCCTTGATAAGTGGCTTATCGGCTTTTATCTCATGGCGGTAATGCCCATAATCCCCACGCTTAGCGGATGGGGATCGCAGTTTGGTGGTGGAATTGTCCTGCAGGGGGCGCTGCTGCACGCCCCCGGTGGATTGGTGTGCAATAAACAATATTTGTATAGTATTGTATTCTTTTGGTGTTATATAGGAAATACCGGGGTGGTCCTATGTAAATTTTATTCCCGAGGGATTTCTATTAGTCCCACAAAACATAAAAGCAGTGACAATACAAAGGAATTCGAAATCACTAAGGTCGTCTAATATTCTTATTTCTCCAGGTGGTTGACATAATGCACGGTCTCGAGCCACAGACCATAGAGTCCATAGAACTACTAAAGAAGAAGAAAACTCCGTTCATAGTAGCGTTGAACAAGATAGACAGACTTTACGACTGGCAGAGCGCCCAGCGCAAGGACGTAAGGGATATTCTGAAGCTACAGCAACACAACACACAGATGGAGTTTGATAAGAGGACCAAGGATGTTATTGTGCAGTTCTCTGAACAGGTAAGTGACATCCTATGATCTTCTAACATCTTGGTTGCCTGGAAGAAAGCGTTTGTATTTAGTTATTTATTAAAAAATTGCACCAACGGCACCCAGTATACACCAAAACATGGATTGTGGGCCATTTCTTACAAAAACACATCTAAGTGCCACCTCAATTACAGGTACAAGTCAAAATTAATTTAAAACAGTGCTGAAAAAACTATTCGTATTAAGCGAAAAAAACGCCAATTCCATTGCCATTCTATGGGATAAGTTTAATAGTATTAACTTATTTAATCACAAAGAAAATTACCCTAGTATTTACAGTTAAAACAATGGAGCTAACTGCAGACTGTTGCAAACAATCTACAGGTAGCTCAACTGATCCATATCAATACCAGTCGGAAGCGTCCCCAAGTCGCTGGCTGCATTGCCACGCTGTATGGCAATGCTGATGCGCTGTGCCGGATATTCACCAGCTCTCTGGTCACGCGTCGCTTCGACCAGACGCTCAGATAATTTTTTCAAAACCCGAAGAGCCTCGGTACCCCACGGACCTAGGTCTCGTTTCCAAGGGGAGCGTTTATTTAAATACCGAGTGTTTTATAAAGCATTGGTAATAAAGCATTGGCGCCTTTACAGATGTCGCCTAAACTAAACTAATATGACAGCCCAGCATCTCGAGTTTGTGCCTTTTTCGCTGCGCGTGATGCAATCATTCGTTTTTTTATTATTGTTTTTAGTGGTAACCTTGCTTGCTTGTTACCTTGTTCTTTTCTGTTATTGTTATCAGTTTCATAAATGTCTTTCCTTACTTTCCTTACCAATCATATCTTGGATTTTAGAACCAATTACAGTTAAAGAGCTAACATGTACCATTGTTCCAGGGTCTAAACGCAGCTCTGTTCTACGACAACCCGGACCCTCGTACCTACGTGTCCCTGGTCCCCACGAGCGCAGTCACGGGCGAAGGCATGGGCAACCTGCTAGCCATGATAGTGCAGGCCTGCGAGGGACCGCTGCACAAACGACTCATATTCTCGGAGCAGCTGTTGGCTACTGTGCTTGAGGTGAGATGATCTACTACCTTTTGGTCGTGATGATCGAGGGGTCCGTCCTAGCGATCACGGCGTACAAATAAGGATCCGTAAAGTTTTTAGTTGAGAATGCAGATTTATAGAGCTAAGAAATCCTTAACACACAGTGCAAAAATTGACGAAGTTACGACCAAATTACTAGCGAAGTTCACTGAGTCACCGCCGCGGTCGCTGTGACGTCACTGCCTCGTTCGCCGCCAGTTAGCCGTAGTCGTTTTTTTGTTTATTTGTGGTTTTGAAACAAATTAAGTGTCCGATTTGTGTCTTATTCACAATAATTTCATATTTCAGGTGAAAGCCATCTCCGGTCTGGGCACAACAATCGACACGATCCTCATAAACGGCACTCTGCATGAAGGAGACACCATGATCCTAGCCGGCACGGACGGACCGATCGTGACGCAGATACGGTCGCTCCTCATGCCGCAGCCGATGAAGGAACTTAGAGTGAAGGTAATGTTGCGTCCTGATAACAAGAGTAAAAGGGAACTGTCTGAAATTCCATTTCGGTCACTATTTCAGTAGTACCAATTTTTCCGTTTGTTCCGTTTAATATTGTGTCAGACTGAATTGCAAGACAAAGGAATACGGAAGAATAGAGATAGACAGCGCATAAAACGCGGTAGTAAAAGAGACAGAAATAGACATTTCGTTCTTTGCTTCGGTCCGACACGTTATGGAGATTATTTTTTTCCGAGCGAGGTACTAAAAATGTACTAACAGTACTAAAACTAGTCAAAGGGGTCACGGCTTTGCCCGCGTGGAAATTTATGTATCTAATGTTCACAACTTTCTTAATATTTTTCTTTCAAAAGAACCTTTTCCTGACAATAATAAACACAACAAAAAAATAATTAGCGAAATTAATCTACCCGTTCACGCGTGATGCCGTGACCAAGGGAAATAGGGATTCATTTTTTTATAATATAGATTAATTTTTTTTTTTTTTGTAATAAAAACATTTATTCACAAAGAAAATTATACTAGTATTTACAATTGAAACAATTGAGCTAACTGCCGACTGTTGCAAACAGTCTACAGATAGCTCAACTGATCCATATCAACACCAGTCGGAAGCGTCCCCAAGACGCTGGCTGCATAATATAGATTAATTGTATTGTATTTCATTTATTTCAGATAATTAAATAATCCATATTACAAACACACAAATTTAAATAAAATTCTAAATTAATAAATAATTAAGATCAGATAAATTTAAAATACACAATCAAGATTAAGCTCAACGCCATTCATGTGAATTTTACTTTTTTTTGTGGTTCTTTTACGTACATTTTATTATGAATTTGGCTGGAATTCTACTATAGTGTTCATTAAGGCTTTAGTGACGTATTGCATGTTCTCATGGAGTGTGTCCAGAATGACACCTTCCGGACAGAGAAGTGTAAATATTTCTTAAAAGAATTATCTGACTGTAACATAACCCTATCAAACCCCGATTCGGAAGAAGTTAAAAATCTAGTGAAATTGTACAACATTAAGTTCAGCTCCGATCAGACCGATCGGGGCTGACCTTAATGTTCTTATTTATTATATAGTTTAGTAGATGTTACTTTAATCTGTTTAGTTTTTTTTTTAAGTGTCTTATAAGTATTTGTTATTCTTTTTTGTTAATTAGTAAGAGCGACATAATCGCAGTGTGATTAAGCTCTCTAAATAAAGATTAAAAAAAAAAAAAGGCTTTAGTGTTCGTTAAAGCCACGTGTTTGTTTCCCCAGAACGCGTACTTGGAGCACAAAGTGGTGGTGGGCGCGCAGGGCGTCAAGATCGCGGCCAAGGAGCTGGAAAAGGCCATCGCTGGGCTTAACCTGCTCGTGGCGCAGAAGCCGGACGAAGTCGACGTACTCAAGTCAGTGCTATTCATAAATTCGCTTCTACCCGCGGCTTCGCTCACGCGGCACCGAGATAAAACGAAGTCAAAGTCTAAAATTCTTGGTTTCCGTAAATACCGTAAATAGATAAACCTTAACGCAGCACCTTAGCACAGTCAACCAACACTTCGGGTCCTCAGCGCACAGGTATTTTATTCACTTTGTGCCTTGCATAAAGTATAAAAGTATAAATTGCTACTTTTTAGCACATAAATCAGTTCCCATGGGATAGAAAACGTTTCCATAGAAACAACGCGTGTGAAGCCTATATAATAAGATCCATAATTTGGGCCAAGGACACGGCGGAGGCTGCGCCGTATCTGTCTGTCTGAAGTAACCTAAGTTCTTCTAGGTTTCAAAGCAAAGACAGCTTTACTTTTACCAACAATAAAGATCATCTTATTTGACAGGGAAGAGTGCGCGCGGGAGCTAAAATCTGCTCTCTCGTCAATCAAGCTGACGGAGCGGGGCGTGTACGTGCAGGCCTCCACTCTGGGCTCGCTCGAGGCCTTGCTGGAGTTTCTACGGACTAGTAAAATACCTGTAAGTATTGTAATCACTAGTTTAAATCCGCTCTCTCGTCAATCAAGCTGACGGAGCGGGGCGTGTACGTGCAGGCCTCCACTCTGGGTTTGATCGAGGCCTTGCTGGAGCTTCTACGGACTAGTAAAATACCTGTAAGTATTGTAATCACTAGTTTAAATCCGCTCTCTCGTCAATCAAGCTGACGGAGCGGGGCGTGTACGTGCAGGCCTCCACTCTGGGCTCGCTCGAGGCCTTGCTGGAGCTTCTACGGACTAGTAAAATACCTGTAAGTATTGTAATCACTAGTTTAAATCCGCTCTCTCGTCAATCAACCTGACGGAACGGGGCGTGTACGTGTAGGCCTCCACTCTGGGCTCGCTCGAGGCCTTGCTGGAGTTTCTACGGACTAGTAAAATACCTGTAAGTATTGTAATCACTAGTTTAAATCCGCTCTCTCGTCAATCAACCTGACGGAACGGGGCGTGTACGTGCAGGCCTCCACTCTGGGCTC
This sequence comes from Eupithecia subfuscata, assembly GCA_963564075.1. NCBI lineage: Eukaryota > Metazoa > Arthropoda > Insecta > Lepidoptera > Geometridae > Eupithecia > Eupithecia subfuscata. The sequence continues at coordinate 15,787,609 of OY751099.1, read as the reverse complement.
GCTCGAGGCCTTGCTGGAGTTTCTGACTAGTAAAGTACCAGTGTAGATGATTACAATACCTGTAAGTATTGTAATCTATACTGCGACCCTCAGCTCGTCTGCCAACCATGGTGATTACGGGAAGGCAAGTCTTGCAGTGGACATATTCAACTTAGCCTGTGGTAGTTGTAAGTGTCGACTAAGGGAACCAACCAGCGCAAGGGCAGCAGCTTCCTCACCAACCTGCCAGCCACGCGTGGTGGTTATGGCAAATCCCCACCTTGTTTGGGGACGAATCTTCAGCAATATGTTCTGATGGAGAAAGTCAATACTTTATGCTAATATATGACAGCCAATAATACATTTCTGTTCTGTTTCAGTATTCGGCTATCAGAATAGGTCCAGTTGTGAAGCGTGACGTGATGAAGGCATCTGCGATGCTGGAACATGATTCCCAATGGGCCACGATACTAGCGTTCGATGTCAAGGTATTATTGTTTTTTAATTCTATTTAGGTACATAGTTTACTGAAGAAAACAGCAAACCGTCCATCTTCCCAAGGTCCTGCCAACCTTACGGTTATACGGACCGAAACTGTGAGAAAAGACCCACTCGGGTGACTCAAAACCTGCGTATTTTGTCCCGAGCACTCCCCCTTCTGGGGCATCCCACATCACGTTACAGACTTCATTGCCGGTCTGCTCCACCCCAACTCGGTGGTGAGCGCATGGAGGCACACTGGGTGGAACCGGAACACGAGGTTTCGCAACTCCTTTCAGGACACGGCTGTTTCAGGAAGCGATTGAGTGACTTGAGACTGAGCGACATAGCTGCTTGCAGCTGCGGTAACCCCACGGAAACAAGAGATCACACTTTGTGGGACAGTCCACCCTTTGCGAAAGTGTGCCTTCCTCAGCGCCAGGGCCGAGCATCGAACACCCCATCTGTTCGCTGATATCCGCAACATTTTCCCAAAACTCTTACTGGTTCTTTAACCGATTGTAGTCGTGTGGGGCGAAAACGATTGGGTGGTGTCAATAATGACGCCCAACACCTTGGCTTCCATTACTGAGCGTATCGACGTGACAGCCACGTCGGTCTTCTGCACAGGTGGCCTTTGCAAAATCCTTTTCATTAATTCATTATTTTGTATCATTAAAGATATAATTCCCGAAGAACGGTTAAGTCGGTCACGAACATGGTTTTATTATTTCTTAATGTTTAAAGTTTAACCAATTCATATCATCAATGACATTACAGATCGAGCGCGATGCGCAAGAGTTGGCAGACAACCTCGGCGTAAAGATATTCTCAGCGGACATCATCTACCATCTGTTTGACAAGTTCACTGCCTACCGCGACGAGCTCAAGCAGAAGAAGAGAGAAGAGTTCAAGCATATTGCTGTGTTCCCTTGCAAACTCAAGGTAAGTCCTTACCTACACCATCTACCATCTGTTTGACAAGTTCACTGCCTACCGCAACGAGCTCCCGCAGAAGAAGAGAGAAGAGTTCAAGCATTTAGCTGTGTTCCCTTGCAAACTCAAGGTAAGTCCTTACCTACATCATCTACCATCTGTTTGACAAGTTCACTGCCTACCGCGACGAGCTCAAGCAGAAGAAGAGAGAAGAGTTCAAGCATATAGCTGTGTTCCCTTGCAAACTCAAGGTAAGTCCTTACCTACACCATCTACCATCTGTTTGACAAGTACACTGCCTACCGCGACGAGCTCAAGCAGAAGAAGAGAGAAGAGTTCAAGCATATAGCTGTGTTCCCTTGCAAACTCAAGGTAAGTCCTTACCTACACCATCTACCATCTGTTTGACAAGTACACTGCCTACCGCTACGAGTTCAAACAGAAGAAGAGAGAAGAGTTCAATCATATAGCTGTGTTCCCTTGCACACTCAAGGTAAGTACCTACATCATCTACCATCTGTTTGACAAGTTCACTGCCTACCGCGACGAGCTCCCGCAGAAGAAGAGAGAAGAGTTCAAGCATTTAGCTGTGTTCCCTTGCAACTCAAGGTAAATACATCATCTACCATCTGTTTGACAAGTACACTGCCTACCGCAACGACATCAAGCAAAAAAAAATTTTTGCCGTGTTTAGAACGTTTGACCATAATCTCAGTTGATGGCAAGTGACGATTTGGCCGAGGATGTATCACGAGGTCTAGAAGACACCTATTCACTTTTGCCTTCAAGAGACCCAGGTCGTAGTGTCTACTGTCTAGTATTGTACATATTTTAAATGATAAAACACCTAAGTATCATTACGATTTAGCCATGGGATTGACTAAATTGTATGTAATTTTGTTATGATCATGTCCATCGATCCTTTTCATATTGTCTCTAATCAAATGGAAGACACTTGGTTGTGACACCACAAAGTGTTCTGTATAATATTACCTAGGCACTTACCGTAAAGTTAATCAGAAGAGTAATCATATTACTATAAATAAAAAAATTAAGGTCTTTTGAGAAGATTGTACTTTGAGTGTGAAATATTTAATTGCGGACATCAATTCGGCTTTGAAGCAATGTATTCTTAAAAGTATTGTTTGTTACAGATACTGCCACAGTTCGTGTTCAACTCCCGCGATCCCATCGTGGCCGGCGTTATGGTGGAAGCGGGGGTGGTCAAGGAAGGCACGCCGATCTGTGTGCCGAGCCAAGAAGTGAGTAAACCTATTTTTTTTAATCATTTATTTGGTGCATGACGGTTTTGCCGAACATGGCATGTCACCCCCGTAATTCTAAATAACTGTAGTGCCTAATCCAACAAAAAAGTACATTCTATGTAACAAAACAAACTAAACCTAACAGAAACTTAGTCTATGAGATTCTCCTCGTTCTATCTTCTTTACCAAAACCTTAAACCTATATTTACTCAATATTTACAAAAATTACCTCAGTATAATTTAACCAAACAAAATTTCAGCTCGTTCTGTTCAGTATTTTTGCTGTGAAGAAGTAACAGACATTGATCCATCCAGGCAAACTTTCGCACTTATTATTCGTGTGCTTGTTTAAAACACTCAACCAGTGCATCATGTTATGTCTGGTTAATAAACGAATTCTATCATACAATAAAAAAATTAAAATCCCTTTATTTCCAAAAGACGTAGAACAGGTTACCACAAACCCCTGAATTTTAAAACTACGTCACCATCATCATCCCAGTGACACTCACTGCTGGGTATATAGCTTCCTCTTTTACACGCCAGCTAACTGGGTCCTGTGCGAGCCCCATCCACAAACTACTAGTAAATAAAGATAACTTGTCTAATTTTTTATAAATAAATAAATAATGCTGGACAATTCACACAGCATTATGATATCTAGCCCCAAGGTAAGCAGAGCTTGTGTTATGGGTACTAGATAACTGATATATATAATAATATACGAGTACATAGATAGATATTTTTTATTATACATAGAAAACGACCAGAACACCCTGAACAAATATCTGCAGATCGTACAAATATTGGTCCCGAGGCGGGAATCGAACCCGCAACCTCCTGTGTCGCAGGCGGACCTTCGCCCGCTGCGTCACAGAGGTCGTCAAAGGTTAGAGAATGCTGATGATAGTTCCTAATGTTATGCTAATGACGTCATTGTTTCAGTTCGTAGAGCTCGGGATAGTGACTTCGATAGAGGTGAACCACAAGCAAGTTGAGACGGCGCGGAAAGGACAAGAGGTGTGCATCAAGATCGAGCCTATTCCCGGCGAGTCGCCCAAGATGTTTGGACGACATTTCGACGAAAACGATTTTCTAGTCAGCAAGGTAAGAACGAATTGTTTAAGGGTCAGCACACCGGAATCGCAGCGGCCGGCGGCAGTGACGCGGCGAGCAGTTTCAGTGTCAAACTGGTGTCACATACTTGTGAACTTTATCTACATACTATAAAGCGCCCCCAATACATGTTGGCCCAACGTTGCGTGAAGGCCAATCCAACGTGTGGACGGCGTGTTTGCCTTGCCTACCATCGCTCAGTGTCGCTGGCCTAGCTGACCGAGTGAATACAAGCGCCAACGTGTACAGAGTTCATTTGCAGTACTTGTCACCACTCGCGGTCGCTCGCGGCCACTCATCTCACTTCCGTGCCGTGTTGGTTTATCTGCAGAAATCAATGGCGCTTGCCTGCGCTCGGCCAATCGTGTCCACATGTTGTCCACCACCACCTTCTTTTTACAACTTTCCGGTACTATACACTGACGTAATAGTTATACGTGCTCATCAAATAAATAGCAGCAGCTGCAACAACTTCTACATCCATAGTGTTCGAATCAAATAACCACGTAGTTCGAATGCACAGCAAGAACTGACTGCGCACAACGTGTGGGCATGTCACATAAAACTCATCTACATCGTCCGTTTGCAATAGTTTGCGTAGACTTGCCGAACGTAGACTTGTCTAGACGGTAGCATTTGCCTTGTATCGATTTGCCTACGCTCGCGTTAGCCTTAGCTCGGCCAATATGACATGACATGGCTTTAGACCAATATCGCTTAAAGAGCACGAAACGGTCGCGCGGCAACTCGCCGCGCGCGTCTTGTCCTTTGGTCCAACCCGCGGCGAAAACAAAAAAATGTATAATTTAGTTTTATTTTAACTTTTATTTTTGAACTAGCGTCGACAGACCGGCATCGGGCGTTCCGTGCTAATCGCATCAGATGGACTTTTAGAGCTTAATGTCGGGTGGCAACCGGATTGCCGACGTGGCTGCCATTTGCAAACGAATTTTCAACATTAACATCCGGATTTTCGTAGCAAGCGGACGAATTTTGTGGGAATGAGAATGGCGACCCGACGGCGCCGCGGAGTGCGGGACGGGAGGAAAGACGGATGGAGCGGGCATGCGAGTGCGTCCATTGATCGGCAATCCGAATGCCGTCATCCCCACTACCGTTTAGTGGGGATGACGGGGGATGATCGGGGATGTGTGATGCCGACAGTCCGATGCGTTCGCTGCGTGCGGTACGGTACAGTTGACGCACTGCTATGGTAAACCATACAAAGAATACCAAAATCCGTTTGGTGCGGTCAGTGCGGAGCGTCCGATGCCAACCTGTCGACGCTCGCTTTACGTAGCTACGGGACAATATGCTGTGAACATCTTTCATGATGTTCAGATTACCTATATGATAAAAAAGCTTGGGACGAGTTTTGTTCCAGCTCGAAAACTAACACCAAGGTAAAGGTTTCTTGTTAGCTTCTTTACTTTACCTTAAAAATATCGAAGTGAACAATAAATCAAAGTTGTATTATGTAAGTAATTTGAATTTTGTGACGTATCCAAGAGTCCTGTAAATAAAATAAATAAAGGAAATAAAGCACTTTGATATTTGAAACTGGTGATAAGCCTAACAAAGCATAACATCGTAGGTTCTACGAATAAGTGCTCTGCCTCTTTCTGTCAATCTAAGATGAATACAGGTGCTAACTTCACGTGCATGTTTTTTCACTGGCATCAAACCGAAAAAATACGGTTAAAAACGAAAACCAGACTACGAAAAAAGCTAGTCAAGAAACCCCGCTGCAGCACAGCACAAAATATGCATTCAAATAATATTAATAATAAAAATTATAAACAAAATATATAAAATTAGTAAATATCTTGATTTGACTAACGAGGTTGTCAGCATGTGAGATAAAGCGACTATGGTCCCGATAGTCGTTGCGGTTAACGGTGTAATAGCGAAGAGCCTCGATCAACATCTCAAGAGACTCTCACTAGGAAGTTGGATCAAGGGCCAGATTCAAAAGGCGGTACTCCTGGACTCGGCGCGCATCGTCAGGAAGTTCCTCTCTCTCTGCAGCCCTAGTTAGCGCTAGTTATATAGTTTAAACCTTATTAAACCCTAAATTTTTCTGACGTCACAATACCCGGGGTATTAAAACGAATCAAATGATACCTACCTCGTTGAAATAGGACAAGTAGTTTTGGCGCTACGAGAGAACCGACACATTTTGGCTACATGTACATACATAGGGTGCAAACTCCATAACCCACCTCCGTCGGTAGTCGGGTAAAAAGTAAGCGGCGGAGAGACTACCAGACAGCACGCGTTAAATAATCAAAACATGTCAGTTATTTTTTTTATTACCTATCTTTGTGTGCAAATTCAAACATACAACAATAAAAATACCATTGTTGTTGTTTATGATAAGTAGGTAATTGTTTGTTATTGGTATTTGCTACATAATGCATTATAAATAAATAAATAAAATTTGACCGGTCTTGCGAAATAGGTAAGCTAACTGTATAATCTTCTAAATATACAGTTTGTTTCATCTTAGAGGATAATTAGATGGGGACTTAAGGGGCGAACCTAGCGGGTTGGGTTGTCAAACTAGGCGGAGATCTCAGTACTCACGAAATCCCCGTGGTAAAAAACTAGAATTACATAAGATTCAAAAAAATTTCTTCGGTTTCTTAATTGGAAAACACGATTGCGATAAAAAATACGATATTTTTTTTTTATGAAAGTGCACTGTTTTCCACCTGATTTGATCGAGATCTCAGGAACCCTGCGGTCCATAGAGAAGAAATTTGTTTTATTTCGTAGGTTATTACTAATTATTTGGTTCCTTGATACAGTTTCTTCATAAGTTGTGTAGTTTTCTTGTAAATACGCAAAACCATCATTTTTGCGCTTACGCCCCGTTCCGAAAACGTATGCTCCGTCCCGCTCCTATGTACGCGAAATCCTATGCCTATCCTTTTCACAAAATGGCGCGCAATACGCCCTCTTAACTATGCAGCGAATAAAATGAAATACAATTTTATTCAACTTGAACTAAAATTTTACAGAATTAAGAGTACAGAATTATAATATTCTTTTTGGTAGTTCGACTGACAATCAAATACCTATTCGTGTATTAATGCTTTGACAATTCGATTATTTATGACAATCGATTTTGTTTATGAAGAAGTTGTAGGATTTGATGTTAACAATATTGTTGCTTAACATCAAATCAAATCATTTATTTGCCGAATACATTATTACAGGTACATGTCAGATCTTATGACTAGAGTGATGTCAAATGTATTCAACATCATCAATTCATTTATTTCCTTTAAACAAAATACATTGTGTGTGGAAAACTTAAATCTAAAACTCCGGAGTAGGTACTTACACAAAAAATTCAACCCGCATGCAGGTGTGCGAATATGAAATCGCAGTGATTCAAATCCTTAAAAAATCAATAAAGAAAATAATCAAGAATAATACAATCGAAGTTAAAAGTTAACAAACAAATAATCAATTAACAATCATAGTCAAACATTTTGTCTAAATGGCTTTATTTTTGGCATCAGAATATTCAATAGAAGAAAATAGGATTATTTTTTGTTTCATTTACTAGTAGCTTCTGCCCGCTGCATTACTCGCGTTTTTCCGTGACAAAAAGTTAGACAGATTGAGTTACCGTCATCGTAAACTATAGTTTTTTATACTATTTTCAATACTTTTTCATGGAAAAATCCACATCTAGAATAATCATCGTTGTATAGTATACTATGTCGGCTCGATAAAAATTTAAACTTTCCTAAGTCCCCATATTTTTCGAACCGACAGATTAGCATTTATATCTGTCTAAAGTCACCATGAAATACTTCATTTTGTCAACAATTGAGGAACTTCATAATCGTGCATATACCAAACAGAAAATTATTTCGTGGACGAGGTATAAGTAGTAAGTAACATTAACTTTATTTAAAACTAAATAAGATGTGTACTTCTTTATGATTTTCTTTAAATAGGATTTCGGGACAGTAAAAAATAGGTTGTCTGTAAAGTCGGTTTACTGACGATAGTTGAACGTGACAACGCAGACGCATCGCTTACTCAAGTAGGAGAGAGACGGATGTCGAGCGCTCTCGCTTGCACTTCAAGCCTTACATGGAACGCCTCAGAGCGAGATAACGCCGCATGACGAGGTAACGCCGCATGACGACGTAACGCCTCATGACGTCATGTTTTTTCGTGCGTGCAGCCGGCTCTATCGAATTATAAGACGTTGTCACGTCAAAAGATCTTTCTTCCGCCATATTGGATTGTTTGTCATTTTATATAGCCCTTCTTTCAAGGCCCTGCCGAACTCAAAGACACGTCATTTAATTTTGTTCAAAACCGTCTAGTCGTTCATGCTACAGCGAGAGCCAAATAGTATGTACTTATTCATCATTTCCAAATAAAAACTTGATACCTTAAAAAACTACCCTTTCCCTTTTACTTTTGCAAATTTCTTAAAAATACCGTCAAAATTTTCTGAAAAGGGAAATCATTAAATTATATGCGTGCGAAGCTGCGAGCAAATCTTACATACACGTAGGTATTTTGAACATAATAATAATTGTATCGCCTTATCTAACTGATAAATCGCACGTCCTTGTATCGTTACGCAAAACAGCCAGGCAAACATGGAATCAAAAGGAAGCTTTGATCTGCCAGGAACTCGCCAAATACTTACCTACAAAGATGACCTTCATACCGACATTACTTACTATCACAGACTAGTGTTATCTTCTGCTACTATACAAAATGTGCTGCAAGTCTGTTAGGTTCATAAAAACCTGCCAATCTAAGAATTTTAATGAAATACCCGCTCATACTCAAATATCTAGGATACGCCCTAACTTCAAAAATTTGCGTGTATACCGTAAACAGGTTTGCCACACAACATGGCGGCTTCAGAACAAAACAGTATAAAACCAAAGAGCATTTACCAAAAAAACATTACTGACCTCACCATGGAATAAGAAGTTTTGATAAATCTACGATAGGGCTCTTCGTGTACCAAATCAAATAATAACCAAAAGAAAATCGACTTCGACAGGACTTCGTATCCTTCCCCAAGTACGGGAATGTGCTAACCAACTATACCACAAGGTCAAGTGACAGAGGAGTCGAAAAACTTTGGGACTTCAGGACTCCGCCGTTAGCTCCAGCTACAAGGGAAATATGCAAGTTTATCCAATCCAGTTCGAAGGCTAAAGTTACATTTAGTTCGTTTGACGAGAGGTGTCGTGTTGCTGATAATATCATCAGAAGAAAACGGACTCCTATCTATTGCTCGAATTTAAGCGGATAAGTAACTGTTTTATTTCTGTTCTTATCATCATTTACGAGCAAAGCCAAACGAAAAAATAACGCTTGAATAAGCCAAGTATAGCTATATCAGTATCGTCGGACGATGTGGTTTATCTCTTGCCGCTCCGTCTACAAGCTTCTTTATATGTCACACGTGACGTTTATGAATGGGCCGAGAGTTGCACATTACACATGATATCGGTACCATTTTAGCTCCGAGACAAATGGCATCGATTGATACGCCTATTAATAGATCTATCCAACAAACATGCTGGGCATTCATGTACCGTTTGGCATCCTTCAGTCGGTTTATAGGCTTGTGAAATTATCGGCCATTGCTGAACAGAAAGCATACTGCTTGTTATTGTAGTCGGCTCTACTTTCGGACTCGTTACGTTAATTCTAAATTAATCAACTCTATACCATTCAAAAGAGTCCACCAATCACCACTCATGTCCACTGCTGAACATGCCTGCCTCAAACAAGAGGGTATCACCATAATCTTCATGATGTTACTTATGAAGTTCTCATGCGGTATAAGATGTCCAATCATTCTCCCTCTTCTGTTTTGAATGGTGTTAGTCAAAAACTTTTTCTCCTCAACTCTTTTTAACGCCTCCTCATTAGTGACATTCCCTTCAGCTAATCCTTTCGATCCTACAATTCACCACATTTCAAACGCCTTAATCCTCTCTATCTCTCTATGGTGGATGTTTCGTATCCATAGAGGGCTATGTACCAAATATATGTTTTTTAAACTTTTTCTTAAAACGACCAAGTCGATCAGCAAAATTCAAATGTTTATCTTCCAGCACCACATTTGAAACGCCTTAATCCTCTATCTCTCTGTGTCATGGTCGATGTTTTGCATTCATAGAGGGCTATGTACCAAATATATGTTTATTAAACTTTTTCTTAAAACGACCAAGTAGATCAGCAAAATTCAAATGTTTGCTTTCGAGAATAGAACGGAAATGATGTGTCGTGGCCTGTTTGCTGCGTTTCAGTTGATGTTTACCTACATCTTGCACGGATTGTAAACGTTGCGAGTTTGTTGTGAATTGCAAATGGCGTTAGACTCGCTAGACGCAGTTTTATTTAAAAATTCTAGGAAATTAGTCTGTGTAAGTAATGATGTTCATCAATATATTGTTTACCCTTTTTCACACTATATCACACTATCACACTAATATTATAAATGCGAAAGTTTGGATGGATGTATAGATGGATGGATGTTTGTTATTTCTTCACGCCAAAACTACTGAACGGATCGCGCTGAAATTTTGCATGCAGATAATTCTAGGCCTGGAATAAAACATAGGCGACTTTTTATCCCATAAATCAGTTCCCATGGGATAGAAATAACCTCAAAACGTTTCCATAGAAACAACGCGTGCGAAGCCGCGGGCAGAAGCTAGTATTAAATAAAACTCTTAGGTACAGCTTAAGCAATCTGTAGCAACCAAGAACAATACCAAATCATCAAAGTGATTTCAGACCAAGCATAGTATTACAACCAAAGGGAAACTTCATTGTGAATGTGAGCGGGTTAGGGTTTCTGGTTTCTCGAGCTTTTTTATATCTCGGGGCACGAGATTTCGTCCAAGATTTCTCGAATTTCTAGAGTAGCTCTAGAAATTTTGAAATTTTTCATTAAACACGATGTTATTTTAAAATTCTTGCATTATTATTTTTACGAATAAAAATGATAGATGTGATCAATTCAATCAAATGGCTTAGTTACCATAAATTGCACTTATTAATGAACAAATCAACAACAAAGTAAATTACACAAACTATACTCGGCTGGTCTATATAAAATGTAAAGAAGAGTAGTCTTCCGAGGTATAAATAACTAAAAGTGAATAAATAATATGACAGGACAACGTCTGTCGGGTCAGCTAGTAAATAAAAATATAAAAAGACAAAAATAATGAACGTGACACAGATTTATTTACTAGTCCATTGGAAAATAATGAATAAATATACACACGTGCTTATAATTTACAAAAAAAACATTGCGAAAGTACATAAGGTCCTTAGTAAGGTTATGATTATGACATTTCAAACTCTACTTACAAATTCCTCTCAAAACTGAGTCTATTTGGTTCTGTAATTTTTTGTCCTAAACTTATAGTTTCGGAGTAAATCACTAAAAATGATAACTGCCTACGGTTAACGGGCGGCGACCGAGCCAGTGACGTCACACGCACCCGCGGCGGTCACTCAGTGAACCTCGCTAGTAATTTGGTCAGAACTTCGTCAATTTTGGTCGTAGAACAAAAATTTTTGCACTGTGTCTTATGGATTTCTTAATAAATCTGCATTCTCAACTAAAAACGTTACGGCACGGATCCTCATTAAGAGAAAAAATCATGTTTTAATCGTATTATTTTCTACCTAAATAAAAGCAACCATGAAACGGGCATAGAGAGTAGATATTTTCATAAACTTAAACAACAAAACAGTAGCTGTATCGGTCTTATCGACCTTTCTAAACCAGTGTAATATGTATTCTTGGCTTGCGCTTCGTTGAAAATGTCATGGTATACGGATGCAAACATTAAAATGCAACATGATTCGCATACAAACATTGTACGCGGTGCCCCATCAATGTCTGAGCTTGCTGTGGCAATTTTAATGTGTCCATTTGAATATAAGAACTGCAATATCTAACTACCTACTCCATAGTTCTTAACGTTTGCTCCGCGAATAATTTTATAAGATCAGCTGATTCAGAAACGTAAGAAAACAAACACAACCGTCGTCATTAGGAAATAATAACTACTTAAACTACTTAAATATAAACTACTTAACCGATTTTAAATTAAATTTGCACACCGTGTGCAGTTTGATCCAACTTGAAAGATAGGATAGCTTATTTAAGGAAGGTTTAAAAGGTGAGAGCGGTACGAAGTTCGCCGAGTCAGCTAGTACATAACACAGAGCTAGTACATACACAATACTCTTTACATAAAATATAACACCCTGGTTAGCACACATCCTAGATACATTTCCTTTTTGCTCCTTGACATCGATACTTTTTACGCGTTGCTATAATCTAAAACGTTTCTAGTTTGTTCTAGCTAGTTACATAATTCCTTCTTGCGTGTTACGAACACAATATCATGGTTTTATCAATGATTCCCATGGTAGCGTGACGGTTATGAACGGTTCAAGTATTTCATTCATTGTTCGCTACAGTCATGTAGAAATGCAGGTCGGCAGTGTCGGCACATGAATGGCGCCCCTTCCGTAACTTCATTGATCGCTTGCAGGGGTGGGGGAGGTCACTTGATCGACGAAACAGCAAAAGCACCGCGCGTATCTACGAATACTATAGTAGATACTTACCAGCCATTGCGTCCTCGCCCAACTCTATGCCGTGAATGACGTCTTTTCTAAGCATTACTAAAAATATGACTAGCTCTAAGGCTATTCAGTTTTGTTTTGTCTTTCTATTTAAAGAACCATTGAATTATAAGTTATATCAATTTAAGTTTGGTATTAATACTTTTTTGTGTTTGTTTTTTACGTCGTCAAAGTTAGGTATTTAAGGCGAAGAGTAGGGGCGATAGTGGCGCCACTACATATTTAATTTTATAATTACATTATACAAAGGAATTATCAAAAAATCGGACCGCGCGTAGACGATATCTATCATAAGCTTTTTTAAATGTATCTTTAATAATTTTGTACTGTATTATTTAGGCAGATACTTGTTTCAAGAGTTTAGTTCCTATTGGTGGCCACCAAGCTCTCCAAACAAGGTTTTTGATTGAATAACACAAAACAAAACTATTACAGATACATTAAATAAAAGCTTGTGATAGGTATCGTCTACCAGCGGTCCGATTTTTTGATAATTCCTTTGTATAACTTATTGATTATATTCCCTACTCTTCGCCTTAAATGTTTTGTTTTTATTTGATGGTATCTATGATAATTTTGTAGCACATACTTGTGGCTATTTTGCACATGTCATGAATCACGTAGGTAAAGTATCGATCTAAACACAAACAGGCATAGCTAACTGATTATAATGTGCATTGTTCGGTGTGTCAATGGTTTGCTAGGTATGTGCACACAATGCATTGCATTCTTTGCGATCACAAAGTGGCAGGAATATCATTAGATATACTCTGGTCGATTTAATCATAACAACAAACGCCAGATTTACCAACCTGCGTGATGTAGAGTAGGTATATTGCTTGACTAGATGCTGCCCGTGGCTTCCCGCGTATTTTCGATATATGTAGACTATTAACTAAGTTAGGCTATTTTCTAAATGTACGCCAAATTTCATCTTGATCTAATGTTTTTGTTATTATAGTGCGTAAGCCTCACACTCTGGCTAATTTCTAAGAAATCAAATATCGCAAATATTTTCGACTTTGACGGGACTCTTACTTGACCTCGTGGTGTAGTTGGTTAGCACATTCCCGTACTGAGGGAAGGATGCGGGTTCGAGTCCCGTCGAAGACAAAATTTTTTGCGATATTATTTGATTTCTTAGAATTTCATCTTGATCTGTTCGGTAGTTTTGAAGATCTTAGATAGCAAAATAAAATTCACATTTCACATACTTTCCGCCTTTAAAATATTAGAAGGAAGTAGGATAGGATATACACCACAAGTAAACCGCCCGGCTTCACACATCAGTTTCAAAGACCTTTTTTAAGAAATAAATCTGTACAAATAAATTAAATTAAAGTGTCTCTTTGTCATGCGTGAGTCATGTATGACAAAATAACATAATGTTTTGTGTAAATGCACTTATACACCTAATTTTAAAATTTCGGTATGCCTGTATGTCCCGGTTAAACTCGGAAACCGCTGGACCGATTTTGACGCGACTTTCAATCATAAAAAAATAAAACCAATGATGTGAATTCTACGCGAGTGAAGCCGCGGGCACAGCTAGTACCTAGTTTTCATAGAACTCATTGGTTTACTCAATGGCGGCGCCAGAAAAGCTCTCAAAACGCCATGATTTTTCCGTAATTTTCAACAAACATCGTCATTATAATTCAGCCAATTTACTCAAAACCTCCAAGTCGCTCAGTGAGCTATGTAAAGAGCTATGCTCGGAGTTTCTCTGAAGGATCGTAACGAATACATCGGACTGAGAACCAAAGTTATCGACATAGCTCAAAGAATTAGCAAGCTGAAGTGGCAGCGGGCCGGCCATATCTCGCGAAGAACCGACAACCGCTGGGGTAAACGTGTTCTTGAGTGGAGACCACGACTCGGCAAACGTAGTGTAGGACGCCCTCCGGCCAGGTGGGATGACGATCTGCGAAAGACTGCAGATGCTGGATGCGACAGGGCGCTATGGCGCTCATTAGGGGAGGCCTATGTCCAGCAGTGGACTAATATAGGCTGATGATGATGACTCAAAACTTTATGAATAATTATACGATAACCTTCCTCGTAAATCCATAGGTGAAAACCGTATGAAAATCCGTTTGGTAGTTTATGAATATATCGGGTTCAGTCAGACAGACAGACGTGGCGGGACTGTGTTTTATAAGAATTATAAATGTAGTGGATAGTAATAAAAATCTTTAAAACCCTATAAAATTTTAAAATCTCTACGTACAAAGGTACCTACTTCGTATAAAATAAACTCGATTTTCAGTCATCCGCGCGAAGGCCGATCTATTTTGGGTTGGATGACGTCATGCTTCCCATTCGTTAGGCAAACGCCCCGGCTTCGAACAGCATTTTTGGCAAGCCCTTTTAGATTGGAAATCCCAGCTTCCTTCTACTTAGTTACAAACATAACTTCCCATAATATGTACATACATACAATATGTACCTACATTAGCCAATAATATGTACCAGCTATTACAGTTTGGCGACGACCTCTGTGGCGCAGCGGGCGAAGGTCTGCCTGCGACGCAGGAGGTTGCGAGTACGATTCCCGCCTCGGGACAAATGTTTGTACGATGTGCAGGGCGTTCTGGGTGTTTTCTATGTATAATAAAAATATCTATCTATGTAGCAAATTGTATTAAGTATATTAGTTATCTAATAAAAAATGGCACAGTCTGGAGGAGGCCTTTACTCGGACAGAGATCATCGAATAATGAAAATATCTAATTCTAATAATGCTCAATATCTAATTTTATAATAATGTTTAATAATTTATATTTAATTTTGTAATTTTTCTAGCTATAATTTATTCAATGATAATAAATGGCTTAATTATTATTATTATATTAGTTATCTACGAGTAGTACCTATAACACAAGCTCTGCTTAGCTTGGGGCTAGATAATGCTGTGTGAATTGTCCAGCATTATTTATTTATTTATTTATTACTAGACTCGAACTATTTTTTAAATGAACTAACGTATAAGGTAGTTAAATATAGTTGGGTGTTCTGTATCCTGTACCTTCCAAACGGATGATCCGATTAAACCGAGGTAGAATATAATTTATTTACTCAGCTAAAAAACAACATTACATTTCGGTTTGGTTGGAGTGCCCTAAAGCCTGTTAGGTTTAAGTAGACACAGATTTCTCACCTGGTTCAATAAGAGGTATTATCAAGTAGGTATGTTGATCGAAATACTTAGGTTACAATCTTTTAAACAATTTTTAGAATAA
The DNA here is from genome assembly GCA_963564075.1 of Eupithecia subfuscata. Taxonomy (NCBI): domain Eukaryota; kingdom Metazoa; phylum Arthropoda; class Insecta; order Lepidoptera; family Geometridae; genus Eupithecia; species Eupithecia subfuscata. Next base: position 15,771,915 of record OY751099.1, on the reverse strand, counting down.
CACACAAGTATAATTTATAACTATAACATACAACAATTTTTAGAATAACCCACAATAAAATCTTAGACTAGACAATCCGATGAATACCTATCGGGTGCCTAGGACAGGGTAGAAACAATTACATTGCTAAAAATAAAAAATAAAACTATAAATCAGTGTTATTGATAGACGTTCTAAATTATAAATAAAGTACTCATGTTATTGTGTTGTTTATGAAGCTGTTATCAGAGATTTTGTCCAAATTTATAAATTCTCGTCAAATAATAACTAAGAAGACGCATGACAATCACATTCCAGAGATTTATTCCAAAGCAGACATTGGTATGCCTCGACAGTGTCGACATACCTACTTACCTAAATCTTGGTTGAATGTTTCAGTGAAAAAAAGCATTTCATTTCCACTGTTTTTCACGAAACTATCTGGGCATCAATAACATACATAAAGAAAATAACAAAACATTAGTAGATAAGGTCATTGTTTGTTCTTTTTATCCCGCAATGACAAGTCTTACGTTTGGTACTCTATTATCATATCAGCCATCTAGTACCCATAACAAAAGCTCTACTTAGCTTGGGGCTAGATGATGCTGTGTGAATTGTCCAGCATTATTTATTTATTTATTACTAGACTCGAACTATTTTTTAAAATATAAAGGTATATTTATTCACAAAGAAAATTATACTAGTATTTACAATTGAAACAATTGAGCTAACTGCCGACTGTTGCAAACAGTCTACAGATAGCTCAACTGATCCATATCAACACCAGTCGGAACTTAACTTAACAGTTATTTCATGGTGTTGTATCAAACAAAACAACCATACTTCATTGGTCCCAAATCATAAAACCTACCTACCTACACCCCGTAACCATGCAAGTCCTGTTTAAAACATTTTGTTTTGTAAGTAGCAAGGTAAACGCACACAACTACCTACATTACCCACTTCCATCGTCCGATTCTACTGTTGGCAACACACGCACACATTCACATCGCTCGGGTCGAATCTCCATTCTAAAAGTTTCATTGATATTTTTGCAGTGCGGTCTCATTGATAAAAATCTTAAGTTTGTTGGGATGTCTTGGATGGTCCCGTGTATTATTGTAGGCATAATGATTGAATTTAATGCGTTACTGAAATCAACTTTTCAAGTTCGTCTTTTTGGACAGGATTTTCTATCCGTTATGCTTTCATGCCATAGTTAACCTTTGGCCTAGACCAATCACAGCATCAATACTATGGTTGGTATAGGTTTAGGCCAAATAGTACTTAGCTCAAGCTACTCTTACATCTACTAAGAAAATTATTCAGTGGCAAACCTATCACTGGCACCAGTCTCTCACAAACAGGTATCTGTATTTTCTACACTACACCTACCTAGCTATAACAATTTACTGTAAGAAACCCTTTTGTTAAGAGAAAATAAATATTATATTAATAATGGCGTAGTCGTTTTGCAGCGTATTTCCAAAGAATATCATCTAAATTATGTCATGCATTGTAATTTGCTAAAAATTTTAGCTATAGACCCTAACTAAGCTAGGTACCATGTCCAATCCAAAGCCACACTATATGGCGACTATTGCTTTTCTCGGCTTTGTTGTGCGCGCTCGGTGAAATGTCCTTGTATGAGCAGGGGAAGCTGCGTCCGTTGGGTTGGGGCTCCGAGGTCGCGTGGCGAGGGGCTGCGGGGTGCTTCTGACCTAGTTCCTTGCTTGCACAACCTGCTCTAATTTCTCAATGCTATGACGTCAAACCATTCAACCCGGACTTGTGAATCGATGCGCCCTAAATTAGGTCGACCTGGTCGTACCCTGTACATTCATAGAGTTATTTTATGTTGTTCTATTTTTAGACCCCTCCGTATCTTCGTAGGTTTGTTAACAGGTTTTATCTTTTTTGGGTAGGGGGAAATTATTTTTTTGCATTCCTTCCAAAAAAATAAATAAAAAATCCAAGAGAGTGCAAAAGCACTCTATTTCTTGAGTTTGATGTGTTGAAAAAATCTATATAAATATAGATTTTGGACTTACATCGACTTCAATATGCTCGACACAGTCGACACTTGTCAGGAACATGTTTCGTGAAGCTTTTGTTAATAAATGAATATTGTTACAGATATCTCGCGCGAGCATCGACGCGTGTAAGGATTACTTCCGGGACGACCTCATCAAGACGGATTGGGCGCTCATGGTTGAACTAAAAAAACTGTTCCAGATCCTTTAAAGTAAACCCACCTTTTACAGTATCTATTAGTCCTATATACCCCGAACTTACGATTACTCGTATAGCTTTGTCTGTTCCATCTACCGTAGAATTTTTGTTTAGTAGAATCTCATACGTCAAACAGTGTTGTAACTACTTGTACCCATAGTAATAAATGGGTTGATTGTTGAATTTTAATATAATCACAAACTGCCGCATTAACTCACTTTCACCAATGAAATTTTGTGTTTTAAAACACTGTAAATAGTATGATTAACATAATTTATTTATTGATAACAGCAGGTCCTGAAGAATAGCCGTGCGAATACAATTTAAAAATCGGTATTTTGTATAAATGTGTTTTAGATCCATGTTATTTCTTTGTAAATACATAACTCATTCATATACTTTCTTTACAATAGAGTTTTGTAAATATTATTGTCACCTGAATGTTATTTTGATTTTTGTCATGATATGATTATTGTGTATATCAATGTTAGGCAGCGCAATATCACAATAGATACAAATATATTTATCTATTGTGGCAATATCCTACGTACGATCTCGTTTTAAAGCATGGATGGGATTTCTAGGAATGGGTAAGACATGGATAGAGTTCCCTGATTGCTGTAGTTACCTACTACATATTATATGCGATTGGTGTGTTTACCTTATTTGTGAGGGAGAACTTAGATGTTTTTTCTCTCGGTGGAGCTAAAGCTCCATTAGTTGTTGTCTTCGTGGTTTTCTCGTAAACTGAATTGACATGAATGAGTTTACAAAGGTATGAATCGCATGGTTGTGTTTGAATGTAGGTATTTCCCATTTTCGAAATGCTTTGTATTTATAAAACAGATGGAATCGGACATTATTCTTATATTGGAGAACTTTTATTAAACTATAAATGTACGTATTTTGCCTTTTAATGCTTACCTTAATAGATTTTACAACACCTACCAATTTAGGTGAAATCAATATACTAATTCGTGTTTGATTACCGACCCCTACCAAGTGTATTCGCTACACCTACCAAGTGTTATCATATAATTTTGTATAAGATAGTGTGTGATGAAATTCAACTGAAACTAAGTTGGTATTAGGCTTCCAACTTAGCGGGCGCGGTCCCCTTTTGTTTTTCGTACACTGGAGGCCTAGATTTGTGACGTCAGCATGGATAATTGTATGAAAAGCCTTAAAAAAATTACAAGACTAAAAAGCCCAAGTTGTGGTCCTAAACGAGGTTAATTGAGGAGGTCCAGAACAAAAACCGATAAAATCACTTTTCGTGTTTTTTCAGAAAATACGAAAGAATGATTTACGAAAAAATGGTTATGCTGTTAACTAAACTAATATACCGTAAATTTGGCTTGTAGGAATGGCTTTTATATAGGTTAGATTAAAAAAATATAGTGTTGATAGTTTCCCGACAATTTAAGTTTTAAAAATGGAATTATCGGGTTTTGGTCCAACCATACTGCAATTATCGGGATTTGAACGGCTATAATGTATTTATCGGCTTTTGTCCCGGTACTTCCATAATTTCTGACTTTTACCGATACTAAGTTGTTGTATTAAGGATACATCATAGACAAGTAAAATACATGCTCATTTTTCTAATCATATATTTCGTCGTTTCATTATTCAAAATTAACAAATTCTTATACTAAAAATTTTTTTTACTTCTTCATTGCAATCATACAAAATGTCTGCATCATCTTCATCTTCCAGCTCATGATGGTTTTCATTTTCTATTAAATCTTTACACCACTTAAATTCCTCATGACTACTCCATTCATTACCAAATTGCTTTTTCATTAAATTATTAACGTCTTGTTTTTTTTGCTACACTTAGCTCTTTAAAGTTATTTTTGTTCAATAGTTCTGTTGGGTGCTGTTTGCCTCTTTAGCAGACAAAATGGTACACGCTCTTCATTAGACTCATTCCCGTAATTTCTGTAGGTGTTTATTAAATACTTTATTATTGTTTCCATTCTTCTGCCTCTTTTTCTTGCAACTAAATGTTTTGATAAGACTATTCTTTTTCTGTCTCTCAATCCTTCGACTTTCTTGTAATAATCTTCTAATGATTTTATGTCCATTGTTTTCGAGTCTTCACCAAAGTTTTTTTTTCATCGTGTCGTCCGTATATTTCGTAATACTCTTCTTTGTGAATATTCACTGCCTTTTTTTGATGTCCTTTTCACAAACAAAACTATTGCTTTAATTCGAAAAACAGGACAGAATAAAAGAAAAATTACCTTTGTCGGTTTTTGATCTGAACAGAAAAAAAACTTCAGAAATTTGTATAGGATTTATCGGTAATAGTTGCGACTATACGAAAATATTAAAATAATACGTGTATTTGTCGGGTTTAGGTCTGGCTGCCCATTTTTAGAGTATTCTTTACTACGTTTTTAACGTGATTTGGTGTGACCTGAGTGATGTATTGTTTAAATAAGTACCAAGACTAACAGAAAAAAAATTTAAAAAAAAACGGGCATAATGTGGAAATATCGGTTTTTGTTCCGGACCTCCTCAATTAAGAACTAGGTAAAAACGTCAGAAAACAAGCTGTCACAAAGATTTAAGGATATCTCCTTCATGTCTCAAGCTTTGAATCTAATCTTTTGTGGAAATTCAAATCCATTTTTAAATGGATCCCGCTGGTGAAGACCATGGAAGCATGGAGGACAGCAGCGCCTTACATTTAGGCATTTCTTATTGCTTTCTGGGTGGGCAACTTGTGTTTAATGTTCTGCTGGGTGAAGCCAGTCCTCTAGGCAAGGCAGTTGTCTTGTCGCCGACGGGACGGACTTGCGTTTGCACGAGCCTGCAATTAATCAGAGTGTAATAAATAAAATCAACAGTATTTTTCCTTTGCTACCGAATTCGAGTCCTCCGCTCTCAATTTTTTTTTGTTTTTCGGGTCGTTTTCACCTCGCTTTCGGTAAGAAGCTTCCGTAACCATGGTAACTCGGTATACGTGGGCGAAGGGGAGGGATTTTCAGGGTCTAGGTCACGCCCCGGGCGGCTGGGCGCACGCGCGTACCTGGTAGCCTGCTGCCTCTGCGGAACCTTACCCAGTCATCTCCCTGGCGTGCTCCCAACGAGCTCCGAAGCTCCCAAATTCTTCACCTTAAAATCTTAAACCGGAAACTAAATGTGCAAATAGTGCTGCTAGATGTTGAAACTGGTGATAGAGTTTGTGAAATAGTGTTTCAGATACCTAACTCGACTACTATCAGCGCGAGTGTTATATTATTTAAGGTAGGCAGTTACCTACTTTCCTTTAGAGTTATTTATACAGGGTGCCACGGAAAGGGTGTACAAAGCCGAAAGGGGGTGATTTTAGACCCCGAGGGGATCAAATTGTCAATAACGATTTTTTTATTTTCAAATGTTTTTTTTTGCTAAATGTAGTTTTTTTGTACCTATTCATGTTCTTTTACACGCACTCTTGCATTATTTAACGTTACAAAATATTTTATAAATGTTTTTTGCGTGTTTTTTCAGCAAAACCAGCGTTTTGTCATGAAATTATTACAAAATTATGTATAGACCCTTTGAAAATTCAAAACAATAATAATAATGTAAGAATACACGTAAAAACACCAATATGAAAAAACGTCTTTAATTTTTTTCTAAAAAGAAAAAAAATATTCGTATTTCAAAAAATCATACAACAAATTAACGTTGACCCCCTGTTGATGTCCAGAATCACCCCCTTTCGGCTTAGTACACCCTTTCCGTGGCACCCTGTATATTCTCTGCCTAAGGTTCTCATATTCGACCTATGACCTTTCATTCTGTAATTCTCCGTGTATACGTTACCTACTCACAATATTACATAGGATGAACTTGTAAAACGATACAAGTATAGAGCAAAACTTGACGACCTCCGTGGTGGAGCGGGCGAAGGTCCGCCTGCGCAGGAAGTTGCAGGTTCGATTCCCGCCTAGGGACAGATGTTTGTACGATCTGCAGATATTTGTTCAGGGTGTTCTGGTTATATACATAATAAAAAAAATTCTATCTATGTACATAGTGTATTGTATTAAGTTTATCAGTTATCTAGTACCCATAACACAAGCTCTGCTTAGCTTGGTACTACCTAGATGATATTGTGTGAATTGTCCAGCGTGGGTACGCTTGATTAGTTAGAAATGAAGTAGGTAGATACCTGGTCCAGCTAAAACAACGTCGCGATACTAGAATCATAGAATATACCTAAAAATATTGTTACGTTACCTATATCCCTATCATTATCATCATCATCATCAGCCTATATTAGTCCACTGCTGGACATAGGCCTCCGCTAATGAGCGCCATAGCGTCCTGTCTTCAGCTTGCCGCATCCAGCATCTGCCTGCAGTCTTTCGCAGATCGTCATCTCACCTGACCGGATTACCGGCCTACACTCACGGTAGGGCTGGTCCATCAGTTCAAAGTCACTCAGCGAGCTATAGAAAGAGCTATGCTCGGAGTCTTTCTGAAGGATAGAATTCGTAACGAATACATCCGACAGAGAACCAAAGTTATCGACATAGCTCAAAGTCACTAATGGCTGGCTGAACTAATTTAGGTGGATACCTAATTATTAAACCGTTGTTTTGCAATAAAGACAGAAAAACTAAATGCATAACGGGTACTTACATTATTTCAATACTGGACAATTTGTGAAAACTGAAAGTGTGGGACTTTTTGATAAAGTCCGTCGGGGTCCCTGCCTAATGTTTTTTCCAGTTCAGGCCAGCCAGGTCAATTCCGATACCTACTTAAAAATTTATAAAATCTTTAATTTGCAAGCAGATTGAAAAGGAGTCACCGCGCCCCGGTCGGTGGTGGTATATCACGCACAGCTACCATTGCCTTTGCTACTGCGGCTGATATTACTACTAATATGGCTCGATTAAAGATTGGCGACTCATGAATGAATTTTATGATCAGTGTTTTTCCTAGTTTTTTTCGGCCACGTGCTTTTCGTTCATTGATGCGCGCGAATGAATGGGAAGCATCGCGGTCGCGGATGCCTCGCTGAAACAGTCGGCCGACGCTCGGCCGCGCGTACGCGCTGCGCGACCCGCGCACATCAGTGACACAGTGACTCGAGTGACATTCAATGTGCTTCACACACTTATGTTCCGTTCAAACAAAACACCGATCCTCGATTTTCCTCTCCACCAGCATCACACCGGATCCACACTCGGTGCGTCATCCATTTATTACCTACTCTTTAAAAAATACCAAACTAGCTACCGAGGGGCGACCTTGAACGAAACTAGCTGCTGTTTCATTCAATAAAATTATCAAACTGATCTTAGACGCACACACTACGTTCTTTTTAGTTTCTTGCCAAATTGTTATGAAGACACTTCTATTACAGAAATTCGTTTCATTTTACGTCGTGGGTTTAGGGTTCGATCGATACCTATTTGATTTTCACATAACACTACACGATATGAACATGCAAGGCTCTACAACTAGCAGAAAAAAATATACTTAAAGCAACATAGATCCTAATCAGTAAGTCTGCAATGGGACTTGCTTAGCAATTTGCACTGTCCTGTTTCATCAGTCTGATTTAAATTTTCTGCGACTGGTGGCATTAATTGTTTCATCCATAGAATTTCTAGGTACCTACCTAGATAAATACCTCGTTGTACCACACGCACAACTGAGCGCTCATTGCATCGGCACAAGGCACACCGCTAGACTTGCCGACACACTACACCGACCGCCACCGCTCACCAACAGGAAGTAGATCTCCCGTTACGGCCCTTTAGTACGAATACGAAGTCATTATCTGCTCACCATGCACATAGATGTTATTAATATTTTTCAAACAAATTGTTAAAACCTTGCTTTGCAAAAAGGCTTACTATAAAATATCAGATTATCTAGAGGATAAAAAAGCTTGGGACTGGTTTTGCTCCAACTCGATAAAAAACAACTAACAGGCTAAAGGTTTCTTCGTCGCTTCTTTACTTTAGTCTACATACCGAAGCGACAGAAATAAAAAATATCACCTTATTTCCGTGTCAGTGTTTAGTTTTATATTTTGACCTTTTCTAAGTTTACATTTATTGTATTTATGGAAATAAAGAATTTTTAATTTTTTTGATTTTGAATAAAAGCAAAAACGTGCTGTAAAACTAAAATAGCTATTTGGGTTCCATTCGACGCAGGAGGTTGCTAGTTCGTTTCCCGCCTCGGGACAAATGTTTGTACGATCCGCATAATTGTTTGTTCCGCGTGTTTTGGATGTTTTCCATGAATAGTAAAAATATATATCATTGTAGTGTATTTTATTAAGTACCACCTATTTCAGCTATCATAACACAAGCTCTTTTTTTATAAGCTCTGCTTAGCTTGTGGCTATAATAGATAATGCTATGTGAATTGTCCAGTGTTATGAATATACCTACGTCCAAAGAATAAATTTGCGCATAAAATATGGCGCCACCAGGCTAGTTTTTCGGAAGATAAAAACTTGTCTTTTATCAGCTGAGCAGCACAGTACAGGCGAGCGGGGCGCGGCGGCTCGGCGACCTCTTCCAGATAAATCTATCAATGAACATGATAAGGGGAGCGCGTGTCACTAACGCAGGAAATGCCCTAACTCGCCTCCTGCACTCTGAACTGAAACGCACCGTATCTCCTGCTCTACATTACTTACATTATTTAATGAAATTCGAAGAAAATGTGTCATTATTTTAACAGCGCGGATGGATTGAGGTTGTCTCTGAAATCCACACAAGAAACTCGTAATTGTTTACTTTAATTTGTCAGTTGCCAATATCTTAGGTAAAAATTGCTGAACGCATTCACTGCCTGGCCTGCAGTACCTGCAGATGGACATGTGCGTCGTGGGCCATGAAAGGATTAACCGATGTTGCCTTTTCGCTGCGTCATAAATCAATTATGAAAACCTTCGCACACTAGGAATGGAATGGAATCCAGTGCCTTATCAAGGACGAACGAATGTCAACTTTCGTACCCGATAAGGTGCATACGCGTACCATATTGATACGTTGCATAACTGTCAGGCATTGGCTTGGTCCACTTTCCACCTGCCCACGGACCGAGGTGTCTGTGGGCTCAGAATTTGGTAGGTTTGGGTGCCAGAGTATCGAGCGAACTGGCTGATGTGCGTTGCGAAATGATTCGACGAAATTGGAGGCAGCAAATTAACTCGTAGGCGGCGAATAGCGCACTCGGCCCACGAGTCTGCTTATATTAAGGCTCTAATCTACATTATTATTATCGAGTTAGACCACACGATAAAATTGGTAGTGTACTGCCTTGATGTTTACAGAGACCCAAATAGAATTATGAAGCGAATATCTAGTGGACTATTGTTTACAAAACATCGTAGGTAGGTAGGTACAAGTATTGGCGAAGGCACTTCAAATTGAACTAAAACGAAGTAGGTACCTACGCTTTAATACCAAACACAATTTATGTGATAAATAAAACTTAACTTCCGATTCTTGCGAACTGAAGAATTAACTGGTGTTACGTGAAGATTCTCATCAGAAGTCCAATTCAGAACTGTTACATGTTTCATCAAATTCAGTTCTGAATTGGACTTCTGATGAGAATCTTCACGTAACACCAGTTAATTCTTCAGTTCGCAAGAATCGGAAGTTAAGTTTTATTTATCCATGAAAATGACGAAATTTAAAAAAAAACAAGGTTAGCAAATTTAATATCAGTGCTTGTGCAACTGAGTAGGTAGGTGAAACCACATTCTCTGAATGAGGATTGGATGGCAGTTAACATCGTGGAAACTGTGGCAAGCTAGGTGTGGGTACCACGTGGGTGCGTCCTCGCCGGCAACGAATGTCATTCCATTTGTGTAGACAGCATAGCTAGCACATTAACTGGGTAGCATCGTGATTAATGTAACTGTTGTTAGAAGTAATTATATTGTAAAGTAGTGAATAAGAACGATGCTTGTTGATAATTGCGAAATAAAAGTCACTTCGCATCAATGCTGCATCCATACCAGTCCATAATGTCACCACGTATTCCGTTACTACTTAACCGATTTAGATGAAATTTGGTGTGTGGATAGTTTAGGTTTTACAACAGTAGGACAGTCGGGCTAATTCGTAGGGCTAATTCTCATAAATTAACCTCTGAGGGGGTTAATAAGGGTGGCAAAGTTTCTATGGAGAAATTTTATTCCTTGGTTCGATTCACTCAAAACTCGGTACCAATTAAACAATAAAGTAAATAATGAATCACGTATTTTAACAAAACTACCCCTAGAGGATGTGCAATACATTTCTGATATTTCCACGCGGGCGAAGCCGCGGGGCGCAGCTAGTAATATTATGAACTGTCTCTGTTACGTTTTCACGCCTAAACTATCTTAATAAAACTTGGCATACCTACCATAACACATACATTTGATATCCCGGGCCCGGGGACTGACATAGCCATAGCCATAGGCTACTTAAAAAGATCGTGTGAAGCAGAAGTGATTAAATAAATAATAGCTCTACTACGAGACTACACATGTTAAAAAAATTACAAATTTTGTACCATAAAAATACTTGCCCTAAATATCATCACCACACCATAGTCGCGGAACAGAACCAATATCAAGAAAGCCTATGTCATGTCAGTTTGCGTCATCAAAGCACAGATGGCGCTAAACGTCATAGAACATGGAATTGATTAGAGTTCATTTACTATGCATGCACCTTTATTTGCGAGGACCATAGCAAAAAATCCATTTGTTAAAGTAATTAGGCACACAGTACTTTTGTATAGCTATTTCAATTTTGTATAGCTATTTCAACGAATTCGAATTTTGTATGAGGATTAGGCCTAATTATTATGAAAATTTAAGATAGGTAGCTCTACCTAATATGTAGGTAATTAGGTAGCTCTACCTAATATGTAGGTAATTAGGTACCTACCAACATCAAGATCGTATTGTTAACATTTAGGCATTATGTAGGTACTCGAGTACCAAGTCCTACCAATCGAAGTAGGTGATTATGTACACCCAAAAATAATGAGATTTGTCAAATAGTACCTAATCATTCACATAATATAAATGACCTATTATCATAATCAGAGAAAGGCTTGAGTGTTGCTGGTGTGAGCGAAGTTCCAATATTTTTGGTGCGGCAGGGCACAGGTCGTCGACCGCACTCTTGGATCTTGGTGCCGTGGCCGTGCTATTTCGAGGCAGTGAGCGCGCCGCGCGCCCGCCCGACGCGAGCGCGCGATGTGCCCGCGTAAACAAACATCATGGCCGAACTGTCATTCACCAACTCATTCACAAATTAGCTGTGCACTTCACTAATCGAAGCGAATTCATTAACCCCAATAATAATAACTTTGTTAATATTTTGAGACGCGCGTTATAATTATTTTTCCTAGAGTAACTCTACATTTTAAAGCAGGAACTTTTGAGTTAATAAAATAAAAAATTCTAAATTGGGTAACACAATATAGTATTCTTACGTCCTAGGTAATCTTATGTGCGATACAGCTCGCAAAAAGCCAATTATGACCATGATTGTATTGGGCTTCAATTCTACATAAAATACGTTCATAGAATTGAAAAATACATTTATTTCTACAAAAGCGGGCACTAAACATAAAAAAAACATGGAACTATGTAATAAAAATAAGTCAAGACTGGAAAGACAACTCTGAAAGCGGCAAATTGCAAACCAATAGGAGCTCTACCTGAAGTGAGTTAGAGTTTCACTTAAAGCGTCTTTTTGGATTCTAAAACCTGGAAACTGATAGTACAGGAAGCAAGTAGGGTAGCAAAGGTTGAATTGAAGGCAGGCGACGTCGGTCCCAGACATATGGACCACATAACACATCTGCGTCGCATTCAGTCGCGCCTTTTGTTCAGCTCTTCTGGCTGACCATGTGGCTCGCGGACCGCGCGCTAGTTTTTTTTATTCATTTTTTTGTATCAACGAAATTCTTTATGCATGTCGGAGACGTGGCAGAGAAATGTTACCTAAGTAAGTAGTAGGTAAGTACTGGTAGGTACTGAAATAAAGGAACTTACAATAGTGTAGAGCTCGACAAAGCTAAAATGTTTTAGGTTAGGTAATGCATTGTTGCAATTTGTAGGCATTAAAGATTTATTAAAGTAGGTACGGTACTTCCAGAGATCATCTTTATTATGCCCATGTGGCAGATAGATAATGCCATCGGCGTTAAGCCCACCTTTCGTATACTTTTGATATCTGTGCAATAAAGGATTTTAATAAATAAAATAAATTCATAGATTTCAATAATTTACATAAGTAGCACGACTAATTAGGGTGCTTAACGCTCGTTAGTATTTAGGTACTTAACGCTCGAAAAAAATGATCGGGTTTATCCTATTTTCTAGGTTCTACAAGTAATTTAGTAGATAGCAGATAAGTTTTATGCACATTGTAAGCCATTTTCTATTAATCTTTGCTAAAAGAAACTATGAAAAAATTATAGTTTTGGAGTCTTTTTTCTAAAATCAACATTCCAACTGTCGAAACGACAATTGATTCGTGGATTGTTTTAGCGTGGGTTCATTTCATAGCAAATGGCTTACCATATGCTCAAGACTTCTTATCTGATATCTAAATTAAGTACTTGTAGAAACATACAGGCGAATTGTCATACAGTATACTTAATTATCTCCCTTTTTCAAGTCGGTTGAAAAGCATTTATTTTATCATCGTCAAAGTAAAACAATAATACCACACAAAAAATCTTACACTACATTTTTATACCTAGTGTAAGTGATATTTTAACAAGATTTTTCATAAAAGACATACTGTCTTATGAAAGTCTATTGTCTATTTTTTAAAAATATCTAAGTTACATACTTAAATTAAACTCTCCACTTTCGAGTCTTGACAGTGGTTAAGCATGACGCTATTTGCCCTAAGTATCGGAGTCACAGCATCGACACCGTAGAGCACGTGGCAGTTGAAGAGTTGCCAACCACTCCTGACTGTAGCCGACACCACTTCCTGTTTACCACACCGTCGTCTATCTCTTGAATGGAAACTACGCAATTAAATTTCTGAGATTAGGATGTAGGTAAGTACTGTATGTAATACAAATAAGCAGGTTAGGTTACTCAATACTACTTGAACCTAGAAATCTAAGATAGCTATTTTTGCGAATAGGGCAATTTTATTTTAATCTTGATGTGTTATAAACGCAAGCCAGTTTGGACGGTTAATCCTGAAAAAAACTGTAAAGGTAGGTAGTAGGTACCATAAAAATATAATAAACTAAACCAAAGCTAAACTCGAAGAATAATTTATACTCCACTTCACCACAAACTCATGCAGAGATAGGTTTAACGGAGGACGCAATTATAATGATTAAATGAAACTGGTTCTCAGTCGACCACTTCGCTGCCGGGATGTCGACGTAAGTAGAGGCAATCTACACTGGCCAGCAGGAATTGTACAGCCCGTAACACTTTCGACACAAGATCGAGAATTACTTAGTGCCATGAAAGCGATTCGATTTGAAGAGACATCGCAGTATTTAAACTTAATAACTTGTATCGGATCCCACCACACCACACTAGGAACGTGCAGTTATCGATAAAAAATCACAAGTATGTTTTACTCGTATGTTTTTCATCGATCGTTTCAGTTGGGCTGTTTTTTTCTGAACATTGGGCATTGTTTGCTGCACATAGAAAGTACAAGCCCCTTTGAACCAATCTGAGAATTGATATTTACCGTGATCCGTAAATTCTCGCGCACATGGTCTTTTACGCATCTATCGATAAGAGACATTATGTTGTGATGAAATAACAAGCTAACATATCGAATCACTTGATAAGCTACCTAAACATGGAAGAACACAGAAGCGCCCTAATACAAAGGAATAAAAATAGACCGGCAGCGGCAGCGGTGTGAAGAGTCCCACTTGCGATAATGTTAAATAAAATGTATTGTTATGTGAATCAGACACGAGAAAAATCGCAATTGAAATATTTAATGATAGGAATCGAACCAAAGTGGATTAAAGGAATTCGTAAAACTCAGAACCCCAGTTGTGTAGGTATGATCTACTAACTTCATACTTGGATAAGAATACCTAATATTATTATTTATCTACGGAACGATATTTTCGATACTCTGGGTGGGCGCAGACCAGAGAACGTGTATATTTCGGGCCATTATCACACGCCCACGTCTCGCTTTGGCAGAAAAATGTTACAAAAATATATACACCGTCGCAAATTCACAATCTGTATATAACTACGGGATCGGCTGATGATTTGATACTGGATTCTTAAAACAATGAATGGGCGATACAGGCACAGCTGTCAAAAACAAGATTCATAATAAATAAAAGTATCTAAGTTGCCAAGTCCTTAACATCTATCTTTAAGCCATAAACTCAAAATAAAAGCGAAATCTTTACTTTTACTTTTAACAGGATTTAAAAAAAATAATTAAATGCACTTTTTGAGTTCTACGTTTGCCTCTTATCATATCATTGATCGGCGAGATAAAGACGTAATTGAAGATATGTGTTCCAGAGCAGTTTCTCGCCCGTTTCCGGTGGTTGTTTACAAAAAAAATATATTATAAACTCGTTGTTAGAGCGGCCATACGAAACGGACTGCCGCCGCGCCGCCGGCCGAGATACTTACTGCTATACGATTAAAATTCGTTACAACTTCCGTTTGAGCCTGAGACTCGAAGCTAAGCCCAGATAAAAATCGTTCAAGACCAAGTCAGACTCGCGAGGAGAGGATTCAAACTATAACTTCTTCAATTTTATTTTGTTCAGTTACAATAATTGTCTGAGTTAAGTACGTAAGTATATTAATATCAAATTTATTACTTACCGGTTAACATTTGTATGAATTTACTAGCTGCGTCCCGCGGTGTTACCCGCGTTGTTAAGTAACCAATTTATGTGATTTATTTGATCATCCCATGGGAACACTCCACTTTTCCGGGAGCAAAATAGCCTATGTTTTAATACAGGTTATAAGTTATCTTGGTACCAAATTTCATTCAAATCTGCTTAGCCGTTTGAGCGTGAAGGAGTAACAAACATACATGCATACGCACTTGCGCCTTAATATTAGTGTTTTTTGTAGAACTTGCTTCACGATTTTCAAAATCAATATTCTTTATTCCCATAAATAGTACCTACAATAACTGTACACTTAGAAAAGGCCAAAATCTTAAAATTAAAATAGAGATGGAAATAACATGACCATCGTAGGTACGAGATGATGGGAATTAGTCTTATTTCATACGAATTTCAGGAAAGCAGAACATGTTTCTTACCTATTCCTTATTTCTATTCGTGATAAGCGTTTCAAAGCTTATCACGTCACTAATTAATTTCTCTACTAAGTCGCCAACGACTATTATTTCCTTACTATTGACATTAACGCTTTGGAGTTTGTATTTTTTTTTTCTGTATGAAACAAATTATTATAATTCTGGACATTTCCACAGGAATTCAAACCGTAACGAATAAATTTTATGTCCAGAGTGGCTCAGTTGTGAAGGTTTTGTTTTTGTTGAACGTACGGAGCCCTAAAATATACCTACCTACGATACGAAACAAAAAATAAAAAGATCGATAAGTACGATGGATGGTGGAACGGCGCTACTTGTTTTTTTAATCGAGCTAGCGACCAATTCTGGTGTCTTGCTCTTATCTTATTTATTTACCTACTTACACGAAGAATTATTATTTTATTGATATTTGCAGACTTCGGGTGAACTTGACGTGGTTGACTAGATAATATAAAAGCTTTCCGTAGAATCTCTGATACGAATGACAAAGGCATAATTTAGTTGGACGGTATGTACTTGAGGAAGTTATAAAAAGACAAAACTAACTGCTTTATATTGTGCCGTCGTCGGTCGGTCGTCCACGGAGAGTATTACCATCTCATGATGTCATGTATCCGGCTGCATCCATAAGTGGGGCTATAAATCGAGCGGATTGGATGTTTACTAGGTATAGTGCAACCGGTAATAGAAGATATTAAAGATGTCGATGAAACCAGACGAGTTGCTCGGCAATTTTAAGAGTGGTGTGATGGTGTGCCATGATAATTATGTGTTCGAACGCGGTGGTATGGTGTGCGTGGGCCAGCGCAGAGAGCAGGCATATCAAGTCTGGTAACTATGCGGCGTAACTCCGGTAGCGGCGCAACAGGTCTGTGGCAGCGTGGCAGGGGCGCGGGCGCAGCGCGGGGCGGTAGGAAATCCTTTGCGCACAGACGCACACAGCGACAGTCGCGCGAGTGTGCGCCATCCGGTTTTCTTTTCATGTGAGCGTCGATGTACAGACGCAGCGCTCTTGTGCTGGTGGATATAGAGTCGATCGATCAATGAGCCCGACGGCCGACATCGAGTCGAACTGTTGCTTGCATGCGACTCATTGATTACGCTATGAGCGTGGAATTGTTATTCATTCATGATAAATATTTTTATTTCTAATGTTATACCTAGGTACTTACTAGGTACATTCGTGCGCCTTGTAACAATCATTATCTTACTTGCCTTTGGAATAGGCAAGTTATCTTTCAACAAACCCAGAATAACAGCGACTCTACATTAATTAACAAACCTCTTAGGAGTTGGACGGGCAGGCGTCCTGTTCCAAGGCTGCATCTCTACGATTACGTGCGCAATAGCTTGTTCAACTTGTCTGAATACTGAAAATGTGTAAAATGCTGTGAACGGAGCGTTATTGTTTTCACCAAATAGCCAACAAGCACTTTCTGCAACCAATCTCTACCAAGGCAAAAAAACAAGTTTTGTTGAATATTGCAGGGTTTAGCTTTCGCTGTACTAAGTATGATTAGGTAGAGTCTACAATAGTCTCTGTAAATTAGAGTAAAATTAAGTAAAATAAGTGGCAAGGTTCCACGCATTTCATGTTTTACAATAATTAAAAAAAAGGTTTTTAAGGTTAGAAATTAACGAAAACCTACAAAAGTTCATATGAGAAAATCATGCCAGAGGATCTTATTCGGATAGATTGAATTTCGTTGTAAAAAGTAGAGTCGTCGGATTTACAATAAAATCAAAAGATTTCCTAGAACTTGTCCTGGGAAGACAAGGGAATCAAACAGTTTCGTTTGAGCTGAGTTCAGACCATCCAAGAACACTAAAGTGACTTTCTTTTCTTATGTTCCATAACGCTATGCAAACCTAACCGAAACTCCGGTTAGGCAACATTGGTGCCGAGAGGGCATTACATTTGCAGAATTGCAGAAAGTGCGTGTTGGAAACCTATATTTAAGTAAAGTTGGTGACGACACAGCAGGGCCATGTAAGTACGAAGCTTGAAGCGTGGGTCGCAGGCTTGGCCTGGCCTGTTCGCCCACGGCACCCACACGCCACACCTAGCATTACCAAAGGTGTTGATCACGAATCTCAACTAAGACCACCATCTACGCCTCTAAAACATCTTGACAAAATATAGTTAGCTATAGGAAGATACCCATGAAAGATGATTTGACTTCTCAGAGAATTTTACCAGAATGATCAATTATAAACAGCCCAAAATTTGTCCGCCAAAGAAAATTTTATATGAAACCATTATGAAACCAATACTTTTTCGAAGAGTAATTTTGATGTTTATACATACTTTTGTATGTCTTACATTAGGATTTTCCACAACGCTGCAAAACGTTTGAAAAGACTAGAGTTCGTACGGCAATGCATATAACAGTCATACATAACAATGGACTGCTAAAGTAAAAGATAACAAATGAATGTTTGAGAAGCTTTATACCTACCAGCATCATTCGAAATAAACTTCCAATAATGACTAGGTACTTAATTTTTTACTTAGTACATAATACGGCTTAGAAATAATGGTGCGAGTTGTGGAGGAAAGCTTCAAAGCGAGAGTGATTGCAGTTGATTTTGAATGCAAGGCGTTATAGCATAAAGTGTAGTATCAAACGACGGTGACGTGATAGTTCGGACGTGTTCGAGGTGGCTGGTGAAGTCATTGGCCGGGCAGCGTGCTGTGGTGTGGAGACGGAGACGCTCCACTCGCTCTCTGTCACAGCTACTTTTGCTTTTCGAGCGAACACTACATCCTGGTTGGGTAGGTACGTCATTAGCTTGGTATTTTCTAATCACGACAAATAGTTGTAGAGGTATGTTTTTATTGAATTGGGAGGGAATTTTCTTGAAAGCTAGTGCTCATACCTCACCTACACTTATTTAGACATCTCGCGCAAGAGCTTTTTTTTAAAACGTGAAGTTCCGTTTTTCGTCTATGTGATGTATTGTATAAGTATATCAGTGAGCCTATAACACAAGCTCTGCTTAGCTTGGGTCTAGATAATGTGTGAATTGTTCAGCATTATTTATTTTGTTATTTTATAGGTCGCTCTGCTGTTCTGAAAGCAAATGAAGTCGGTAACGATGTTTTATAAGGATTATTCATTATAGATTGAAGTAAATTCTGTCCCATTTAAGCACAAGCAGTGGAGTTGCGCGGTGCACGATGGACAGACGGCCTCATGGAAGGTCGACTCGGGCGCACGCCCTCCCCGCTTCACCAACCCCGACTCCGATTGCTTCGTGGAACTCATCTAATTACCTTCTATCAGAACAAGAACAAGTAACAGCTCGTCTTTTCATAAGAATTTCTGCCAAACGGGCAGTTTATAGAGGAGAGCAGGAGAGTTTGTATTTGAGTGAAATTGTAGGTAAGTATTACAGTATGTACAGTACACCACAACACCAGCTTAAGGTGGAACGTAAATAAATGGTACGAGAATTTAGTTTTTTCGGGTTTTAAAATTTTGCGCTCTACAAGTTACACAGCTAGCAGTTTTGTGCCGTTCATCAATCTATAGGAATATGGTTAACACTGAGCGCAAAACTACTTATAGGCCAGGTAGGTATATAACCTACTAGCAGAACGCAGAAAACTCAAATAAAACAAATTGCAATTCCCATGGTGATTTTTCACTTTAATCTATCTCTTTAAGTATAGTTTTTCTAATATACTACGGGTTAATAATACTACTTGGTAAAATCTGGTGAAAATGGCCTTCTGTTTTATAAATTGCGGTCCAATAATCTTTGAGTAAAAACCTGATAACTCGATGAGGGGAGGAGGGTTATCTGTTTCGCGCTTATCAACGCGTAGGTTAGGTAGCATTTGATTTCGACATGGATATCAAAATGAAGAGGTGACTTCACTTTTAATAATTATTTGCCATCTGCATTAAGTAGGTCTGATTATGCTACAAAAAAAATCTTAATGTCTTAAAGTGGCATAGGGAGTGCTTATTTAGACATGATGACATCCCATTGAAAACATAGCCTCCTTTCGTCCAATATCCACGCTATCTATTAGTTTTACGGTAAATAGTGGTTTATTATTTTGTACAAAACGCCCCTTCTGATCCAAATCAATACAAGAAATACACGAGTCAACGTAAAACAATTATAGCGCGTATTTAGCCGTAATTTTTATCCACGTTGTAAGGTTTTAAGCTTCAGACTAGTCTCTTCAATCTATTAAAATCATAAAATCAGATAGGGGCAATTTAGCTGCACGGGACACGCTGTGCCGGATGGAAAGCGCGGGCGGAGGCGAAGGCGGCTTCCGCTTTAACTCGCCTGGGCCGCCTTCAGAATAACAAACAAAACCTGATTTCTATCGAGTGGGCCAGCGATTATAGACGCCTTCTGTAGTAAGGAACGTTGAGAACGTATATTACATACAGCTCTTACAGCTATTGGCTCTGTCGAGTTATTATTATAGCCAACCATCGCCGTATTGCGCTATTTTTTTGTCAATTGAACCCAAGGAATTCCGCTTCCAATGCCCTCACAGTGTCGCCTGAACATCTGGTTGTTTTTTTAGCCATACCGGTATACCATCCTCTACTCTATTATGTAATGCTTGCTTTTTGGAAAACGATTTTTACTATTAAAACCACCACTTTTGGAGCGAGCCCATTGCTGTCATGCAAGCCAGTATTTAAAAACCCTTAAACTTGATGCATCATTCTCTGACCAATAAATATATAAAAATAAATTAATATAACTCTAGAGTAAAACATAGAGATCATACTAGCTTTATAATTGCTCTATACAAAACCACACGTAGTAAAAAAAATTGCTCAATCATGAGCATAACTATAATAGTTTTTAATAAAATACTTAGAGATAACGGAGAATTAGCAATTCATAAATTTAAGACATAAAGCTCCGCATGTGGATTAATAGAGAAATGTTTTTACGAAATCAAAGAGTTATTTTGTTAAATGTTGAAAATAAAAATAAATTGAGTATTTTTTTAATAATGTCCTTACGTCCTTAATCAATGGACAAACTGTTGTTTCTACTTTTCTATAGCTAGTTGATTAAGATCACAGTTTTGGACAGTTTCAACAATATATTTAATTTCAAAAAGAGCAAGATTTTTATAATTTGTCACGTAAGCTGTGTTCTGGACAAAATCTTTAATAGTTGGATTTAGTTTTACTAATTAATACCAAGATTAGGTAAGTACTAACACACAATAGTCTATTAGTGTAGATCCTACGAACCGTCTTCAACACAACGGTTTGGTTATCCAGGAAGAGGGCGGCATCAATTTACTACTCATACATAGTACTTTGTTTGACCACCCATTGTTAGGGTTATTGTCTGCCACTGCCACCTTCGTGTCTTCTGTTTCAAAATCATTCAATCAAAATACTCGGAACGTTTTAATTTGTAAACATCTTCTTCATTCGATGAATTTTGATCGCTCAATGCGCATTGTTATGCTTTTTTCCATGCAAGAAAACAAATTTCAGGTCTGTACAGAAGGGACCTCCAGAATCTTTCATTCTTGGTTTGTGTCCTATCTACGAGCATAACTTTAAACAAAATAAATGAGCGTTATGTTCTTTTAATTCCAAGTGATGCTATGCTAGAGGTAGGTATACGTATACAAAACTAGCAAAGTAACACATGGAATTTAAAGAATCGGCAGCTTATGTATGGCGTTACGTTATCGTGTCCTTGACACAGAGACGCCGCCCCGCAGCGTGCACAACGCGCTTATTGTCGCTGAACAACCTTGCGAAAATTAACGCTCGTCGCGTCGCACAGACCGTCGCGTACAACGTCGTCGAATGCGTCGCGAAATCGTCGGCAAACGGCGACGTTGCATGACATGCCATGCCACGCCGTGCGTCTAGGAGGTTTATGCGAAGCGGCGCGGTGCGAGAACCGAGGCGAACCGTGCCTGGCAATGTATGTATTGGGTGAATGGGCAACATTGTTTTCGTAACCAAATTTGGAATTCATCATGCTTCTTCAGGGAGTTGAATAAGTACCTATTATTGCAACTTGCCGGTAAAAATACTGCAAATCATTTGACTGGACATCACAGGCAATGGCCGTTACAGGAGAAAAGTGGGTGGTAGTCCTGCTGGATCGACTCTCGCCAACCGGAAATCTAATTCCCGGATGCGGCTGTGCGGAGGGATCTCGCCGGAAGCTTGGTAAACGAGCACATCCGCTGCTGCCGCCCGCGCCGCAAAATTTGGCACCGCGAGCGCTGGCAGCTCGCTTCCGGCCTGCGCCCCCCGGACCCCTGACGTCGATCTCGCCCGCGAAAATAGCGGCCAACCGCTCAGTGTACGCGGTTCATTCAGTATGGCCGCCTTCCATTCATAAAAAGGCGAGGAGCGGGCGGGGTGGTGCGCGGGGGGAGCCCGCTCTCCCGCCGACCCGCACCCGCCGCCGACGCCAGTGCGGAATGTGCTTGCGAACGAAACGGACGCACGTTTCGTCGGAGCGTAGCGCTAGCGCTCCAAGTTTTCCATTAAAATGTGTATAAGAATAAGTGCAGTGAACCCGCACGAGTTCGGAACGGTAAAGGAAAACGCCGTCGTCGAAATAAGGAGTAGAAATCAACGAAGAACTTCAGAAAGGAAGTGAGTAGCGGCCATATTGCAGTGATAACCGCGCGGCGGGCGGACGAGAATCGAGGCCGGTGCGTGGGCTGCCCCCCGCCCGCGCCAGGTGCCGCTCCGGACCGCGCCGGTCGTTACGAACCTTCCCGTGGATTTGCGCGATCAGAATTCGGTGGTTCTGCTTCATTCTTTGTGTGTCAGTGAATTACCCGGCGCGGGTCTGGTGCGGGATGAATGATCGACCGCCCGTTCGCAAAGCAATAGCGAATTAAGTGTTGTGGTGTGTGAGGCCTTTCGGCCCGAGTGCCCTTGTGTACCGATATGTGTGTAAGTAGGAGACGTGTGACCGTGGACCGTCTGTTTTGTAAGTACCAACGTCCTACATCAAATATCTCAAGCGGCGCGGCGTGGGATAGACCGCCTACATAAACGGTTAAGAAAACTAGACGATAGTGGTTTAACTAACCAGGTCTTAATAGGATCTAAATGCGTTTCGGTTATCGTTGTTATCAAAAAGAAATCTAGTAAATGATGGGCTGTGACTGTGAGGGACGCTTCGGCTCTCTTTCGTTTCGGTGTCTGCTCTGCGACCGAGACACGTGCAGAGAGCGACGAAGGTTCGACTCACGCCACTCTGGGTAGTGCATGTCCGATCAAACCGAGTCGACCAATTCATAAACCACATGACACTAGCAAAGATGGTCTTTCCAACGTCAATAACACATACCTTCTAAGGGGCTTTAGTCTCTTATCTATCTGTTCTTGAGACATAGGTACAGGTAGAGAAGGTACCTGGGTACTCTGATTAAAGATCCGTACGTACTCGTAGTTCCAAATAATATAATTTACCTACCTACTCTCTAAAGTATACAATAAATTAAATTTATTATTTTTAATAGTCTACCAAGAATGTTGTCTGTTCATTCATAATAACCTAAATGTGCTACCAGTAGGTAAAATATCGAAAAGACGTACATTTATAAGTACCTATAAAGACTAAGCCGTCGCGTCGCAACAGAATCTGTAAGATGATGTTACATTCCACAGTATATTCAAAGAAAACATGCCACGTATAGCAACAGAAACAACTTTTTTAAATACAACTAACATGATAACTGAACGACTTGATAATGAACTAACTGTAAACAATAGCAATTTAACTTTAATATCAACTCGTAACGAACTTTATGAGATAAAGGAGTTATTTAGACATAACAAAATAGGTAATAATTATGAGGGATTGATAAAATTTAGGTACCTACAAGTATATAGAATTTTGGCTCTTGGTTCTTTATCCGTATAGCAGTGTAGGTAGAATCTACCTACACTTACATATACATATGTGTGGACGGAAGTAGATGCTCTACCTGGTCATCAATTCTATAGAGGTATAACTTGTAAACATTCTGAGTAATTTGAAAAAACATTTTGTTTAGTACCTACTTACATAACAGATTGAAACATTCCAAGATATTGAAAACGAAATTCTTCTGGCTGTTTCATTGCGACAGTAACTTCTTTTGAATACGATTGGTGTTATTCTCTTCATTCTTAAACATTTCCGTCTACGACTCGTGTATAGATGCTTACTTTGAAGTTGACCTGACTAAACTTGCTTATCAGAAACATCGGAAAGGAAAGAATAGTAGATTATTTTGACCTAAATTTCAGTCTAAATAAGTAACTTAGTACTTTTGTCCGAACTCTACAGTGACTGAAATCTTATAAGATGATTTCTTCATACTTTGTTTGGTCAAAAATGTACCTACTTACTTGTGTTATCATCACGCCATCACTAATTCAGACTGATGTTTGATCAAAGATTATCTGAGCAAACTTGGAACGAAAACTACTGCTAGAGCACAAATTAATCAGCTGACAAGCTGAAATAACGCGTACGTGATGAACTTTGGATAGGTAAGGTATTCCACATTTCGCACAATTTCTTAACATATAACAGCCTACACAAGAATAATATAACTTATACAGTTTGTAGGAGGTCATTTTATGGAATAACTACCCACTACTTTTAAAATTCTTTTACTCGTAGAAAGTTAGTACTATGGTATGCCTACTTCTCTTCCAGTAGACCACACGAGAGATCACTAGCCTCCTAGGTGCAAGCTGCCTTACTCCATTGGAAATAATAAACATTACTCACAAGGGAATAAATAGTTTGAATTTGAAACCAAAAAGATCCCTAGTTTCTTCAAGATTCGAACTAACCTCTGTTCAGAAGGCGGAATAAAAAACTTATGCCGCGGAACACGTAACCAAACTACTATATTATTACTCGCAAAAAGTGTGAAAAGTAGAGTTCACCTCATTACGGATGTAAGCAGGTTAACTACGAACCTTATTTGTGTTAGAAGAACACCAACGTTTCATCCCTTAGCGAAAGCATCTTCAGGATGAGTGCGGTGATAGACACACGCGTTCCGCGTCTTTCCGAGCACTACGCACGAACACGCGTTGAGCCCGCGACGTGAGCGCCGGGTGTGGGGGTGGTGCTCGGAGAGATGTGGAACGCGCGCGTCTAGAACCCTGAAGATATCCCTCGTTAAGGGATGAAACGTTGGTGTTCTTCCAACACAAACAAGGTTCGTAGCTGACCCACTTACATAATGAATTCGTCAAACTAAGATATGTAGTTTATAAAGTAAAATAAATCCCTCTCTCACTCAAGTTACTAGATTCTAATCACCTAGAATCCCGAGTTGCGCTCTGGTTTCAATGACACCCGTGACGTAAGACACGGTTTTGCGACCTCGGTGCATAATCTACCATTCAATCGCTGTCATTTTAATACGTGCCTTTTTACTAGGATACGATACTAACTTTTCGCTTCTTACGAATATAGTATTAAAACTTTTTAAACTTTCGCGATTTGTTAACATAGTTAATGATTATATCGGGAACGTAGGGGAAATAAAACAAAAGGTACGCGATAAATACCCGATATAATAATTAACTGAATATAGTATTTTTTGCCTAGAGTAGGATAAATCCCCCAGGCAGAGTAAAACTTTCGTTGCCTTAACTAAAAAACAAGATCAGCTACTCGACTGCTGAGCATAGGCCTAGTGATCGCCACAGCGCCCTGTCTTCATAACCATTAATGGTCAAGTTATATAAAGTGATACATCGGTAGGTAGAGATAAACCATTCTAAAAATGCACGCCCCATTTACTATAAAAACTATCGTAGTTTGACGAATTCATTACGGATGTTAGGGATGAAACGTTGGTGTTCTTCCAATACAGATAAGGTTCGTAGTTAACCCACTTACATCCGTCACTTACATCATAATGAATGCACGCCCCCTCCACAAAACGTTATAGGTAACCTAACCTAGACTCGGCGTGCACTTAGAATGGTTTATCTCTACATCGCCACAGTTTTTCGTGTCAATAAATAAAAAGAAGCTTAACAAATATTTCAATAAAATAATTACTTTCAATAGTATATTTAACTTAGTCTACTTAATTAAAATATATAAGCAGACTCCTTCCTTTATGCAAGCCGCCCATACTTAACCTAAAATTCACTTTGATGCGTCTTTTTATACGCAATTTACATTACTTGACGATTTGAGGTGCTTCCTTCAATAAATATTGCTTACAATTATATCTGAAACTCGGCGCCAAGCAAGCGAGTTTTAGTTATTTGTGACGTGGTTTGTTTACGTACATTCTTCATCGAGTTTGGCTAGTCATAGGGTATAAAAGTTTCCCTACCTACTATATTTTCGAGTTAACCCGTTCATGGCCCAAGACGCAGACGAGACTCTCGATCATGGTGAGGCTGGGCAGTGAATGCGTTAAGTAGAAATAATGTCAGCCTGCACGTAGTCGCTGTGTTGACTATAAACGCGAGCGGCTTGTTGTTTCATACATTCTTGTCATTCATAGTCTCACACAAAAAACGCAAGTTCAAAGCCAGGTTCGCTTCGTGAAGCGATATAACCAAAGACATAAAACTTATGTCACATTATGTCGATTCATACAGGTAAGTACCTAAACTATGAAATGCTAAATATGTTGAGCTTTGTCACTTCTACTCGATAATATTTACACACGCTCACACACACAATGCACAAGTAGGTACATAATCTTAGAAGGTACCTACTTAATAAAAGTATAATAAGTAGGTAACTACCTACATGTTACTATTGCCACGGTAATATTAATATTACCTTGCTATTGCAGGTGAAACGCGTAATATAATGTATAGGGTAGCTTTGTAATAATAATAAGTAAAACGGTCTTTCGGTGACTACACTCAAATATAAAATATCTAAGTGATTTTTGGAAAACCTTACAGGACTCTTGGACACGTCACAAAAGTCAAATAAATAAATAATAAATAATGCTGGACAATTCACACAGCATTATGCCCCAAGCTAAGCAGAGCTTGTGTTATGGGTACTAGATAACTGATATACTTAATATAATACACTACATAGATAGATATTTTTATTATACATAGAAAACATCCAGAACGCCCTGGAGAAATGTCTGTAGATCGTACAAACATTTGTCCCCAGGCGGGAATCGAACCGGCAACCTCCTGCGTCGCAGGCAGACCTTCGGCCGGTGCGCCACAGAGGTCGTCGAAATTAATTACATAAGTAAGTAAAACTATATAGGAAATAAAGTTTGATTTTGTGTTCACTTCAATCTTTTTAAGGTAAAGTAAAGAAGCGAACAAGAAACCTTTACGTTGAGAAGTTGTTAGTTTTCGAGCTGGAACAAAACTCGTCCCAAGCTTCTTTATTCTCTAAATAGTCGGATATTTTGTAATAAGCCTTTTCACAACGGATATGTTTGACAATTTGTTTGAATTTATTTCTTTTAATATAAACTAACAAGACAAAATTTAAAAATTTAAAAACCCGCCGACGTTTATTGGCTGAACAGATTTTCATGAAACATGGTTAAGAACACTCGGGATAGAATTATCTATGACATAAAAAAAACTAAACGAAAATCGGTTCATCCGTTTGGGAGCTACGATACCACAGACAGATACACATACAGACACGTTAAGCTTATAACACCTCTCTCTTTTTGCGACGGGGGTTAAAAATAGGGTGCGGTACACTAATTGTAACTAAACTACAGACCCTAAAGACAGTTTTCCATTAATTCCCTTATTCCGTAGTGATGTATTTTCTGATTTCTATGATATTTCATGTCAACAAAAGCATTTATCATGTTCACAAATATGTAAGTACCTACTTACTAACTAAAACAATATTAAAAAACAAGAAGGTTACAATAATATTATCATCACAAACAAAAACATCGACTTCAACAACGTATAATTAATCAGTTAATCACACAAGAGCAGCGAAAGAAGTTCAAATTCGAATTCTAAAACGGAGGACAGACAAACGAAATGATGAATGAGCGAGCATTCAAACATTTTTTCAGTTTCTGCGATTTGCTCCGATTATATTAATGGTCTTAAATACTTTCCACCAACATTTCTTTGATTTCTTTTGGATTTTTAATCCTTTTGCTTGCAAAAAAATTGCGGCTATTTCAATAAAATTGATGAACACCTTCCATCTTCTTTTTCTTGCAAGAAGTAGTTGAATAAGTTCCACTGAACGTCCCAAAACGGGGGTTGGCACAACATGTCTTTCTCTTTCGCTCTCCTCACTCAGCCGTCACATCGCATCGTTCACACCGTTCTTACACATGTATGATAGGATGACATGTCATCTTTCACACAATCTATCCATCTTTACAATTCGTCTTCTTCTACCCTAGAGGCAAATACATCCTACACAGCTACAACACAAAAATTAGCAAAAATTAAAATAAGGGCGTAAACTCGTTATCTTTAGATACATTTTACAATGACAAAATGCCTTCCCACAAGCTTCAAACGATCCCCAACACGCATGCCCAGCGTGGGGACTATGGGCATTACCCCCATGAGATAAAAGCCAATTAGACCCTTATGAGGGGGAGGCCTGCGTCCAGCAGTGGACGAATACAGGCTGCTGAGGACGAGGAAGCTTAAAACGAGTGGCCAGCGAGCTGAGCGTATCTGATGCCGTCAATAGCATCATAATTTTACGAGTTAATTTGAATGCACATTTTTGTGGTGTGCTGCCGCGGTGTGGTCCTACGACAACCTTTATATTCCACGATCATACCCAACACTGAAGATTTGCTTTCATGGAGGCTCAAAACATTGAATGACAATTATTATTACTATTATTTACTCACGGGATGACCGGGGACCAGCCATTCCGTGACCACGATAGTGTGTAAACCTGTTGAAACGTCGGGAAAAATTGGTAAATAAACGCGATAAGTACCCGATAAATAATACTAATAAGAATGTGTCCAGATCGCGTCAGTTTAAAAATATTTAATAAATTACAAGAGCGAAAATCGGCAAAGGAAATACACAATAAATTTAACGAGCAGGAAATAGCTTAGTATTCGCATCGATAAGAAACTTACATGGCGAAGAAATCGTTCTGATTAAAGTTAGATCGCTGCAAGACGATGCAAAGGCAGGGAAATAAAAACAAGGTAGGCACTTTCGCGTTTTATACCCGATAATAATCCTTGCCAGGTGTTCGAATGAATACACTTATGCGAGTAATAAGATGTCCTCAGATATAACACTGGCCAAACTCGATGTGGAATGTTTGTAAACATACCACGATACACAAAACTAAAACTCGCTTGGCGTCGAGTTGCAGATTAATTGTAAGCAATATTTATTGAAGGATCACAAATCGACTAGTAATGTAAATTGCGTACAAAAATACGCGACAATAGAGTGAATCGACAAAAATTATTAATTTGCGATCCCCATATAAAAATCTTTCAAATAAGCATACGCTAAACATAGATGAAGTAAATTTCTGTAGATATGGTACTATGTCCCAGCGCTAACTCAACAAATGTCTTGTTTTGTGTGACAAATGAACGCAAAGCCAGGCTATTTCCAATCTCTTGCAATATACCTGCCTAATGGTTTTAAACAACAAAGATGGAAAGACGTAAGTACATACAAAGTGCAACCAAGCCAACTATACGCACGCGAAACACGAACGCCGCTGCCAGCGGCGCCGCGCCGGTCCAACTATGACCGAGGTGGGTGGACCTCATTGGACCTAATTTAAGCGTTCCACTTTCGTACACTTTCGTAATACTTCGGTCTAAGTAGGTAGGTCTTTCCATTTTATTGTTCATTAAAGCATCATATCACATTGGAATTGGATTGGAAATGTAACTCTGAGCGAGTGTTTGCGTGTAGTTCTAACAGGCCAGATGGTTAGTAAGCGCTGGGAGAATGTACCATAATGTACCTACAGACTTATGGAGGAAGCCTTTGTCCAACAGTGAGATGACCAGGGTAATAGTAGATATAAAATCTTTATAAGTAAACTGACTATTCCCTGTTCTGTCTGAGGAACTGGCTGTCAGACGTCGCGTCATCTCACGGACGATCCTTGTGCTGGGATTCTAGGTTATGTTATAGCATATTTTAGGAATAACATTTGAGGTGTTAATTTGCTATACATGCATTGCTAAAAAAGGAAATCCCCAATTTTTTCCTGAGATGGTGGATATTTTTATATGCATTTGTACTGTGTTTTCTATACATCTATAAATTCTACAAGATACCAAAGAAGGAATTTCCACGCGGGGAAATACGCTAGTTTTACTAGCGCTACAATAGCGGAAAATATAACAAGCAATACATGGAAAATAAATGTAGTTTTATTCCTTGTAGAACGCAAAAAAAAAACTAACAAACGCAAAAAATTCGCCCGGGCAATAATGTGATGTAAGTCGATCCACCATTAATTTAAACGTTTTAATCAAACAAAAACCGACTTTAAATGTATTAATTTTACACTTTTTTCAGTTTATCCGGATAATAACAAATCCCTCGGGAATAAAAATGTTACAATAATTTTACGGGACCTCCTCGGGATCATTCTCTATACGCGGGATTAGTTTTTTTTTTCCTATAAGTTGATAGATGATGATCCTGAGATGGTCCCATAAATTTATTCCCGAGGGATTAGTAAATATAATAATCCCTCGGGAATAAATATCACTGGTTTTTAAGATTTTTTTACGGTCCCCGTAAAACTCGGTTTTGTTGTGTACAAAACAATGAAATTAATAAGAGGGTTCGACTTAACATTGCCCAATTTTGACCTCGCCGTTTTAGCCGTAGATTTCTCTAAAACTAATCACACTAATATTATAAATGCGAAAGTTTGGATGGATGTATAGATGGATGGATGTTTGTAACCTCTTCACGCCAAAACTACTGAACGGATCGGGCTGAAATTTATGCTGATAATTCTAGTCCTGGAATAAAACATAGGCTACTTTTTATCCCATAAATCAGTTCCCATGGGATATAAATGACCTTTAAACGTTTCTATAGAAAAAACGCGTGCGAAGCCGCGGGCATAAACTAGTGTAATATAAGTAATGAAACAAATCTGAATGAAAAGAAATTCGTAATTATTATTAGATTCAAAACAATAAATAAAATAAACAAAAAAAAACATTTTTGTAAAGCGCATTGCGAAATAATTGGAGCAAATTTTATATTTTTCCACTACAATTTCAACCTTATTGGGTCAATGTATAGATATTGGTCATATTTCGGTACGCACATTGGATTCGTTGTGGAGAAATCTTTAAAACGATGAGGACAGGGGCAATTTTCCGCGAAGGACCTTTTATTTTTTGCGAGTAAATTTTTTATGCAATAAACAATTTTTAATCTATCTAATTACTTATTGATATAGATCGGGTCAGCTAGTCACACTATCAAACTAATATTATAAATGCGAAAGTTTGGATGGATGGATGTTTGTTACTTCTTCACGCCAAAACGGATCGGGCTGAAATTTTGCATACAGATAATTCTAGGCCTAGAATAAAACATAGGCTACTTTTTATCCCATAAATCAGTTCCCGTGGGATAGAAATCACCTTTAAGCGTTTCCGTAGAAACAACGCGTGCGAAGCGGCGGGCAGCAGCTAGTTTTTAATAATTTTTAAAGCTGTATAATCAGCCTGCCAATAAAGTAATAAGTACCAACTCATATCAACACTTAACTTCTGCAAATAATAGTTTCCTTGCTAACGTCTTACGCGTAGGATCTACTAAGGGAGATTCCTAATAGCTACACCAAGCTACGCCGTAGAAACTTCTACAAGAGACGTAGCACCCACACTTAGCTACCCCGTAGAACTTTTACAATAGACGTAGCGCCTACACCAAGCTACGCCGTAGTACCTTCTACAACGTAGCACCCACAGCAAGCTACGCCGTAGTAACTTCTACAAGAGACGTAGCATACACTCCAAGCTACGCGTTGTAACGTCTCCGAGGAACGTAGCACCAACATCAAGCTACGCCGTAGCAGCTTGTACTAGATCGATTGGGGTAATATAAAAATGTGTATGAATTGAACACCAAGCGGTCACACGCACTCCAACTACACCACACACACAAGAGAATAAATAGAATCTTATGGCCTAGCACTACTTTGCTTTTTTATGTTACAAGTATTTCAATTAACAGGATGTTTTTTCATTGTCTCGCAGGTGGCGACGATGAGGGAACAAGAAGGCGACGGCCCGGAGAGCCGTTAGCCGGACTCGATGGATGATTATGGCGGGCCGGCGGCGCCGCCCCGGCCGCCCAAGCCGGCGGCGCGCGTCCACAGGCCGGCGGGCGCGCGCCAGCCCACAGTATCGCTGCTGCGGCCGCGGCCCGAGGGCGAGCGTGAGCGGAACGCTTACGTGGAGGCCCCGCGGCGGGCGCACCTCGCGCCGGCGGCCCCCGCGCCCGCCCACTCGGGCGCGCACCAGCCGCTCAAGCCGGTGACGACGCAGCCGGCCGCCGCGGGGGACAAGCGGCGCGCCGGCGCCCTCGCCCCCGACTCCATAGTGTGCGAGGCGTGCGGCCGGTGCCGCTGCGAGCAGTGCGCCCGGCCGCGGCCGCTGCCGTCGCGCTGGCTGTGCGGCCGCTCCTGTCTCTGCAGCGCGGAGGCGTGCGTGGACTACGCGTCGTGCATGTGCTGCGTGAAAGCTCTGTTCTACCACTGCGGGAGCGGCGAGGAGGAGGCGCGCGAGCCGTGCGCGCGCGGCCCGCGGCTGGCGTGCGTGGGTGCGCTGGCGGCGCCGCTGCCGTGCCTGCTGCTGTACTGGCCGCTGCGCGGGTGCGCGGCGCTGGGCGCGGCTCTGTACGGCCGCTGCCGCCGCTCCGGCTGCCGCTGCCCAGAGCCGCCGCCGCCGAGGCTCTCCAGTATTATCTAGTCCCGCCGCGCGCCACCCGCGCCTGCGCAGCGCTGGAGCGGCGCGGCCGCCCTGTACAAATATTTATTGGCGAGCGGGCTTCGCTTCGGACCGCGCGGGGGTGGACTCAGTGAGCAGTGCCGTGCGGTGTGTGCTGCCGGGCTCGAGCGGACGAGAGCCCTGCGACTTTGAGTGAATCGTCTACGAGTACCTACCTTGTAAATATAGTTGTATAGTGTGAATGTACGTGAACGTGTCGCCCGAACGTCCGACTCTCAAATTTTCTTGAGACCGTAACGTGTCATAAAAACGTTAATGTTAACGTTAGTATTTTGGATTACACAAATCCAGAGAAGATTAAGAAATGAGATATAGAGCATACTTATTAAGATGTAGATAATTTACCATTTATTTATTAACTGAATTTGTATTTATTTGTAAATAAAACGACGACATTATATTATAAATACGAATGTTTACATACTACATTATGGTATTTTTACTTGATCTTAAAAACCTGATCCTAGCTACAAAGCTGGGTAGTTAGGTACCTAGGTAATGTAGGTTCTGTGATACATTTTCTATCGATGTTTACTTACTAAATGTTTATTTTAAGACAAACTGATAGATAAAATTAAACATTTAGAAATGCTTACTTAAAAACTTTTTTATTTTTACTTGAATTGATTTGTCTCTTTAAGTTACTATTTCTTTATAAGCATATCTTCAGTCAACAGCCAACAAGCCGTTTCAGGGAACAAGGCATTTAACAAACTGGAAGCTTCCCGCTGCACTCAGTGTCATTGCTTAAGTCCAAGGCCCGTATTATGAAAGCTTGCTCGGTCATATTTATGCATGAGAAACGTTTTCTATAGCATTCAGGAGGATCCAGCTAGGCTGGGCAGCGTTTGGGAAACTACGTCGAGTCTTCCCGTCATCCACACCGCAATGCTTGAAAACGACAGTTTTCAAGCATTGCGTCCTACCCGCCATGACCTACGGAGCTGAGACGTGGACACTCACGGTAGGGCTGGTCCACCAGTTCAAAGTCACTCAGCGAGCTATGAAAAGAGCTATGCTCGGAGTTTCTCTGAGGGATAGGATTCGTAACGAATACATCCGACAGAGAACCAAAGTTATCGACATAGCTCTAAGAATTAGCCAGCTAAAGTGGCAGTGGGCCAGCCATATCTCGCGAAGAACCGATAACCGCTGGGGAAAACGTGTTTTTGAGTGGAGACCACGACTCTGCAAACGTAGTGTAGGACGCCCTCCGGCAAGGTGGCGAAAGACTGCAGGCAGACGCTGGATGCGGCAAGCTGAAGACAGGGCGCTATGGCGCTCATTAGGGGAGGCCTATGTCCAGCAGTGGACTAACATAGGCTGATGATGATGATTAACGTTTTCTATAGCATAAACTTCACTCAACCATAGGCAAGCTTTCATAATACGGGCCCGGGCCTTAGGGTGGTGGTTTCTGTAAGTTAACAGACCATTGGCAGCTCTGTCTGTAAACTTTGATGTACCTATTACGTATGAAAGCTTTTGTCAAAAACCTCAACTAAAATGGATTATCTCCAAAGACCTCACTATTTCAAATGGTTTTGAGAACATCAACTGCCATGAGTTATCATTTGTTACTCACTGCTGTAAAAGCGACTCTCAACTTAACGCTAGAGTATAACAATAAACTCACATTAACAACCAAGCGCATTCTGCAACTGTAGCGTACATGCAACTGATGAAACAATGAATGCAGAATAAAGATAGTAATGTCACCTATCTATACTCAATTGCCATTCTCAAGAAATAATGTTTGTAAACATAGTATAAATAAATAAATAATGCTGGACAATTCACACAGCATTATCTAGCCCCAAGGTTAGCAGAGCTTGTGTTACGGGTACTCGATAACTGATATACTTAATACAGCACACTACATAGATAGATATTTTTTACTATACATAGAAAACATCCAGAACGCTCTGGACAAATGTCTGCAGATCGTACAAACATTTGTCCCGAGGCGGGAATCGAACCCGCAACCTCCTGCGTCGCAGGCAGACCTTCGCCCGCTGCGCCACAGAGGTCGTCGTGTATAAGACATCAATTCAAAATGCTCATTTTGGCAATTTGTTTCAAATTTATTTGTCAGCACTAGATAAGCATTGTAAGAAAGAGCCAAAATTGATCTGTATTCACAAAGAAAATTATAATCAAATAACAGAAATAAATTAGAACTAGTATTTACAATTGAAACTAATTTCAAACTACCTATTAAATTGTCACCACCATCATTTGATTGCGAGAGGTAAGAGTTAATTTAGGCTGGTGTTCACCAAAATATAATCAGACAATTTATGTACCTTGTACGAAAACTTCTGTCAAAAACATCAGTTAAATGTAATTGCCGGATTAATTTTCTGTTTGAAGAACACATGCCTTGGGTAGCTCCTTACCAACTGATTGAAGCTTTTCAAATTTCACACTATCTGTCGTGTGTGTAAGCAAAAGAAATGTTTCAAATAAGAATTTGAACACATACTTACATTACAAATTTGGCTTTTGGCTGCACCGGTCTCTCCATGTCATTGAAAAAGAAACCAAAAGATAGCTTATTACTACACTCCCAACCAACACTGCTGATAGTGGGCGAGTAAGTTATTGTCTTCTGCTGATGCTGAAAAACATTACTTAGGGTACCTACCTAGTACCTACTACAATGTAGAGACCTTGCCAGCAGATCTTAATGCCTATACTTTTTACGGAGAGTGAGAGAAGAAAAGGCAATTGACAATTGCCTTTACTTGCCTGGAGCTTGAGAGGAATAGACTCACCATGTACCACATCTATGCATGTACCTGGAATACGCACTCACCAGCTACGAGGCACGAAGAAGGAATTTTATGACCATCACAGTAAGTAAGTGCAATAGTTTTACGTAGGTCAAAGCACTAGGAGAAAGAAATTACTTAGTAACACCTTTACAAAAATGAAAACTTATTCTCGATCTCGAGCCTACATCTACCTTACGAAATTTCTACAGAAGTCTTCATTCATTTTTTGTGCCGGCCAAAATTTGAATTTCACCAATTGACAGATATGTTGACAATGACTTTGACATTGAAACAGAGGCGTTAAAATATTTTGAATAGAGATGGACATTGATAGTGCATGATAGCCGAAACAGAGCCGAATTTGGTAGGTAGGTACTACGAGTATTAAAGTGTATGTACCAATCGGCCAAAATTATAATTTGGTTGCTGCATATACCATGGGCTAATTGGTAAAAATACACGGCAAACAAAACAGTATATCAAATCGAGTCTCGATATTTCACAGTCAAATCTCGCTCACCAGTTATCGGTTACGTCCCTTGACATGTGACCTGTTTGTGATGAATCGTGTTCGTGGCATGCAGTGACCCAAGATGCATCGTGGCATGTAGTGGTTTGGTAAAATGATGAAAGTGTTTACCTCACAGCTGCCTACCTTTTTAATTTTATACACACAAAACTGGTCTATTCAGATATATTCGTGAATGTGTCACTGATAATATTCTCACTGCTCATTGGCTGTACATAATTTTTGATTACGAATAAAAAGCAAAAGAAAATGAACCAAAGAACGGCAAAAATAATATGAATACCTAGGTAGCTAGATACCTACATAACCTACATCTGAATGGACCAGCAGGCTACCCAAGTGACACATTATGTAGTAGGTACACCTACCTACAATAGTATCCACCTATCTCCTGCGTAGTCGAAGAATTGATATACATTTCTGTAGGTATCGTATTTATGTGAGTAAATATCGGTTGCCTTTTGATTACTTGGCAAAGTGTAGCAATCCCAATGAAAAATTTTTTTTTCATCCATAGGTGTCATTTAATTTTACCAAAACTCACAAAAATGGCAGTTATTGAATCACAAGATTAAAAGTAGATACTTACCTAAATGTTGGGCATTATTATTGAATCGCATATGCTATGCAGTCAGGCAGAGAAGCGATAAAATAAGGTCATCGCTTTGCGCAGGAAGTGGCGGGCGCTTCAAACACCATTCTGCCACCAGAAGATAACAGCTATTGGGTAATCGGAAATAATGATGACCGCTCTGTCGGTCGCTAGCCTATCATGAGAATTCTATTTTACTGCTTCCAGTCGGTATTATTGTGTCTACTGACAGACTTCAGTACCTACCTAAACCAGTGTGAAATAAAACTAACGAGGTGAAATAAATATCGACGGACAATACTTTTATTTTCATAGAGCCGCGGGAGGTCTTAAATGTTCTCGTGGTTCAGCGAAAATGGTGAGAGAGGGACTCCGGAGAGGTTTTTAGTGGGTATTACGTCCTTCTCAGGGCGTCGAGTCCCACATAACTCTGGTAAAAGACAAGTTTATTCGTAAATGATTTTACTCACCGAATAAAAAAAAGGAACTTTGATAAAATCCGAAAATTTGATAAATTCGCTTTTCGAGCGAAGTAGGTGCCTTGTAAAGTAATTATAATTAATAATAATAATTAAATACCTACCTAGGTATTATGTTTTGCGGTGTAGGCTTCCTAATTCCTATAGGTATTCAGTTTGATGTTTATGCTCAATAACGATTTTGCAAGCGTCAAAACCGGCAGTCTGGCGTAAAGGCGTGGGTTGAACAGTTTATCATGAACGAAAGTGGGGTGATATCTCGTACAAATTGGCGACGTTGCAAGCCGCGGTCAGCGGGTCATGCGTCCAGTACCAGATAAAAAACGCCCTCAATGTGTCGCGACTACTTAATAGTAGGTAGGTACCAGACGTCTGAGTCTGAGCTAAGCGGACCTGAATGACTTACGCGCCTGCCTACCAACCACTTCTACATACTTACCTAGAATATAAAGTACATAATACCTACTAGGTGGTTTATGCCACTTCACAGCTACCTAGTAGTAACAGACCAAAAATATATTAAATTAAGACAACTTCTTGTCTATTAAATAAATATATTTTTGGTACTTTACAGTAACAAGGCTATGGCCACGAATCCTCCCCTTTTTTACCTACCCATGGCCGACCTTGCTAAATTTTTAGTATCATCAGTCTGTCAGGCAAGGATTGAACTCCTGTTTTTTCTGGTATGTAACATTACACAATAGATATTGAAAGCCTATGCGGACAAAGAAAAGCTTTTGTCTCAATCAACCGTAGATAAAGTATATTGAAGCTAGAACTAGAAACCAGCCCAATCAAATCAACCCACGACGGGAATGCCGACTAGCACTCTTTCAATGGAAATGACTTGGTGCGAACTAGTTTTTGTATGGGCGGACTCGTGGGAGCCGACACTGCATCCTATTTTTATTAGTTTTTTTTACATTTATGATCTATTTTATCGTTATTTTTTGCTTTTTTTATGCGTAGGCAGGTTAAAACATCCCATATTACCAGTTACTCCCCAGAAAACAAGCAGGAGCTGGCATAGTGGTGTGGTGAGAGTTTATTTTATTTGAATAATTGAAAAGATAATCTTTTCAATAAAAGTCTAACCAAATCCAGTTCAGCCAAATTCATATCTATTATTATAGGATACTATTATTTTACCTCACTTCAACAGCCCATAATGGTCTACAACTGGACACAGCCCTCCCCCTGTTAAGCGTCTATCGTTATTGTATCGATTGTTATTTTACCTTCCACCTACCTAAAAGTATCCATAGCTATAGCTGATACACATAATTATAATACTAGT
Organism: Eupithecia subfuscata; assembly: GCA_963564075.1. Taxonomy (NCBI): domain Eukaryota; kingdom Metazoa; phylum Arthropoda; class Insecta; order Lepidoptera; family Geometridae; genus Eupithecia; species Eupithecia subfuscata. The sequence continues at coordinate 15,733,748 of OY751099.1, read as the reverse complement.
AGTCACAGAAATGTATAGTAGTACCTAGCACAGATATTATAATACTATACTAGTAGTAGTAAGTTTGCCTCTCACTTTATCGTCGAAGTGTGTTTAATCTACTATATTTTATTATATTTACCATATTTTTTGATTTATACAGCGAAGGGCTCTGTTCCCTTCCTACACCCCAATCGGTCACATTATTTCTTTGGTCCTTTACTATCCCACTCCTGGGCAAATGCCTCTTTATATTAACGAATCCTTTTACGACGTGTATGATCGGAAAGTCATGAAAAGAGGCCATACGGCTTGTTTTTTGTGAGCTGACACATAGTGTGTTGTAGTCAGGGTTCATTGTTGGCAGCCGGATGCGGGTATCTGTGTCCGCGTCGTCGGCCGGCCGCGGTGTCCGGCGGACGGACGACGACGCCCGGACGCGCGTCCGCCCGCTCTGCCTCTCCACCCGACCACATCCGATTACCGCGGAATTTGTTACCAACGAACTACCAACAAACTGCCATTGAATTACGTTATAAAAATAATGGTCTCATAAAGGTAGTTAAAAATAGAAAAACAATAAGAACCTACTTAGGTACCTACCTAATACATTATTGCATTAAAAATAAATGTTTTTGAGGAAGAGGGAAGGTACTAGTTAGGTACCTACCGCTCTTACTTGATATATTTCTACAACTATCACATCCATCACACTCATATTACAAATGCGAAAATTTGGATGTTTTGATGTTTGGATGTTGGATGTTTGTTACTTCTTCACGCCAAAACTACTGAACGGTTCGGGCTGAAATTTTGCTTGAAACTTTTTATCCCATCCACCAGTTCCCATGGGATAGAAATGACCTTTAAACGTTTCCATGCGAAGCCGCGGGCATAAACTAGTCGTTTGATAATGTGATTGCCCGAAAAAATCTATATTTTTTCTGACATGATGTAGGTAGTTAAAATGTAATGTGTCCATACATTAAATACGTAAGTACATACCTAACTAACCTAACACGATACATTCATAATCCTACAACAACAAACTGTTCCAAAAATAGCGGAAGTTTCAGAAGTTCATTCATGTAAAGTTACTTTACGAGCGCACCCCATTCCCACTCCCTTGGCACGGCCTCAACTGCGTCACCCTTCAATGAAACGTAGCTGCACGTTATACAATATAAATACATACATAATTTAATATACATATCCTAGTTTTCGGACGAAACTAATATTGGCCGAATATAATTAGCCGACCGCTTACAACACTATTATCGTGCAACTTTTTAGGCATAGGTACGCCGCACTGCGGAATCTCACCGCGCGGTTTTTTTTCCGCCGGATTCTGCAACATGGAAATTATATGACAACATAATATGACAAACGGAATAACCACACTAATCAAATCACACTAATATTAAAAATGCGAAAGTTTGGATGGATGGATGGATGGATGTTTGTTATCTCTTCACGCCAAAACTACTGAACGGATCGGGCTGAAATTTTGTATACAATTAATTCTAACCCTGGAATCAAACATAGGCTACTTTTTATCCCATAAATCAGTTCTCATGGGATAGAAATCACCTTTAATTAAACGTTTCCATAGACTAGTATTTATAATAACATAATTGACTAAAACATAATTTAATTAACATTATATTGACGACCTCTGTGGCGCAGCGGGCGAAGGTCTGTGCGACGCAGGAGGTTGCGGGTTCGATTCCCGCCTCGGGACAAATTTTTGGTCGATCTGCAGATATTTCACCAGGGCGTTCTGGATGTTTTCTATGTTGTATACCTACTTAATAAAAAATATCTATCCATGTAGTGTATTGTATTAAGTATATCAATTATCTAGTACCCATAACACAAGCTCTGCTTACCTTGGGGCTAGATAATGCTGTGTGAATTGTTCAGCATTATTTATTTATTTATTTATAATTTATAGGTTTACCTAGCAGCTTTTAATTTCTTTCTCGGGCAAAAGTGTGCAAAGCAGGTGGCAAAAGCTAGTCAGTTCATAATACTAGGTGTTACATCTTCTGTGGTCCGATGGAGAAGAAACAAAACAGAGGATGGGACGAGAAGGGGAGGCGTGGGCGACTGACTCGCGTGGAACTAGTGATGGGACAACGCGTTTACGGACTGTTCCGTATCCGAACGATGAATAATAAAGATACCTTATCTATAGATTAGATATTCATTTTCAATAAATAATTCTGATTGATGAAAGAAAAAATGAAAAATCAATGGTTGTTTTTAATTACGTTACAATTTTCTATCTAGATAGAAAATATATAGAATTTTTTTTATGCACACATACTTAAAAACTATTTACAAAGGAAGCAAATTACCAAGGTATTAAATAAAGTGTCTACTTAAGTAGGTAGGTCCTTTATGGGTCAAACTACAAAGTGTTTAAATTTAAACTCTTCTCAAGTTATTGCTGAGTCATTGCTAATAGAAAATGTATCTAAATGCAAAAATAAATTTAATTTCACCCATGTTGAGGAAAAAGATATTAAAAAAGCCTTTAAACTTTCAAGTATAAAGAAAACTGCAGAGCTCTGGGGCATTTCCGTTACAATTATTAAACCATTGATTGATACCATTGCAACAGATCTGGCTTTTATATTTAACTAGACGATCGCCTCGCGGTTTCACCCGCGTAGTTCCCGTTCCCGTGGGAATTCCGGGATAAAATATAGCCTATGTCACTCCCTGAAAAGTAAGCTTCCTAACGGTGAAAGAATTTTTCAAATCGGTCCAGTAGTTTCGGAGCCTATTCAATTCATACAAACAAACAAACAAAAAATCAAACCTTTCCTCTTTATAATATTATAGTATTTAATGAATCTATCGATTGTGGCGTATTTCCTGATCTAATGAAATGTAGTAAAATAATCCCACTACATAAATCGGGTAGTAGGTCTGACCCCACTAACTTTAGACCAATATCAGTACTGCCAACATTCAACAAAGTTTTTGAAAAACTTATTTTACATCAATTGCTTACGCATTTCAATGGCAATGACCTGCTGCATTGTAAGCAATTCGGGTTTACTCGCGGCAGGTTAACTACTGATGCCGGTGTAGAGTTAGTATCGCATAATTTTGATGCTTTGGAGAAGTCGCAACTCGCAAGACGCTTTAGGCGTTGTTTGCGACTTGTCAAAAGCGTGGAATAAAAGTTATATTTTTTTATAGGTGTAAATTTAACTTCCATACAAATTACAAAATGTCTCGCCACTACTTGGCGACTTTGTTTTATTAGAAAATCATTTTTATCGATTAATTTTCATATAATTTTGCATAAATAAGTATATGATAAATAAGTATGATAAATGAAAAAGAAGATATACATCACAAAAAAATTAGGTACACCACACCTAGATTTTTTGCATTTCTCGTCCCCTGAAGTCTGCGGCCCTGATCCCTCTAAGTCTTGGGCTGCGACCTGCAAGTGCAACCGCACCTGGTAAAACCGCGTTTGTATACCTACTTGCTTTTTTCAGGTACTTAACAAAACAACAGCTTTGACTAAACTACACACAAGACATCACTAAAGTGACTATGAGTTAATCTGCGTACGATTGCGTAGGCTCGGAGCAGCGTGGCCGCGTGGGCGATTCGGCAGCTCTCCCGTTCACTAATAATATAAACTTATTCGCATTTGGGCATTGAAATGTGCGTGTCATTCAAGGTCATTCATAATTAAAAGATGAGATGACGATCCGTAAGGGGCCGTTTGCCAGTTTCCAAGTTTTCTGTCATATTACATAACTACCTATGTCGAAAATTAAAGTCGCTTTCCTCAGAGGATTAACTTTATTTTTTAAGGTTGGAGGGCCAATAGGACAAGTAGGTACCTAAGTGAGTAAGTACCAACTTATATGACGCTCGCATCGCAGTAAGTATAAATAAATAGGTAAATACATGGTAAGTAAATACTAATTGTTGCATGGTTTATCCAATGAATCCAATCCAATCGAATGCAGCTAGTTATTACATTGGTACCTACTTGGTATAACTTGTACTTTATATTTTTGTTATTCTACATCAAATCAATGCAAGTTATAACTTTTATGTAAGTTTTATTCTTCTGAAAATGAAACTACTTTTGAAAATGTTCGGGTTCGGGTGCGGTCGTGCGCGCTCGGCTGCTCTCGGCCCTGCAGGAAACAGGAAGTGGACTAACCGCGCGCTTCCGCTCCCATTCGCTCTAGCCGCGCACTGTTTCATTCACAAACTTTACTATTCACTCTTTTGTATTTTACGCGGACGGACGACGCGTTCGGGCTTAACCTAAGCATAGGGTTTACGCTTCGATCAGGTATCCGCCACCTCCTCCGTAGATATCTAGGTAGTACTAGTACCTACGTTGTACCTTACAAAAATGACACTTGAAATTGTCTATCGACTTTATTTGACTTTGCTTGCGCAGAGCCGTGACAAGTTTTATGAATTGAATACTTACCTACGGAACATTTATTATTTAGTATTTTGTATAAAATAAATAGGTACCTACATTACCTAGTCATAGTAGGTCAACACCAAAAATGAAAATAAACTTTGAAACAATAGCCACTCCCCCACATTTATGAATTTAGAACAAAGTCAATATCGTAGAATAGGCATATCAAAAAATATTTTTTAATGCTGATTTCTTCAGGATAAGGCTAATAGCAGATAAATAACAATGGTAAACATATGTAATAAATAAATAATAACAATAAATAAATAGGTAATGCTGGACAATTCACAGTTCACTTCACACATCGTTATCTAGCCCCAAGCTCAGCGTTAACACGTTACTGACAAGAACTAAAATTAAAAATTTTAAAAACCCCCCCAACAGATATTCATAAAACATGGCTAAAAGCACTCGTGATAAAATTATCTATGACACAAAAAAAAACTAAACGAAAATCGGTTCATCCGTTTGGGATCTACGATGCCACAGATACACAGAAAGACACGTTAAACTTATAATATCCCTCTCTTATTCCATCGGGTGTTAAAAATAGGGAATCCTGTCCTTTTTAGGGTTTCGAAGATCGGGTTCGAAACCCTTATGATCTCGCTTTGTCTGTCCTTTTTCCCTTCCTAATAACTCAGCAACTACCGCAGCTATCAACTTGAAATTTAAATTAATAATATATTTCGTGCGCCTGTAACCACAGATTTAAAGAAAAAAAATTGAAAAACAAGAAAAATGGAAATGAACATTTTCCATACATATTGAGATGTCGAAATTTTAAAAGATACCTACAGGATCATTTGATTGATACCCCACATGATCTGTTTACGTGTATTCTTACATTATTATTATTCTTTTGAAACTTCAATTGATTTACGTCATTTTTTGTCAGTACGAATTTCATGACACTGGTTTTCCTGAAAACACAAGAAAAACCTTATTTAAATATAAAATAAAATAAATAAATAAATAAAATAATTTATTCAAAATAGCTTAGGACTAGAAAGATAACAAAGGGTTTTATCTTAAATTCTATGGTATTAAATAATGCGTGTGCCTGAACTAGGTAAAACCTGTTTTTCAGGCAAAAACAGTGCTAACAACAAATAAATTTAGGTAATCAAATAGGTACATATAACTTACTAATTATATGGTGCATACTTTAAAATAATTACTTATGCTACCTACACTAAAACTAGTTTAAATAATAAAGGTGTTTGCAGATTTTTGGCCTACTTTGAAACAGTCAATAAATTTTCTGTGTCATCATATGACATACATTGCAGTGTGTCCTTAAGTTTTTTCTTACAACTATTATAATATAAGGAATAAATGTCGGCTAACACATTTAATCTATTATATAGGAAAGGACCAAGGATACTGTAAAATTTATTTGAAAAAGTATGTTTTCGATCTAGTTTAGGGCAAACGTTATTTTTCCTCCTTTTGCTAGCGCTTTCAGTGACATATGGGAGGGCTGCGTGTTGTTTAAGTACAATGTTCATTATGAATAACTGTCGAACTGATAATACTTCACATGATTTGAATAGGAGGTTTGTAGAAAAAATAAAAGGACGGAAAGTTGATACTTTAAGTATCGCTCTTTGTGCTCTTTCGACAGTTAGTAATATAATAATGTATAAACTGAATATAAACATATATAAACTGAGGTATATGTTTTTTTCTTCCTTTTCCGTGTTATTTTACACGCACTCTTACATTATTTTAAGATTACAAAATATTTACGTTTTTTTGAATCTCGCATACCTACCGCTGTCTCGCATGCGAGATTAAAAAAAACGTTATTCACAAGTTGATTCCCTCGGGGTCCAGAATTAACTCCTTTTGGCTTAGTACACCCTTTCCGTGGCACCCTTATAACAAATCAACCATACCGATTTGGTTTGTAAATCGTCCACACCGATAAAACATGTTAAATAACTATGTTATATAACATCGCACCTTTAGGTACAAAATTGACTATTGCTATCGGTAGTAGGTACTTACAAATGGAGTGAGTTTATCTACCTACTTAATTACTTTGATAATGAACTAAACCGAGATATTCAATGAGAATGAATAACAGTAGTATCCCTCCTACCAATGAATATTGACAGTGTTTAGTTAGGTAGAGACGCGAGTGAGAGGTCTGTCTCCAGGATGGATGTAACTTGACTAAATTAAGGCGGTACCCTACCTCGTTATTGTGTGAAGAGGATAGGCATAGGATTTCGCGTTCACAGGAGCGGGACAGAGCAAAGCGGCGTAAGCCCAAAAATCAAGTTTTTAGTAGTTATTTGCTTCCCACAAACATTAGAATAGTTAATTGAAAAAAAAGCAACATATAAAATGTTCTTTATACTTAGCTCAATTACTATGCTTAATCTCAAGATCTTATCATCTGTATTTATTGAGAAATTAGGGTTTTAGTAAAAAATTAGAGGTAACTTTGCTATTTTTTTCTATCGAGAAAATTTTATGGAATCGTGTTTTCGAAACATATGATCGATAGAATAAGTCCTGAACTTTACCATATATAAATTTCAAAGTTAAATATTCAGTAGTTTGGAAGATATGGAGGTCCGACGGAGTTGAAAATAAGCAATTTGAGGGTAGGTACCCCCTTAAAGGTTAAACAAACTTACCTTAAGTGAAGTTTGACCATAATTTTACAAGAGTCGCTGCATCCGTATTGTAAAGTAGGTTACTTTTATTTAGGTACTTACCTAACTTATGTTACCTCCCTAAAAAAAATACCTATCAAAGGTAAGAATTTGAAGGTGATCGGAGCTGGCTTCTGTTTCGGTGAATGAATTAGCATTGCCATTCAACGTGGCAATGCTGCCAGCATTCTTGCACAGTGGGCACTCTGCCTTCTGGTGACTTAGATTTTTAAGAAATAGATATAAGTACCTACCTATTCACAAAGAAAATTACAATCAAATAATAGGAATAGGAGCTAGTAGGTATTTACATAACTTTTTTTTTTTTTTTTTTTTTTTTTAAAAAAAAAAACTGCAGACTGTTTAGAAACAATTTAGATAACTGCAGACTGTTGCAATGGGTACCTATAGTAAGTGTAAATACTAGTTGTAATTGTTTTTATTCTGTTAATGTAATTTTCTATGTGCTAAATAAAAGATGGTACTGCATTAGGCAAGTACTTAGCATATGCGCACATAGTAAGGTTAGGTCGCCTAAGATCGGACGTTATGACGTACTGCATTTTTAATTTTTTTCTCATGATTCAATGTCGTTTTTCGGTTGCGGTCTACTGTAAATTGAAGACAATGAAATATTGGTTAACCCCTAATTTTTTGGTTTGCTTCTAAGCTATCTATCTAAGCAAATTAAGAGCTTAAATAACAGACTTTTTTCAACTTATCATAGTGAAGAAAATATCATTTTGACCGAAGATCGGACTATGTAGTATCTTCACTTCTATTCGTTTTATGATAAAGTACACATTAGGAAAACATCTGGACTTCGTCCATTTATTAAATATCAATGATCCCGTCAGGAAATTCCTCAAAAGATTTGACAGATACGATTTTTCTTTAGTTTTGCGTTTTCATAGTCCGGTCTTCCCTCCTCATCCTAAATAAGTTTCACAAACTTTTATCCTTCGTGTCCTAGGACTTAATAATGAAAAGGTACCTAATATCTGATAGTCATAGCGTCGTCTAAGCGCCATCATAGCGTCGTTAGTGGGCATGAACACTTGAAAACCACTGATAATTTTTTGACATCCATGAACGGACACAGCTATATCCGATCTTCGGCATTGGGAGGGAAGACCGGATCTTGGGTTGTAAACGTCCTAGGCGTAATCAAAGTATACAGATCGAAAGATTATTCGCTAATTCTGCCCCAAAATAATTAATTACATTAATTCAATGAAAGTATTCACCACAATGAGCCATCAAAGTTTTGTAGGTAAGATCGGATCGACGATTTTTCCCACAAAATACACCTTTTCTGCCGAATCACCTGTGTGCACGTCCCGTCTGGTCGCTGGCCGGCCGCATTGTGAGGAGAAGGGCAAAATAAAATGGCGGATCTAGTAGTGTCACCAGCAGTGGAAAATATTGCCTAGTTTGCGAGTTATTCCATGCATCCGATCTTATGTCACATCCGATCTTAGGCGACTTAACCTTAATAGAGGACGATAATAGGTTAAAAGCAACGTGGGCACTACAGAATGACATTTTCAGCAAAGTAAAGCAAGTTTAGAATTAATGAAGTTGTCTTGACGTCATTGGGATCGAGCCGATCAATACTGGGCGAAACTCAATAGAGGGGCATTCCGCGCTTAAATTATAACAATTGTTATATCTTTGGCTGTTGAGTGGGTTTTTTGTTCATGTTTCAAGCGACTAAAATTAGAACTTTATTTCTGTTTCAATAATTCAACGGCACAGGGTAGTTACTTATTTGTCTTATTGCAAAGCTCCTATTTTACCATCGATCTAAGTAAAAAAGGGAGATGAGCTAGCTTCTCGAAAATAGAAGGCTCAAATTAGGTGCAATTAGGACCCATCCCAGGGTCCGACCGTCGTCGTCATAGTCGGACCGGCGGCGGCGGCGGCGGGGCGCGGCGGTCGTCTTACGCGTGGTTCCTACGACGAACTAGTGTCATTTATTAAGGTGAAGTGAGTCCCAAAACCCACATTTTGTCTGTACGGAAAATCAATTTTAATGCAAAAAAACATTATTTTTATTGCAGAAATACTACGGAAAAAGCAGTTTCACTTGCTAGTTATTTATCTTAGTTCTTATAAAAATTCGTCTACATGTTCCATAATAAATACTTTAGGGATTATGGATTTATTTTGTTGCTAAAGAGTATTATTTTAAAGGAAAAAACAAATTTAAAACGACCAGTGAAATTGCGCGGAGCTGGCTGGCCATTCCGCGGGTCTCACCTTCCTTTCTCGCCTTCTCCGCGCGACGTTCGCTCGTCCTTGTCTCGTAAAACCGATCCCACTTCGTCTTAACTAAAAAACACACATACTACAGCAATGCCCTCGTGTTTGTTCATTATAATTATTGCACAGGATTGGAAATGTAACTGTGAGCGAGTGTTTGCGTGTAGTTGTAACACAGGCCAATTGTTGAGTAAGCGCTCTGAGAGAACGTACCATATCTACCGATTTTACTTAGATCTTTTATGTATTTTACTATAAACACTGCCTTAGTCTGACGAATTCACAGTGAATTTGAGCACAGAGCGGGTTTTCTTCCAACTCAAACAAGGTTCGTAGTTCCCGCTCACATTCCTTAATAAATTCTGTTTGTATTGTACGCTAGCACTATAATAGGTATAGTATAACCTGTATAACAGACGCTCATTAGGGGAGGCCTATGTCCAGCAGTGGACTAATATAGGCTGATGATGATGATGATGATGACTATAATAGGTACTTATTTGCCAATCACTCGTTTGCAGTGATACTTTGGTGCCACTTTCATGTTATTCTGTGACTAGGGTGGATTCAGTAGGGGTGCGCGTGCACGTGTAGCTCAATGGATGTTGCTTCAACTATACTGCGATTAATATATTTTTTTTTTAATATTACATGAAAAGTTTATTATTATAACACTGAGTAAACCACAGAGGTTTACTCATATATATAATATACTTTAATATTTTTTATATGTATATAATATAATATAGGTAATAATTTTAATAATTTAAAAATTTATACCTATCTGTGTACTATGTAGGTACTTTATGTACTGTGTGTGTAGTACATGTACACTATGAAATTGTGATGAATAAATTTACTATAGGTACTTACTTTTTATCAACCTACTTACTTGTACTTGCTGCTTCCCTTTATTGTACTGTACCTCATATTACTTCAATTTCAATATTTTGAATTCTTCTTTTTTGACGTGACAACGTCTTATAATTCGATAGAGCCGGCTGCACGCACGAAAAAACATGACGTCATGCGGCGTTACCTCGCTCTGAGGCGTTCCATGTAAGGCTTGAAGTGCAAGCGAGAGCGCTCGACATCCGTCTCTCTCCTACTTGAGTGAGCGATGCGTCTGCGTGGACAGCTGCTATACTATAGTACATTTACATGTTTTGTTCGAGTATCAAATGCTACCATTCCATCAGTATTTTCTTAAGACGTTGTCACGTTCAACTATCGTCAGTAAACCGAATTTACAGACAACCAATTTTTTTGCTTATTGTTTAGCCTACGACGAAGATTTGCACCCAGCTACCAATCACCCTGTATAATTTTGGTATGGTATTACCTATATTAGCACAGTTAGTAAGATAAAAATATTTTATATTTTTCCATGCGAATACCTAACTTCTACACTTCCAATAGTAAGCGAGTTTTATTCTGGAAAGTGCGACACAGTTTTCAACTTAAACGGTTTGTCAATTTTAAGTGTAATTGACGTAGATCTAAGTAAAATAAGATCTAACTATGGTAATTAAGCTTCTTTCATAGTACTTAATTAAATAAACAATAAATAGATAAAATTATACAGGGCAATGACATGAAAACTAAAAATCTCTACTAATCATTTAAAGAAGAAACAATAGAAAGGAAATAATAATTGATTCGAAACGGAACACACGTATCCGGTGACAGCACACGGCCGGAAGTGATGCCATACGCTCAGCGCTGCACTTCGCCTGCACCGGAAGTGACGCCCCTTTCTTTCCCTTCTTGAATGCGCCTGCACTCATTCAACAACCGTGGGAGAGTCAGCGCCGAACTAACCGTAACGGCCTCATGAATGAACATAATTAAGTAACTACGTAGAGTAGCAAAGCAATAGCATTTAAATAAAATGCTATTTCTAACGCGCCGCCCGCCGCCGCCGCCGCCGCCGCCGCTGCTGCCGCGCCGCCGCCGCCGCCGCCATGCCACTTCGTTTGGATGGGTAGGTGGATCACCTTGTGATTGTGAATGAGTAAGGAAGAATGAATGAATTTAGGGGAGACTAGACTATTTTTATGTTGCGTGATTTTCATAAACTAGCCTAGTTTGTTTTCATCAAGACATAAACAGACGAACAGCCATACAAAAACTTCTGTTAGAAATTAGAAGATAATAAACTACAAACGCTCCCCTCAATCGGATAGCCGTCTGTAGGTTGACCAAACATGCAAAGATTTAAAATCTCAAACATGGTGTTTGTCTTGAATGAAACTCTTGAAAGTGTAGGTAGGTTATTTCATTTCATTCGATTTGGGATAATTTCATTAATTTCGGAGAGTCTGACTCACTCTTCGCTTCGCAGTTTGAATTTGTTTCTTTAAGAAGGTAGAAAACGTCGTCCCCTGATTGTATTGTATCAATCCGGGGCACTTGGGAATTTTTATATTTTTCCGTAAATAGGCACCTACCTACTTAATTACCGAGTTTATTTCGAATTGTGAAAAGAACCTAATTAAGTAGGTACCTGCTACATTTTAATTCCATTCAATTGAAATCGTAGATCAGAACCTACCTTTTTAGGGTTTCTAGATCGGAGATCAGTTTCGAAACCCTTATGGTCTCGCTTTGTCTGTCCTTTTTTCCCTCCTTAATAACTCACTCAGCAACTACCATAGCTATTATCTTGAAATTTAAAATAATAATACATTTCGTGCAACAGCACGAAGACCCGTCAAGTGCGAGTGTAACTCGCGGGCTCAGGGTTTCGAACGTTTGTCAATTATACTATTGGTACCTTTAGTACAAAATATGTACTAAAGTTACTTGTAAGAGATATCGCTATTTGATGAATACCTAAAAGTAGTAGGTACCAAACAACATTTTAGAAGGATCGCTCTGCATAGGTCGACTTGCATACTTCGGACTCTTCGGAGATTAGGTAAATTTTTGACTTATTTCAAAATATTCAAAAACTGTTTTGAAATGTACAGTAAGTATCAGTTTGAACATTTTAAAATAGTTTTTGAAATTTCTGTAGGTTTCATACTTTCGATTTTGAAAAAAGTCGAAAAAATACCCATTCCTCCCCCTATCTCTGAAGTTTGCAGAGCGATCTATTTGAAATGTACGGAGCGTTTGTAGAAATGAATCTATATATTACAAGAAAAATATAGAGAAGTCTGCAAAAAGTTAACTTATTGAAAAATGGTCTAAAACGGGGAATAATTTTCAAAAAAGGGGGCTCACTGGGTGGGGGTAATGAAAGGTATCAGTTTGTACATTTCAACAGTTTTTCTTTCTGTAGATTTCATACTGTTCGAAAGAAAATTAAAAAGTCGAAAAATTACTCACTACGAACATTGGTGCAGTTCATGCATCGTATTATTTAACTAGTTTATGCCCGCGGCTTCGCACGCGTTGTTATTATGGAAACGTTTAAAGGTGATTTCTATCCCATGGGAACTGATTTATGGGATAAAAAGTAGCCTATGTTTGATTCCAGGATTAAAATTACTTGTATGCAAAATTTCAGCCCGATCCGTTCAGTAGTTTTGACGTGAAGAGGTAACAAACATCCATCCATCCATCCAAACTTTCGCATACTTAGTTTATATTAGTGTGATTATTATCTCGGATCGCGTTGGATAATTTCTGGTTTTATGCAACATGCGCCAGCCCACGCTACTTTTTGTCGCTAATCCCATAGATGGGTTTGATTGAGGTGAAATCAAACAAGATGAGTAGGTATAAGTAGGTAATCAAATCAGTGTGCTAAACGCAGATTTCAGAAAAGAACACTGACCACCTTTTTTGAAAATCCATCGAATTTTAGCTATTTTGATGCGTTCTGAAAAGCACTCTTCATTGAAAGATATTATTTAGTATTATTATTATCAAGAAAGTTAACGGAGGTGTTAGTTCTTTATACAGGATTTTACCAATATTGGGGGGTATGCCATCTATTCCTATATTTATTATTAAGTTTATCAATGAGTCCGCTCACTTCTTTATTGGTGACTGGGGTAAGGAACATGGTGTTTATGTTAGAGCTGATTTTGAAAGACATGCATTTCCAACTGAAGCAAAAGTATCTGCTCGCACGTAGAATATACCTAGGTATGATTTTAATACTACAAGCTAACCAATCTTACTTTACTTAACCACAATTTCTTTAAGAAATATCAGCCTCGATTCGACGTAGGTAGGTAGGTAGGTAGGTAGGTACTATTCCGTGGGAGTTGGTTGGGAGTTGGGACACATTGAGATAGAGGCAGATGGCGCAGGTAGTACCGTACCGTTGTCGATCACTGGAGATCGAGATACGAGCGAAGAATGGAGCCATTATTGAGCGTATTATTAACAATATTAAAAATAATGAATGGGACCGCTAGCTACTTTAGAAATTGATAAGCGGTATTATGAATGGCAGGTTGAATAGGATTTAGTGATACTGATAAGCAGCATTGTGCGTGCTCCTATTAGGTACGTAGGTACTTTTCCTTTTTGTACCTACTTCAGATTATGCTACAACGACAGATAAGACCAGACTAGTCAGTTAAATCTTTATTTGGAGAGCATAAACACACTTGTGTAGGTCAGAAACGATGTAGGTACATATTTTCTAAAATAAATTAATTCCCACTAGTGAAAAAACTACCTATCCAATAGGTAACATACCTGCCTAGTACATAGATAAAGATAAAGATACATTTATTTGGCCAAAAAAAACAGGTAGTTACAGGCAAAAGATAGGGGGTTACACATAGGGGGGTACAGGGTTAGGGTACATCTGGTCCGAATCTCAAACTCATCCGCGGACGAGATTTCCACTTCACTTTTGAGTAGGGGTACCTACATCACCTACTTATTGCGTCCAGGATTGCCACAGAAATATATAGCCACAGAAATATCCAGGGTGGATCACTTGGCACGAAGTTTTAAATTAAAAATTCCCATGAATGGGCCCGACCCGAATGAAGTGCGATTGATAAAGTTTTAGCTCGGCTTGTCTTCAATGGGAGCATCTGTCGGGAGTTGGGATGGGACAGGTGGGCTGCCATCTTGCGACGCTCTCCGGTCTCCGACACAGAACAAAAGGGGAGCCACTTCTGCGAATAAAAAATGACGCAGGCAGAGCTCTGCTCTTACTTTCAGACTCTCGAAACACAATGGCAGGTAGGCACCGCATCACATTTATAAATTCTGATGATCCGAGGAGGAAACTTGTTTACAAACTTACGCATCTAGATTTTTAAGAAATGTTTTAGATTTTATGCTCTGACTAACCGGTACATACATAATAGAGCCATGGCTGCAAATAGCTTCCTAATTAAAATAATAAAAACTATATATTAAGAATTTTTTGTCTATAATGATTTTATGCTCTGATCTGACTAACCGGTAATAGAGCAATGGCTGCAAATAGCTTCCTTATTAGGTATATATTAATAAAAAACTAAAAGAGGATGTCGTTATCACTGTTAACTTTTCTAATAATTAGTAAGTAAGTAAGTACCTACCTAAGTACTATGTGTAAGTACTATCACTTATGCTTACCGGATCTTCCTGTCTTGAATACAAGAAAGTAGGTACGGATCTCAACTTTATCAAATTAATTAAGTACCGGCCGTTTTAATCTGAGGAGCTGGTAGGTGGGTGCGCTCGTTCCCACGCTGCGCCGCGCCGGAAACCGCCCCGCGCCCCGCAGCCTCCGCCGGCGCACTCCTGCCTGCTAAGCCCCGAATCAAACTAACGATCACGAATTTGTTTCCATTTCGCTTCCCCTCAAACCTAAAAACCGACCGGTGAACACTTTTAGCTGCAAAATCGCGCCGAAGACACGCATAGCGAAATTCTATTCATAGCGCACCCGGCGGGCGGCGGCGCGGGCGCGGCGGTGGCGCGGGCGATCCCTTTTACAGCTCAATTCCGCTTCCTTCCGTTACGGACTACGGTGTTGTTACCAAAAGCTGAATTATGGCGACCCGACCAGCGTTATAAAATAGCACATGCGTGCATTCTATAGTTATTGTTACTTCTTTTGTGTCATCCAGGCAAACAGAACCGTCATTCAAATCTTTCCGAAAAGGTCCGGAAGGAAGTAGGGTAGGTAGTTTTAAAGTTATTAGCGAGCTTTGTCATTTTGTTCCGGCGGCGACCCCGCCTCAAAAAAACTGCTTATTTCCGTCCACAGCCCCGAGCACGAGGAGGCAGGGTCTGCTTGGCTCATTGTTTCTTAAATGAGACAACCATAAAACTTTATATATCTATTATACGAGGAACAATCGTATTTTGCATCACAAAAACTTCTCTATTTGGCAAACAATAGGTGGAAATTGTTTTATACAAGGTCGATCATTATCTGAATGTCAGGAACATTTAGTTTGGTGCGTCTAATTCGTACCACCCTATAAATAAATAAATAAATAAATAATGCTGGACAATTCACACAGCATTATCTAGCCCCAAGGTAAGCAGAGCTTGTGTTATGGGTACTAGATAACTGATATACTTACTTAATACAATACACTACATAGATAGATATTTTTTATTATACATGGAAAACATCCAGAACGCCCTGGACAAATGTCTGCAGATCGATAACTAAGCCACTATGGAGCTCTAGGTTACGTTTTAGACAAATTAACTTTTTGGGAGAAATGAGAATAAATTCAACCCAAATATGACGATACAAAGTCTGAGATAAGTAAGAGTATAACCCTGTCGAATGAAATGTGTCGGCAAAAGTTTAACAAACCCGATAAACATCTCCTTTCTGTTCGTTTAAAAATTTTTATAATTAGTATATCTAGTCATTTTATAAACATTTTGCACGTAATCGTTCATTCCTTTTTGAGTAAGTATTTAACTAAAGGTTCATTAATTCCCAGTTGCCTTTTAATGGGAATTTTAGGGTTGCCAGAAAGTTGCAGAATATTCACTTTACGTAGGTAAGATTAGGCTCGCATCGCAAGTCGCTATACGAATCGAAAGTCTGATATACGCGGCGTAAGAATCGACTCCTCCAAAACAGTCAGGCCGTGTGTATCGTAAAAGGCGACAAAGGGAAGCTACTGGCATTCCTCTGGTAGAGACCAGAGGAATGCCAGTAGCTTCCTTCTCTGCGTATTTTAACACCGTCACTGTAATCTAATCACTAATGCGCCTGCCATGCGTGGTGACCTAAGATAGTTTTTTGGTCCCCACGCATGGCACGCATCGAGATATACTAGTGTATATCTTGATCGATAGGTATCGATCGAGATATAGTTCTGTGGTGGTGACTATGGCAAAACCCCGCTTGTTTGAGTGAGGCACGTTCAGCAGTTGGGTACGTGTTGCTGATGAGCAAAAGCCATATTGATTAATAAGAGATTTATAACTCGTTATGTCGGGATTCGTAGAGCAGGATATGCCTGTTCTGCACAGGCTGTGCGAGTGCTTGGATCAAACAGTTGACCAGTTTGATCCAGCTTAATAATAGCTAGATGTTCGAAGGGTCGAAGGCATAGCGTATAGCACTTTCTGGTTGATTTGGTATTTTAGACGATTTTTCATGAAAGATAGGTTTAATTTGTTGTTTTCTGTACAAGCTGCAAGTGCAAGTAAGCTGGAGGCCGCACCGCCGCCGCCGCGAGCCGGGTCGACCTTAAAGGTTGCATCTCGGGCGTCGAACTCCTCTGGTTATATAACGTGAAACGCAAACTTATTCGTTCTTGTGTTGAACGAACAACTTGAGCTCGGGCAGACGAGTCGGTGGTGCTAAAACTTTTCACTCTATGTGCCTTAGAATAGAACTACTAACCAGGCAGGGGCTTTATCAGAGTAGACGCAGTAGAGATTTTGAAAAAAGCTTGTGGCAGGAACCTAAATAAATACAATTCTAATACAAATAATAGCAAACCATGGTGAAAATATTCTCAAATTACAAATCATTTTGGTACTACGTTTGTATGGAAAATTCATCCTTCGCCGGACCCTTATGAGATAGACAGACAAAGTTCGTTTGTTCTCACTAGTTTGATTCATTAGTTCGAACATCGAACTAGTTAGAAGCGTTACTCCATTCGATTCGATTCGTTAGTTCGATCGTCGAACAAGTGACAATTTTACTTTCGAATTTATAATATTACTAGACGATCGCCTCGCGGTTTCACCCGCGTAGTTCCCGTTCCCGTGAGAATTCCGGGATAAAATATAGCCTATGTCACGCCCTAAAAAGTAAGCTTCCTAACGGTGAAAGAATTTTTCAAATCGGTCCAGTAGTTTCGGAGCCTATTCAATACAAACAAAGAAACAATCAAATATTTCCTCTTTATAATATTAGTATAGATCTAGTATGGATAAGGATATTAAGGATTATAAACTTAGGTATACCAACGTAAAATATAGTTTAAAGTTTGAGGTACACAGGCGCAGGAGGTTTATGAGCCCGCATGGTGTTGGCTCACCTTGGCAGCGCGTGCGCTCAAACAAAGCCTCCTCCCCCCTTGCTCCCCCCGCTAAGGGAAACACTGCTCCTGTGTGAAGCCGGGCAAATATGAGAATACCAGCTACTTAAACGTTTTTACTTCGCAATGTTTTAAAAATAATTGGTAAGGTTGATGTAGTCTACTGCACTATTATCATGCGAAAAGCAAAATCTCTCCCTAAATTTAAACATGGTCTTTGAACACTTTCTTACTTCAATTTCAAATAATTAATACCTACATAATAGTCTATACTTAGTACTTATTTACATTTAAATATGTACTTAATCATTATGGATCAGTTGAGCTATCTGTAGACTGTTTGCAACAGTCGGCAGTTAGCTCAATTGTTTCAATTGTAAATACATTGTAAATGTACTAGTATAATGTTCTTTGTGTACTTAATACCTACTTAAGTTCTGTATAGTATAGTAGTCTGTAATACGCCACCGTCTATACCTGTATGTAGTACAATAGTTACGTGTCCATCCAAAGGTTGCCGGGAAGAAATCGCTTTAAGCGACAAGGCCGCCCATTGTGCACTGTTTTTGTGTTTTTCTTTTCTGTTTTTCTCTATCTTGGTGTGCAAAAAAGAGTACCTATTTGTTTTGTATGTGTACCCAGCAAAAGTTACGTGTCTTGCTTGAGTGGACTTGACCAACTCTCTGTAGTCATCCATAAGTAACTTAGGTTAGGCATAAGTAGGTGCTTTATTGAACGAAAAACCCTTTACCTTAAGTACCAATTTTGAAAAAGCTTATTTGAAAGTACTTGTATATTACAGGATTTTTTCAGCCTGTAGCCAACTTGGCAATGAAATCTTTGCTCGTTTGATATTTGATAATGCAGACCTTTTATGTTTTACGTTTTTATGGTTCTTTTTACCCGACTACGCAAGAAGGAGGGTTTTGTTTTTAACGATTTAATTACGGATTTTTCTTATTTATTAATGTACTAATTGGGCTAACTGTGAACCTTCTTCTGAGTCTAGTTCGGAGTTCTTTAAATAAGTATGAACCAAAAGAACAGTATTTTTGTGATCGATCTAAGTAAAAAAGCGATTTTACTTAGTTCTGTGGTTTTATTAGTATAAATCAGATTTTACTTAGATCTATGGTTTTTGTGGTCTAAGTCCAATATACAATATACATGGATTCAAAAATGTCTCTTTATTTCCGTGTCAGTGTTTAATTTGACCTTTTCTAAGAGCTACCGAAGAGACCTACATTTATTGTACTTAGAAAAAAAATGAGTTTTTGATTTGATTGATTCATAACATAAATCATAATGTAAGGGGCATAATACATTCAAGCTCAAGAAGAGCTCAAGCGATATATTTTTTGTTCGTGTGGTCAGGTTCAGTTGAGGGCGCGGATTGGGGTGTTCGAAGCCCTGCGCGCTCGGAATGTGGCAGGTGGGCTGCCAGCCGGACGGTCAGCTGTTGTGGATATTCCCTCACCTCACTTAGAGAACTTATTTGTTTTTCCCCCGACTGAAACGTGTTATGTATGACTTGAGTAGGTAAGTGCTTACACTACGTGTATTTTTACAATAAAATCGAATACCTATTCCAACTTTTTGCTTTGAAAATCTAAAGATGAATGATGAAAAGAGATCGAACTAGGTTTCTGGATAAAGATAAGTAAGTACTTACAAAAAATTTAAAGAAAAGTTGTTCCATCCGTTTGGGCATAGTAGCCACCTTTTGCTACAAACTCAATAAACCCTGTTACGTCGTCGGAGGTTAAATAATTTGCTTGTGGATGTGGGTAAACTCAAAGAATTGTCTGTTACTAAATGAAGTCCAAATTCGTAACGAAAATATTTTCCTGTGAAAAGTATCTCCCTTCCTATCTTAAAATGAGTACCTAACCTAAACCATAAAAGCATGTGTTTACCAAGTTTTAAACAATTGAAATCTCTGGGTAAACTAGATGGCTAATAATAAGGTAGGTATACGATTTACAAGCTGGCGCTACGTATCTTTATTAAGAAAGAGAAACAAATTAGAAGGATGCACTTATTACTAACTGCAGACTGTAGCAAACAATCTAGATCTAGAGGTAGCCCAACTGATCCACACCAATACCGCGCTACGTTATTTATTCATGGGCCACCATATTTATACCAAAATAAACGCGATGGAACTGAACGAATATACTGCAAACTATTTTGTTTTATTGCAACGCAAACAGAGTTTCAATTAAATGCAATCTGCTAGGGCACTGCAATTATTTTGCTAGGTCGCTAATACGCATATAATGTACATTTTATGTTAGTACCTAATGAATTACTTTTTCTAAACCAAACCACCCACCACCTAAAGTTATACCTTTATGCAATCAACTAGAATAGATTATATCTTTATTACACCATCAATACACAAAACAATTAAATAAGAACTTAATACTAACTATATAGAATGTGGCTCAATCGGCGGCCTTATCGCTAACAGCGTAACATCTCTTCCAGACAACCTTTGGATGGATAGGATCGGTACGTATTGAAGCTGACGGTGGCGTTATTGACGATGTACTAAAATCACACTAATATTATAAAATTAAATGCGAAAGTTTGGATGGATGTATAGATGGATTTATGTTTGTTACCTCTTCACTCCAAAACTACTGAACAGATCGGGCTGAAATTTTGTATATAGATAATTCTAGGCCTGGAATAAAACATAGGCTTCGCTACTACTAAAACATACGCTACTTTTTATCCCATAAATCAATTCCCATGGGATAGAAATCACCTGCGTTTCCATAGAAACAACGCGTGCGAAGCCGCGGGCAGAAGCTAGTACGTAATAAACAATAAAGTAGGTAGGTACTAAAGAAAACAGAAATGTAATAGTTTATAAAAAGAGAGCAAACAGACACAAAAAGAAGGATAATTAACAAAATAAATAAAGAATATCAGGAAGACTTATCAAGACTATCAAACCAACTATCAAAAATCAACTATCAACAAAGAAAAAAGGAACACGTATTAATTTGTGGACAAAGAAGAATGTCCACACTAAACTTTCTCCGGCAGATTTTGGGAACCACATGTCATTTCCTTTATGGCCCCATAGCCCCATGCGGGATAGGAACAAAGCACGAATAAAAAAACTTTACAATGGACGAAACAAAGGGTTAGTTAGCAAAACAATTCGTGCTAAAAATACGACTCTGGAAAGAAAAATATGCTAAAACGTACCTAGTGGTAGGTAGATGGTACATAACAAGTTTTCCAGGGGGCCTAATCGGAAAAGGAAAATCGAAGTTTCATTTTCGTTGTTGTGCAAAAGCAAAAATCTCATGTCGCTTGCATAAAATTAGCGTTTGCACGAAAACGAACTTCGATTTCGTTTTTAAGAGTACGGGCCCTGGTAGGTAACATAAAAACATGAAAAAAGTAGAGGGCTTAGCTATAGCGTATTGATAGCTACCGGTCTATTCTACTATCACATGGCACCGTAGGCTCATTGTGAAAGAGTTATTAAAAATAATTATAATTCACTAACAATAACCATTTAGTCGGTTACTCCCTTTTCCAGAAACACTACCTATTTTATTTTAAATATAAGAAGAACTTATTTTTTTCAAAGTCGAACACGTAACTCCTAACATGACTTTTCGATAACTGTCAGGGTTTCAGACTTCCCCCCAGGTGGCCCTGAAAAAAAAACTCACCCTGTATATAAGTAAGTTATCAGCTCATAAGTTATCCTGTATATATATAAGTATGTCATCTTCTAATATTATAAAACCGAAAGTTTGTGAATGTAAATTTTTGTTACCAAGGATCTTCAAAACTACTGAAGAGATCAAGATGAAATTTGGCGTACCTTTAGAGCATGGCCTAACTTAGTTAATAGGCTACTTATCATACCGAATTACGCGTACGAAGCCGCGGGCAGAAGCTAGTCAGCTCATAAATGTAAAAAACCTAACATATCAAGATCCGTCTTCTGTTGAACTTGGACGATGGTAGCAGAGACCTACACCTAGCGAGAATCGTATATTACTAATGTAAATAAGATACTGGACAATTGAATTGAATAAACATTACCTACTCTTGTTTGTGTTTATATGTGAAAGTGATGCCGTTGGCTTTGAATGAGAGGTCCTTATCTCGCAGGATGAGTTATGTTATGTATGAGTTATGATGAGTTTACGCGCGCGCAGCCGGGCTGTCTCTCATCATTCTTGACTTATATTTCTAGGTACCTAGTAGGCTGGCATACATAGGTACCTTTACTTTAACACTAACGTACCTAGATCAGCATTTTGAGGGCCAAGCACAAGGATTGTTGGGGGTGGAAATAGTAGAATAACAAAAATGACATCGCATCGTCATACGTCGTAATATGGATGATTTAATTATCTGAAATAAATGAAATACAATACAATACAATACACTGCGTAAATTATTGAAGTTGAAGGGTTGAATTTCAAATCGTTTACGCATTCGATGACAATCTGACGTAATTTTTCTCTATTCTACTCTAGACTAGACAACAATCCCTTTACTTGGCCTACTGCACGGGGATTGTTGTCTAGGGTAGAAAAAAGAAAAATTACGTCACATCGTCATCGAATGCGTGATATGTTTGAAACTCGTTCCTTCAACTTCAACAATTTACGCAATGTATGACAATCCGATGTCATTCTTCTCTATCCTACCCTAGACAACAGCTATCGCCATGCTACGCCTACTGGTGTAGGTACAGTCAGCTGCACAAACATGTATACACTTCCAAGGTTTAACTTTTATTTTACTCGGAACTTTTCAAATAAAAGGACATGCATGCACACGTTTTTCGTACAAAGTACCTAGTCATAATACTTCGTCAGAATGCGATACATCAATTATCACAATTAGGTACTATACACTTACTATTTAGTCAAATTGAAAACATATTTTTGCAGCCGACTGTACCTACCTGTGTGAGATGTAGAATCAAAGCTCTTAATCAACGCATTTTCGATTTCATACCGCAGAAGGATAAAATTCGGAAGGTAGATTTCTAAGTACGGTTACGGTCCAACCTTTTAGAGCTGTTTTCTTATCGAATAATCCTTATCCATTCTCTGAGTTGGAGTCGACATAGGTATCGCTACATCATCCAAAACAGGTGGGAAGCACATGCGTGCGACAAATCGCCATAATAGCTGAAAACTTACACCAAAGATCAAGTATGACTACGTTCCTACTATCTTTGACTTACACTAATACTTTCACGTCTATTTAATAAGTAGGTTAAAATTTAATTATTTATCCTTTGTTTAATTTAAACACATGTACCTATACCCACTTTTAAAAATTCTCTCTCTCCCAATCAGGTTTGCTGGAAGAGAACTCTTTTTAGGGTTAAGCTCGCCTTTGCCATTATTTTTCCTGCTAGGTAAATGTTTTACTTGTACCTATTTTGTGCAATAAAGAATTATGAATTAAAAATACTAGTACCAACTTTTACTAACAAAGCTTTTAAAAGCAAGTAGAGCGATAGGATTCCGTTAAAATTTAGGTTTTTGTCGACTTACCAAGTCGTTTGAATGGTTGATATTGCATAATTGCTTGCTATACCTTTTGACGGTATGTGACAGTGGCAGCAATAGCAACCTAGGTAAACAGGACACAGGGCTGCGCAAGCGCAAGCGCGAACATTAGCATGCGTAGACACGCGCGCGCCGGAAGCCGCGCATCAAACATGGCCGCTCACTTACATCCATCCAAGATGGCGGAGCACTTACGATGAATCGATAATTAACGGCGATAACCGATTTCATATTTCAAATCCATCGGCTCCTACCTCCTTAAATCAAACAGTGATGTAACCCAGGCCTTTAAAGGATGGCTGATCAGAATGCAAGCGGCACCAGATCCTTGAGCGAACCAAATACATCTCTCAAGTTGATCAGCTCGATCTTTAATACTTACACGTTTTATTTTATGGAGGTCATTTGAAGTACAAAGCCAACCTAAGTTTTATGACTTGATTGTTAAATTTTTGGGTGTAACATTTTATTTGGCCGTGTGGTGGGTGCTGGCTTAGAATTTGCACCACCCCAAGTCTTCCCGCGGGTGTCGTAAGAGGCGACCAAGGGATATCCACCGGGGGGCGGGCAGCAAGCAGCGCCTCCTGCAGAACTATTTTACCACCAAACTGCGATCCCAACCCGCATGCCAAGCATGGGGATTATGGGAAGTACCCCCATGTTACAAATGCCAATAAGGTGTTTATCAAGGGGAGGCCTGCGTCCAGCAGTGGGCCGGTAAGGCTGTAGATGATGATGATTTTATTTCGATTGTTCGATCACCGAAATATTCTCCATCGAATACCACAAAAAGCATCTACCTTACACAAGAAAAGGTTTGTGGTCGAGTAGCGACAATCAAGTCGTTCAAGCGGCAGTTTTTTCAGCTACCCTCCGAAACGGTTGAATGCACCACGCTCCAGGCTGAGGAGTCACGACCACAGTCTGTACTCGGTCATCGGGTTCAATAGGGTTTGCTTTATTTTTACCAGAAGTAACATAACTAACAGTCATAGTTTAAACTGAGTCAGGAAGAAAGACGAGAACTCGGTGGGAAATATATTACCTACCTACCATTAGTAATTTTTCAACCTATGTTTTACTTTATCCACGTAATTAGCTAAATCTGCCTGTTGTTCCAGTCATAAATTATTTGTTTCAATCATACCTATAATACTCCCAGATCCTTAGATAGGTACATACTTACGATACCTACGACATGTGTATTGATTTTGAGCTTTTGTGATTCTATTGTTGACAACTTGATAGAACCACGAAAACACAAAATCGACCCACACAAACCCTGCATAGGATATAAGCAAGCATACCTGATCGCATAATATCATGACAGTGAAATGAAGAAAATTAGATAGTCACTTATCTAAATATTGCCATGCCCTGTAGGGGTGCATGTTAGGATCCCCTGTAAAACATGTTTGCAATAAAAATACTAAGTAAATCAGCCTGCCAGTAGTAAGAAATTAAATTATTTATTGAAAAAGAAATACACAGTAACAATGTTTAACTCAATGTTAGGCTAAAGTTAGGTGTTATCCGTTTCTCGTCAAGTAAAATTAAAAATTACTTAAATTAGTTTGAATTAGGCATGTAGAGATCAGGAAAGGTTCGTCTTTGAGGAATTACAAATTGTTTATTAGTCATTGTCTAGGAATTCACCTACAGAGTAAGTATGTACCTATATGGTTTTATCTAGGAGAAAAAGTTTCACATTATTTAGAAATGATTGTTCACAAGTTATGAGTTGAATACAATGGAAGTTTATTAAAAAGTTTAGGCCCAATAACTTCCGGTTACTTTTTAGAGATGTATCAGCCAGTTAGCGAAGATATTTTTTAACCGTGGCACAGTGATCCAGTAAACTGCACAATGGAATGAAAGCATCTTCCGTGGTAGAGTTAACTGGACTACCGAAAAAATATTTTTCGGTGGTCCTGTCAACCTGACCAACTGAACGGGACTACGGGCAAGAAGCGTAAAAATCGATAGTCGGATGAGCACACGTAGCAAATAATATAATGTGAACGGGTGAACATTATTGAGCATTCAATGACGTAGACCTGTGACGTAGAGGGATCGCTGACCCGGGGCGTGACTGTACCGGGTGTGTAGAAGCCTGGCTTTTCTCTCAGATTAATTAGGTATCAGGTGATAGTCAGTCAGTACCATTAGGTGAGATTGTGTTGTGGTCAAACAAAGGTCTATTGACTATAAAAAAGTATGTAAGTACTCCTAAAATCTAGCTCCTAGAAGAATCAAACTGATAACTTTATTTCCTAGTTTTACTTATATATTTTACTAGCTGCGCCCCGCGGCTTCGCCCCCGTGGAAATTAATGTTTCCAACTTTATTAATTTTTTCTTTCATAAGAACCTACTCCTGACAATAACAAACACAACAAAAAAAGAATTAGCGAAATCGGTCCAGCCATTCACGCGTGATGCCGTGACCAAGGAAAATGGGTTTCATTTTTATATATAACTAGCTGCGCCCCGCGGCTTCGCCCCCGTGGAAATTTATGTTTCCAACTTTCTTAATTTTTTCTTTCATAAGAACCTTCTCCTGACAATAACAAACACAACAAAGAAAGAATTAGCGAAATCGGTCCAGCCGTTCACGCGTGATGCGATGACAACGGAAAACGGGTTTCATTTTTATATATAAGAAGACTATAGATTAAATTTTGTGACGTGTCCAAGAGTCCCGTAGGTAAGGTCTAAAGCACTTTGATATTTGATACCTATTTATTAGTGCAAAACTGCAAACTGCGTAGAGTACCTACTTAACCTGAGTTTTCATTAAGTAGGTATTTCATAAAAAAAACTTTTTTGAGAGCTTTAATTTAAAAAAAAATATATAATGAAAAAAGTTAAAACAAAGTATTAAAGTTCTAGGTAGATTATGTAGCTTGCCTATCTAGGCTATCTAGGTAGGTATATACATATCTACCTAGAACCCGTTTTCCGGCGTCTTTCAATCCAAGCGCACGTCTAACGGCCACAGGAAGTGTGTGTTCTCCTGAACATCCCGAGCACAAGCTTCCATTACAGGATCATTAGATGTTCGGAGTAGTACAGGATGTCTGCGTAAACTCATGTTGATGTTGACCCCCCATTCCAGCGTGATGATTTCATCTACGGGCGGAGGTGGAAATTGTACAACTTCCCATTGTTAGCTCCGCTATGGAAGCGAGACATGCGATGCGACAAAATGTTGTTTGTCAAATTCCGAGTGAAGCTAGCGCCGCGCTCGCCAATTCGCACGCGATTTTCCGAATTAAATGTATGTAGCCTACTTGGTACCTACAGAGGAAAGATAGCTAGGGTTGCTGAGGTTTGGCTTGCCAAATTTTATTAAAATACGTTCAGCGTGAACTGGTAAAACACAAAGACAGACAGACGGCATTTTTATCATCGAGTGTGGACGCATTGGGATGGGTTAGTTTTCGATGGACGATAGATAAAAGAAATGCCTGAATAAACGATTTTTGACAAACCATACGTGATACGTATGGTTTGTCAAAAATGTTGTCGAATCCACATTAGCCGCCTTTATGAAAGTTATTCCAATGAGACAGCATGGACATTGGAAAAGTACCTATATATAAAGAAATTTAATTTTTGTGCCTACCAGTGTTTTTCACCAAAAAACTACATCTATATCGGTAGGTAGTGAAGTGACCGAAAGTGTGTAGTGCGGTCTACCATATCACAATCAATAAACAGATCTCACTTAGGTATTTAAGTTTATTTTGTTTACTGTTTATTTTAATAAGTTTAGTTGAGCAAAAATTTTATGCACGCTGCGGCGTCCCGTAAGATAAGTGTGAAAACATACAGATAATGAGAGCTGTAATGTACCTACTATTAAGCCATAATGTGATTTTCATGAAGGATTCCCTTTTTTAAATAAATAAATAAACGTATGTCAATAGTAGGTAAGTACCTACCTATTAATTTTTCATCACTTTTCTTCTTAAGCCATCTTCTACCTATGGGTGTAGGCCTCCTTCATACTTTGCTTTTTCCTGAGGTCTTGTGCAATTTCCATCCATTTGACTCCAGCTGATCTTTTGACGTCATCGTAGGTACTATAATAACGCGTTGGTGGTCGTTTTTCGCCCCACGGTCGCGCACGGTCAAGCATCAAAGGTCCTGCCAGAAAACCAGCGTTGCTTAACTTTCTGTTGCTGAGGCAGGGCATTTTGGTTCACATGATGGATAAAGTATTTTTATATTTAAATTTTTTATTATTGTTTATGGTTTTTCTATATAGTGAGCCAATAAATTGATTTTCTTTCTTTCTTTCCATGGTCTCCATTCTGCCAGTGGTTTGCACCACGAGCCTTTTTTACGCGCGTCCACGTCCCGGTTTCAGTTTCGCAATGCGCTCTATAACGTCGGCGACTTTGCTTTGCTACCTGAGCAAAACCAAACATTTCTTTTGCGGTCCCTCAACACTGAAGGACCGCACAAGAAATGTTTGGCTATTATTACACAATACCAACCATTTTCCTTTCTATTGGTCTCAAATTCAAATTCAAAATTTTTATTGCGACCATATTGTACAAAAGTTGTTAAAATTAATCAGTCTCAAATATGGACCCGGCTAGGGCACAGCAAGATAAGTAGGTACTAGGTAGGTACTAAGTATGGTACTAAGTAATAATAACGCTCTATGAATAAAGTGGGCGACTCTGAGCTTGGTTATTATTTCCTTTGTGAAAACCCAGGTCTCAGCCCCGTACTGGTAGGACGCGCTGGTCGTGTATGCAAGTAGGTAAATAAGTAAATAATGCTGTTCAATTCACACAGCGTTATCTAGCCCCAAGCTAAGCAGAGCTTGTGAGCTTTTTGTTCAGGTTTGATTTTCATCCTGAAGGCAAATTCTATTTTGGAGTAGACTGCCCACGCTAGTCTTCTGCGCCGATCGATTTCATCACTAATTAGCAGTTATGTATTGAAGCGAGTCGGGCGGATCAAGCGGCGTAGTCAAGCCGTACCGGAAACCGGAAGAGGGTAATCAACATTCCGAAAATATCACACATTTGGTGTTCATCCGGCGCGTCGTCGCCCGCTCCTACACATGTCTCTACAGTTAGAGTTAAGCTGTGCGTCCACTGCATCGGATGGTATTTACAATATGCCGATATTTCGGCCCTTCAGATAACGTTTTGTACCACCCCCTGTATTGCAAAATCCGAACGCAGTGGACGCACCCACTGCGTTCAGATTTTGCATCGGCGATATATACCGAACGCAGTGGACGCACCCACTGCGTTTGGATTTTGCATCGGCGATATACAGGGTGGTACAAAACGTTACCTGAAGGGCCCAAATATTTAAGATACCAAATTTACCCGAATATTCAATAAATTGTACTACAGGGAATTTTTTTTTATTTTTAAAATAACTAAAACTGCGTTCACAGAATTTGTCTGGCCTTATCTGGTAATCGAAACTGCTAAAATATTAAAAGTAAAACCCTGTATTTTTATGTCACCGATCGGTAGAGTGAAATCTGCCAAATGAACATTGCATATTAATTGACGTCATCCGTAGCAATGTCCTCGTCAATACGAGGATATTGTTCCGGATGACGTCACGTCAGAAATATCGGTCTCTAGCATCGGTATCGGCAGATATGCCGATCCGGCGGACGCACAGCTTTACGGTTACAGTTCGTGAGCTTACCGAACATCTTGTATTTAAATGGAAGATTGATATAAAGTAGGTACTTACCTTATAAAATTATCCGACTAATATTATAAATTTGAAAGTTAATTATAATCGTATAAAGGCGAAAGTTTGTGCAGTTGTACTGTAGACCTACATACCTATGCAAAATTTCAGATAAAGAAGAATAAAGAATAAAATATCTTTATTTTATAAACAGGACAAGTACTCAATAATACATTACAGATCGAGATGATCCATTCAGGCGTTGTCTTTGGCCAAACATTTTCACAACAACGTGTTATTCCAGGAATTTATGAACCTGTACATAAATTTCTGGACCTGGAATAACACTGGCTACTTCTTATTCCAAAAACGTGCGAAGCTGCAGGCGGAAGCAAGCTTATACGATACGATATATAATAAAACAGGAAAACCTTATCGGCAAATCTCTCTAACTACTGTTATTGACATTGCTGTTAAATAATACGTAGGTAATTATTAGAGACAAAAAATATATTTACTTACCAACATATTACATTACATAAGTATACATACTGCAAATAAATGATTATGAAATTATATATACGCACGTACTTACTTAACCATCTCAGACACGTTGGTGTTCTTCCAGCACAAATAAGGTTCGTAGTTAACTTACATCCGTAATGAATTCGTCAAACTACGATAGTTTTTTAACCGACTTTGTAAAAAGGAGGAGGTTCTATGTTCGACGTCCGTAGATTTCTCCGTCATTTTTGGACAGCAGTTGTACTTATAAAGGACTAGCTTCTGCCCACGGCTTCGCACGCGTATTTTCGGTATAAGTAGCTTATTAACTAAGTTAGACCATGTTCTAAAATGTACGCCAAATTTCCTATTGATCTGTTCAGTGGTTTTGGAGATCCTATAGGTAACAAAAAAATCACATTATAAACAGCGGAAACTTTCCGCTGTATAATATTAGTAGGATGATTTCAGGTGGTTTCATAAAAAAATTATTACTATTATATATCCCGAAAAACAACTGTTTAAAACGAAAGGATTCGATGTCGATTATTAGTTTTATCAAAACAATCAAATTATGTACTTACACGTTTTATGGTCATTTGTTATATTATTAAACTAGCCGCTGCCCGCGGCTTCGCACGCGTTGTTTCTATGTTTAACGTTTAAAGGTGATTTCTATCCCACGGGAACTGATTTATGGGATAAAAAGTAGCCTATGTTTTATTCCAGTCCTAGAATTATCTGTATGCAAAATTTCAGCCCGATCCGTTTAGTAGTTTTGGCGTGAAGAAGTAACAAACATCCATCCATACATCCATCTAAACTTTCGCATATAAAATATTAGTGTGATAGTGTGATGTGATTTGTTCCGGGTGTTCTGGGTATTTCTATGTACTTATAATAATAAAGTATTTACTTTATCAGTATTAAGTACTTACATATATCAGTCATCAATCAGTCACCCATACGCAAGCTCTGCTTAGTTTGGGGCTAGATGACGCTGTGTGGATTGTCCAGCATTATTATTATTTTTTTAAAAGTAAGTTAAAAAAGTAGCCTACCTTTTACTCCAAGCCTAAAACTACCTGTGTGCTAACTTTAGTAGTTTTGGCGTGAAGAGGTATAGTTGTTCTATCTCACGAAGTCCGTTAACTTACCTCACTACGAACAACTTTGCGCTTAGTTGTCATGCTGACGGTACTCGCTACCAAAATCTGACGTGAATACAATGAGCACTAGTGACCCGGACCGCGTCTCGGGCGAGACTGATTGCTTCCGAGCTTACGCACACTAAAACAATGTGTACATGCATTCACTATGACATACATAGCCCAATGGACTTCGTGAGATAGAACTGTAACAAACATCCATCCATACATCTAAACATCCGAACTTTCACATTTATAATATTAGTGTGAAGTGTGATAACATCTTAGAAACGCTCAAAAGTCAACCAAATAAATCAATGTGTACCTACTTAAGAGGGGGCATTGCGCGCCATATTGTGAAAAGGAGAGGTATAGGATTTCGCGTTCATGGGAGCGGGATGGAGCATGCGTTTTTGGAACGGCGTAAGCACAAAAATGATGTTGTTGCTTATTTACAAGAAAACTACACAACTTATGAAGAAACTGTATTAAGGAACCAAAGAATTAGTAATAACCTACGAATCAAAACAAAAATCATTTCTATAGACCGCAGGGTTCCTGAGATCTCGACCAAATTAAATGCAAAAAAGTGCACTTTCATGATTTTTTATATCGTAACTAGCTGCGCCCCGCGGCTTCGCTCGCGTGGAAATTTATGTTTCCCACTTTCTTAATTTTTACTTTGCTATAAACCTCACGGAGCCCGAGACCTTTCCAACGAATGCAAAACCGTGGAAATCGGTTCGTGCGTTCTGGAGTTATAGCGTCAGGAAGGAAAACCAGACTTATTTTTATATAGTAGACTAGTTTATACCCGCGGCGTCGCACGCGTTGTTTCTATAGAAACGTTTAAAGGTGATTTCTATCCCATGGGAACTGATTTATGGGATAAAAAGTAGCCTATGTTTGATTCCAGGATTAGAATTACCTGTATGAAAATTTTCAGCCCGATCCGTTCAGTAGTTTTAGCGTGAAGAGGTAACAAACATCCATCCATCCAAACTTTCGCATTTATAATATTATAGTGTGATTTTTTATCGCAGTCGTGTTTTCCAATTAATGGAAAAGGAAAAAATGTTGAAATGTATATAATTCTAGTTTTTTACCACGGGGATCCCGTGAGTACCTACTGAGATCTAGGCCTTGTTTAACAAGCAAACTCGCTAGGTTCGCCTCTTAAGTAGCTTATCTATCAGCTACCTAAGTATAAAGGTACCTACAATGTGTAATAGCCGTATGTAACCGATAACACCGACCCTCCTATCAAAAAGCGCCTAATATTTTATCAAAATGTCTTCGTAATAATTAATAATTACTAGCATTTGCTACAAACTTTGATCGTTTGGTAAACAGGCTTTATATCGATTGTGATTTTAACATGTTTTTACAGGAAAAATATAGAGAAGTTTGTAAAACGAAAACTTTTTCTTAAAATTTGTTAAAAATGGGGGGAATAATTTTCAAAGGGGGGGAGGGGGGCTACCTCATCGAGTGCAAGGCAACAACGGCAAGCTTATTACTAAACAAACTTCTACAACGCATAATTGCATGGCCACAGCGTAGGTATACCTATGTTCAAATCCGAGATTGAAAACGGACGAGAGACGCATAAAATGATGAATGAAATTGTTCAAAACCAAACATTGTATCGAATTTCTGCAATTTGCTTTGATGATACCACTGTCGTACAATATTTTCCAATATTTTTATTTTTGTCACCCCTTTGGTAAGTAACAAAAAATAAATATTTAAACATACCTAATCATCTCAGTACCTATAACATTACATACAACCCCTCGCAATTTCATGATGTAAGTATGTACGTTATATTTGTTAGGTTGAACCATAGATCTAAGTAAAAATCTGTAGATATGGTGAGTTCTCCCAGCGCTTACTCAACAACAGGCCTGTGTTACAACTCGCAAACACTCGCTCAGTTACATTTACAATCTTGTGCAAGAATTATAATGAACAAACACGAGGGCATTGCTGTCTTTTAGTCAATAACTATACCTAAATAATAATAAATGAACGCCGCCGGTTGGAATATTACTGGGTGGACCTAATCGCACCTAATTTGAGTCTTCCACATTCGAGAAGCTAGTACCTCATCCCCTTTTTTTTTACTTAGATCGATGACTTGAACGGCTGATTTACGATTCTTGACAAGT
This sequence comes from Eupithecia subfuscata, assembly GCA_963564075.1. Lineage (NCBI taxonomy): Eukaryota > Metazoa > Arthropoda > Insecta > Lepidoptera > Geometridae > Eupithecia > Eupithecia subfuscata. Next base: position 15,700,855 of record OY751099.1, on the reverse strand, counting down.
ACGCTGCTAGTAGCCGCCTACACATAGGTACCTAGTTATATACATAATTTCTATTATTTATATGCGAGAGTGTGTGCGCGGCATCTATAGGAGCGCTTCCTCCGCCATGGCCGTAGCAAGGATCCCGCCTCTTTCCTTACCGCTAAAGAGGATGCGACCGTCGCCACCAATCATTTAATTCAAAAAGTTCCTGTGTCGTGTCCGTTGCGAGCTTTTCCTGCCCTAGGCCGCATATATGCCGCCAAACAACTTGTCCGGCGACAGGCAGCGACAGCTTGAATTTTCCGCATGTATACTCGCATAACACACTAATATTATACCTAAATGCGAAAGTTGAGATGTATTGATGTTTGGATGGATGTTTGTTACTTCTTTACGCTATAACAACTGAACCGATCGGGGGTGAAATTTTGCATAGATATAGGTCTAAGCCTGGAATCAAACATAAGCTACTTTTTATCCCTTAAAACAGTTCTGCAGAAGAGAACGCGTAAGAAGCCGCGAGTAGGAACTAGTAATTCATATGCCGCCGACAAAGGTGCTATCGAAAGATATAGCTTCGTATAGCTCTGTCTCGTTCTTTCATTGTTTGAAACAAAAACTCACTGTGAATAATCGACGCGACTGTCCACCAATTTGGCGTAAGAATTGTGTTCGGCGCGACATTGTCACGTGGTTCACCAGAGGACAAGAAGTCTGACGATTATTATAAAGCTTCTACCCCACAGCCACGATTTTGAAACGCGTCTTGTGTCGCGCGATTTGTTGCGATTCCTTACAAATAGCTGCGTTTTTGTAAGCGCGATTTCTAGACGCCGCGCGCCGCCTCCGCCCTCCAAAACGCAAGACGCAGCTATGTATTATGGCATGCGTCCTAACACAAACTGTTCCGTGAACAATTACAAAATCGCAGGACGCGGAAACGCGCCGGACTACTTCTATCGCGTCGATAAAATCGCAGCAGTGTGTAAGATACTATGCGTCTTAGTACAAAATGTACTGCAAACAAATTTCGCAACCAATCGCGTGACATAAGACGCGCGAAATCGCGGCTATGGGGTGGAGGCTAAATAAGTTCCTCATTTCCTCTATGGCATAGAGGAAATGAGGAACTTATTAAATTATTAGGAACGGACCTACCATAGTCTATGGTAATATCATTAAACGTGTCAGCGTACTAATAAGATACGGGACCGAGTCACGATCTATTGATAAAACATATCCACTCATATCTATTCGCTTATTTATGGTGTACGCAGCGGAATACCAATTAATGAACTTAATAGAGGATGCGAGTAGGTACGACCGTTCATTCATTATTATGCGACTGGTTTATGCCCACGGCTTCACACTCGTCGTTTCCATGGACACGCTTAAACGTTGTTTATATGCCATGGGAACAAATAAGTTCAATGGGATAAAAATTAGCCTATATTTTATTCCAGGGCTAGACCTATCTATGCAAAATTTCAGCCTGATCCGTTCAGTATTTTGGCGTAAACAAGTAACAAACACCCATCCAACTTTCGCATTTATAATATAACTAGTTTCTGTACGCGGCTTCGCAGGCGTTGATTTATGAAATAAAAAGTAGCCTAAACATAGGCTCCCGACCAAAAACTACCTGTTTGCAAAATTTCAGCTCGATCCGTTCAGTAGTTTTGGCGTTAACAATTAATAAACACCCAAACACACAACCAAACATTCACATCTATAATATTACTAGCTTATGTCCACGGCTTCGCACGCGTTGATTTATGAAATAAAAAGTAGCCTATGTTCATTCCCGACCAAAAACTACCTGTTTGCAAAATTTCAGCTCGATCCGTTCAGTAGTTTTGGCGTGAACAATTAACAAACACCCAAACACACAACCAAACATTCACATCTATAATATTACTAGCTTATGTCCACGGCTTCACAAGCGTTGATTTATGAAATAAAAAGTAGCCTATGTTTATTCCCGACCAAAAACTACCTGTTTGCAAAATTTCAGCTCGATCCGTTCAGGAGTTTTGGCGTGAACAATTAACAAACACCCAAACACCACATCTATAATATTACTAGCTTATGTCCACGGCTTCGCACGTGTTGATTTATGAAATAAAAAGTAGCCTATGTTTATTCTAGACCTAAAACTACCTGTATGCAAAATTTCTGCCAGATCCGTTCAGTATTTTTGGCGTGAAGAGGTAACCAACACCCAAGCATTCGTATTTATAAAATTAGTGTGATAGCGTGACGTGATGACTGGCGCTGCCTGGCAAACTGTACGGTAGACCATAAAACTGGCGTGTCTCTGTAGATCCATGTCACAGTAACAAACGCCAAAAGTGGCGTTTGTTACTGTGTTTGGCGTTTGTTTTCTTATTGTGACAAGGTTCTACAGAGACACGCCATGCCAGTTGTGTATAGATAAACGTCCCAGCTAAATGCTTAATGTATCATCTAACTATAAATGAATCACTACATTGTATAGCATAAGTCCAATGAGAAATAAGGTCGTAACTTTATCAAGAAGAGTCGCTCAATCAAACCTCATTCATAAAATTAGGAATATACAAATTTATTTGTGCCGGGATATCAGCGACAACATAACTACTTAGAGTCAAAAGATCACAAGATGTCAACGGAAATATCAATGTCTTGTAAATAACTCCGTTGATCGAGAGCTCGGGTCAGAATATTTTAGTAAAATGTTTTAAATAAGTTAATACTTATTTGGTTATCTGCATACAGGCTCACAAAGTTTATCTGCTTCCACTCACTAGTCACTGGCCACATCACATGCCAGCCGCAACGCGGTTTGCAAAACTTGGTGTTCTGTAAAATGGCTTCATCGTAACTTGTAGCGCCATCTATTGATCACGCGGGAAAACAATGAAACCATGCCACGCAACTACGCTGCACGCAGCTCCTAGATCTTTGACGATGGATTATTAAAGCATAGATTACTAGCAGAATAAACACCTCAACACGTTTCTAAAAACTATATTTTAATTGAAAATTTGAAACTTAGGGATACCTTACTGAAAACGTAATCGAAATCCTAAAATTTTATATGACCAAAATGTATGGCCAATAACCACGAGATATAATTTTTTAAATTTTATCACCTCTTATTACTATAATGGTTAAACTTAAAATTACCATAAATAAAAAAAGTTAAATTATTGTACACAGTATAAACTTAAATATAAAAAAATATGATACTGCTGCTGTTCCGAATGTGTTATGAATTTGATTTAGAGCATGTTACGACATCGATTTCTACTTACAGATGAGAGGAATAAAAAATGCATTTTGAGGTTGACTAGTAAATGCAATTAAATGGATATGTATGTTTCAATTACACATAGAAAAGTCTCACGCGGGACGTGGAGAGGAGCAGATCTCCGTCGAAGAACTTGGTTTCGATGACCACATTGCCACTGAAAGAAAGATTTATTTTAATGCACAGGACTTTATGCGTATGTGTACTTAATAAGAGCCCCTGGATACAAGATAAGCAAGGGTCCGGCGACGGATGAATTTCCCATACAAAGGTAATACCAAAATGATTTGAAATTTGAGCATATTTTCACCATCGTCTGCTATTATTTGTATTAAAATAGTATTTATATAGGTTCCTGCCACATTTTTTTGAATAATTTGGACATTTTGAATATTTAAAGAAATAGTGCATTATTTATAAGACATTGAAACTGTATAACTTCTCATAACATCATAATATTTCAAATTTCAATAAATTTGTAATGATTAATACCTACCTAATTTAGTAGAACCTCGCTCAAACCTAGACAAGACATATTCATACGCCCCTAGGGTAAGATGCAGTGAATCTAATACCTACTTAGCTATAATTTATCTATAAGACCTGACATATTTATGAATAAATAATTTATCTATAAGACCTGACATATTTATGAATAAATAAATTTGAATTTGAACTTTTGACCACCTCAGTGTCTCAGATGGTTGCTGGTTCGATTCTCGCCTAATAACAGATGTTTGTAGGATCTGCAGATATTTATTCCAGGTGATCTGGCTGTGTTTTCTATGTATAATAAAAAGTATCTATGTATTGTAATGTATTAAGTTTATCAGTTATCTTTATCTGGTACCATAACACAAGCTCTGCTTACATTGTGGCTGTGGATTGTCCATTGTTATTTATTAATTAAAATAATTGCAATTAGTTAGTATGAATATTTCGAAAATCTTTTTAGTGGACTTACTTGAGAACATTAGCGGGCATCATCTGAGATTCAGGAGCGGACTCAATGACGGACTGCCAGGTGTTGGTGGAGCAAGCGATCACAAAGCCAAACTCAAAGAACCATTCCTCCAGGCAGCGCCCTTTGAAAAGCACTTTCTGAAATGTCAAACAATGCTTATTGCAGTTTTAAAACATAGCTTGTAAAGGTTGTCAGTTTAACTGAAAATAAGGACCATTTTGAAATTTAAACAAGCTGTCTTTTGGTGTTGTCATATTTACTATTATTGTTCCCTTAGTTTTACTAGCTTCCTCTCGCACGCTTTTTACGCTGTATTATAGCCTATATGTTAATCCAGGTATAGTACTAAATCAGTGCAAAATTTCAGCCCAATCCACTCAGCAGTTGTGGCGTAAAGATGTAACAAACATCCATCCAAACTTTCGCATTTACAAATTAGTGTGATGTGATTTCTTATTCTCACTCAACGCTATAAGTGAACTAAGTTTAGTAATGCAGCTGCAAGTCCACTTGATTTCTGACAAGCTCTGTGGCGCAGCCAGTGAAGGTCTGCCTGTGACACAGGACATTGCGGATTTGATTCCTGCCTCAAATGTTTGTACCATCTGCACATATTTGTTCCGTGTGTTTTATATACACGTAGCTGACTCGGCGAACTTCGTACCGCTCTCACCTTTTAAATCTTCCCTGAATAAGCTATCCTATCTTTCAAGTTGAATCAAACTGCACACGGTGTGCAAATTTAATTTAATATCGGTTAAGTAGTTTAGGAGTCCATCGCGCACAAACAACGTGACACGTGATTTATATATATTAAGATAAAACGAAAAATATATATCTATGTCATATGTATAAAGTAAAATCAGTTATCTAGTACCCATAAAATAAGCTCTGCTTAGCTTGGGGCTAGGTGTCCAGCATTAATATTATTATTTCTGTTTCATACCTGTTCAAGACGGAATCTATCCATGGACTCAATGGAGCTAAAGTTCATTTCACGGGACACCACTCGGCTTTTCAGGATGCGCTTCGGCACTCTGGCCTCATGCTCCACATCAGGGGAGGACAAGTCTTCATTGAGCTGCCATAGAACTTTACCTAGAATTAAATAGACAGAGTAGATTCAAACTCTTTAATAATTAACTCTGTGGAAAAAGATGCATGATTTGATTCTGAATAACCTTACCAGTGTCCGCATCACGCAGGTTCATCCAATTTCTGATGAAGTGAGTCAAGGGACCAGATAACATTTCTATGAATGTATAACATTGGTATGGATATTTAACATTAGATGTTTGTCATTAGAAGGCCGTATTATGGTTATTACACCTGATTAATATCCTGGTTTATTATTATTAATATCCTATAAAACTGGATTTTTAAACCGAAATAGAACTTTCAGCCTCGTAAGACCAAGCTGCTTTCATTCCGTAGGACAGATACCTCAAAAATATGACACTGGTTTGACTTCTTGTCCTTTGGGATAATGCCAATGGAAAAAAAGAGATGAGCATTTTTTTTCAGGGTGTGGTTCATGTATCAGTTTGAGACAAAACAGAACCTTTTAAAACATGTTTTAGACATGATTATATGTATTGTGAAATCACATGCATTTATATCACGACGCAAAGCTCTTTTAGCAGGTTTGAATGTTTTAAATTTAATATGCCCATCATATATGTATATCACAGCTGCTATCAACAGCAGAAGAACCAATTTTAGGGTCTCATAGTCAACAAGGAGGGGAGACGTTTGAAGTTTCACAAATTGTACATAAACTTGCTCATGTCATAGTAAAATAGTCAATATTTCTATGTAATACTTTCGATTTGCATCCATGATAAATGTAGGTACTGTATTTTTGTAATTTGTCATGTAACATTCTGAGTCCACGGTGACGATGTGAACAAAGTAAGTGGTAACGATTATGAGTAGTTATCAAATAGAAATTAAATAAAATACTGGACATTTTTACTCTACATCATCTGGCCCACAAGGTAAGCAGAGCCTGTATTATGGGTACCTGTAATGACTAATATACACAATATTCAGAAAAGGATACACTTGAAAGCCTCTCATGATTGTCTCCACACGATCTGCATCAATTTCTGCAGCAGTTAACGTCATGTTTTGTTGTTCAGTAAATGGGGACAGGCGAGAATTTTGTAAGGCGATGGTATTTGCAGCGTATAACCGTACAATTTAGAACATCGTGTGTTTCCACGGTGATTATTTTAGCAGTTTTATTTTATGTTTTCTTGAATTCACAACAAAATTCGACGTCGACAAAGAAATCAATCAATCAATGGCTGCTCGCTCGCTCGTTATTTTATTTATTGTACTCAGTGTTGCCACCTTGCAGAAAAAAATATCAATGAGTAAAACTCACTAGATTTCGGGATATTTTTAACAAAAAAAGTCACTAGAATTCACTAAATAATTTAAAATGAAATTACACGGTAGGTACTTTAAAATAATGTATTTGTGAAAATAATTAACAAAAAAAACACGACATAGGTAATAGTATCAAATAGCAAAATTTTTAGACACTAAGCTAGATATAAATATTTAAGAGTTTTTTCAAAACTCTGTGTTTCTTAATGTCGCCAATTCTTGTAAATACCTATTTCTTTTTGATAAAAAGTACAAAAGCCTAAAAAATTCAAGATATTGTGGTTACGGCCCTAGGTTTTCCATCATTTTCGATATTTTTGTGAATAAAAGTTTTTTTTACAGTATTTTAAAAGCTTGCTCGAATGATTCGATGTGATCACTTACTTTCGCGAAAGAAGTTTAGCAAGAACTGCCTAGCAACAGTAGCAAGCCACGAACCAAATACACATTCAAATAATTTATTTAGTAGGTACGTGATAGGAATTAGTTTAGGTAGTAGGTACGTGATAGGTTCTCATCAGTAGTCGGGGATTCCCCGAGGTAAGTTTGCATAACCAAACCAAAACGTTTAATTCATGTATCTATAAACATTCATGGTTTAATTACGTTTTGGCTGTCTAAGAAAATGATAGTGCTATTTTCACATAAATTGGGGAATTCATTGCTAATAAGTATGTATTTTCAAAATATTTAGAGATTCGATAAATATCACTAAAAATCATCAAATATTTTTCTAGTGTTTTTATCTTCAGAATATCAATAAGGTACTCCAAAAAATCATTATAATCTAGTGATAAAATCACCGAAGTGACAACGCTGATTGTACTCTGTGAATGGCTGGCTGGCACAGAGTGTTGCTGGCAGTCGAAAAGAAAAAGCTCCGATCCGAACGCCAAAATGGTCCGAAATATGACAAAAAGATGCGTTTTGCAAATGTTGTGTAAAAAAACTTGACTTGTCGTAAGACTGAGATATAAAAATGTTATTATTGTGATTAACTAAAAATACAATCGAATTGTATCCACAGAATTGCCGTATTTTTCATACTCCCACACTCAAATGTAGAGCAGACGAAGTGCCCAACTCTGTTGCCACGCGAGTGAAGGAAAACATTCAATATAGAAACTCAAGTCACTACAACTACAACTCAAGGCTTAAAAACACTATATAGGTCATTAGGTATTATAGGTCTACACTATCGGTCGGCATCGATCGGTGCGGCGGCGGCGGCGGCGGCGGCGGCTAGGGCTCGGTAGAGCTCGGGCGCCTTACGGTTACGGCGGCTTAGAGCGGTTTCGGGTGCCTGAGAGCTGCCTCGGCAGTCGTAAGCATACCTATAAGCATACCTTTATACCTTAAAGCACAATGTTCTCGGGCACGGGTATTGTTTTTGTACTTTATGACTCCGTAAAAAATGCCGGCACATTCACTTAAGGGGGTACCTACCCTCAAATTGCTTATTTTCAACTCCGTCGGACCTCCATATCTTCCAAACTACTGAATATTTAACTTTAAAATTTATAAATGGTAAAGTTCAGGACTTATTCTATCGATCATATGTTTCGAAAACACGATTCCATAAAATTTTCTCGATAGAAAAAAATCGCAAAGTTACCTCTAATTTTTTACTAAAACCCTAATTTCTCAATAAATACAGATGATACGATCTTGGGATTAAGCCATCGATCAAGTATGCGGCCTGCGGCCTCCCCCGTAGATACCTAGAACCTTACAAGAATGACACTCAAAAGTGTCCACGTTTTGTTTTGACGCAGACAGTTTGCGCAGAGCCTCTCAAGTTTTTTGCATGCGGAACAAGAGATTAGTGGAGTCGAATTTATTTTATTTTATTTTGTAAGTAGGTAGGAAGGTACCTGAAAATAATTTATACACTGTTTATTTTATAAGGATTATAAAATCAACAGAATTCAGGTAAAGATAACGAATCATTTATTGATACAACTATAAATTAGCGACGCAACAGTCAACAAACAAAAGGGTCATTTCGGACATACAATAATATAAATATGTTAACAAAAGCTAGTGAAATAAACCTAAAATACAATGTGCTAAAATGGACCTCCATTTTTCCCATGGGTGACTAAAAATTAAATACTAAGTTGATTATATGTAATACTTTTGGTAGTCTTTCTTTTATTAGAGAGTCCACGCAAATAAAATTGAGGGCGGGTCAGCTAGTTATTTTATAAACCTCAACCAGTTATTTTAAATGTCTTTTCATGAAAAAAAAAATCACTAACCTAAGTACAACTTACCACAAATAAATTAAAAAAAAAATTAGAAACAATAGCCGCTCCATTCATCAACTTAGAACAAAATAAATATTTTTACATAGGCAAACCCATAGAGCAAGTTACTCTGTACTTGCTCTATGGGCAAACCCAACAATATTTAATGCTGATTTCTCAAGTATATAAGGCTCAAAGTCAATTGGCTCATATCACAATACACAGGTAAAAATTACATTTAAACTTACTGAAAATAAGAAATTCCATCCTTTTTCTGTTGCTTGGTCGGTCGATTATTGCATTTTTTATACGAGCACTTGACCATGCTTTCTGTCCGAGAGCTAAAATAAAATGACACTAGTTGAAAAGGTATCCCAAAATGCCAAATGGGATACCTTTTGATACTGACGTTTTCAGGGCGCGCATTGTGCATCTAAGGGGGGCCGGCCGGAAATTTTTTATCGATGTATTAAGCATAGTAATTGAGCTAAGTAAGAACATTTTATATGTTGCCTTTTTTCAATTAACTATTCTAATGTTTGTGGGGAGCAACCAGTGTTGCCAGATCGAATTTGACAAAATCAGTAGAAAGTCACGTAAAAAATCAGTAGCTTGAAGAAGAAATCAGTAGATTTTGAAAAAATTACAAATTTCTAGCTTTTGACACGAAAAGTGCGTGGTATCTGTAAGGTTTTTTGTAAAATCGGTTCATCCGCTAGGAAACTATAATTATAGTTCCCTATCGGATGAACCGATTTTGATTCATTTTTTGTAAGTTAGTCCAGTGTGTGTGTTTCACTTTTCAATGATGGCATTCATCAAAGTACCTAAGTTGCAAAGTAAAATATTCATGGTTTTCGAATTTCAAAAAATTATGCGTTTTAAGTAGGTTTGTAATAAACTTTTTACATTGATATGAAAAAATTGATCAAAGCAACTCATCAGCTTGGAATTCGCCGAGATTTGTTTATTTCCAAGGGCACTGATCAGGTTTATTGGGGTAGGTAACTAGGTAGTGTACAATGGTGTTCCGTTGTTCCTCTCAAGAAAAACAAACTATGTTCATCACAGAAAGAGGGATGCTAGGTGTCTATTTTTTTAAAATTTCAATTTACCTGATAAAACCTGATCAGTGCCCTTGGAAATGAACAAATCTCGCCATAAACCAAGCTGACTCAAGAATCGTATGAACACCAAGTGAAATTGAATTTTTAATTTCTTTTGTTGTTACAAGGCCTTATGCCTTGGCCTTGAATTTCTCTCAGGAAAAGCTGGTTGATTTCTCGAATTTTACACAATAGATCAGAGGCTCTTCAAAAATCAAGCAGATCAATCTACTCGTAGGAAGTGTTATAATCCATTTACAAGATCTACTGCTAAATCCGTAGAAAGAGAAACCTATAGAACTCGCGCAATTGCCATCGCATTCACACTAAAGAGAGAACGACTTATGCCTAAAGCCTAAGAAGAAATGAAATAGGACGATTAGCTCCCTATCTCATCCAGCGTGCCGGTTTTTGCATTGTTTAGCACCTCCATGTGCTAAACAAATTTCCTTCGTCATCGACGGAGCTCGACACGAGACTGGTGAAAAAAGTTTTAAAAGTTCTAAACTTTTGTGTTTTATGTTTGAATGTGATCAATGTGTTTATGTGGACATTCCCGCAGCTAAAAACAATAAAAAAGAGAGACAAATATGGTGCGGTGCAGCGTTTTTGCATGTAGAAGTGATAGTGAAGAAAAAGTGCCGAATATATCATTCCACTCGTAAGTACAAGTTCTTTTGACTACAAAAAGGTTCAAAATTTACAGTTTCATAGATTTACATACACACAAGGCTCAAAGATTATGTTTTATGCTATTTTTAGTTCATCTAACTTGTAATTGTGAAAATTTAGGGTTGCCTGCACACGATGATAAAATTCCCCGAATGGCGCATTGAAATATTTTTTAATAGGTACCTACATAGCTATTTTATAGATAATGTAGCTCGCTATGCATAGCAAAATAGTTTATGCCCGCGGCTTCGCACGCGTTGTTTCTATGGAAACGTTTAAAGGCCATTTCTATCCCATAGCAACTGATTTGTGGGATAAAAAACCTATAGGCTTTTTATATAAATCCTGGAATCTAACATAGATGTTAGATTCCAGGATTAGAATTACTTACCTGTATACAAAATTTCATCCCGATCCGTTCAGTAGTTTTGGCGTGAAGAAGTATAATTATGTAAGTTGTTCTATCTCACGAAGTCCGTTAACTTACCTCACTACGAACAACTTTGCGCTTAGTTGTCATGCTGACGGTACTCGCTACCAAAATCTGACGTGAATACAATGAGCACTAGTGACCCGGACCGCGTCTCAGGCGACACTTTATGCTTCTCTTCTGAGCTTACGCACACTAAAACAATGTGTACATTCATTCACTATGACACACATAGCCCATCGGACTTCGTGAGATAGAACAACTATAACAAACATCCATCCATTCATCCACACTTACGCATTTATAATATTAGTGTTTTTATTTGTTACAGATTTCCCGAAGATAAAGAATTACGTTTGCATTGGATCAAAGCAACGGGTCGCAAAGATTGGGAAGCTAAAAAATCTTCGTAATAAATTTTTTTGTAATGTTTCTGTGATATTTTAAATGATTCTGTGATTTTTGTACTTAATCTAATTCAACTGTCCAAATCTAATCTAACTGTCCCATATAAATAAGAAAAAAAAATATCTTAAGTAGTTTCTTGTAGAAATTGGTATGCGAATTTTAAAATGATTCTGTGATTTTTATAATGATTCTGCGATATTTTAAATGCTTCTGTGTAAATGGGTGTGTATTTTTTAATTAAAAAAAAATGCTGTGACTAACTAGGTATAAGTACCTATACGCAAGTACAATGAAAGTTAAGTACTTTTTAGATAGCAACATTACTAATTTTTAGCAAATATACGATGTTACGTTCGTAAGTAACCATTTTTTTGAAAGTGTTATTAATTTATGTAAATGTTATTGTATAGGTAATCAAAGACATTTATAATGAAACTGTGATTTTATGATTAAGTAGTAATGAAACGAAATGTTGAAGACTGATTTAAACTGTAAAATTTATAAACGTTAATTATTGTAATAAATATTGATTATTTTAAAACAAAAACACTTGTTTCTCTATCTGTACTACTCACCTTAATACCTTCATAATTATATTTACCTACCAAAAACAACCTCGGTCTGCCTTCCACTTCTAACGCCAAACAGGGTTCACATTGTGATACTTACTTGTATAATTATAATGACCTAGCAATAGCCTTTATTCACAAAATAGAAAATTATACTAGTATTTACAATTGAAACAATTGAGCTATCTTCAGACTATTGCAGGTAGCTCAACTGATCAATGTCAATACCAGTCGGAAGCGTCCCCAAGACGCGCTGGCTGCATTGCCACGCTGTATGGCAATGCTGATGCGCTGTGCCTGATACTCACCAGCTCTCGGGTCACGCTTCGCTTCGACCAGACGCTAAGATAATTTAATTTTTTAAATTTATGAACTGGAAAATCGCAAATCCAATCAACCAAGACATGAAATAAGGAGCCTAAAATCGGGGTAAGAAAATTGCATGGCAACACTTTCCCCCCACCACCTCGTATACTTTGTCTTACTCTTTGGCACGCTCGCTAAAAATCTACCTATATTTAATCTGAGGCTAAATCATAGATCTGGCAACAATGGAAAAGTTTATCGAAGAACGAACGAACTGACCAATCAATTCGAAAAAGATAGGAACACACAACAGATGTTTAAAGGAAGTGGAAGAAACGAACTAACAAAACAAACTCTTCAATTTCATTCATATTTTGTCAGTATTGTGACGAACGGGATTGGTGAAAATTTCATTGGCTTGTGAAGTGACACTGACAAGTGACAGCTTACATAATAGACACGGAGCCATTGGCGCTCGGGAAAAATCAGGTAGATTTCACGAAATTTTAGAAATAAATCAGTAGATCAGTAGACGGTTCAAAAAGCAGGTAGATCTACTGCTAAATCAGTAGATCTGGCAACGCTGGGAGCAACTAACTACTAAAAACTTGATTTTTGGGCTTACGCCGCTTTGCTCTGTCCCGCTCCTGTGAACGCGAAATCCTATGCCTATCCTCTTCACACAATAACGAGGTAGGGTACCGCCTTAAAAATCAAACTGAAAATCACATCATGCGTTCATGCTTTAATTAAATTGCTCATTCATTCAGTGCAATATCTAGGTACAGTACAATACTTCCTCCCAAGAATTTATAACCATGGTAAAATAAGAACGTTCATAAAAATCTTGACAATGACATTCCGGACTCGGGATTTTAGTTTCACAAATGGCATAATTTTACGGTGACAGACAGACTGACAGTAGTGTTATAAAAAAAAAATTCAGAAATAAAAAAAAGAAAAGGCAAGAAAGAAGAATGATGATGGTTGATTCTATCGTATTTTTGTAATTTTTTCTATGTAATAAAATTAGTAAACCTACCACAGTACATAGCAAAATAAAGAAATAGTAGTCCCCAAATGTCCTACTTCTCAACAATACATCAATCGCCAATTTATGTTGATCTGCTGAGAAATTTCTATGAACCCTAACAGTGATTCTGACGAAGCTTCAAGGTAATGTGTTTCTATTGTACAGGCTTAATTCTTGCGACGTAGTTTCTTAAAATTACTTTTTCTCTAGGCTAACGCTAAATTGTATTGTCACAACTTACGCAGTAGAACTTTGCAAACAAAAGTTAGGTTATGCATTACTTGCTATTTTGGTCTTTGTTTTGGTCTGGTTTTGTCTAGTATTTTTAGGATGCGTGCGTTTATTCCACCGTTTGTTATTCACCAGGGGGAACGAAGCATCAACGTCAGAAACTACAACCCCAAGTGTCCCAGACAACCAGATCAGTTCAAGTTTATGTACTGTAGAAGGAAACGACGGAGAAGTTCCCGAGGCCTGTACTGCTGACATCATGAAGCGTGCTGCAGCAAAACAGCTGATAGAGCGCTACTTTTACCAACTGCTGGATGGTTGTGGGAACTCTAACTGTGACAATCAAAATTGTGCATCCAGTGGAGAGGTAAGAAACATTTGATACAACACAATAATACACAGCAGTGAAATTCCAACAGTATGATCAGCTGCTAACGGTCATGTATCATACTAAAATTTGTTAATTTGTAGAATTTCCACAGTACGACCAGTGTCTAATGTTCATGTTTCATACTAAAATTTATTAATATGAAGAATTTCAACAGTATGATCAGCTGCTAACGTTTATGTTTCATACCAAAATTAGTGAATTTGTAGAATTTCAACAGTAAGATAAGCTGCTAACGGTTATGTTTCATACTAAAATTTGTAATTTATAGGCCAGGAACCTGTCTCCAAATGAAGCAGCAGCTGAGGCAATAAAACTGTTCTACAAGGAAGCACGCCTTTGTGACAGGCAGCCTAATAAAGTTCCAAGAACAGAGCCCACTGAGAACCCCTGTGAATCAGGTGCCAGGTAAAATAGACAATTCAATGGTGCAACTAATGATAAATTATAGTAAAAGTAGGCTATTTCCTACATATAGCTGACTCTCGTTAATTCGAAACTTGAAGGACTCTTATAATATTACGAATTATCTAGTGTTTAAAATACCAAATGGTTCGAAATTTTTGAGAGAAAATATCTTCGAATTATTGAGTAAAAAAATAAATATTTATTAACTGTTATTCTTTAACAATGACAAAAGTTTAGAAGTACATTTGTTTACATATTCATGTATTAATTAATCTTTCGAATAAATTGTTATATATACTGGTTTGCTTCAAAGCACATTGCTGGTGCTCAGACTGCTCAGTAACTATTTGAAAGAAAAAGGGCCTGAATTGCTTTTTCATCACTTTCTTTTTGTAGACAGAAGCTTTGTAAGTTAGGTATCGAATGAGGCTCTTGCTTCCTTACCAAATGTACTTACAATCTTTCTGTATATTTCTCTCTGCAACTTTGAATTGTGGAGTGTTTGACACCGATGAGTTTGAAATAACGCGTCTTTTTGTTACGTAACAATAATTTTTTCTCTTTCGAATTACCAAGTGCATTAAAATGTAATGATTTAGTTTGATATATAAAGAGATTTTGTAGGGAACTCGTGATAACTTTGAATTATAGAGGTACAAATTATCGCAGGTTTGCATTAACTGAATATATAAGTTTATTGGCACAGGAATCAAAGTCTCATGAATCTGTTTATGAATGGTTCCAATAAACATTAATCATCATAATGGCACTTTCTTCCAGTACAACATGCACTCCTTCTCATCCAACAACTGAGGATGTTGAAATGAAAGATGCTGGACCTGCTTCTAGCACTGCACCACTCTTGGAGAGCACCTCTAAAGAGGAACCTCAAACTAGTCATACCCCATTATTACATGTATCAAGTAAGGAAGAAACCAAAACGATCAGTCACAGTAGTAAGTTATTTTAATACTATTATTATTAGTGAGAGCTAAAGGATTAATAGCAAGTATATAAATAATAGCAAGATGTTAGACTTTGTTTGTTTATTTCATCCTTTATTTTAAAAATTAATGAATGATATAAATAAATGGAAATCATATTTCTTGATTAATTTTATCAAGAAATATGATAACCATTTAATCTGAGAAACGAATATCAGTTTTTCTGGCACCACTTAATATTTTCACAGAAATTAATAATAAAATATTTGAATCTGTCTTTCTTGACTCACAGCTAGCATACTTGGAAACTATTTACTAATTAGTCTATTTAACTAATTGATAATCTCTCAATATTCCTCACAGTCTTCACTCAAATATAATCAGTGACAGTGGCCTGAGTATCTTTTGTGAAAGAAACAAAGGCACCATTTGGTGCCAAGGCTCACTGAGACCAGCCAGGAAGATTAAAAATAAATCACAAACAAAGAATACAAATGGATTCTGAATCTGAATCTGTTGGGTATAAAACGCTACTTTCAATGCTTGACAATTTATTATTGACTTTATTAGATGGTGCATCGTTGACAGAGGACCGCATCTATCAGTTGTGTGAGGAATGTCTCCAAACTAAGCTGAGACAGCCGCTGATCAGAGCCTTGGGAGAAGCATTTACCACACCTGCTTTACTTGCCAGAAGTTTCCCCAGAAAAGTTGATGAGAAACATGACGGAGAGAAAAGTATGGGTAAGTTTAACAAGTCTTAACAATGATGAATTTACGTATCATACAAGCAAATCTATTGCACTTCATCATCTATGGTCTTCACATCCACAAAGGATGGGAATTGTTTTTTCTAATACGTTTTAATATACCTACTTCACTTTTATTGCACAAGCAGTGTAGTTTTTTTATATTACAGATAAAGAATCCAAAGAAATGAGCACCTCTAGTGATCCAGATAAAGATATAGATAGTGTATTGGGCCCTGGTCTGGATGTGGCCTCATGTCGCAGAGCATTTCAGTACCTTGCCAAAGTGAGTAGTTTTTAGAATCCTAGATATCTTCTCCCTAAATTAGATTGTGGCCACAGTACCCACATCGGTGCATCCGCGCTTGGTGAGATGACAATCTACGCAGATGCTAGATGCGGCAAGCTCTTGGTGGGATGACAATCTACGCAGATGCTAGATGCGGCAAGCTCTTGGTGGGATGACAATCTACGCAGATGCTAGATGCGGCAAGCTCTTGGTGGGATGACAATCTACGCAGATGCTAGATGCGGCAAGCTCTTGGTGGGATGACAATCTACGCAGATGCTAGATGCGGCAAGCTCTTGGTGGGATGACAATCTACGCAGATGCTAGATGCGGCAAGCTCTTGGTGGGATGACAATCTACGCAGATGCTAGATGCGGCAAGCTGAACACAGGGCGTTATAAAGAAATAAATAATGCTGGTCACGTTATGGCGCAATATAACTCTATTTTAAAGTTTTCTTCACTTATACTGTTTTTTCCTTTCCAGGGCTGCATTGACACGATTAGATAGCGCTTTATTTTAAAGTTTTCTTCACTTATACTGTTTTTTCCTTTCCAAGGCTGCATTGACACGATTAGATAGCGCTTTATTTTAAAGTTTTCTTCACTTATATTGTTTTTTCCTTTCCAAGGCTGCATTGACACGATCAGAGTGCTCGGATAAGGCTCGGACCGAGTGGCCTCCTAGGAGTAGCTTCATATGAGTGTACTAGGATATCTGTTGTTGTTAACATAGTTCACTCTGATCATAATAATGTTCAAAAAATGTCATAAGACGCTTGATAGTTGTTACTAAACGTAATTTTGTTTTGCTACTTGTATACAAGCTAGCTCAGAAAAGTAGAACGCAGTCCGAGTCTACTCAGATCCAACCCGTCGTCCAAGTACGGTCGGAATAGGGGTTGCCACAATAAGATTTGCGTCCGTGAAGGTATCAGAGTCCAGTCGGTCTGAGCAGACTCTGATCGTGTCAACGCGGCTTACGTGTACTAGAATAGTAGATATATTAGACTGATAATAATATATTTGTACCTCTATTAATTTTTCAGGTGCCATCGGAGTATTATAGTTCAGCATTAGTGACTGCCCTCAAAACTCTAGCAGACAGCATGGAGATAGACCTACGGATAACGAAGCGGATGGGAGTGGAGGAGATAGTCAATTGTTTTGTGATCGCGTTTGAAGTGCCGGACCTGGGCTGCAGTGATTACCTGGAGATTGCACTGCCGGCGCTGTGCCATGCCGCAGAACATTTGCCATTAAAAGGTGAGGCGTTGCGACGTGTCGCTCGAGCTAGAGAAGTCCATGTGCGTGAATTCATTGGCCGGCTCGGTCTGGCACCGATACCGACACCGACATCGGTGGACGCATAATTCTATGAAATTTTATGGCACATATTGTGAGATAAAAACCAATAAAGCGCT
Organism: Eupithecia subfuscata; assembly: GCA_963564075.1. Classification (NCBI taxonomy): domain Eukaryota; kingdom Metazoa; phylum Arthropoda; class Insecta; order Lepidoptera; family Geometridae; genus Eupithecia; species Eupithecia subfuscata. The sequence continues at coordinate 15,683,018 of OY751099.1, read as the reverse complement.
TATCATGGGAGGGCTGCGTCTAGCAGTGGATAGGCTGTTGAGGAGGAGGAGGTATGGCACACTGTCTCATTGGCTCGGCGCCGACATTCCGTCACAGTAAGTCTCCCATTTGTGTCGGGCTGGCATCGTACGTATGTGTTGTGCTAAGCAAGCTTCTATGTGCGCGTGCGTGCGAGGCAGGAGGAGTGTAGCTGTCGGTGCAGTGTCGTTGAGTACAGTCGGTGTCGGTATCGGTGCCGGGCCGGCCAATAAAGTAACACCCATTGCTGGGTATAGAAATAGAAAATTTTATTTGTAGCTCAAAGCATTGCGTAGAAACAATAAAGAAAGAGACAAAAAAGAAACAACTTGCTAGAGACGCAATGATCCCCATTGTGACTCTAGCAAGTTGTCTCAGCATAAGTTGGTCGCGTTTGCAACCAACGCTGATCTTCCGACATCAGAAACCGGTTTCTGATAGGCCTCCCGTAGTTTGTGCCATCAACCACAGTCCTGTGCTAACAGTATTCATTGAAGCGCGCAACGCGAACTAGCTGGTCAACCCACCTTGCAACTATTATATTTGAGTGCGTATATTTAAGTATTATTAAGAGAACTCTAGTGTCCTAGATGAACCTGTGTTAGGATTAAAGACAGTTTTAACGTTAAATTGTAACAACTTTGAAACAATAAATAAATATCTATCTATCGAACTGCCCAAGAAAATTAACTTATTATTACATTATTAGTTACTTAGGGTTAGTACATTGAGTTGTGCGGTTTGCGAGGTATCATCTCATTTTTGTGGTAGATCTTGTTCCGCAGGGGGCGCTGCTGCCCGCCCCCCAGTGTTTATCTCTTAGTCGCCTCTGACGACACTCACCACCACCACTGCCACACGATAATAAACCTACTATTTTCTGCCCGGTTTTCGCACGCGTTGTTTCTATGTGCAGTATATGTATTATAAATATATATATCTAAATGTATAAAGGTTATTTTTATAACATAAGACGTAAAATTTTTAGTGATCAGTGATCACACTTAGGTAGTTTATTATAATTCTATTAGTGAATGCCAATTATTAGCTTTCTGTGTCTATTTTAATTTCTATTGTAATTAGATAAGCTGATGGCAATCCGAATTAAATAAATAAATAAACATGGGAACAGTTTTTTGGGAAAAAAAGTAGCCTAGTTTTATTCCAGGTCCTACGCAACATTTTAGCCCAATCCGTTCAGAAGTTTTTTCGTGAAGAAGTAAGAAACATCCATCCATTCATCCATACAAACTTTAGTTTTTATAACATAACTATGATGTGATATCCTGTTTTATGTGTGTTTTTATTTCAGCTCAAGCAAAGTTAGCGCGGGCATGGGCGCAGCACTGCCGGGACAGCCTCCAGCACATACTAGAGGCGCTGCAGCAGCTGATCACCCTGCGAGTCATCTCCACCAACTACAGCAGACAGTTCCAAGTGCAGGACGACGAGAATGTCACCTCGGCTACTAAGCTTATGAAAGTAAGTCACATAGGTACAATATAAACTGGTGAATAATCAATGGAATGAGGATCTGTAAAGTTATAGCGATTTCAATAGAACTACGAATCACTAAAACTGATATCTGCCTACGGTTAACGGGCGGCGACCCAGCGAGTGACGTCACACGCACCCGCTGCGGTCACTCAGTGAACCGGTTTTCGCACTTCGCTGGTAATTTGGTTATAACTTCGTCAATCTTTGTCGTAGAACAATAATTTTTGCACTGTGTGTTATGGATTTCTTAGCTGTATAAATCTGCATTATCAAATTTATCAACTAAAAACGTTACGGATCATCAATGAAAGAATTAACCTTGTTGCGTGCGTGCCTACTGACGCGGAGGGTAGGTATAAATGCGCGTCTTTGAGAGAGAATGCACGCCTGAGAGAGAGAGAGAGAAAAATAATTTATTTTACCCAAAAAACACATTAGTAGGCACAAGTCTACGTACAAGTACATAATTTTAGGCAAATGACAACAACACAGATAACAACTTTTTTTACTACTTATATTAACAGAATTAGTGGTCAAGGGTAAAGTGGGTGCAGTATTAAAGCATTTGCCCTGGAACCAAACTGGAGTAATCTCTGACATGAATTCAAGATCGAATATTCTGGATTTACGAGTAATATCGTATGAAGTACCCAAGGGCGAGGGCTTACGCACTATAATAATAAAATCATGATTTCAAGACACGATCATTCACATAAACATAACCTCAAACGAGCGCTTAGGATAAACACAGGGAGCGTTCCGTTTAACAATCGCATCGTGCGCACCAGTGTGCTCAGATGAAACGAAACGCACCCTCGTGCGCGCATTGCCCGTGCAGCGCCTGAGCGCTTTAAGTGAGAAACGGAACGCAGCCTCTGTCTCATTCCCTAGACTTAAATCTCAGTCACAATTTCACAAAAACTAGATCACGCCAAAAATTTAATAGATTTAGTCAGAATTTGCTCCAATACAAACTTGAGCAAAAATATTTATCTCCGTCATCCGTGAATCCCCGATTCGGCGAAAACCGTGATCGATGCCTGAAGTGCTTGGATTTAGATCGGATTAGTGCGTAAGCAACATCCGACTGCGGTCCGAATTTTTTTAGACTACATCCGTATTTCTATGGATTGGGATCTGATGAAGTGCGAAAACCAATATCTGAATTTAGTACTTACTAGTTTTTTATATCCGTATTTTCACAGATTCGGATCGGAGTAGTCCGTAACCGCTCTTCACCTCTTTTTCCAGATAGTGTATTACGCCAACTTACTAGCCGGAGTGATGGAGCCCAACACACTACGGGAAGAACCCATTGAGATAACGAACCAGCAAGACCCGTTAGACGACGTTCTTGGCCATCTCTACCCGCCCACTTCCATGAAATCCAAGAACTTACAGCCCGATGACCCATTAGGTAACTATAACTACTCTTGTGCTAATTATTTACAGCCCGATGACCCATTAGGTAACTATAACTACTCTTGTGTTAAGTATTTACTGCCTGATGACCCATTAGGTAACTATAATTAATCTTGTGATAAGTATTTACAGCCTGATGACCCATAAGGTAACTATAACTACTCTTGTGCCAAGTATTTACAGCCCGATGACCCAATAAGAAACTATTACTACACCTGTGTTAAGTATTTACAGCCCGATGACCCATTAGATAACTATATTCATGTGCTAAGTATTCGAGAGGAGGTCCTGGGTTCGATTCCTTAATTCCGGGTCTGGGTAATTACCCATAGGATACTTAAATAAGTTATTATTCAAAGTAAAAGTATATGGTTGAGTAGGTAACTATTGTAATTGTAGTAGGAATTAATGAATGAATGAATGAAGGCGTTATCATCTACCTATAACACACCGCTCCGCTTACTCCCAGAGTAATCCAGGAGGTCTACTTTGACATACGAATTCCGTAGTTGACGGATGGCGGATCGCATAAAACGATGAACGGCCAAAACGTTCTCTCGATGACCCTACTATGAAAATTATTTTGACATCTATTTCTTAGAAACCCGAAACGAATAGTGTCAGTTGGTGCGCCCGAAGCAACTTGGTTGGTTAACGTTGTTCGTTTCGTGCGATCCGTCACCCGCAACTTTATTTTTCGTGTTTCAAAGTAGGCGTCAGGTAATGCTATGTGAAAATGTTCTGTATTATTTATTTTTTTGTTACAATCGCAACCCAATAAAGTAACCACTATTATTATGAATGTCTAGTATGTGTGAGAAGAACAACTACGTTTCTATTTCGAATTTTATTACCTTCACAATAAAGTGTACTTTGCTAATTTTTTTTGTTTTTTTAGCTATCGAGTTAGGTGTTCACGCGTTAGATGCGAGAAAACCACACCTTTCGTTCGACGAGTTTTATAATGAGCCGCTAAGTGACACCATTGAAATGGATATAGACTTCGGTAATTATAAGATGGAGATTAGTAGAGGTGAGTTTTAAATTTTATTTTTCCTGCTTATGTTTCTTAACTCAGTTTTGACTCAGTTTTTCGAGACGAAAACGGGCCTGAATTGTACGGGATGAATTCTTTAACCCCAGCGGTTGTCGGTTCTTCGCGAGATATGGGCGGCCCACTGCCACTTCAGCTTGCTAATTCTTCTGAGTTCTTGAGTGGAGACCGCGACTCGGCAAACGTAGTGTAGGACGCCCTCCGGCCAGGTGGGATGACGATCTGCGAAAGACTGCAGGCAGATGCTGGATGCGGCAAGCTGAAGACAGGGCGCTATGGCGCTCATTAGGGGAGGCCTATGTCCAGCAGTGGACTAATATAGGCTGATGATGATGATGATGAATTCTTTAAAATTTCCAAAACCCACTTCAAGATCTATTCAAATAGCTGCAATCCTGTATCAAACAAGTCGAAACTGACATGGTTTTAGTTTTGGTGAATTCAGGCCTAAAGGTTGTCGCACATCTGGAACGCACCACTGACGCATAGCACAAACATGTGTACTTAATAAAATATAGGTTTTAACTCGTAATATTTAGATGCATCTGATAACGGACAGCTCAAGCTGTGGAGCTTCAAGCGAGTGAACCGGAGTGGTCAACCACTCGCTCGAAGCTTGAGGTAAACCATTTGTCAGCGCCTTTTGTAATCAAGCAAATGTTTTAAAAAAATGTTTCAGTTCGAGCCCATATTTGAAAGTTTATTTTAGTGCTGTGCGTCTGCGGTGTTGGATGTATTTGCTATGTACTTAAGCATATCAAACACACGCGTTTTTTTATACACATATGTACTTAAATAATGAAGTCGCACTATGTTGTTAAGCTACATAATACATAACGCCTACCATCAGGAGGAGAGCAAGACTTCCTACCGTAACATAGTATTAACGGAAGTCACTTGACAACGGACGGGTGTCAACACCTCTTTTTTTTCTTTTTCTTTATTCGGCGAGGAAATTCTGGTCTGCGGGGGACCACAATTATGTGGGACTCGACGCCCTGAGAAGGACGTAATACCCACTAAAAACCTCTCCGGAGTCCGTCTCTCGCCATTTTCGCCGAACCACGGGAACATTTAAAATCTACCGCGGCCCAACAAGAGAGAATCATGTTATAAAATACAAAAACTTTCATAACTTACCACCATGGGCGTAGCCAGCCAAGGGCTCAGGGTGGGGCAGCAATCTAAAATAATGTGTAACTAGCAAACTATACCAGCGGTCTTACCCCGGTTAATTTTTTCCTACAAAAGTATCTGTATGTATAATTCGAATTATCCAAAACACTTTCTTATTGCTCCCCTAACTACACCACGAAATATTCCATCCAAAAATGTGTCTCTAGCAGGCGCGGTCGCAGCCAAAGCTTTGGAGGGGTCACACTTGGACAGGGCCGCAGCCAAACGTTATCGGCGAGCCGCGAAAAATTAAGGGCTTTTGTAAATTTTTCTAAAAAAAGTTTTCTTAAAAAGTTTTTAAAATTAGCTTAAAACGGGTGTCGACCATTGGACTAATTTAAAATACTATCGGTGAGCGGGGCGAGCCGCAAAATTTTGTGACGGAACCCGTTAAATTTTTTGCAGCGTTTTTCAGATTGACCGCAAACATGAGTTCCCGACCCTCAACTCCTGAAAATAGTAAGTATAGGTAATGCGAGCGTCGCGAGCCTCGAGTTTTTTGGAATTTTTTTTTGATGTTTGGGGAAAAGTAAACAATAGAAAACCTACCTATAACAAACAAGATCCGTCAAGTGCAAGTGTATGTAACTCGCGCGCCGAGGGTTTCGTACGTTTGTCAATTATACGAATATCTACTAAAGGTACCGGTAAGAGATATCACTATTTGATGAACCTTAAAATAGTAGGTACCTAACTACATTTTAGATGGATCGCCCTGCATAGGTACTTCGGAGATAAGGTAATTTTTTTGACTTTTTTCAAAATATTTCAAAAAGTATGAAACCTAGAGAAATTACAAAAACTGTTTTGAAATGTACAAACTGATACCTTTCATTTGATACCCTACATGACCCTGCATTTTCATTTTTTAATAATTTTTTCTTAAAATCTGTACAGTACAGGCGCACGAAATGTATTATTTTCAATTTCAAGTTGATAGCTGCAGTAGTTGCTGAGTTATTAAGGAGGGAAAAAAGGCCAGACAAAGCGAGACCATAAGGGTTTCGAAACCGATCTTCGAAATCCTAAAAAGTATCAAAAACTATACGGAAACGAAAATTGTAATGATCTGACTATGCGTGTCAGTGCTTTGGCATTAGATTTTTTGCAGTTGCAAACTCACCTGAAACGGAGGTCGAGTCCCGGACTAGAGAAAGCCAGAAACCTAATGAAACAGCAGAATGTTATCATCGGCGTGCTGCGAAAATTTGTTTGATTTTTTGGAGTATTTTGCAAACTGACAATGAACTTGACGCGAGAAGTTTTGGTTTTTGTTAGAATTTTGGGTACTTTTTATCAAATTTGGCAAAGTAACCTGGAGCGGGGGTCGTGCTCTGGACCATAGTCAGAAGGAACAAATGTTATCGGCGAGCGGATCAAAACACGAAAATTTTGTTGTCTACTTAGATTTCATTGCGCTGGTTGACAAAGTGACCTCGCAGATTATATGTAACTTTTTTATGCTTTATATAATGGTTGATTGATACAAGCTGACTATAGCGGACCAGCCAGAACACTCAAGTTCAGTTCAGTTCAAGTCATAGGTAACGTTGCCTCTGCGTTGACCAAAACGTAAAGCACAAAATATCAGTAATATTTCGCGAGCGGAGCGAGCCGCGATTGTTTTCTTTGCAGTTGGTAATCTTAATGAAATCTTAATTAAAGTGACAACAGTAAACAGGAAAAAATCATCAAGCTGTGGATTGCAATAATTTAAGGTCCTAAACTTAGCTTGGAGGGGGGGGTCACACAAACGAAAAACAAAAGGGTTACGTTTGTGTTTGTGCGTGCGGTCAATCGCGCGCGCGCTTTTTTTTTGTGTCGACTGTGAACTTTCTTACAGATATTAAGTATTGTAGTTAGTACATAGTTTTTTAGGTTTGATTAGGTACCTTACTGGTCAGAGCCTGGGTGGGGCAACTGCCCCACCGTGGCTACGCCCATGCTTACCACAATTGTAACTTGAAATAAACTTTTACTGCCCCACCCTGCCCCACCGTGGCTACGCCCATGCTTACCACAATAATAATTGTAACCCTTAACTTTAAACAGTGCCATTTTACTTATGAAATAAACTTTTACATAAGTCACAATATTCAACCTCTCATATTTCCAGGTAGGAAGTTCGCGTTCCTGAAATACCCGTTTATCCTGACGCCGGCCACGAAGTCCCTCGGCCTGTACTACGAGAACCGGATCCGCATGTACTCTGAGCGACGGGTGTCGTTGCTCCACGCCGTGGTAGGGGCCTCGCCGCCGATGCCTTTCCTCCGGCTCAAAGTTCGCCGGACGCATATCATTGAGGATGCGTTAGTGGAGGTTCGTTCTACCACAGTATTTTATATGCAAAAACAAAATCAAATTACTTTTATTGTTTTAGGAATACAAAAATAAGCTCCTCATCTCACCTCAACAGCTTATAGGTATTGGTCCACTGCTGGGCGAAGACCTCCCCGTGATAAGCGCCTTATTGGGTTTTATCTTATGGGGGTAATACAAATACCACAAGCAAATACACTGCTAGGACCTTTAAAATAACAGATGTCTCAAATCTAAAGAATAACTGTAATTTTAGCTAGAAATGGTAGCGATGGAGCGCGCACTCGACCTCAAGAAGCAACTGGTGGTCGAGTTCGAGGGCGAGCAAGGCGTGGACGAAGGAGGCGTCAGCAAGGAGTTCTTCCAGCTCATCGTGGAGGCCATCTTCAACCCGGACTATGGCATGTTCACGCAGCAGCCCGACTATCTCACGGTGTGGTGAGTTACGGCATATCACACTCTAAGATTACTGCATGGTTTGGAATTATCTCCCGAAGGGTAGGCAGCAGAGCCCCCTGCAGAACGGACCGACTAACGAACTGCGTTCCTCAACTCGCCTGCCAAACGTGGCGATTATGGTAAACCCTCCTAAACGACACCTTTGGGAGAGGCCTAAATGTCCAGCAGTGGATGTATTTCGGCTGAGATGTACGTATAAAGGGGGAACAATGCATCATCGTCAGAAACTATAACCCCTACTTTAAGTTTGTGTACTGTAAAAGGAAAAGACGTAGAACTGAGTTCCTAGGTGTTGTTTTAAAGCGAAGTAAATTTTTCAAAGACTTAGGAAATGCAGTTGAACAGTTGTACCACAACATAGTTAATGATTTTATCGGATATTTATCGCGTACCTTTTGTTATTTTTTCCCCTACGTTGTCGAGTCGCCCCGTGACCACGACCGCTGTAACGCGGTAGAAACGCAGGAGAAATAATAACAAAAGGTACGCGATAAATACCCGATACAATCACTAACTATGTTAACAAATCGCGAAAGTTTAAAAAGTTTTGTACCACAACAGTTGGGTTTTTGTCTATTCCTTTTTATTTTACCTTATGTTTAATCAAACATAGATTTTTCTCACTGCTATTTAGCAGCAAACAATAAATAAATAAATAATGCTGGACAATTCACACAGCATTATCTAGCCCCAAGCTAAGCAGAGCTTGTGTTATGGGTACTAGATAACTGATATACATAATACAATACACTACATAGATAGATATTTTTTATTATACATAGAAAACATCCAGAACGCCCTGGACCTACAATCGCCCTGGATCGTACAAACATTTGTCCCGAGGCGGGAATCGAACCTGCAACCTACTGCGTCGCAGGCGGACCGTCGCCCGCTGAGCCACAGACAGAGGTCGTCTAACAACAAAGTCACTCTTTTCGAGCGAGATTGGTGAAAAGTTGCTCACTGGACCTACCGTTTGTTTCCAGGTTCAACCCAACATCCTTCGAGACTGAAGCGCAGTTCACTCTGATAGGAATCGTGCTAGGGCTCGCGATCTACAATAACATCATCCTCGCGGTCAACTTTCCAATGGTGGTGTACAGGAAGCTCATGGGGAAGAAAGGTTCTTACGAAGATTTGGCGGATTGGAATCCCGTAAGTACTGATTTTTATTCGCTGACGATCTCCGTGGCGCAGTGGGCTAACGTCCACAGAAGGTTGCGGGTTCGATTCCCGCAGCGGGACATTTGCGTGTATTATATGCAGGTTACTTCCGGGTCTGGGTGTGTTGTATAGGTCCAGAGAGTCTACTCGGAAAACCTTCTACGTCACTCACATGAGCTCGTTTTAACGAGCATAGGCACAGTATTCATTGCGCCATTATATCCAACCAAACTTATTTGGGCTGACTTTTTTAAATTATTTGTACTCGGTTCTAGAATACAAGATATTTTGTGTGAAAACAGGCATTTATGAACAAGGAAACAGCAAGGTTATCACTAAAAGTCAAAACTTAAAACTTAATCTACGCATGATTGCATACGCGCAACGAAAACGGACGTGACTATTTAATCGTCGGACGTCATTATTTAATGCGTCATTAAATAATGAAGGTTTCAAAACCAAAATTTGCTCCGATGATACCAAAATCGTAAAATATTTTCCACCAACATTTATTTGGTTTTGCAACCCCCATTGTTTACAAAAAATATCTATGATTCTAGATCCAAGTATAGGATAGCATTATATTCATCATGTAACATTTTCCCGTCGTTCTCAGACACTATACAACGGTCTCAAAGACATGCTGGAATACACAGGCAGTGATTTAGAAGAAGTGTACTATCAGACATTTAGGATATGTTACCGGGATGTGTTCGGAAACAACATATTTCACGAGCTGAAGGAAAATGGTGATAACTTATTCGTAACACAAGACAATAAAAAGGTAAGAGAAATACTTTTTAAAAGATATTATAAAAACTTTCGTAGTTTGAAGAATTCATTATAAATGTAACACGAACCTAGTCTCTCGTTAAGGGATGAAACGTTGGTGTTCTTCCAACACAAACTAGGTTCGTAGTTTACCCGCTTACATTCATAATGAAAATACAGAGCTATTCCGTTTATTATGTTTGATCTAGCTTCAGCCCGCAGCTTCGCACGCGTTTGTCCGGGATGAAATGTAGCTATGTAAAATTTTAAGCCGATCCGATCAGTAGTTTCTGCATGAAGATGTAACAAACATCCATCCAAACTTTCGCATTTATAATATTGGTGTGATTAAGTGTTCCCATCCTGCGCACCTGGCTAGTCTCCGTTGACTGATCGCCGAGGCCGAACATTCGGCTAGGAGGCATTATCATTCACGGAAGAATGGGGTCGGCGAGTGTGTGGATCGGTGGGCTCGCCGGCCATGTATAGGAGGAAGAGGGGACGCCAGTCGGGCCGCGGATGTTTTAAATGTTCCCGTGGTTCGACGAAAATGGTGAGAGAGGGACAGCGGAGAGGTTTTTGGTGGGTATTACGTTCTTCTCAGGGCGTCGAATCCCACATAATTCTGGTCCCCCCAGACCAGTTTATATCATCATAAAGTGTCAAGTACATCATCACATCACTGTTACAGGAATTCGTGGACATGTACTCAGACTTCCTGCTCAACCAATCAGTCGAGACGCAGTTCCGTGCGTTTAGACGTGGCTTCCTCATGGTGACAGATGAGAGCCCGCTGGCGGCGCTGTTTCGGCCTGAGGAGGTGGAGATGCTGGTCTGTGGCAGCAAGGTATGTACTCTCTGCTTCTCATCAGCACATGCGTCTACTGCTGAACGTGACTCGCCAAAACAGTTTGTCATAATCATCACACGTGGCAGGGTGATGGTGATCACAGTGGAAGTGAACATACAGAGAAGCTGCTGCTCTTTCTCTGGTAGGTTTCCACAGGTGTCTATTCTTACGCCGCGACTGATACGCTACAAACACACATTAAGGCGGTTGTATGCCTCAAACTAGCGCCACCGCCTATTCTTTCTCACAATAAACCTTTGGCGAAGGAATTTTTAAAAGTCCAATGTAAAGTTTACCTATCATCAGTTTTTTTAATTCCAGTAAAATAGTTATCTTTGGACTTAAACTTTAATTCACAAAGAAAATTACAATCTATCTTATTTATTATTAGTTATCTTTTGTTTACTTTAGGCAGAGAAGCGAAGTTGCTCTTGCTTGATGGATCAAACTCAGTTTTCGCATCTCTGTCTAAATTATACGAAACTAAACTATTTCAGAGGGATTTAAAAAAATGCTCAAGGTATCACCAACTGTGCAATGGATATTTGAAAATTCTTGGTAGTAAGTAGAAATAAGTGGCGGCGCTAGTGTGGGGCATGCAACCGTTCGGAGATTAATTACGTATTAGGTCCTTTTTCTCTAACTATATTCCCTAACCGCTGGTTTTCTTTTGTTCACCAAGACCCGAGTTCACCAACAGATGGTTAAATTTTAAACAGTTGTTTTAACGTTTTTGACACAAGTTTTCACACATTAAACGTCAATTTAACCGACGAAGCTGCCTAATTGTCCGATTATCTTTTTGTGAAAACCAGCATAAGATCCGAGTTCACCAACAGATGGTTAAATTTTAAAAAATTGTTTTAACGTTTTTGACACAAGTTTTTATCCATAAACGACAAAGCTGCCTATGATAAGCCGCTAAACCACATAAACAATTCATCCATTGTTGCAGAACTTTGACTTCAACGAATTAGAAAAATCGACGGAATACGACGGAGGATTCACAGCGGACTCGCAAACCGTAAAGGATTTCTGGAGCATCGTGCACAGCCTCGAACTAGACGACAAAAGGAAACTTCTCCAATTCACGACCGGCTCGGATAGGGTACCAGTCGGTGGGCTAAGCCATCTCAAACTAGTGATCGCCAGAAACGGCCCGGACTGCGATAGACTGCCCACGGCTCACACCTGCTTCAACGTACTATTACTCCCCGAATATGAAAGCAAAGAGAAACTGCAAGACAGACTGATGAAAGCAATAAACTACTCCAAAGGCTTTGGAATGCTTTAATTTTCGCTTCGACTCAGCGATAAGGTGGGTACCGGCGTTACGGGGCGTAACGTGTCAAGCTTTGGTCTGGTGATCATGACGTGTTAAGCTTTGGTCTGGTGATCATGACGCACAACGCTGCGGTATGCGGTATGCGATGCCGGACACTCAATCATATGAAAAACGTCGAGAATGTTCTCTTGTTCCGTCGCAGTATGCGTCAGCGGCGAGGGGCAAGCGCGGTGAAGTGGGGAGGTGTACTCCCGCACAGCGCGGCGTCATTCTCGTTTCAACGCTGCGGTGTGCGGGTGTGCGTCACGGGTTGACAATATGGATTGGTAGCTGCGGCAAAATCAACAGACCACCTCTCCGCAGGGACGGTAAATGCTGCGTCGTGATGCTGCGTTGGGGCGCATACCGCAGCGTTGTGCGTCATGATCACCAGACCAAAGCTTGACACAGCGAGCGTTCGTGCAGTCAGTGCGGAGAAAGAAGGCGCGAGCAACGAACAACAGATTTTAGTATACCGCGTAACGTATTACGCTCGCTGCGAATGGCAAATTACGCCGCGTAACACCAGCACCGGGAACACCTGCTGTGCGATTACGGAAACACCACCCATCCTATATTGACATCTGAAAGCCCTTTGAATGGCCTTCGTAATTTCCAAATGTATGGCGAAGGTTATTGAAATGGCTTATAAGCCATTTCAATAACCTTCGCCATACATTTGCAGATGTTAATATAGGACGGGTGGTTTTGTGCGTAGTCGCACAGCGGGTCAGGAGCCGACTTTAGATGACGCGGGAAATGAATTGGCTGGATGTCTCACTAGGTAGTGATTAGTGAATTATATTTAGATTATCGGTCCACTACGACAAGTGATGCCCCGCAGTGAACAAACAACTGTAAATGTCCCACGGTGTATTTGTATCGTTACATTAAAGTTTGTTTATTTATACAAAGTAAGACTTTCAATGAAACTAGATTTGTAGATAGATATTTATTTTTAACCATTTAAATTAAACTATTGTACAAATATAAGTGATATAAGATATAATTAGAATTTTATACAACTTTATTTCCAAAAAAATCTGTTCCAAACTAGAGGGCGAATTTTCAACTTTCGCGAGTTGTTAACATAGTGAGTATAAAACGGATACGCGATAAATCACGCTAATAGACTTAATCCCCAAAAATCGCGTGCGAGGCCACGGGCTGAAGCGAGTACCCATAAGGGCTCGTATACACACACGTTTTTTTCGCCGTTAAAATCGGTTCATCTGCCGTGTGTAGGCACGATGGTCAGTGTTGTATGGATCACCATAGAAGCTTGTCGACGACGGATGGACACGACGGATTAACCGTTGATTTTTATGGCTAAAAAAACGTGTGTCAACAAGCAATAGTGATATACAACACTGGCGACCGCACGGCAAATTAACCGTAGTTTTACGGCGAAGAAAAAAGCGTGTGTGAACAAAAGCCTGCACTGCGTCTTACGCAAGCGATATCGATGCGATTGCGGCACCGCCTACTTGGAATTGGAAAATGCATGACCCACCGCTTCACAATCGCGTCAAGTTGGCTCATGTAATCTGAGGCCTTACTAAGCGCGCAGACTCGCTCTATTGGAGAGAACTATGTCAGATCTTTACCTAGGTTGAAAACAGGGAAGTTTGATTGAATAACACGCCTTTCTAATATCCTGTTGAGGGGACTGATCTTCCTAAATAGGACTTCCTTCACTACGAGCGGGTAGGGGCGCCGGCACACGGGCAGGTGGGCCGGCGCGCCGCTGGAGGCGTCGGCGGACGCGCGCCGGTATGGAACTCTGACAAATAATACAATAATAAATAAATAAAATTAAAAATAAATAATGCTGGACAATTCACACAGCATTATCTAGCCCCAAGCTTAGCATAGCTTGTGTTATGGGTACTAGATAACTGATATACTTAATACAATAAACTACACTAGATAGATATTTTTTTATTATTTTTTATTATACATAGACAACATCCAGAACACCCTGAACAAATATCTGCAGATCGTACAAACATATGTCCCGAGGCGGGAATCGAACCCGCAACCTCCTGCATCGTAGGCGGACCTTCGCCCGCTGCGCCACTGAATAATATATAAAGAAGAAATATAACATAAAACGCAAAATAACAAACAGTTGAATGGTAATGGAGAGAGTACAGTTCAAACTTTATTTATTGTGCAACAATCAAACGATCCGTAAGTTTACTTCCTCAAAAAATCATTAGCAGTGAAGTTAATTTTTCCTAATATAAAATTTGGTATTTAGTAAATAGGTATTATTTCACATTACAGAAAGACTATTAAACTTTATATATACATGGTTACTGGTTAAGTCGACCTAGGGGGTTCCTTGAGGGGGTTATAGTTTCCATCATTGCTCCATTAGATCTAATGCTCACAGGTAGTAGTAACAAATTACGAAAAAGAATAAGAATATGTGGGAAAAAAGGCGAACATGAGGAACATGAATTTTAAGCGTAGATTTTCCATTAAAAGAATAATAAATGTCATTATGTACTTATTTGCATTGTTTTATTTGGTGATAAATTTGACGTGTAAGCGCCATTAGTTTTAAACAGTTCATAAATAAAAAATACTTTTTACAAAATTATGTATGTATTCAATTATCCATCTTCTACAAGTTACGACCCAGTTTGTTTATTTACTTGCAATAATAAAGCAACTTATCTACCTACTACACAAATGTCTTAAAAAAAACTAGAAACACAAATTACAAAAAAAAGTTGTAAAATAGACAAAAAAATCGGCAATTTTTTTAAAAAAATTTAAAATTACAATGTCTGTAATGGTGGGTATTGTGTTTCATAAATCAAATCAAATACTCTTTATTTCCATAAATACAATAAATGTACGCTTAGAAAAGGTCAAATTATACAACTGACACTGATTTATTTCTGACGCTTCGGTATGTAGACTAAAGTAAAGAAGCGACGAAGAAACCTTTAGCCTGTTAGTTATTTTTCGAGCTGTAGGCCTAGCACGGGCATAGTTGTCTAGGGTAGAATATAGAAGAATGACATCGCATCGTCATACATTGCGTAAATTATTGAAGTTGAAGGAATGAGTTTCAAACATATTACGCATTCGATTACGATGTGACGTTAATTTTCTCTATTCTACCCTAGACATCAATCCCCGTGCTAGGCCTACCTGTGCTACTGGAGCAAAACTCATCCCAAGCTTTTTTATCCTCTAGATAATCTGATATTTCGTAGTAAGCCTTTTTACAAAGGATGTTTGACAATTTGTTTGAATTTAATTATTGATAATTTATGCAACTCACTTGGAGTTTTGTTGTAGAAGCGTATACATTGCCCTTTATTAGATGCATTTATCTTGTGTAGCCTAGTTGTGGGCACAGCGAGTTTATTCTTAATTCTAGTATTTATATTAAGTATGTCGCTATTTTTAGGGCATAGTCAAATTAGTCGGTAATGATGGAAACTACAACCCCCGGATACAGGATCTTAAGTCGACTTAACCAGTACCTAACCTTGTACGTATAGATTTGAACTGAAAATGACTTACAACTTACTTTTCAGATCTATTGTTCTTCAAGGTTTGCTCTCGCCTCATGTTTGAGATATCCCTGTTTGATGAAATTTGCATGTGCACATTGATTCCTTGTTGCATTGGTGGTGCCCTATAAACCAAGCGTGTTTTGCCAGTGTTTATCAAGTGATAGATATGCGGTGGTGATACCACAAGCTCTAGAAATTGGGTGTTACCAAAGAAAAAAATAAGCAGGCGAGTTTTTTTTTTATTTAAGTATATGATGTATGTCAAAATGAGTGCCACAGATTGAAAGAAGCTTACACCCAGAAGTGGCCACATAGGTCCGATGAGGATTGAAATGGCTTAGCGCGTAGCTTAGTTACTTTGACTGACCGGACTAAAACGGCTGTCAACATTTCTTCCATTTTTATTATCAATACCGCAGGCGTCCGTCCATCGAGGTAAAAATTCAGAAATCGCCTCGTTACACAGGTGATATCCCGTTCGTCCCACCAGCGTTCCAATAGTGGAACGAGTGGGATTTTCTTGTTTATTACAAAATTAAACCCCTTTCGTCCGACCGACAATCGACATTGATGCATATTAGTGGAACAAACGGGATATTACACGCCACTAGATAGACGGCTTGCGCGTGGGTTGTCCCGTGCATTTTCGTTCGTTTGTTTTCTATTGAAGTGTCGCTACCATCGCGCCGCTAACCTATTATACATTCTTCCATCTTGCAAAGCGTGCAAAGGTGGTCCTAGCGTGGTCCTAGTCCTATTTTAAGGCTCTACCTCCCCGAACACTAGCGCCGCCACTTATTTTATCTTATTATTACGTCGAAGAAAGGAAATTCCAAAAATTACGTTGGGCAATTTGTGATACCTAGTGCGGCGCTAGTGTTCGGGGAGGTAGAGCCGTTAATGATATTGCTACGTAGATATTAGGTATTTTACAAACCTGTGGTGAGCATTACAACCGCAACCCATAGCGGTCATAGCAGCGGCCTGTCGTCGCGCGTGCTTCTCGCAGGGCGGTTGTGCGTTGATCAGAGCGGCTGGAGCGCTGTCGCGACGCTCGTGGGACGACCGCAGCAGAGAAGCGTACGTGGGCGCAGCCACGCGGTCTACCTGCGGATATTAGGTGAGCTATCATATTGAAATACTAGCTTGCATGTTAGCCCGCGGCTTCGCACGCGTTTTTAACGGATAAAAAGGGGGGTCTTAGCACACTGAAGGCGAATCTAACTGTTATGTTATGAGTGCCTTACGTTGTGGATAGGGAACCCAATCCCGCAAGTCGCATTGATCCGCGGGATCGAGGACATCGATCCCGCGGATCGATGCGGGACTGGAAAAATATCGTACTTGTTCCTCTTTTTCAACGTCGTTTGTTCAAATTCGTGGACTCAAGGGGTACTTATCTCCAGTCTATCTTGACATGAACACTTGGTTAAACGCCCATAAAAACTTGATAGAAAATTATTTTGATGAAAAATTTAATGAATTACAATTCGTTATAATCCAACGCATTTATTTTATTTTTGATAGCTTGAGTCACATCATTAGTCAATGCTTTACAGATTCAATTATAACATAGTATTAATAGCATAATATTATTGTTATTGTTATATTTGCTACTGCCCGCGCTTAAACACGCCTTTTTCGGAATTCCTAATTAATTCGCACCCAGGCGTTATAACCCCTCAAGTGGCACGCCCCGCGCCCCGCTACCTCCGTTGTGTGGCAGGCAGGTACTTCCGCAAAAGCCGCGGAAATGCATCACAATGCATTATTTTGCTTATTTCTTGATTATTATCTACTAACACCTTGTAACATCTATATATATTTGGATTATCCATAAAATTTCGTACAAAACAGCGTGGAAACATTCTGATGTTGTATAACGTAATTAATGAGGTTGATTAAAATTAAATTATAATTGCGGAAAAATGGTAAAATTTTAATATTTTTTAAAGAAATCATAAAAAGAAACTTTACCGTTTTTATGTCCAGTTTGAGTTTTATTTTAGAGATTTACCATCGTATTATTAAACTAAACACAAAGAAGAACACATTTCGAAGCCATTTAATTTAAATTAATTTTTATTCAGAAAAAAACGATAAAAAAAATGGCGCGGGTGTCAGATTTCAATTATAATTTACGATTTTTTTAAAAAATTTGAACTATTATTTACCACCTCATATTTTGATATAGTAGGCAGTAGTACAAGAACGAGTAGCGATTACCTCAAAGCTAGCCTTGCGCATCTTGCTTCTCTTCTTGTGGGTAGCCGCGTGGTCGGGCCGCTTACGCCTCTGAGGCGGCGCCGCTCCGGATCCGAACAGCCCACGGTCCTCCGCCACTTGTATCATAAACTTGGCGTCCAGTTTGGTGATCACCTGCAGTGAACCTCAGAACCATTATATAATAGAATAGAATATAGATTTATTTAGCACACAAAACACCCAGGGAAAGTAAAAACAAAACAGAAAAAGTAATACTAAACACAACAATAGAGACTATAAAACAAACAAACAAACATCATAAAAGATTTAAAATAAGATCTATACCTACGTGTAGAATCTGACTGATGAATGAAATTGGTCTTTCCCTAGTGCGTGGTTAAACAGGTCCAGCCTCAGCTTAATGTCGCTACCGCCCGAGGACGGAAACAACGCTGGTTTTCAGTCTGAACCTCTGGGTGACGTCACATTACAAGTCTATTGCTTACATAATCAATAATGAGTAACAAAGTTTAACAAACTGGAGTTGAGGTAGGTATATAACTACAATTACGAATGTGAGCGAGTTCAGTTCGAAACCTAGCCTAAATTCGAAGCGTGATCAGATCACAATAGGCCTGGGTGCAATGTTCAGAAAGCCACACGAAGATAAATCCTACTTCCTATTATCCTACTAATATTATAAAGCTGAAAGTTCGTAAAATGTGATATTTTGTTACCTAGGATCTCCAAAACTACTGAACAAATCAAGATGAAAATTGGCGTACAATTAGAACATAGCCCGACTTAGATAATAGGCTACTTATTAAGTATATCAAAAATACGCGAGCGAAACCGCAGGCAGAGGCTAGTAAATAATAAAGAACAAAGTTGAAAAGTAGAATAGCAAGTTTTATGTAGTCCTCTTCATTTGATTATCCGTAAGCTAATCTCGACGATTGTTTAACATACACTTTACTTTTAAACATTTCTGAACTGTATGATTGCATGGCGTAATTATTTAAAATTCACACTGTCATTTGTGGATGTTGATGTGTCCGTGACGGGACGTTGATGACCGTGGAGACCTTATATTAGCTTTTTTGTTGCTATAGGTTCTTGTAACTTATTTTGTATTTATAGCTGTAGGCCTTTCTTAAAAATTAAATAAATGAATAGAACTACGATCCATGTTTCTGATGGAAGAACACCAACAAGGTTTGTAGTTAATCCACTCAGATTGTGATGATATTATACTTAGTAAAAAAGCAAATCTTTTCCGGATTTTCGAGAGGATGCCCTAAGTTTCTACAGCCCAATATTGGCTAGCCCTCGGCCAAGTGTCCCGCCACAATGTATATAATAGCCCTATCACCGCATCATAGACATTTTTCGTCGGATCTAGGTGTTATACACGTAGATACATGCTAAAGGCCAGTTCACATTATACCAATCCAGTATCAAGCGAATCAAAATATATTCATTTGGAATGGGTTCATTGTGAACCGGCCACAAGACGTGAGATGCCTGGCAAGCGCTAAACCCTGGGTGTGTACCTACTTATCTCTTATTTCAGTTAAATCGAAATGGTACTTATTCAACACTAACCTTCCTCTGGATCAGGCCTAGATAGCACCCGTCTCTGTCCAGGATGTAGTTTATATCTAGCCCATTGCCTATGGTCGGCAGCACGCCAACTTCGAACAAGTCACAGTCGGGGACCTGTAAAATCGAAATTTCAAACTCCGCCTTCACTCTTACATTCAAGCTACAGAGACCAAATTCGTTGTAAAGCGAATAGGAGGTTTTCCCTGTTGAAAATGCTTTTTAAGAACATAATTCAAACTGAACGGGGTCATCATCATCATCAGCCTATATTAGTCCACTGCTGGACATAGGCCTCCCCTAATGAGACATAGCGCCATGTCTTCAGTTTGCCATTTCCAACATCTATGCCTGCAGTCTTCCACAGATTGTCATCCCACTTGGCCGAAGGTACACTACGTTTGCCGAGTCGTGGTCTCCACTCAAGAACACGTTTACCCCAGCGGTTGTCGGTTCTTCGGGTTATATGGCCGGCCCACTGCCACTTCAGCTTGCTAATTCTTTGAGCTATGTCGACAACTTTGGTTCTCTCTCGGATGTATTCGTTACGAATCCTATGCTTCAGAGAGACTCCGAGCATAGCTCTTTCCATAGCTCGATGAGCGACTGGGGGTGCTTCAGTTAGGATTTAACGTGTCTGCCCTGCCTGTCCATTTGTGAGTTTCTGCGAATCTTATTGTAGCTCCCAAGCGCTTATAAAGCTTCATCCAGAGCGAGTCCAAAAGTTTAGCTAGGAATGTTTGGTACCGGTACCACGGTGTTTAAGCAAAATCGTCCAGGTTCATGTGATGCTGCGAGAGGGAGTAAGTGAATAAGAAAGCCGTTGTAGTAAGTAGCCTGAACAAGTCAAACAGGGCTTATTGGTAATTCACTGACACTATGTGAACTGCAGCTTCTGCCCGTCATCGTTTGTGAAGACGCCAGGTCCTCTTAAACTTGGTATTGTTATAGGTAAGGTTATTTATATTCAAAATATATTTCCTATTCAAAAATCTTTAGAGATACTTTATTTGAAACTTAGCTTAAAAACGGCTCTGTCTGGAATTAACAGTGGGTGTGGGAGTGGGAGATCGGTCTTTAGTAATTTATTGGGTTCCAGACAAGCGTGTCTTAAATTTTTGTAGAAGAGGTGATTTCCAAAGAAAATCACTAAGACCCTGACCTGTCTTCACGAAAGTGTTCGTGATGATGGGTAGAAGCTGCGAACTTTATTGAATCTGTATTACTTTTGTAATTAATAAAAAAAAAAATAGATACTCACATCAACATCAGCTAGGTCTAGATCAGGGTTCCTCGGCACGACTTCCACATCCGGATGTGGCATGGAAGGAATCGGCCTGTAGAATAGAATACAAACATTTATTCACAGGAAACATGTCAAATATTACAATAGTGTTAATGTATCAGTGGTATCAATGCAATACTATTAGTAGTTTTGGACTGGTGTGTGAATATTAATATTCACTTATTACTAATGTAAGTAGGTATATACCTACTTACATAATAAGATTTAGAATTGATTAGATTAGAGATTTAGAAATTAAATTTAAAATGTCTTGCTTAAAATTCAAAGATTCGTCCACACTATAAAAACTATGAGTAAGTAAGTTATGGGATGAAACGTAGGTGTTCTTCCAACACAAACTAGGTTCGTAGTTAACCCGCTTACATTGTTAATGGAGTCAGTAACCATTTATTGAGTCTATTTTTACAAGCTTTTATTAAACTTGCAATATATGCAAGCAACTAGGTATGTTTGTACGGGTGGAATCTTGCATTGCAACTCAATCGAAGTAACGTTATCTAATCTGTGACTCAATTTTGAAACAGATAACTTCAACCGATTGAGCTGAAATTTTGTATACACGTTTAATTTGGATGACAATGCATTAGAAACTTGTTTTAAAAAAGGTTTTTTCAAATATTAAAACTTATTAAACAATAGCAGCTTTACCCCTACCTAGCTTTATTAGTTCCCGGTCTGGAAACATTGCTGTCTGCTGATTGTCTGGTGATGCTCGCACTCTGCGATTCACTCCTCATGGTGCTGGGCGTGGAGGCTGTTTGCTTCGGAGACCTGCCTTCTTCGTTGTCTGCGTCCGATTGAGCTAAGTTTGTCAATGAGAGATCGATCCCGGAGACATCGTTGCCAGTTACTTGTTTCAGAGGACTCTGTGGGCAGAACAGTACCTGCCTTGAATAGTTGCACATGATGATGATGTCTTTCTAGCCGAATCTTCGGCGACGGCGGCGTCCAGTCTCAACGGAGACTAGCCAGGTGCGCAGGACATATTACAGTGCCCAAGTGTGTGCGCAAACACAGGTGCACTCTCTATTCCTTGAGTCTCATAATCCAATGGGACGGCAAACCGACACGACCAGGGAGAGGTCAGTCGCAGGACCTCAGAAAGCACCTTAAGTCGTTGGGCTTAACGTGCTTTCCGAGGCACGGTAATGTAACATCGCCAACTTCCCGACACCAGGCATTTTTCGTGCAAGAAAATTCCCAATAGCAACGTTGGCCCGACCCAGGATTTGAACCCCGAACCTCAGTCTCATGTTGCACGTATGACCCTTCCATAAAATTGGAAACTTTTGCTGTAATCACCGCGCTTGGATAGCAATACTGCTATATCAGCTCCTTCCCGCGTCTTCGCTCACCGGTACCTGGATAAATAGCCTGTGCCACTCAGGGATAATGTAGCTATCTGTTAGCGAATGTTTAAAAGAAAATATAGCATTACCTTGATTTTACTCAGAAACCCGTTAGCAACTAATTTTACCTGTTTATAATAGTACTAGCGTAGAAAATAAATTGATATAATCTTACGCCAGATCGATGTTTCCGTTTAAGAAACGCGTGTCGTTCACGAGCGAGTCGGTTGGCCTCTGCGATCGCCCGAGTCACTTGAGCGTTGTTCTCCGCGTCCAAAGCCGAATGCGTCTCGTACATTATCAATTGGATCTAAAAAGACAAAATTAAAATTTTAAAAAACCCGCCGACCCTTATTGGCTGAACAGATTTTCATGAAACATGGCTAAGAACACTCGGGATAAAATTATCTATGACACAAAAAAAACTAAACGAAAATCGGTTCATCCGTTTGGGAGCTATGATACCACAGAAAACTCTAAAATAATGCTCGTACCGACATAGTTTAGTCCGACGACGCGACGTACCGACTGGTATTGAACTTGATCAGTTGAGCTACCTGTAGATTGTTTGCAACAGTCTGCCGTTAGCTCAATTGTTTCAATTGTAAATACTAGTTATTTCTATTATTTGATTGTAATTACCAATTCTTTGTCAATAAAGTTGTTTAGTTATCCAAAAGTTTAAATAAGTTTATTTTGAAAAGGTACTCTCAATAGTTTTTTTTAAATAACTCAAGCTAAGTCTGTTCCCATTTTTTTACGCGGCCGTTTTACGCATAAATCGTTGTGCATTTCATCCTAGCGCGTGGGTATTTCTATATATTATGTCAATTAAAGTTGGCCAACCAAAAGAGGTAGCAAATAAAAGAGCTTTTTAATATTAGTATTATTTAAGGGGTACTTAAAGCGTTTATTTACTTATTTTTCCCGACGTTTCAACAGGTTTACACACTGTCGTGGTCACGGGATGACTGGAGTACTGAAGCTACCACCTCTGCGAACCGAGGCAGCATTACTTGAAACTACCCTCACTTGGTTTTTGAAACTAGGTAATTACCCCTTAAATAATTCTAATAATAATGTGTTCAGACCCCATAAGTTTGAAAATATTTAAAAATAGCTTGCCTGGGGTTTAGACATGAGCGATCGTAAAGTTCTCTTCTGTTCTTCTAATATTGACTGGGCACGAGCCTTTCCTTGCCCATCTATTTCAGATTCCGTCAAAATCTACAAATAAAAGATTTTGTTCTTTACTACATCCGTCTCTGTTCCTGTTACATCCGTTTGGAAAAGGCCTTTAATCATTGAAGTATTTACTAACTGGTTTTTGCCTGCGGCTTCTTACGCGTTGTTCCGGGATAAAAAGTAGCTTATAATATGTTAATCCAGGTCTACAACTACAAACTACATCTATGCAAAATTTCAGCCCGACTCTTTCATTAGTTTTAGCATGAAAGTTAACAAACATCTATTCACTAGGCATCCAAGCCTCCATACAATTTTTGCATTTTATAATATCAGTGTGATAATCTTAATTACATTATGTAGGTAAATCAGGTGCAATAAACTTCGATCCATCAATCCTTTTCGCTTCATCTACTAGTAAACAAAACATTGAAGTTGATATAAAACCAATTAACACTTCTTTTCTTATTTGATAATAAATAAGTAAATAAAGTTTAACATTTGACTTGTCTATAATAAGTGCTTATTTTGTAGGCCTAAAGAAAATAAATAAATAAATAATGCTGGACAATCCACACAGCATCATCTAGCCCCAAGCTAAGCAGAGCTTGTGTTATGGGTACTAGATGACTGATATACATAATATAATACAATACATGGATAGGTATTTTTTATTATACATAGAAACGACCAGAACACCCATAACAAATATTTGTAGATCGTACAAACATTTGTCCCAAGGCGGGAATCGAACCCGCAACCTCCCGCGCCGCAGGCGGCCCTTCGCCCGCCGCGCCACCGAGGTCGTCAAGAGAAATAAAAGTCGAGAAATAAAAGTTATTGATTCCTGATTTCTGATTATCGTTTCTGATCGAACACCGACCATTATCTATGACACCGACCTCTAACATGGCGAGGTCGCCTCCTCGCCCGCACACCAAGTCAATTGGATCCGTAACCGCCGAGTAGGAGTTCGGTGGCGTGGCCAGCACAGCCACCACGTCATCCAACGCCGACGTCACATCCGGCGTGTCACAGTATATCGCGTCTTTCAGAACCCGCACCGGGGCATCAGAATGCAGCATTATCGAAGCTTCAATGCCTAGCTGCCGAAGGGCATCGACGTAACTATCCACCCTGAAAACGAAATAGAATATCGAACGCTCGCATGCCGATTGAATATTGCGGGGAAAGTAGCGACGGGTGAAAGTATTCGATTCCGTGAGCAAAGTTTGTGCCCGTTTATTGTAAATACTTACAAGTAGGTACTCAAAGAATCAAGAATTCTTTTTTTCAGTAAATACAATAGATGTATGTAGGGTAGGTAACCTAACACTTAGAAAAGTTATTTAGGACAAAAAACAGAAATTAGATAAAATACTATACAGGGTGTAATCGTTAAGTGTGCACAGGCGATTATTCCGTAACTATTGCAGATATCAAAAAACTTTAAACTGATATCGAAAGTACTTTACCTAATGAGTAAAATGACATTAATAACTTTTTAAAAATAAAACGAGAAATATCCAAAAAAAATACATTAATCACTCCCATACATTTAGTATGAGATAGTAGAAAGGTTTTAGTTTCCTTATTTTAAGTGGAATAGTACCTACTCATTTTACCCTTGTCATTTTAAAATTATGTACGATATGAAGGTATTAATGAATTTCAAGTAGATACACGTGTAGATTAATTATCTTACCACTTCAAATTTATAATAAACCTTTTTTCAATATTGTATTGATTTGAACTAGCTGAAAAGCAACATACTAAATAAAAACAAAAAGAAAGATACTCTTTGGTGTTCGTTCTAAATTCAAATTCTTTATCGCGGGTTCTCGTTCCCGCCAATTTATTGTATTTTTCAATTTGCGTTAATAATCGTGATTGTTGCATTTATTGATTGAAAAATGGCATATTCCAATACAGAAAAGAGGGACATGTTAAAAATGTACTACAAACATGATTGTAACAATAGGGCGGCCATTATCGCCTACAGAAGAGAGTACCCAGATAGAGAAGTTCCTTCTGGTACGTATTTACGTAAGTTGGATAACAATTTGATAAATTATGGATCTTTTAACAGAAAAAAAGGTTCGAGAACAAGAGCTCCGGAATTTGATAATGACTTAGATAACAATATTATTAACTACGTAGTAGATAATCCACAAGAATCAACGCGTTCAGTGGCCCGATCATTTCCAGTGTCCCACAATTATGTACACAAGTTATTAAAAAAACACAACTTCAAAGCATTTAAGATAAAACCTACTCAAACGCTGCACAATGATGATCCTGCTCGTCGGCTGGTCTATTGCAATTGGCTAGTCAATAATTATGTCAATGTAAGGTCAATTTTATGGACCGATGAAAGTAATGTTTCAAACTGCGGCATTTACAATAGAAAAAACTCGCATTATTGGTCAATTGACAATCCTCGCTTAACTACTGAAGTTAGAGCTCAGGTGCGATTCTCAATTAATGTGTGGTGTGGTATTCTTGGAGATCGGATCATTGGGCCATATTTTTACAGTGGAACCTTAAATGGACAGAGATATTTCTCCTTTGTACAAAACGATATGCCAAGTCTCTTAGAACCAATTCCAGACGATGAAAGAAGGTCGATAATTTTTCAACAAGATGGAGCACCTGCACATAATACAAATGTTGTAATGAATTTCTTACGAAACTATTATAATGGCTTAATAGCCAATAATAGTGCAACCCCTTGGCCTGCCAGATCCCCGGATCTCACGCCTTGTGATTTCTTCCTATGGGGATTTGTCAAAGACCACGTGTACGCTGAGAGAGTACACAGCCTAGAAGAGTTACAGAATCGTGTACGTCGTGCAATTGCTTTAATTACTCCGCAAATGTTAAGGAAAGTTCATTTAGAAACTGTACTCGTCATTGTATTGCACAAGGAGGACGTCACTTCGAACATATGCTTTGAACACAAAATTTTGTACTTACTAAGAAATAAAATGTATGGGAGTGATTAATGTAATTTTTTTGGATATTTCTCGTTTTATTTTTAAAAAGTTATTAATGTCATTTTACTCATTAGGTAAAGTACTTTCGATATCAGTTTAAAGTTTTTTGATATCTGCAATAGTTACGGAATAATCGCCTGTGCACACTTAACGATTACACCCTGTATATAGGATTCTAAGGCCTACTTGTGCCAAAAGTTGGGGTTAAATAAATAACCCGAGGCTCTCTAACTTTTTAGCTCACAGTGTATATTGCACCAGTGGAAATTAACCCAGAGTCCGAAAACCGAGGTTATTGTCATGTTCATTCATTCTTTTTACATTCGGCCAAACATAGTAGGACGAATGCTGAATGATATGTGTACTGCTCTCTCTCGCTCTACAGTAATTTAAAGAAGTCTATTCCTTCATGTCAGATTTCAAATGACATGTGGTTCTTGATCGCATTATACTGACTGTTGTTTATTTTTTAACTAGTTTCTGTCCGCGGCTTCGCACGCTTTGTTTGTATGAAACGTATAAGGGCATTTTTATCCCATGGGAACTGTTTTATGGGATCAAAAGCCTGTGTTTGATTCCAGGCTTAGAGCTACATCAATGCAAAATTTCAGCATGACAGATCCGTTCAGAAACCGTGGTGTGAGAGGTAACAAACCTTAACATCCATCCAAACTTTGCATTTATAATATAAGTGTGATTAAAACGTGTAGCTTTAAATATACTTTCTTGGTATAATTGGACCGTTCTGCAATTCTTCTATTATAAAAGTCCGAACTAACATAATTAATGATCTCTTCATAATCAACCAGATATTTATTGTTCAGGACCAAAAAAACCGATGACAAACTCAACCAACATTACCTTACATAATATAATATTATCTCAATTTTCATATTTTTGACATTACTAGCCCAGAGTTAGATGAACTAACCCTTCCACATCAGTGGGTTAAAAATTTCAATATTTAATACAGGGTTAATACTCCTAACTCTTGGTGGTACAAGAAAAAATTCGAATTTAACTCCAAAGTAGTATTTAGTTCTGACGTGAGTTCTGAGTTAACCGTGATAACCTAGCCTGGCGCAAGTGGGGCTTAGGATATAAAAGTAACAGCATTATATATAGCAAAAACAGATAAAGTTGTAGGTTAATATAATGAATCGCCTTAACACAATGAGCAAGAGCGATATCTTCCAGATAAATCTTCCAGTGAAATTTCGCACGGGCCGGCCTTTCCGCGGCTCTCGCCTTCCCCGCGCGGCGATCGTGTCCTCCTATTCAGCGTGTTGCAGCTGCACCTCGCCTCTGCAGGTCGCACCGTAGAGTCTGGGTAATTGAATACCCTATCCTAAAGACTTACTTATCTCCTGCCCCGAAAACCACCAGCTTTCCAAGCTGCGGGGTGATCGGTGCTGCCGGTGCCTTCGCCTTGATCACGGCAGCCAGTTCCCGCAACTGAGCGGCGAGATAGGCGGAGCACCGCGGGGAGGACGCATGCGTTTGCGCAACCACGCCGCACAGCGAGTTGATACGCAGAGCCCTGCAGAGGGTGGATGCTCCTTCGCAGAATTCACGCTCCTGTTATAAGAGAACATCAAATAATATCCTAGAAGAAAAAAATGACTTCGACGGGACTTGAACCCGCATCATAACGAGGTCAAGTGACGTAGTGTCAAAAATCTCTGGGACTTTCTACGGACTCTAGCGCTAGCACCGTTAGCTCCACCTACAGGGGAAACATCCAATCCTGTTCAAAGGCTAAAGTTACAATTTTTACAATGAGTGTTAAGGCTTACGCACAATAATAACAAAAACTATAGGAGAACATGTTTTATCAATGTATTATCATCATCCTGTAGCGTCTCATTTCAGAGCAAATGCCTCACTATTCCACACCAGTTCAGGGCGACAAAATCTTACGTAAGTATAACCATCGATATACGTAAAAAAGGGGAGATTAGATACTAGCTTCTCATAAGTGGAAGGCTCAAATTAGGTTCACCCACCTCAGTCAAAGTCGAATCAGCGGCGCCGCCGCCGCCGTTCGTGTTTCGCGTGCCTATTGTTGTCTCGGTCACCATCTTTGTTGTTCATTAGGTAATCTAATTTATTTCTATTTTTTTATTGTAATTTCTTTGTGAATAAAGAATTATTTATGTAAGTAAGTATATTGCGAAAGATTAGAAATAGCGTGTCTTTGCGTTTAGTTGTAACGGTACACAGGCCATTTGTTGAGTCAGCGCTGGGAGAACGTACGATTTCTACAAATTTTACTGAGATTTACGTGTATAACTAACCTGCAATACAATGACTCCCTCCCTCACGAGGTCTAATTGGCCAATTGAAACACCGACGGGTGGTCTGAGCGTTATGAACCTGTAAACAAACTCTTAGCATTCAATACCCACTCATACTGACAATGAATTCGTGAAATTTTAGGCAATCCATAGAACTAAAAGGAAAATGAAGGAAAACCGGCACTATGATCCTATGACTGGATTTTTATTGCCGTCGTAATTCCTACTGTAGGTTTAAAAAAAAAAAAAAAAATATACACTAGCAGCATTCTTACTACCCGTTGTCCTATTACCCGTTGTCCTATTACCCGTTTTCCCGTAGGAATGAAGCATTTTCCCGTGGTAAAAAGTAGCCTATGTTCATCAGGAATAATGTGGGCTCCTAATGGTAAAAGAATTTTTCAAATCTGTCCAGTAGTTTCGGAGCCTATTCAATACAAACAAACAAACAATGAAATCTTTCCTCTCTATAATATTAGTATAGATTTATTTGTTTTCAGCGGGTACTGTCCCACTGCTGGCTGACTGCTGCGGGAAGGACAAAAGTCTCTCTTTTCTCCTTCCTTCCTTTTTTCTTATTTATTTATAGTGGGTAAGAAATAAATAAGTACTGTCTGCCTGTTAACTTTTCACGACTAAACGGAGCTTGATGAAATTTGAGAATGGGACATAGGCTAGGTACCTACCTACTTTTTATCCCGGAAAACCGCGTGCGAAGCCGCGGGCACAGAAGTTAGTAATAACAAGTACGTACAGTCAGCTGCACAGACATGTATACACTTCCAAGGTTTAACTTTCATTTTACTCGGAACTTTTCAAATAAAAGGACATGCATACGTTTTTCGAACAAAGTAGTCATCGTACTTCGTCAGAATGCGGTACATAAATTATCACAATTACTATACACTTACTACTTAGTCAAATTGAAAACTTGGGAGTGTATACATATTTTTGCAGCCGACTGTACCTACTTGTTTCATATTCTAAACATCAAGTAAAGACGTACAATAGGTAGGTACAGTAAAAGTGTAAAGCCTCGGCCAAACTTGCGCCTCAATGGATCCTTGCACACTAAGCCACCGAGAGGCAGGAAATTGTATTTGTATTTGTATTTAGGTTACGTTTCCACTGACGCGGAGCGGGGCGGAGTGGAGCGGAGAAGAGCAGTGAAAAGTGGCAAGTGTTTCCATTGATGCGGAGCGGCTGTGGTCGTGCACCACAGTCTGCTCGACTCCGTTCTGTCCGACTCGGGGCCGCGTGTTCATATATTTTATTTGAAAGTCCGCTCCTCTCCACTTACACTGTTTCCGATTCAGAGATTCTGATGCCGAGTGGAGATTACGAGCAGTGTGATTGGCCAATTCACGGTCCGCTCCGCCCAGCTCCGCGTCTGTGGAAATGCACCCTTGATGGAAAAGGCTCGTTTCGCGTCCCGCGTGTTAGACGCGCAGGTTTGGCCGAAGCTTAATTACCTTGGACAAACTCTATCGAAGCGGTACTCGCCAGCGCAAAGCATCTGGGAGCTGCTGTAGGAGTATCCCAAACTGTGCAAGTGTTTCACTAGTAGCGCCACTTTCCTAAAATGTTGCAATTACAAAATACAAAGGGTAATTTACAATAGGTAGTACCTAATTAATGTTATTTTTCATTGGCGTAACCGACAATCCGCGTTAAAAAAGTTGAGTAAGTATACAGTTTTGCTTAGTTTTTTCTGCTCTTTCGAATGGCATACTTATTTAAAAAATCTTGCTTTGAAAAAGTTGGGTACTAAGTACACAATTTTAGCAGTGACGTTTTCAGATTTCCTTTTTAATTCTGTTGTAACTGCAATATTTTATGAAATCTCGACTACAATATGGTGTAACTGATAAACATAAAAAATTGGATGTAACTGAAATGTATAGGTATCCAAAAATAAAGCTACTAGGGACAAACTTCAAAACAGATCCAAAAAGGTCACATGCGAATAAAATTATGTTCAATTTATTATGACCAAATACTATAAATGCTTCTACTGATAAGTGGTTTTTTGTCGGTTACGCTAATTGAACCTGCAACAGAAAATTAGTAGGGTACTTGCTTAGCTTTGAAGGTGTTGACCCAACCGGTAACAGTTGGTTTATTCGCGCAACCATTTGCCCGCTCATCCCTCAGATGTTCCGGTAACAGATCCGACAACCTGAAATCAAGGAATCAACCTTTTAATGAGTCAGTATCAGTACTTCATTATTTGACCGTCGGGTAATATCGCTCGGGAAGAACCGATAACCGCTGGGGTAAACGTGTTCTTGGGTAGTAGGCGTTTGAGAGCTACATTAAGACTCGCAGAGACTCACAAATGGACAGGCAGACACGTTAAACTTTAACTTAAATACCCCCAGTCGCTCAGCGAGCTATGTAGAGGAGCTATGTTTGAACCCAGGATAGGACCCATATAATAATAAATTTTAAGAAGGTCGTAAGAACCTCGAATGGCTGGAAGACAATGCAAGAAAATTTTCATGGAACTATCTTCCCTAATCCCGGAGGTGGGCGTTGGGCTCTGCGACACAGTATTTTACTTCTGCAGGTCGCATCGCTGCCTATATTTAGGGTTCCGTACCTCAAAAGGAAAAAAGGAACCCTTATACTATAAATAAGGGTTCCTTTTTTCCTTTTGTGGAATCCTATAAGGCTTATAGGATCACTTTGTTGTCCGTCCTTCTGTCTGTCTGGCTGTCTGTCAACCCTCTTTTCTCAGAAACGCGTGGATGTATCGAGTTGAAATTAACGTCAAAATACTCAAGATATAAATAAAACGTCTAACACATCCGTTACAGCCGTTTATGTCCGGATATTTTGAAATTTCCAAGGGTATCACATGCACACCAAGCTTATAGGGTACTTCCTGTGGACCTAGAATTATGAAATTTGGTGAGCAGCAAGGTCTTATAGCACAAGTAAAGGGAATAATCCGAAAACCATAAGTTTGAAATTTATTCACTAAAAAATTACTTTCAATGCTCGTCATAGACAGCAACCTACAGGTTACTTCCCGTAGACCTAGAATGATAAAATTTGGCAAGAAGCAAGGTCACACAATAACGAGAAGAATATGAAAACCGTAAATTTGTTGTCTACTAACAAAAAAAAAATTTCTATTCTCTCCCTCGAGCAAAATATACAAGGTACTTACCTACTTCATGTTGACCTAAAATCATGATATTTGGGAAGAAACAAAGTCTTACAATTGAACGGAACCCTTAGTGCGCGAGACCGACTCGCACTTGACGTTTTATTTGTTATATAAATAAAAAAATAATAAATAATGCTGGACAATTCACACAGCATTATCTAGCCCCAAGGTAAGCAGAGCTTGTGTTATGGGTACTAGATAACTGATATACATAATAATATACAAGTACATAGATAGACATTTTTTAACTCAATATATTATTATATCCCTCAATATGTTCCAAAATAAAGACTTTTTATGTGAATAAAGACTTTTAGTGTCTTTAGAATCTAGGTCACCATTTCTGACCGCCACTGTACAACCGTACAACACCCCTCTGCGTCGTGGGTTAAAATATACAACTGTACTCACATGTACGCCTTATTCTTGATTCGGATCCTAGCAATAGCAGCGGCAAAATGGACTCTCTGCTGCCATATTTCATTTTCGATCTCTTTTAACGGTGATCCTGCTTCCTCCAAGAGCTGCGCTGCTACTTCCATTTCTCCTCTTGGTCTGGCACCCCACCGCCTCCTGGCTAGCTCCATCAGAAATAACCATATTGCGTGACGGTGTTGGGCGAACTAGATTGATAAATACTTTTATTCATCACACAAACCAAAACGATTGTGAGAAAAATGAAGGATGGCGGCGGTGCTTCATACCTATATGCTTATAAATCAGCAAACTGTGAAATAGGTATATATTTTGTCCCCATCATCTATCCTATAAGTCGTGTAACGTGTATAAAAAAAATCTCCTAAGCGATCCAATATGGTAGAACATACAGGGGGGTCCAATTGATGCATATTGAAGCCCCCTATCACGCCACTTCGTTTGATCCGTGTATAATGGATCACCCTGTGTAAAGAATAGGATTAAAAAAATCAATGTGATCTGAGTGGGACGGCTGCTGTCCCGCCGTCATTTTCAATTGCATCCTTTATCTGCACGACCGATATTTCTACGACGACGTCATTATTAAGAAATTAAATCATATCCAAAATTTTGTCACTCACTTTTGGAAACTCAACCCGCACAGTAATAACAATTATTGATTTTGGTTTTTACTTATTAGGTATTTGTATTTTTTTCACATCGTGTGCTAAAGGATTTTTGTTTTTATTTGCGTAAGCCACGCACAACAATAACAATTATTAATTTTGGTCTTCACTTATTATTAATTTGTACTATTTTTTCACATCGTGTGCCCTACGTGTTTTTTATTTGTCTCCGTGTCAAATGCTTTTGCAGCTCTATAAGTATTTCCAACACTAAGACCATCTAACTTCTTACTTAGTCAGTAAATTTCAGCGCTCTATAAATGGAGCCATTAACGCCCTTCAGTTTAAAACGCCCCGTTTCAACATCCCCCGCACGAAAAGTTCCGTGTTAGGTTAAACATTTTATCGTACTCATAATCTACCAATGCCAATTCTTTTCGTTCGTTTCATAATAACTGATCGTAAATAAAAAGCTCGTTTTCGTGAGCCTCCTCAAGCATTCAGAAAGAATGACTTCTGTCACGATAGTACCGTAATGCGAGTTATTTGGTATTCTTTTAACATCTTGTTGAACCTGCCCTAATGAGGTTTAAATATTCAACCTTGATTTTATCAGCGAATAAAAGACCTTCTGTCTGACAAGTTCAAGATCGATTGTTACAAATTCATATGGACAAAAATTGTCGTAAACAATGAGTACCTACGTATCAACTGCACGCTAGGCTTTCTTTCGGATTGGTATTGGCAGAGCCTAAATGTATAGTGCGGAAAATAAAGATTTTTATCAAAGAAAGCTCGTGAAGTTAAATAAACCGCTGGCCTTGTAGTCACAGATACCTGAAAATCACGCTGCTAGGTGTATCAAAATCAAGCCTTTCAAGAGTTGCAAGCTTTTTACGTAGATTAGCATGCATTGCATCCTAATACTAGGTACCTGTAGTAGTTTCTGCCCGCGTCTTCGCACTCTTTATTTCTATAACGATTAAAGGTTATTTCTATCCTATGGGAACGATGTATGCGATAAAAAGTAAAAAGTCTCCTCTGTTTTATTCCAGGCCTCTGTTTTATTCCAGGCCTATGCAAAATTTCAGTCCGATCCATTCTATGTATGTATTTAAATATCTATCTATGTAGTGTATAGGTTTAGGTTTAAAGAACTTTATTCTCATACAAACAGGGTTTACTTAAAATGAGATACATAAGAACAAATTAATCTAGGTTTAAAAATATTTAAACTAACCTCTGGGACATAAGATAAGTTAAAACTAAATATTTTCTATAACTAAAATATTGTATATCGCAAATATTGTATATTATTTATGTAGTGATATTATATAAATACTAAACATTATAACAACTAGTAGGAACTTAGTTAGTTATGAAATAGGTATGTCTTTTTTTTTGTTTCTAAATATTTAATAGGCGAGTATTTTTATTCGTGTTTTGTTACAGAGTATGTACATGTAATTTAAGTTTATTTTTAAAGGCATTCAGTGTAGTGTATTGTATTAAGTATATCAGTTATCTAGTACCCATAACACAAGCTCTGCTTAGCTTGGGGCTAGATAATGCTGTGTGAATTGTCCAACATTATTTATTTATTTATTTTATTTATTTATTCACTAGTTTTGGCGTGAGGAGAAAACAAACTTTCGCATTTATAATTTAAGTGCAATGCTTACTTGCGGGAAATCTCCGATAAAGTCAACATCATCGATGGCTTGGTCCAGAACAGATTTATCTGAAAAAAAAAACAAAATAATCGGCTGCATCCAGGGGAAAAGGAAAACTAAATTTTCGCTGTCGTCGTGCAAAACCAACTCTTACGTCGCTTGCATAAGATAAGCGTTTGCACGAAAACGAATCAGAAACTTCGATTTCGTTTTTAAGAGTACGGGTCCAGAATGGGCGAGCATCCAACGAGGAGCGACGAGACAGCGCTGAGCTATATCATTTTCAGGTTGCCTCGCGAGGCCTCTCGCTTGCCGCGTCTGCAGGGCCATTCAGACTACCGAGTCGACTCGGAATCTGACTGCAGAAAATATTAAAAACCGCTAAAATATTAAAATTTCGCGCGAATCTGTGTCAGATTCCGAGTCGATGTCTCGGTAGCGGAGAGTCTGAATAGCCTGGACTCTTAGGATATTAAGATTCTGGAGTATTATAATACTCCAGAATCTTAATATACTCGCGCGAAATTTTAATGTTTTAGCGGTTTTTAATATTTTCTGCGGTCAGATTCCGAGTCCATGACTCGGTAGTCTGAATAGCCCTGCAGACTGGGCAAGCGAGAGGCCTCGCGAGGCAACCTGAAAATGATATAGCTCAGCGCTGCCTCGTCGCTCCTCGTTGGATGCTCGCCCATTCTGGACCCGTACTCTTAAAAACGAAATCGAAGTTTCTGATTCGTTAGGATATTAACAAGATGGTTGTTTTGTACATCTGCCCTATATTTAAGGCTTTGTATACCTATTATTTTCCAATCAGCACCATGAATCAATAGACTTACATACTCAGTAAGTAGTTATGTAAAAAAATATATGTCGCGTGATAAAAGAAATTCGTTTTGATTGATTCAGAAGTGCTGAATAATAAAAAGGTAAAACAAACCGCGTAGAAAGAATCTGCCTGTTTTTCATAAGAAAGCTACAGAAATCGATTCGAATTGAATACAATTCGATGACCCACTTCTACAAGGCTAAAGAGCTAGTTAGTCTACAATATAAACTTATTGTACGTTAGTTTACCAAATACAGAACGAAATAAGTACCTACAGGTACCCACCTTTTGTATAGCTTTACTAATGGGTAGTTGTATAAACTCTACAATTTGTAGAGATGACGCAATTCGGTTGGAATTAGGACATAGAGTCCATAATCTAGATGCAAGTTGCAGTAGAACTTTATAGAAATAGGCAATAAAACAGCCATAACACAGTTTGATGGCAACAAAGTCGTTCCAAACTCAGCACGCAAGTATTTATCGCGACATTATCATGTAGGCATTGTGTGATAGAAGTTAAATAACGCCACGGAACGGTGGTAAAATCGCTGGGAAATGGCGTGTGGCAATCTACGCCAGCCATCTACACGCTGGGTTCACAGGTTCGTGACACTTCTGATTTATAAGAACTTTCCGTTTCAGCACCTGAGGGTGCTGTTATTAATATTTCACGATATTTCGTCACTTGTGATTTTGTTTTCTTTTTTTAACTCCTAACGCAAACCAGGGGTGTTTGTTAAAAGTATAGGTACCCAAAAAGCAGGTATGTAGGTCTTATAGTAACCAAAGTAATCTATTAGGTAAGTACATTATTGTATGTGGTGTAGTAGGTAAACCCAAACGGATGAAATTAACCAAGATTTATAGATATTTTTTTTGTTCGAGAGCTGACTCATCGAGACTCTTCTTAGCTTTATCTGATAATGATAACATCGGCAATTGATGGTATTGAACTCTGGTCTCTAGTTTTAAAGTAAAATCTTCTCATCCTTAAATCAAACCACTTCTCAATACATTAAGTGCAAAATAGTTGAAAATAAGAGATGTACTGCCTAGACAAACCTGAAGCAAAACCAGCCCCCTTTTATTTTGTTGGTAAAAAATTATACCAATAAAATAAATATTGGATTGAATAAGCGACAAGGGACATGCACAGTGTGTGAAAACTTCAACTGTCTACCTTTTACGGTTCATGCGATACAGCATGCTGAAGGGAGGACGGACCTACAGACAGAGAGACGGACAGACAGCGAAGGCAAACAATAGTAGGTAATAGGGTTCCCGTTTTCACCCTTCGGGTACGGAATCCTGAAAAAACTGTGCTCTGCGATTCCCAGCAATCCAAGAGCGGATCTTAGTAAAGGAATTACCCCATATTGAGAAGAACGGATACAGAGCTTATTAGGGTAGGCCTATGTGCAGAATTGGACAGAATATAGGCAGATGATTGTGATATCTCTGATTATTACTGTGATTAGTAATATGGACAAATGATTAATAATATTATACCTATGTGATATATGAACATGAACATATCACTACATAGTATAAAACAAAGTCGCTTTCTCTGTCCCTATATATGCCTAAAAGGCTAAAACTACGCAACGGATTTTGATGCGGTTTTTTTTTAAAGATAGAGTGATTGAAGATGAACGTTTATAATGTATAATAATAGTAATAGTAGTATTTTATTGCACCCATGCGAAGCCGGGGCGGGTCGCTAGTGATTAATAATATGCACAAGTGTCAATATTAAGGACTTACAGCGAAAACAGTCGTAGATAAGAGAGTAGACGCAACGCATATCTTGCTCATCGGTGAACTCGACGCTCCGCGGAGGCTTGCACAGCAGTTTAGCTGCCTTCAAAACCTGTAATCAAATTATAATATTCAAAAACAAGCTTTTAATAATCTAGGACGAACATGCTAGAGAAGACAAATCCATTGAATCCAGACTCGACGAGGTTACGTCGTTTCGCTTAGGAGTTCCTGTGGCCAATTTCCGTCTCAATCACCAGCTCCATGATATATACCATTGCATTGTCACCTAAGCAAATGAACAAAATGCTAAATTTTAGCTCAATTGGTTGAGGATAATTGGCCTAAAAGTCAGTTGCAAGATTTGTCCCACACATCCCTACATACAAGGCAAGACAAAATAAAAACTTTTTTAAAAAGCATATCTTGGGCCTAATTTGCTTGGGTAATGTCATTATTACCTAACGGGGCGGTAGCGTATATTTAATCGGTACTTTAGCAAGGTTTATTTAGGTATATTTGAGAATAGAAACAAATTAGAATTATTATTTATCTTTGGTACATCCGAAATATCTTCTGTTTTGAGGTTTAATTGCAGTTTTTGTAAGGAAAATAAAAAATAACATAAGTACTTATCTGATTTTTCGCCAGTGACTCACTCACCCGACTTATGTATTTATGAAGTAATCCTAAACGTCACGTACACCTTTGCACGTGTAGCGTAACACAGTTGCACGTGTAGCGTAACATAGTTGCACGTGTAGCGTAATACAGTTGCACGTGCAGCGTAACAGAGTTGCGCATGTATGTGCCGAGATGCGACTTTTTATGGAGAAATGGGCGAGTGTCCGGGGTGTGGTATTAGAGTCTGTTCAAAAAGAGAACCATCGTGGCGTTACGGTGAACTAATATTAAGATTACTGATGA
Organism: Eupithecia subfuscata; assembly: GCA_963564075.1. Taxonomy (NCBI): domain Eukaryota; kingdom Metazoa; phylum Arthropoda; class Insecta; order Lepidoptera; family Geometridae; genus Eupithecia; species Eupithecia subfuscata. The sequence continues at coordinate 15,645,079 of OY751099.1, read as the reverse complement.
CTCGAGTAGGTACTGATGAAAACAGTTGGTGGCTACGATGTTTACCAAGTATCAAACACTTTTAGTCGTGCTAGCAATGACAGATCAGTGTTGTCAATGCAACAAAATTAGTAAATTGCCACACGCGCGACCCGTGCAACCTCAATTCCTAAGACGCTTCTCTTTTTGCACAGATTCTAGCCACCTAGCTAAATATTGCCGAGCCCTAGCAGGATGTATGTTTGAAACATCTTTAAGATAAAGAGAGGTAGAAAATGTCTCAGCATTAAGCCCACTCTTTGTACCTTAGCGTTACCTTAGCTGTGTGGTGCCGGCTTAGAATTTGCACCATCCCAACTCTTACCGCGGGTGTCGTAAGAGGCGACTAAGGGATATCCACCGGGGGCGGGCAGCAGCGCCCCCTGCAGAACATTCTACCACCGAACTGCGATCCCCAACCCGCATGCCCAGCGTGGGGATTATGGGCATTACCCCCCATGAGATAAAAGCCGTAAGGCGTTTATCAGGGGGAGGCCTGCGTCCAGCAGTGGACCAACACAGGCTGTTGAGGTTGAGGAGGTTGAGGTTGTACCTTAGTGCAAAATGGTTAATCTATTTCTTAAATAAATAAATGGGGGCACACCTGTCTAATGTCCCAGACGGGGCCTGGTGCGGTTTTGACGGACACTGGTGGGGGTGCGTGGGGGTTTTTGGTCTGCACCACCAGGTTCCACGGCGCCCATTCTTCAGGAGGCTCTTCTGTGGACTTTACTTGCAAGTCTTCGACATCTTCCCTGGAATTTGAATTTAGCATTAGATTTAATTTATTTATTAAACATAAGTGCCAAACTAGATATGACATTTTTGTAAACAAACGTACAAAAGTACTTGGTCCAGAGAGCGGCGCGCCATATCCAATGTTTTTCAATAAGGCCGACCTAAGTACCTATATCATCAAAGATGGAAAGAAGTCCGGTTACGTTTACACCATTGATTTGCCCCATTAATGGTACAGACGTCTGATTAGTTATGTTGCACCATTCAATCAAATTGACACAACTATTAAACCTTGACTTCCTCGATTAAACCTTGATTTCCTCGCCGTAGATTAGATCAATAAAAAAATTGTTTGTTTAGCGTTTAGTGTAGTGTAATTTTATTTGTGAATAAATTCTGCCATATTAACTACTTACACGTCAGGAATATTTAGAGGTAGTTCTTTGGATTGCATTTTTTATGTATGTATATTTGCCGCCATTGCAAAATAGGATCCGCTGTTTGCAGAATTAGTTAGGATCAAGGGTGATCCAACCGACTGACCGAAATTCTAAAGGAAAACTACAAAATGCAGGTTCAATTTCAAAATCACGACTCTGTCGGTCCTAAGAATGAGAATTAAGCAAAAGGGTAAATGCCAAACTTATTATGCATTAGCTACAACTAAAAATAATTTACAAAATTTATTTGTTTATATACTTTTTTTGATAAATAATGTTTATCCTACGCCAGTTTGGCAGTTGTACTCGTTGTATTTGTTTTTCCGATGAAAGTTATAGGTGCACACCAAAAAGTTTAGACAAGGAAATCAGTAGGTACCTACTCCATAGAGTAAGCTAAGCATGTTCTCTATGGTACAGGTGGATTTTTTGTAAGGAGTACCCTAACCGGTGCAGCTACCGGAAAATGTCCACCGGGTGCGGACAGCAGCGCCCCCTGCAGAACTGTTCTATCACAGAACTGCGATCCCCAACCCGCATGCCCAGCGAGGAGCATTATGGGCATTACACTACATAACACCCCATGAGATAAAAGCCAATAAGACCGTTATCAGGGGGTGGAGGCCAGCATCCAGCAGTGGACCAATGAAGGCTGTTGAGGTTGAGGAGGTTGATCTCGGGGTGCCGGCAAAATACCTTAGACCCGGATACCACTGATATGATGGCCTAACCATAGATTAAGTAATGTTACTAAGCGAATACAGTTTTTTGATGACGGGGGAAAAATCTACAAACCGATTCTGCGTGGAGGGTAGGTACCTACCTACAGTATGGTTATATGGGGTTGTTGAAGCAAAGCTTCGATGACCTATTAACGCACTCACTGCCTTGCCCACAGGCGGCGCAAGAGGCAGCGCAGAGGCTGCTGCAGACGGACATGTGCGTCGTCCATGAAATGGTTAACTTAGTTTATACAACAACTAAAGACATTTTAATGTCATTGACAACAACTCAGTGACCCGTCATCACATCACACTAATATTATAAATGCGAAAGTTTGGATGGAAGGATGGATGGATAGATGAATGGATGAATGTTTGTTACCTCTTCACGCCAAAACTACTGAACGGTTCAGGCTGAAGTTTTACATACAGGTAAATCTAACCCTGGCATCAACCATAGGCGACTTTTTATCCCATAAATCAGTTCTCATGGGATAGAAATAACCTCAAAACGTTTCCATAGAAACAACGCGTGCGGAGCCGCGGGCAGAAGCTGGTCATGCTTATGTGATAAATAGGCCTAGATAGTTACTCCGATGGACTGCGCCAGGCCTATCTTATTATTATTATTATTTATTATTATTTACTTAAACTTAAACTTGACTTACAGAATACATTCCAAAACGTCAAACATTATAACAAAATCTAGAGTAGGTAGGTACTTAAAATTATATAAAATAATACATAATGGAAATGTCACAATTTAAAAAACAAAAAATATAGTATCTAATAGTCAAAATAATAGCAATGTCAAAATAATAACAATAGTCAACATAATAGTATTAATAACAAGGTCAAAGAGTAGAACTGAAAAATGATAGCGTCAAATAGTGTAATTTGGCGATGCTGTCAAAGAAAACGTCGGCGTCAGTTGAGGAGATGAACTCGTTTAGGAGGGTAAGTGCTCTAGGGGTGGGAGCGCTCTCCCCGGCATGCGTCCGATATCCGGGTGGTAGCGCAAATAGCACCGGTCGACGTCGCGGGCCGACAGCTCCTACTGCGCCTGCCATGTACCGTCTCGGAACCGCAAGGCCCATTTGCTGTAGAGCTACTGGGTTGTCTACCTTGCCACGCAGCACCATGACATAGTGCATAAGCAGGAGGAGCTTCCGCCTCGAGTGCAGAGTGTCCAAACCGACCATACCAGAGACAAACAAGGATGGGTAGAGGTATGGATAATACCCAAACATGCGTTTATAGGAATAACGTGCAAACTTTCTCTGTACCCTCTCGACCATTGTCCTATACTTGGCCTCGTGAGGATCCCAAACAATCGCTCCAAATTCGAAACGACTACGTACATAGGCATTGTACAACATCATCGCCGCTCGTAAATCGGGAAAGTCCCAGGTTACACGCATTACGAATCCTAAGATTTTGCACGCTTGCTTGCATATAGCCTTTATATGAGCATTGAAGTTGAGCTTTGGATCCATCACCAGTCCAAGGTCCCGCATGGTCTGAACACGCTCGAGAGGAGCTCCGGACAAAGAGTAACCGTGCACAATTGGATTGCGTCGACGTGTAAAGGTGATTGTCTTACATTTGGAGGTGTTAAAAGAGAGATGATTGTCTTCACTCCAGTCAGCGACAAGATCAATATCACGCTGGTGTGCCAAGCAGTCGTCCGTTTCGCGTACAGCCGTATAAAGTTTAAGGTCGTCGGCGAAGAGGAGACTTTCAGAGGAGACAACAACAGATGGTAGGTCGTTTATCATTAGTAGAAACAGGGTTGGGCCTAGTGTACTTCCCTGGCTGACTCCTGATCGCGTGAAATATGTTTCCGACACATATCTCTGGACGGAGACGTATTGGCGACGGTTTCGTAGGTAATTAGCAAAAAATGCTAGGAGTTTAGGTACGAAACCCATCGCAGCTAGCTTCTGGAGGAGAATGTCATTATCCACTAAGTCAAACGCCTTTTTAAAATCGAAATAGGTGACATCTATCTGGGAGCCCGTATCCATACACAATGACACATAGTCAACAAAGTTTACGTGGTTCGTGACCGTTGATCTAGCTGCGCGGAAACCATGCTGAGAGTCGGCGAGAAGTCCACCAACCTGACGGCGAATCTCATAATCTAGGACAGTTTCAAAAATTTTACCGAAGACTGAGGGAACGGCGATCGGTCTGTGCATATCCACCTGTGTGTTTGAGGCACTCTTGGGAATTGGGGTGACTTTAGAGACCTTCCAACGGTTTGGATAATAGCAACGCTGAAGTGAAAGATTGTATAAATAAAGGAGGGGTTGCTCAAATATTGATTTACAATCCTTTACCAGATATGCCGGTACCGAGTCTGGACCCGTCGCCGAACCTGGCTTCAGCCGCTTAAATGCTCTACGAATATCCGGTATCCCGATGTGCTCGATTACGACTCTAGTACTATCTAAGGATCCAGACACAGCAACACCCTGCGCCGCCTCCGCGTTCAAGATGGGTTCGTTGACGTGAAAGACTGAGCCGAAGAATTCAGCAAAGGCATCCGCTGCTTCCTGACCCGCAACAGACGCACCCCGCCATTTAAATTCTCCGAGTGTTAGCCTGTCTTGTCGCTTGTCTTTGACGTACTGCCAGAATTTGGAAGGATCGCGTATGATATTGGTTTGTGTCTGTGATATGTAGTTTTTAAAGGCTGTGTCTATCAACTGTTTAACTAACTGTCTGTAGTACTTGTATAGCTCTAGATTAAATAGTTTTCCTAATTCTTTGAATTTTTTAAAGTGAAAGTACTTATTTTTAATATTTTCGATAATTTCGTATGTATACCAACTCGGATATGTATACTTCCGTGAGGCGGTAATCGAGTTTCGCTTAGCGGGCACACATTCATCCAAACATCCATTCATCTTGCTGTAGAAGATTTCTGTAGCCAAGTCCGGATCACTTTCGCCATAGAGCTCACTCCAGTCGATTTCACATAAAGACATATAGAGTCTATGGAAGTCGGCCTTCCGAAAGTTCCACTCCTTCATAGGTGGAGAGCAAAGGTTGGAGCCCACAGATGCGGACGTGGGTGAGATCCGGTGCCCACGGGGTAACAGGAAATCAATCTGAAGTGGAGGGTGATATCTATCAATCGGAACCAATGCATCGGGGGCACACTCGACCGAAAGGAGGTCCCTATCCATCCCGCTGAGTAGCAAGTCCAACAAGCCGCCGTATTCGTTGACAACATCGTTAAATTGATGGACATCACATGTTTCACAAAAAAGCTCAAAATGAGCCCTAACATTAACGCTACAGGAATTCAAATTAAAGTCTCCAATAATTATTACCTCTAGGTCACAATATTTACATATTACATTCTCGATACCTTAAACCTTACCTAATCTTGCGTTACCTTAGCATCATCGCCTAAAGCGATAGCTGTTCAATCAGGGTGATAGAACCATCTAAATAGGTAAACTACTCGTACCTAAAAGCTAAAAGAGCTAAGAGCTTTTGGAATCCTCGATATTTTTTATAAACAAAGGGCAAGGGCAAGGGGGGGGCAATTAAAACCAAAGAAAATATAGTGGATTCACGGCAGGTATCATCGGAGCAAATCGCGAAAGCTCGAAAAAAATAATTATTTTGACATTTTTCATTTGTTATTTTATTCGCCTGTCATTCGATTTCGTGGCCCCATTTGAACTTATTTCGCTGCGCGTGCGCGTTGATGAAGTTGTTTTATATTATTTTCTCCATAGATATAAATCGTCTATGATTTTCTCACAAAGTGAGCCCATGACTCCATTCATGACTTTTCTCTACTCTCATAGTTTCAGGTTTAACTACCCACTCCCATCTCAAAAAACCACCCTGTATCCCTACGTTAATAACAGGCGGCCACAATGATTGAACGCCTATCGACGAGGGTGGCTGATAAAGGCAATAAGAACCGAGAATAGATTGTAAACTAAGTTCAATCATGGGTTAATCTTAACCCACTTTCCGCTATCGTAAACTGTAAATAAAAATATCTAGGTACCTACCTACCCACCACCGGCGCGGCGCGCGCGGGTCACGGTCGTAGCGTAGGTAACATATCCATTTAACCTCAGGCCATTGTTAGCGTGTTTATTTTGATTTCGAAGCAAACTATGTTGTTAAATAATGTAATGTAGTAATGACAGAGCATATTACCTATTATTGATTAAATTATAAAAGTAGAATAGTTGATCTAATTTTGACGTGACAACGTCTTATAAATTGGTTTGCCGGGTGACACTTCAAGAAACTGCGTTACGCTCCGCTCACTTTAAGAAACTGCGTTACGGTCGTTGTCACGTAAAACTTTCGCCCGTATACCGACTTTACAGGCAACCAATTTTTTGAATGTATAACACTACAGATTATAACTTTTATTAAGAGGAAAGGTTTGTTTGTTTGTTGGTATTGAATAGGCTCCGAAACTACTGGACCGATTTGAAAAATTATTTTACCGTTAGGAAGCTTACTTTTCAGGGAGTGACTTAGGCTATATTTTATCCCGGAAATCCCTCGGGAACGGGAACTACGCGGCTGAAACGAGGCGAACGTCTAGTTTGTTATAATTTTAGAAAATACTAGACGATCGCCTCGCGGTTTCACCCGCGTTGTTCCCGTTCCCGTGGGAACTCCGGGATAAAATATAGCCTATGTCACTCTCTGAAAAGTAAGCTTTTAAATAATTTTAAGAAAAAAAGAAAGAATTTTTCAAATCAGTCCATTAGTTTCGGAGCCTATTCAATACAAACAAACAAACAATCAAATCTTTCCTCTTTATAATATTAGTATAGATAACTTTCATTTCTTATAATTATAAAGGGCATACCTAATACTTATTTGGTATAACATTCGTTTGGTATAAAATTCGTCAGGTATACATATATAACACTTTTAAAAATAAACAAACAGAGAACAAAAACGGTATTACATGGATGGAGGTAAGTGACTCGAACGGGTGGTAGTTTAAAATATAAGGTGGCTCTCACGTCCCTGCGCGGAAATAGGGGTTGGCTCAGCGAGTGCAGAACATTTTATGCTCAGCGCTATTTTTCAGCCAAAGACCTTAATAGGTACTAATTTTACGGACGGCAATTTGGTGACAGAAATACATAAATATTATTTTCCTAAAAATAAATTTTAGAAATTAATATACGGGTCAAGGTACCTAACAGCTAATATGATAATTAATATGCTGTAATATGATTCTCTATGCTGCAAATAAATATATTTTATGTTTATCTAATATATATAGTAAAATAATAGGTTTGAGGAATTGCTAGTTCGAGTGTGCTGTGAAGTGTTATTGTTCTAAACAAATATAGAGTATTGAATACTATTGAGTGAGCTTGCCGTTACGCATCAAAAAGTATAAGAGTGATTAAATAATTTATCAAATTAAACAAAAAAGTATAAGAGTGATTAAATAATCAATCTTCTACTTTTTTGTTTAATTTTGTAAGATATTATTTAATATCTCAAAAATTTTTGACTTCGACGGGACTTGAACCCGCATCCTTCCCTCAGTACGGGAATGTGCTAACCAACTAGGTACACCACGAGTTCAAGTGACGTAAGAGTTCAAAATCTTTGCGACTTCCTACGGACTCTAGCGTCGTTAGCTCTATCTACAGGGGAAACATTGAAGTTTTATTCAATCCTTATTCCGTCGAAATCGAAAGTTTTTGCGATATTATTTAATTTCTTAGAAATTGCCCTGAGTGTGGGGTGGGATTACGCACTATAATAACAAATAACCATAAGAGTGATTGTTTCCCATAGAATCACAATTAAATAGGTACTTATGTACCTACCTATATTACTTGTTATGAAATTAGTTAAAGTGAGATTAAGTGTTTTGTCTATACTAATAATATAAAGAGGAAAGATTTGATTGTTTGTTTGTTTGTTCAATACAAACAAACAAACAAACAATCGTCTAGTATGTTATATAACAAATGAAAATTACCTATATCAAACTAGACGATCGCCTCGCGGTTTCACCCGCGTAGTTCCCGTTCCCGTGGGAATCCCGGGATAAAATATAGCCTATGTCACTCCCTGAAAAGTTAGCTTCCTAACGGTGAAAGAATTTTTGAATCGGTCCAGTAGTTTCGGAGCCTATTTAATACAAACAAACAAAGAAACAATCAAATCTTTCCTCTTTATAATATTAGTATAGATGAAATTATACGAAATGAAATTCGGTCAATTAAGTGTTAGTTTTTTTGTCATTCGACCAAACATCATCAGGGTTATTTAAAAAAACTACTATAAAAAAGTTGTCAATGTCACTCGTGCTCGACAGAACTTGATACTTGCTTGCGGACGCCCTTCTGCAAGGAAACCATAAAAAAGTAGAGTTGCAGCCTCCATTCCTTATCACTTGGAAGAACCAGCTTCTCCGCTTCGCTGGTGTCACCATCCTGCCTGGCTGCTTCCTCCTCCAAGAGTAGCCGGGCCAGTAACTTGGGGTATGCATCGAATAAGTTGTTCTCATGATTTTGCTCACTGAGGGCCACCCACAAAGCGTTCGGGTCGTATTTTTTTGACATATTTGTCAAGAAAACATTTCATTTTGGTCTCACATTTGTCGATAGGTCAACTACGGTGGGTATCTAACGAATATTGCTGAAGTCATGGAGCTGTTTCGCTGAAAGCTACCGGCTTACTGACGCGAGCTCTTGAGTGGGCGGGCTTATATGGTGGCTTCATGGTCACCTGTTGTTTGTTCCTGGGGTTTGATCCATCGTTGGTATTGCTCGTTCCTCGGTATTCGCTTAAAAAGTGCCCACATAAATCTAGATCAATGTATTTGCCGCGGATCAAAGATAAGAATGTTTACTCTGTGGCTCATTTATAATGAGCGATATTATTTGATTCCTTACATTTGTAATGTGCCTCAAGGCACGTTTAGCAGTGCACGCATTTATGATGATAATGATAAGGAAGGATACCCTATCTACAGTACCGAGCTACAAACCTCGGTATAAATATTATGAACCACCTACAAAAAGTTTCTAAAAAAGAGGTATAGTAGTAGGTAAGGTACCGAAGCATTCTTATGCCGTCATTACACATTCGTCGCGCAACCACGAGACAGGCGAGTACGAGTAAATAAATATATCTCTGAGCACGAAATTTCTGTGAGCACGAGTATGTACATGGTGCGCTCGTTTTGCCCCGGGTCGCGCGTAGGGTCTTGTCGCTGAGCCACGTACGTTAGTAGTAGACAGGGTGTTTGGTATTTATTTATTTACTAGCTGCGCCCCGCGGCTACGCCCGCGTGGAAATTTAAAATGATCACTTAGGGGTATGAAAAATAGATGTTGGCCGATTCTCAGACCTACTCAATATGCTCACAAAATTTAATGAGAATCGGTCAAGCCGTTTCGGAGGAATATGGCAACGAAAACTGTGACACGAGAATTTTATATATTAGATTAATAAATTTCGCTGAGCGAACGAGCGCCCGAGACGTTACGAATAGTCTTGACGAGTGTGGAAAAGGGGATTTCTTTTTTCCTTGGTGTGGAATGCCAACATGAAACTTTTGATTTCATTGGATGATATCTCCATGGTATAATAATATACATGGAAATCTCAACAGTTGAAATTGACAAAACCAAAATGACATCAATCACAATTAGGGTTGCCAGATACGGGTTTATCATTTCCTGGAAATTTCTGGTTTTACAAACGGAGTTGGAGTTGGAGAGAGTCCAAATCCAACTACAAATGTTTGCTGTAGGACGGGCAATAGAAAAAGTATTACAAAACTCTAGTTAGGTATTTTAAAAAGAAAAAATGCTAATTATTTTGGAGACATATTTATTTTTTGTAAAATCTATAGATATTAATTAACTCACTGTATAAGTCACATTCTTTTCATGTCACAGTCTTTTTAGTTCCAAAAAAAATTAAGCACCTCTTTTAAATACACTGAGGTATTCTCAAACATAAAAACTGATGAACTGATTTATGGGATAAAAAGTAGATTTAGAGCTATATCTATGCAAAATTTCAGTCCGATCCGTTCAGTAGTTGGGGCGTGAAGAGGTAACAAACATCCAAATTCCAAACATCTAAACATCCATCCAAACTTTCGCATTTATAATATTAGTGTAGTGTCGACTTCTGTCAACGCGCTGCTACCTACTGAATTTTCATACTACTGAATTGCGATATCTGAGTGATCATTAAATTACGCGGCGCGTGTAGGCCGCGCCGCGCCGCCCCGTGGTGTCGTAACTTAGTGGAAAAAAAACTATTGTTCATGAATTTCGGGACAGTAAAGTATAATTACTGGACACGGGACCACACGTGAAATTCCGGGACTTTCCCGGAATTCCTGGCCAGCTGGCAACCTTAATCACAATGCTCTTCGTATTATATTGTATTCTCTTTGCACAATGCCTTCGCGAGTAAATTTCTGAGTTATCTTTTTGCATTTTATGATTATTTTTGTTCACAGTTACACAAAATCGTTGTTGGAAATAGGTATACATACCTAGATACAGCTACTGTAGGTATACCTACTCATTGGCTGGAGTTATAGCCGGATCACAGTCATGTAATCAACAGGGGAGACAAAGCGGAGAGAAGTACATTCTCATCAATGGCGGGCAGCGGAATGCTTATTACTTACTTAGGTACCCACGTGAATTATTACGTGAACTGCCCGCCCTCCCAATGAAAGAGCTAACTCCACAACGTACAGTGCAACTTGAGGCATTTTATAACTTCAACCATCAACCACAATCGCAACTGATTAATACCAAACCAAATACAAAATCGATGGAGTACAAAACTAACAATGAAATACCATAACATGAGCTAAGTAAAATAAAACGGTGGCCATCTAAACAGCCATTTCTGAAATGTTTTCGTGAAATATTGGATCCAGGTGAAATATTGGATCCTGTTGAACTAGCCCTATCATGAGTAATAGTCCACTAGAAAGGAGGAGCTACACGCAACGCAGAGAACTCTTCAAGGGTATTTGGAATGCGACGATGTTATTCGATGATGGAGATGCCACTGCAGACGTTACGGTCAAGCCCAAAATCATCAAGTAAGTAGAATAACGTTATACGTAAAATCTTTAATAACAAATGATCTTCAAGATAATGGTGAATAGGTGTCTTCTACACCTTCGTGATGGTAGGTTAGGGTAAGGTACATTGTCGACCACATCGTTGTACAGCCTAAAGTTTTGTAGGTTTTTGGAGCTGTAGGTAGTTATTTAGTACTATATTTAGTCTGTTTCCTTCTATAAGTATTATTCTATTTTTGTCAAATTTTAATCTTATTAACCCCCGACGCAAAAAGAGAGGGGTGTTATTAGTTTAACGTGTCTGTCCTGTCTGTGTATCTGTGTATCTGCCTGTGGTGTCGTAGTTCCCAAACGGATGAGCCGATTTTCGTTTAGTTTTTTTGTGTCATAGATAATTTTATCCCGAGTGTTGTTCTGTTGTGTGATGTTTCATAAAAATCTGGCGGGGGTTGTTTAAATTTTTTAATGTTGTTCTTGTTTTTCTTATTTATTTAAAATTTTGCACTGTACAATTAATGATTTGTTCCTATATCGTGTCGTGTTAGATTTAAGTTTTTAATACTTTGCTACTTTTGTTACTTTCATAATAATTGTAGTGCCCTAACCGGGTCCATGTTTGGAACAGTTTTTATATAAGACCAAACAAACAGCATGGTATCAAGAAAAAAATTGAATTTGAATTTGCAAAGAGTACCTACCGGCACGACACGGCGTGTATGCGAGGTTAGGTCAAAGTCAAGAGCATTTCTGCGAGAAGCACTAGAGGATCCTTAGCAAATGCAAAGTGGCTAATAGGTACCGACCCACCAGCAGTGCCTGATTACGGGCTAGAATAGGCCCCTTAGCGGATTTATACTGCATCCGATCAGAATCCGTGAAAATACGTAGTACCAAAGTATTCATAGGCCCGTATTATGAAAGCTTGCTTAGTCATCGAGCTATGCTTGAGCGATGCTTATGTCTAGTTTTGAGTAAAGACTAATTTTAAACCAATGCTTGGGATGCTCATGTCAAAATCTATACTCACTCAAGTAGCCTTCAAGAGCGTGAATTACTCCGTTCACGCCATCAATACTTGAGTAAGTACCTACTTGCTATTTAGAACGATATTGAACTGTCAAATCTACAAAATGCTTGGTGAGTCTTTAAATACTTGTATATATATATTGTATATATTATATAATACATATACATATACATAATACGGGCCTTAGACTCTAGATCGGATGCGGTGGTGCAGTCTGCAGGCAGTCCGAGTTTTTCATATCCGTATTTTCATGGATTTGGATTAGATACAGTGACTACCTGCTCTTACCCAGACGGATTCCATTGATTCCTAGCGTTCATTAAGTACCTAGTTGAGGAAGTTATTATGGGACGGCAGACTGACACCGCATTCTGAGAGTGAGGGAATATAGAGTGCACCAGTGTTTGCGCACACACTTACGCACTATCTTGCCCACATTGCTTGTCTCATCCGGCCTCCTGAGACGTGGCCGAAATTCGGCTAGGAGGACATCATCAAGTTATTATAAGGTGCGTTTTTTTTCAGGACTCTACGTTTGGAGCAATCAAGTCATGTAAAGAGATCGATTAGAAAGAAGCGTTTAAAAAGATTGAGGACAGTTTGCAACAAAATATTGTCTTTCTGTGACCACCAAGAGAAAGACAACCTTTATTCTGACCAGGTACTAAATGAAAAGTCTAGATATCTACTTAAGTATAGGTACTTAAGTAGAGGTAGGCCTCAGACTTATCTGATCCTTGTCGGTTTGTCCAGCAGAGCTTTTAGGCCGTTAATAGTAGCAGGGACCGCGGAAGTACTCACTACCCACCCTCCACTTTCGCTTCCTCGCGTCAATTTAATGCAGATAGAAGTTTAGGCAGGAACATAATAACACAAGAATGTGAATTTCTAAAAAACTGTTCTTAGTAGGTGTTTACGTCCTAAGCTAAATTTTCATGCAAAATTTCAGCCTCGTAGCCTTTCTAGATAAGTATGTCTTTTCTAGATTTTCTTGATAAGTCAGTGAGTGCCCTAACTTTGACTCCACTCCACACCATTAACCATTTGGGTACGAATTTAAAAAAACCCTGAAATACGTGTCTATTTATATTGAGTCATCTTCCAATGCTACAAAGTTTGACGGGCTAAAAGTTACTTATTATTAAAATGACCTTTGACCCCGTTGAAAATCCGTTCTTAACGGTGCCTACGTATAATTGGAAACTTTCATGCAAAATTTCAGCTTCGTAGCTCTTCTAGTTCCTGAGATTTCGTGATAGACATATTATCAGGAAATCTCAGACTCACTGACAAGTGAGTCCTCTAAGTTTGACTCCACAACACCACCACAACAACACCATTAGGGTGTGAATTTCAAAAAACCCTGAAACACGTGTCTGTTTATTTTAGTCTCATTTCTACGCTACAAATTTGGAAGGGCCAAGAGTTACGGTTCTGAAGTTATTATTAAAATGACCTTTGACCCCCTTAGAATACGAATTTACAAAAATCCGTATTTAGTGGGTGCCCACGTCCTGAAAGGAACCTCCATGCAAAATTTCAGCTTCGTAGCTCTTGTAGTTTCAGAGATCTCTTGATGAGTCCAGTTTTCTCTTCTCTTTTATATTAATTTTATAGATTAAGTTTAACGAAGGCATTTTCAAATATGGAACTTGCAGTTTGTGATACCTATCATAAGCTTATTTTTAATGCCTCTATAAAAGATTTATTTCGTAAAGTGTAGGCATAGATGTGAAGTAGCTCTTTTTAGAATAGAATAGAATAGAATTATTTATTCAGGTAAAAAACAACATTACATTTCGGTTAGAAGTGCCTTAAAGCCTATGTTAGGTTTAACTAGACACAGAGTTCTCACCTGGTTGAATATGAGGTATTAATAGGTATATTATTCGAAATACTTTAGTTATGTACAATCTTTCAAGCTAAGTACCTATTTTTAGAGCGTTTACAATAAGAAACTAAGACAATCCGGTAAATATCGAGTGCTTGTTGTGGAATATAACTTTTAATAAAGCTTATCTTACAATGCTTGATACTAGATATAGGTATTCATACATCAATATAAAAGACAACCGTAGATATGCATGATTGATTATTTTGCACGCCATCGTGGCCGTGGTATAATAAGATAAAATGTGGCCTATCCTATCTCAGGTGGCGCTGATTTGGGTCGGGTATGCGCCTTAATACTGAAGTCCTCATGTCTCCAAAACTCGTAAACCTATCGAATTGCGGTTTTCACTATGATAAGAGAAAACTCACACTCTTAACTTTCAATGCACTGACTTTTTTCAACCCCTTCCCATACCTTTTCAGTAGATAAATATGTTATTTCGTAGACATTGTTAGCGCGTGCTACGGTGGGCGGACCGCGGCGTGGGCGGGCGGCGGCATTGCGAACGTGAGTTCACCCATTTACAGAATGTGAGAGTTTCAAATCAAATTATTTTTAGGCTTTAGTTTTTTCATATTATCTTAATATATATAAATCACGTGTCACGTTGTTTGTCCGTGATGGACTCCTAAACTACTTAACCGATTTTAAATTAAATTTGCACACCGTGTGCAGTTTGATTCAACTTGAACGATAGGATAGCTTATTCAGGGAAGGTTTAAAAGGTGAGAGCGGTACGAAGTTCGCCGAGTCAGCTAGTTGTATAATAATACTTTAAGTACCTAAGTAATATTTTATAGTGAACGTCAGATCTCATGGAATAAAGAATAAAGAATAAAGAGCCCGATAATGGAGCCCGATTCTACCAAATAGAAATGTTCTAACCATTTACTTACCAAACTGTTAAATCGGAAACTTTAGTGATATGCTGTGCTTTCTGCTTGGTGAATTGGGCTTTAACTATATCCTGAGTTTGGGCACTGGGAGGTGCAACACAGTTTTTAACGCTTTCCAGTGTTCCATTGTATATTAGCTATACATAATGTATTTGTTCATTGTCAATAAGAAATTGTAAATAAATAAAAATAAGTATTTAGCGTCCCACTCAATAGGCCTCCCCAACTCCCAAGAGACAAGTCATACCGTCGGGCCTCTTACCATCGTCACGCAACAGACCATTCGGTTCGAGAATAGCTGGCACGTTAGCGATGCCCGCCGGATGATGTCGTTGAGGCTGGCTGACGTGGCGAGATATCCGACCGGCGGCGGCCCTTGTACACGATAATCCATTACCGTACGATAATGACAGTACCGAACTGGCATGGATGAGGCGCGCAACACCTTGCACCCTACCGAAGACATGTTGCGATACGGAAAGTTACTTAAAACTTAGTTTTGCTTACTTATCTACTGATTTCAAGCAGCAAAAGCATCGCTTTCAAGCGGAAGAGGTGAACGAAGGTGGTGAATTCACATAGGTTACCTACCTTACCTACCTACTGAAGATACTAGAAGAGCATTTTGTAAGTAGGTCCTAATTCTTTATTTTCTTTGCAGATCTCAGGCGGTTTTGCTAAAAGAAATGAGCTAAACACATCTAAAATAAAAAAGAAAAAAATTGTGAAAAAAGCTAAGAAATCGTCATCTCCTTCAAAAGAAAATGATATAGCCAAATCAGCAGATACTGAAAAAAATAATGGGAATATAGGCGGCGACGACGCCGCGGTTCCCATCGATAGGGCAAGAAAACGGGTAAAATCACCGTGTCGTCCAATAGTTAAAGGGGCAGCTCCAACAGCTGCCTCCCGAATGACGAGTAAATTAACCAGTACTCGAAGTCAGCTGCGGTACAACAGTAGCCCAAGCCCAACCAATCAACAAAAAGTTCCCAATAAGAAAAGTAGAGCTAAAAAGAAAAAAAAATACGTGCATCATCACAAATAATTCGCTAAATAAAAGACCATCGCATACGAAATTTTCGTACCTACATATTATTTCCAAGGTGTGAATGAAATAAACTGTTTCAAATCTGAATCATACTGTTGATTTATGTACAAATATATATACCTTTAGTTTAAAGTAATGTAATAAATAATGCTATGTATATATGAAGGCTTTAAGTATTTTTATCTAATTATTTAAAGCTACTAACCTATCTACTAACCAGTTTTTAGGGTTTCGAGATCGGAGATCGGTTTCGAAACAGTTTTTTAAATTTCTGTAGGTTTCATACATTTTGAAATATTTTGAAAAAAGACGAATATTATAACCATTCCCCCCCCATTTTTCCGAAGTTTGCAAAGCGATCCATTTGAAATGTAGGTATGGAGCGTTTTTAGAAATGAATCTATGTTTTACAGGAAAAATATAGAGAAGTCTGTAAAATGAACACTTTTTGACAAAAGGTCAAAACGGGGTGAATAATTTTCAAAAGGCTAGTACCGAATTATTCTTGCGAAAGAAAAAGGTTATAGACTCTATAAAGACATTTATTGAGGACTAGCTGTACCCGCGACTTCGTTCGCGATTGCCATACCTGCCGACTAATTTGATTCACATTTAACAACAGTTTCTTCGTTTCATATTAAGGCGCTACCCCGACCCAAATCAGCGCCACCACCTATTTTACCTTAATATTCTGTTAAACGAAGAAATTTTAAAAAATCGATTGGCCAGTTTGTGCTTCCTATCATAAGCTTTTTTTTTTAATGCCCCTGTAAAAGTTTTATTTTGTATACTTTATGCAGAGATGCGAAGTTGCTCTTTTGGCCCACCATGGTGGGAAAAAAGAGCAACTTCGCATCTCTTTCTACACTATACAAACAAAAGCATTTATAGAGGCATTAAAAAAAGCTTATGATAGGAAGCACAAACTGGCCAATCGGTTTTTTGAACTTCCTTCGTTTAACGGAATAATAAGGTAAAATAGGTGGTGGCGCTGATTTGGGTCGGGGTAGCGCCTTAAGAAACGCCGTGCAAAAAACTTCTACGCGCAGAATTGGACCAGTTACACTTTTAATTTAAGTAAAAAAAACCTGTTACACTTTTAATATATCCTGGCCTGTTACACTTTTAATATCTATATTTAGGTAAAGTGACCGGCATGAGTCGTGAGCACAACTGACACCTGCGCAGTAGTTAATTTTTGAAGCCATGGGGGCGGGGCGGGGTGTCATTCGGCTACTGTACACTTTCGTGCAATTTTATAGACTTACGTTTTAGATGTTAATAGTAGCTTAATTTTGTTATTTCGTATTTGTTAAGTGTTTTTGTTTTAATATAGTTTTCAACACACTTGCTCATAAAGTGGCTCCGCGTCCTGTGGTCCTGTGGTCCTGTGGTCACCGCAATTAGGCACAGAATGACACTCATAATCAAACTGTGACTTTTTCATTGCTATAACTCACGTGAGTTATAACACCCAGACCTCAATCCCATTGAAATGGCATGGGCTGCAATAAAAGGCTATGTTGGCAGTAAGAATGTGACCTGGAACGTTAGCCACTTAACGGTCTTGTTAAGGAAAAAGTTAATTTAATGGCAGCTAATGAATGGACAAAATATTGTCAAAAAGTGAAGGAAAATGAAAAGGAGTATATAAAAAACGATCACATAGTGGATGCAATGACAGAAGAATTTATAATTCACGTTGGTGACGATGACTCCGAGACTCCGAGAGTCTAGTTTTATGGAAGGCATATTACCTATTTCTCCAGATTGAGGCGAATTTAAATAATTTGAAAAATAAAGAAAAACAGTTATAAGTACTCAGATAATATTGTTTTATTGAGATTATTATATTTTATTCACGAAGGCCTACAACATTACTCTATCAAAGTAAAATTTCAAGTATCACTAATATTTTCATTAGTTTGCATAGGTACCTATCAATCATTTTGGTAAAAAACGGTACTGAATAAATTTGGCCAAAAGTGTACATGCGCGAGCTTACGTCATCTGTGCTCACGACTCGTGCCGCTTATTATACATAGTTAAATGGTGTATAAATCGTTTAGGGTCTACGGGGGAAAGCATGTTGTCATCTTCAATCCCATTCGACATACACGACTTATCGCTACGACTCGGCCAGCATCAATCTCAAGAAGTGTCATACTCGTTTCACTTCTTACTCATGGTTCCGTTCAGCTGGGGCCAGATTCAGCTAAACTAATCGTTTCACTATGACAGTGACAGTATTCACTATGACGACCTCTGTGGCGCAGCGGGCGAAGGTCCGCCTGCGTCGCAGGAGGTTGCGGGTTCGGGACAAATGTTTGTACGATCTGCAGATATTTGTTCAGTGTGTTCTGGATGTATTTCTATGTATAATAAAAAATATCTATCTATGTAATGTATTGTATTATGTAGTAGCTGCTGCCCGCCGCTTCGCACGCGTTGTTTCTATGGAAACGCTTACAGGTGATTTCTATCCCATGGGAACTGATTTATGGGATAAAAAGTAGCCTATATTTTATTCCAGGCCTAGAATTATCTGTATGCAGAATTTCAGCCCGATCCGTTCAGTAGTTTTGGCGTGAAGAAGTACCTAACAAACATACATCTATCTATCCATACGTCCATCCAAACTTTCGCATTTATAATATTAGTGTAGTACTAGTACCTACCCAAAACACAAGCACTGCTTAGCTTGGGGCTAGATAATGCTGTGTGAATTGTCCAGCATTATTTATTTATTTGTTTATTTAATAGTTATTCCACAGAATGACACGTTTTGGTATTCTACCTTAGATGAAAGAAATAATGATGAATGCTGAATGCAGATGGAGAGTCGCGCGTCAAAGTGTCAAGTTTGAAATTATTAGTTTATGTCGCACGCACTATCTGGAGTTTTAATAATCTTCTACGTGATGATTCTGCGAAGATTCTATTGTCATGTTGCAACAATTGTATTGCAGAATTGGGCTCCTGATCCATTTGACTGGACCACCGCAATTTTTTTTCCTTTGTAATAGTTATACAGTTGATTGTGTACTAGACGTGTGCGCCGACGTTAAAATGATCGGCGGCGGGCGCCGGCCTGAAATCGGCGGCGGCGGCGTGATTTCGGCGTGAAATCGGCGCGTAGGGATAAGTAATAAATAAATAATGCTGGACAATTCACACAGCATTATCTAGCCCCAAGCTAAGCAGAGCTTGTGTTATGTTATGGGTACTATACTAGATAACTATGGGTACTATAATATACATTATATTATACGAGTAGGTACATTAGGAGGTGCATTTCGAAACTTCGAAGTTTCGTAAATTCGAAGTTCGTAGCCTTTTTTGGCCAAGTTCGTATTTGGTGGCCACAAATTCGAACTTTCTAATTTTTTTGTTTTGATGATTTACCCACGCAAATAAGGCACCTTACGCAGTCGCGGAACGCACGCGTGCTATGAAAGAGTGAAATGCGACCAGTGTTGAATCTGAGAGAGCTTTCTCAGCGGCTGGCTACATATAGAACCGCCTGAGGCGGCAAAGCGCTGGATGCCCTAACTTTTTTAGGGGTTTATTATCGACTAACGTAAAATGTAATACATTTAATTAAGTAAATGGGAGTCAGAACATTGGTTGCAAGCATTTGATTCATATAACACTGGTACTTTATTGGATCCCGTAATTTTCCGTATCGCAACAAGTATTCGGTTGGGTGCAAGATGTTGCGCGCCTCATCAATGCCAATGCCAATGCGGTATTGCTGTCGAACAGCTTGATCATCACGGATTATCGTGTACTAGGGCCGCCGGTCGGATATCTCGCCATGCCAGCCGGCGACATCATCCGGCGAGTCTTTGTCATCGCTAACGTACCAGCTATTCTCGAACCGAATGGTCTGTTGCGTGACGATGGTAAGAGGCCCGACGGTATGGCACTAATCCCATGGGAGTTGGGGAGGCCCATCGTGTGAGACGCTACATGCGTCGACACACTAGCGCCTTCCCATGTTCCGAGGACATCCGTGAGGCAGCTGCGGGGGAAGATTTGGCCGAGGCTCTCAAGAGGCGCAAACATGCAGGTCTCGACAGAGCCTACACATTTGCTCCCCTTGGAGTCGAGACCGCTGGTTCTTCGGGTTTCTTAAAAATTATCTGAGCGTTGAGTCGAAGCGAAACGTGACCAGAGAGCTGGTAAGTATCTGGCGCAGCGCATCAGCATAGGCATACAGCAGGGCAATGCAGCCTCTTGGGGACGCTTCCGACTGGTTGATATGGATCATTTGAGCTACCTCTAGGCCAAGCACGGAGACTATTATCTAGGGTAGAATAGACATTATCGACATCGCATCGTCACATTGCGTACATTATAGAAGTAAAAGAATAGACTTTCAAACAATTTACGCATTCGTTGACAAAGTGACGTAATTTTTATCTATTCTACCCTAGACATAAATCCCCGTGCCCTGCTGTAGATTGTTTGCAACAGTCTGTAGTTAGCTCATTTGTTTCAATTGTAATTATCATGATCTGTGATAATTACAACAACGTAAAATTATAGAAGTAGGTTAACTAGTTCTCTGCCAGGCTTCAGCGATACGACTCGGACGGGCGCTCGTTGCATACGTGCAGTGCAAGCGCGTCGGTGACACTTAATGTGGTACGTAATCAAAGTATTTTCGTATGTTTTGGATTAGGTAAATCACTTTTCCGATTCTCTATGCTCTATGTGTAAAAGGACAGGAGAATAAAAGTTACATTTTCTGTCTTAACTTCGAATTTTCGAAATTGAGCTTCAAAATTTAGAAAGCCAGTTTCGAAATTGAAAAATATTTAAAACCCTGATGTTTCGTACCCCTTACAGTGTTTGTGCCTTTGTGGTAAGGTAACTTCGTATGGTTTTGAAAATAATTAAATGCAATTTATGCAATATAAATTTAGTCTGAATCTTTCTAGTGGAATTGACTTGATATTTGATAAAGTTTATTTTCCTACGATGTCCCCTCCAAGGTGTCTCCCCGGTGTCTCCTCTATATCGGCACCTGTATCTTTCTGAATCAGCGGCGACTTTTGATACCGTTCGGTTCGCGGTGCCCTTTGACATCGCGGCATCCTTTGACATCATGCCGCGGCGCGGTTTCTTCTTTGACTATAACTTGGTGGTAGGTAGCAGGTGTCGGGCAATGTAATAATCAATAAAATATGGGAGTTTTGAAAGCGTCTAAAAGAATACGTTCCACGCCGATTTCACGCCGATTGGCCGATCGGCGGCGGCGGCGTGGAAAATTTGCCGGCGGCGGCGGCGGGTCGGCGCGGCGCACACGTCTATTGTGTACCATAGTAAAAAATATTTTTAGAATAGAATAGAATAATTTTATTGTGAAATTGTGTTACATCAAGGTCAAATAAATGTTTCAACAATTTTATCCGTTTCGGACGTACTACAATAATATTTTTTTAACAATTGTATGGATGCAAATCAAATTATTTACATATCTCACTGTATATGTCTTATTTTAAAGGTAAAATTAAAATCGATAACCCTTAATATATCTAGTTTAACTTCTCATAAAAAAATTCTTTTAGATTATAGTGCACGCAATTAACAAGCCATTTCCCAAACTTACATTTGAACGTATTTCCATTGAGTTGTTTTATTTCTAATGGTAATTTATTGTATACTTTTGTAGCTGTAATGTAAGAGCTTTTCTGGAACATAGAATTATTTATTTGGGGTAAACACAGATTTAATTTATATTTATTTCTCAAGTTATCTAATCGGTTTGATTTTGTTTTAAAGAAAGTTGAATTATTTTTTACAAATAGGCAGATTTCTAATATGAATATACCAGTAAGTGTTAGGATATTATTGTCTTTGAAGATATTACGCAATGAGTGAGTACTTTCTAAGTTATATATAGCTCTAATACATTTCTTTTGCATAACAAACACTGATTGCACTTCAACTGAGTTTCCCCAAAAAATCACTCCGTAGCACAAATGAGGAAAAACGTGAGCATAGTAAGCATTTTTAGCTACTTTTTTTGACGAAATGGTACGAGTATGAAGAGCATAGCAGTACTCAGAGATTTTAGCGTTAATATTATTGATGTGAGATTTCCAATTTTAGTAGGTGTCAATTCTCATGCCAAGAAAATTTATTTCACTTAGTTCTTCCACTATGTTTCCGTTGTTACATATTTTAAAATTCACTGAAGGTGTTTTATAGTTTTTAAATCTTCGAAATTTTGTTTTATTAATATTTACTTTTAAATTTAGAATATCTAGCCATTTTACTATTTCCTCGAGGGTTTTATTAATTCCGAATTCAAAATCCTGTATTTTATGGTGTATTTGGGGTATAAAGATTGTGGCATCATCTGCAAACATGACACAAAGGTGTATTGTAATATTTGGCAGGTTATTTATATAAATTAAAAACAAAAGTGGCCCAAAACACTGCCCTGGGGTACCCCCAGTGAAATGGGCTCAAAACCGGAATCAGCTTCTTCAATAGTTTCAGTATTTTTATTATAAATATCAATAACAGTTGACTGCCGTCTATCAATAAGATTTATTAAGATTTAAGATTTATGTGGTCCAGTTAATTTAATTGGACCACTTACTTCAATCAAACTTCGGTGGTACAGTTTACTGGACGCTATAGGTACCCTGTAGGTTTTGGTCCATGGCGAGAATCAAAAAAATTATTTTTTGTGAATGAACTACAAATTTACGGTTTCTGGATTTTTTTCCTATATTTGTGCTATAAGATCTTGCTGCTCACGAAATTTCATGATGCTAGGACGACCACAAAACATACCTACATATTTGGCGTTTCTCCACTGGCCGCGCCACCACCGCCGCGCCGCCGCCACCGCCCGCGCCGGCGGCGGGCGCAGCGGCGGCGGCGGCCGTACCATTGCCGGCGAGCGGTGAGTGGAAAAACTTGCCATAAGTATTGTTACTTTTATTCAAGACTCTGAAAATTACTAAGTTTTGTCTCCTAATCGTGTTGTAATAGAGGTGTGTAGATCCGGAGCCAAACGGTTCCTGGAGTCGTGTCCGCTCCTGGAGCCGTGTGGTTCCGCTCCGGATTGGCGTTCGTGACGTGTCCGCGGACACGTTAGCCGCTCGGCACAGTCCATCGAGTCGAATGCAGCGAGCGATTGGAGCTGTGTGGATCTGGGCTTCGATTCGGGTTCGGACGTGTTCGACAGATCCAAATCCATTTACGAGTAAACGAGTAACTACTTTAGTCAAATTATACTATCGTTATTGGCCGTAAGTGTTGTGTATGTAACATAAATTTGTATTTATTAAGGGCTGTGGATTTTGTTTAACCAATAAATACCATATTATAATTTGCTAAAGAAATCGAAATATACCCACTTATTTAATTAGGTAGGTACTACTGTGCGATGCAATTATGTAAAATAAGATCAGTTGATTTATAAATACGCCTACCAACAATACCTAACTTCTGTCTATGTAGTAACTTTTCGAATAGGTTATTCTTGGTTGACAGTCCTAAGCCTGTAATAAAGTATGAAGGTAAATCAGCTGTCTTTAAAAAAAATTAGTAATTTTATACCTCAAAAAACTTAAGCAAGTATTTGTCACAGATTAGATCCTACTAACAAACATGTCATCCCTTAAGGAAAGCATTGATATGCTATATTTTTATTAGTCATTGATTCGTTAGATCCATCGAAACAAACGTGTCCTACAAACACACAGATCCAATGGACATGTAGGATCTGTTAATAAAAGCGGATCCTAACCGATCCGCAAGATCCACTGAAACAAACTGATCCAATGGACCCGTAGGAAGCGAAACTCCAGGCAGATCCAAACGACTCCGCGGACACGACTCCTGGACACGTGTCCGGACCCAACTGGAATCGGACCAGATCCGTTCCAGTCGAGGACACGTTTAGCGCATGCCTATGTTGTAAGCAAATTTAGTTGTCAGAAGGAAGCGCCCCTGCTTAAAAGATTCCACCAACGAACTGCGATCTTTAGTCATTTAATTCGGGCCAAAAAAGACGCTTATCAGCCGAGGTCTATTTACAAGAGTGGACTCGTAAAAGCTATCGATGATGAAGATGAAAGCCATTTAAATTGAACAGTAATTGAACATCGTTCGCCTCTCTGTTCGCCTCCAGTTTAGTGTGAAATATAATTACGATTACGGCGCCATCTAGTAATGTTCGTCCAAGATTTCAGGCAACTTCCGGTAAGTTCTTTTTCGTAAATTTTGTCTATGCTCGACAATGTTCCTTGATTGATAAAGTAAAGATGCTTGATGAAATAAAACTTTTTACCATAGAGTTTTTTAAATTAGAACCCACCAAAAGAAAAAGGTCCTAGTGTTTTAACAGCTGAGAGAGACAAACTATCTTTCTGGTTTGTGTGTTTTGTATTTTATCTATCTCTTTTTATTTGCATATAAACCAACAAGCTTAGAGCATTCAGAACAAGGCAAAATTTTGAAATGTTTGGTTTCTGTTCGTTCTAGCTTGACAGATGCATCAATCAATCAAAGCAAGCATTCATCCGTCATTCATCATCACAATTTAGTTCCTTCAGTTAATCTATTTGGATTGGAATTAGTTTGACAATGACAACTGACAAGCAACAAGCAAGCAATACAAGAAAAGAGACCCAAAGAGAGTGACCCAATATAACAAATCAAACAGAATGATCAGATTTTTATAAAACCGTGATGTCGTAGTGAATTACAAACAATCAACCAGCCGAAGATGCTCAGTAGATAAAAAACGTGTTGTTTTGGTGTGTGAAAGATAACATTCGTAGACAATTTTAGAAATGATAAAATTCCCACGATATTGGCTGTAGTCAGTTGTTGAAGATCTGATGATGTCTGAATACGATCTACAGTTCCAGGCTGACTTGGAGAAGGCCCAGGCTCTCAGCTTGGAGAGTCTGGCACTCGATCAGTTTCGGAGACAGAAGCTGCTGGCTTCAGGTGATTGAAAACTTGTTTTGTTTACCTAATGGATATTAAAAAGCAATCCTAGTCTCTGTCCCTGGCTTCGGAGGCATTTTCAGAGCTAAAGTAATTTATTGATAATGCATAGAACTATATTTATGTAAAATATCAGCTCTATCCACACAGTAGCTTTGACCGAAACTTTTCACAATGCATCATAAAACATAACAATATAAAATTGTTTAATCATTTTGTTTCATGTATAGATTATTAGCCATAATTGTATCAAGTTTGATTTGGTTTCCACCCAATCTCAGAGGAAGTGCTGGTCAATAACCCACAAGTGAGTGGCATGGTACGAGTGATATGTAATGAAATCATGATATAGTGGGGAGCAAGTTATTAATTTTAGAAATTGAAATGGAGTGTGTTTTGTGATAGCATAATTGGAGTCAATTGTGATAATATTGATGGGGCCCATCACAAACAAGAAATGCAATCGAGGGCAGACAATGGATTATTTTCCTGTTTGAAATATTCAGACAAATGGCATAGTTATTGCATTAGTGTTTATTTTTGTACCAATAGTAGAGAATACCTCTTATGGGATCACTGCTTCTCTGTATGCTCATTATTTTTGTCATGTCATCTTAGCGATGACAAAGTCAGGATTACTGCAAGACCTGAATGGGATCAGTCCAAATTGGCACAAGATGAAAATGACCTATCATGACGTTTCCTTTTTTTTGCCTAACTCATATACATCGAAGTGGGACATTATGTCCCACTTTAAAATATTTTGGTTTTGAACTTTATGAAAGAAAGGTCTGTGTAAATGAAATAAATACAAAACCATTTACGTAGTTTTATAGCTTGTGTCAATTGCTTTCAGAAGAAGCAACCCGAATCAACTGATTCTATCATTAGATGTAAAACAATGGTTTTAGAGGTTTTCGAAAACAGGGGAGGTCTAGGATAAAAGGCTAAACAGCTGACTGAATGGATAACAAAAAAAGTGAGAGAAAGGCATAGGCTACTTTTAATCATATTCACATGCAAACACAGTTTTTTAACTTTAACAATGAAAACTAAACATAAACTTCATCGCTATCTTCCTTAATTTTGAATATACTAAAAGCGAGTCAAATTTAAAATATACCAACAGTAATCAACAAACAATCTTCTGTTAGAGTTGTATACAGTGTTATCAACATCTATCATTCATCGATAGTTGATAATGATTGTTGTTATCTGGTTTTAGATAATGTGTCCGAGGTGGCCAGTGTGAGTCGACGACGAGACGAGAGTGACGGCCCGCTGCCCGCGCTGCCTCCGCCGCCGCGGAAACCCCCTCGCGCCAACGTGAACACTGCGGATACCATGTGAGGATACACAAAAATTATAAGCTAGGCCCCAGCGCCTATCGCATTTTGTTGTGGATAGAATAGAAACAATTTTAAACATTGAAGAAATGAATTTCAAATATTTTGTGAATTCGATGACATTGAGATGTAATTTTTGTCTATTCTACTCTACTAGACATCAATGGCAGTATGTGGCCTACAGTTGTTAAATTAACAAACCCACTTGTCATGCAAAAATTTCCTATCCATGGGGATAGATGGTAAAGACTAGGCAAATAATGGCTATTGCCTAGTTGCGGAAAAGAATCTAAAGACAAGTCAGAATCTGAAATATTTCTTTAGGCTTCACAATAAGCACACAGAGAAATTAAATTAACCTAGGATAGGCTAGCCTTGGTAACTATGTAAGCTTCTTTCATAGTAAGTTTGAAGTTCAGTAGAGGGAAATGTACTAAGTCTAAACTCTGAGGTAATGCTTTGTTAGATAATGGCTATGATTGACATCAAGGTGGTGCCACTGCTTGTTGTATCAATAGAAGTAGTAATATGATGATACAATAGATGTAATTGTGAAATTCTTAATAGATTTGCGCACCTATTATAAAAGAAAAACATAATTCAAAAGGTATTTCCAGTGTTATTCACCTTTGTTATCTGTAAACTGAAGTTTTGTTTAGATTATTTTATTTTAAGCTGTGATTTTGGGGAACTTACTTCTATAGTTATAGAAACATATCACAGGAAATACCCGTTGATAAAAAACTTATTCATGCTATATGGTTAAAAATACAGCTATTAATAACCTTTGTTATGAATAAAAACGTTAACATTAATTCACATAGCTATTTGATAACATTTGATGAAATAGGTCCCTTCCTGGTTCCTACATTTTACATTCCTAAACTATGATGTAGATAATTATGAAATAAGAATTGTATTGCATGTACAGACATGCCATGAAAAATATTACACAATCATTGTGTTACTTAAATTAACAAACAAAGGTTGGTTGGGAAACTATTGTGGTTATTTATAGCATTCTAGACAAAATATAGATGGTGGATTTTTTCGACGTAGCAGTAACCAGGGTAGCTACGGGAATATGGTCCTAAGAGAATATCCATATTTTCATATTCCAAATTTTCATCCCCCTTCTCAGATTTTCAAAAAATGGGCACTTTACACATAAAATTTTTTTGATGCCATTCAATCCTGTTTCTTATTCTGATCAAAAACTTCTATAGGACCAACTGAGGTTAAAGTACTAAAAAAGTCAGTAATCGCAAAAAACTTCTCCCATATTAGGTTTTAGTCCATTCACAGTGCCGCCAACCATTGGTCTAACTGGTAACTAATCACAATTAGTACTAACTCAGTGTCTCACAATCCATCTCCACTAGATCATCCGGCTCGAGCCCCACGGAAGAAAGCAGCGACCTCATATCATTCGCGAGCCCCACCAGCAAGGTTGCCAAAGACCCACATGCATCCTTCAAGGAGTACATTGACCAGATCAATAAGTATGCTCATTTTACTATTCAAACTATCGTAGTCTGCCGAATTCGTTATGACTGTGAGGGTTAACTATGAACCTTTTTTTGTTTGAACGTTTAATCCCATAACGATCCCTCGTTCATATACATTCTACAGGGTGAGTGTGTTTCGTAGTTAACCCGCTCACAGTCATAATAAAGTATGCTTATTGTTTTATTTCATCTTGTTATTAAAATGTTAAAACGTGGTAAAAAGTGGGTAAACTGTATGAACCGAGCAGAGAGGCGTATCAACTGATAACAACAGATATCGCGTCACTTGATAAACACTGATATCAACGGTATTATTTTGATGATTAACTTATTTCAGATTGGGACAGCAAACAGAGGAGCCAAGTGTAGCCGCAGAGCTGAGCAATATGAATAACTACAATCAAAGGCCGGGGTACTATCCCCCGCCTTATTCATACAACTATCCACCATATGTCCACCCTCCGTACCCGCCGGCTGCGCCGTATGGAATGCCTACGCCGCAGCCGGCGCCCCCGCAACCTATTGGGACCCCGCAAGCAATGGCTGTTCCACCAATAGCAGGCCCAATGGCTGGTCCACAACCAATAGCAGGCCCGCAGCCTATGGCAGTCCCTCAGCCAATGGCAGTCCCACAACCGAACTACAGCTATTATTCCCCACACGCCGCAGTCGAAGCCCAACCGCCGTACAGAGCCCCGACGTATTCCCAACCTTACAGCCAAACGCGTATGGCTACACCTGCGCCTCAACCACGCATGCCTGCGTACGCGTACCCACAAACTAATTACAACTACAGTTCTACCAATATGATCGCTCGACCGCCGCCGCCGCGGGTAGCGTCTATCTACCCTCAAATAAACCAGATTCATACTTACCCGGCGACTATCTCGCAAAAACCACAGACGGTCGTGAATTCAGAACCAGCAAGAGATAGTGTGGAAAGCAATTCTTCGAGGAAATCATCCGAAGTTAGTATACGTCTTATTAACGCAAATATTTTCTGTTTTATAGTTAGTAGTTTGATCTCTCTACTCTTGTAAGGACTGATCAGGTCACATTCCGCGCATGCGCCTGCGAGTGGGAGGAGTTTCGCTTGCAGAAACTAAACTAATTTGACAGGACTCGATATGTCGCTCCTTATTTGCATGGTATAGAAAGGGACGACAATATTTTAGGCTCAAATATCTCCGGAATGACAGCAGCCGGCAGCGACGCGGCCAGGACTTTCAGTGCCACTGTCGGCCGCTGCTATCCCGGTTTGAATTGACGCGACCTAAAATGAAAGTTGATTTCCGACACACGATTTCTCCAGACAGCCCGATCTCCCTCCATTCTCCTATTACCTAATATTTTTTCTGAGACCGAATGGATCTTATATTTTACCGTATCTAATTCTATTTCTAAGTGGAGGAACTGCTGATCTATTCAGATGTGTGCGTGAGTGTATTACTCATATTATTTCTGGATGCATATTAATGCAGCTTTGATGACAAAAGAAAATGAACCAATAAGCGGCGAAAAAAATATGAGTGATATACTCTTTATTGCACACCAAGATGAGAAAAGCAGAACAGAAAACGCAAATACAGAAACAGTTGCACAATGGGCGACCTTATCGCTAAGGGCGATACACTCAGGAATACAATACATCTGAATAGACCAGCTGCACTAACATCTGGCATTGAGCTTCTTGTGCATCGTCCTCTAAGAGGAAAAACAAAATAGAAAAGACTTGTTTTTCCTGAAACCGAATATATTTAACCCTATATTTTTGTATTTGTTTCAGTCAAACGAATTAAACGACACCCTCGGAAGTCTGCCCTCGATGAACCTGATAGATTTCGGCGGGAAGAATAACGCGCAAGGTAGCGTACGTGTTAGTGTGCTAGAGGCGTTCGATCCGCTTTTAACCGAACAGAACGCTGGTGAGTGGTTTGTGTTTTATTACATTACAATACAGTTAACAATCCAATGTTGCAAAAATTAGGCGGACGTTTGTATAGTTATTTGTTTAACAAGAGAGCAAAGTGGTTATAAGTTGAAAGGGCCGATCCCGAGCTAGCGACAGTCAAGAATATAGTCGCGAGCGTAGCTAATGGCTCTAAAATTGACACTGAGCTAGTGTGGGACAATTTGGGTGGGTTTTTTTTTGCCTCTTAAGAGAGCAAACATGGGTTTCACTCACTGTCTTTAACCACCAAGTCACTTTTTCGAGCGAGTCTTTTGTTCATTCCGTTGCACACACCCATTTGTGTGAAAAAACACTTTTAACTTTTGTGTGAATTATTGAAATGTGTTGCTTATGCATAAACATGTTTATTTTACTCATAATGACTTCTTCTAATATTCTGTTTTTAAGAACTTGTTTCTTTGTGTGTGTGTGTGTGTGTGTGTGTGTGTGTGCGTGTGTGACGTGTGTGTAGAATAATAAATAATAATAATAAGCGATTTAAGTGTGCAATAAAGTATTTTCTATCTATCTTTATAGATTTTATATTATATCGTAATTAAAGTCTTGCAAGGGACCGCTAAGGACATGGTAAAGGTCGCGGAAAACCGTTGGATGCGGGTACCGCAGGACCGGCCATTGTGGCGATCGATAGGAGAGTCATCGACACGGAATCTTACACAGATTCGCGCGAAATTCCAATATTTTGTGGTTTTTAATATTTTCTGCAAGGAATTAAACTACTAAAAATGTAGTTTTCCATAAATAATAACACGTTTTCTATGAACCTATGTTTTAACGAATTTCGATTTAGATTTCTACTTTTGGAGCAATTAATAATATTAGATCTTTATTACCAAAAACAACATATTATCAAAAGCTACATTACTATATCATACTTTATTTATTGTAACATGGGTTTATAGAAAATGGTCTACGACTTGTAGAAAATTACTTTTCTGATAGTTTAGTTCCTTGCAGAACGCAGAAAATATTTAAAACTGTTGAAATGTTTGAATTTCGAATTTGTGTCAGATTTCGTATTGATGACTCGGTAGCGGAGAGTCTGCATAGTCCTGGTTCCCATTAGAGTCGTGTCCAGAATTTCCCAACTATGAAAATATAAGTTGAATAGTCCAATAATTTCTAATCGAATAAGTTTTAATTTAAACAGAATATGTAGTAGCGAGCGAACATTCAGCTGGCAGCGTGTACGAAGAGTACGATCCCTTGGACTTCTTGTACGGGGAGACAGAGATGCGAGATACGCCTATATACGCTACCATAAGTAAGAAAGAGAGCCCTGTAATGCCGTCGCCTCCGCCCAAATCTATACCGACGGTGCCGGCTGTTGCGTTACGATCGACTACAGTGAGTATTTATTTATAAATGACGTATATAGCAGCGTCGATTTCTTATCGAGCGGTTATTGATATGACACGTATTGTTACAGAATAAACTATATGACTGTATAGTAAAAACGAGGACGAAAAACTACGATAGCGAGCACAAAGCTTTTTTGAAAATGGTTCTAGATGTCAGAAGTAAGTATCTCTTTTATCTAGGTACAAATTAAAGTAGTGCTTAGTAGTAAAGATTACAGATATTGGTCAGAAGAAAACAAACGACTCTGCTTTAGTTCGTTTTTGTTTAATCTAATTAGTAATGTTATGTAAGTATAAGTCGTGTAGATAAAATAAATAATGCTGGACAATTCACACAGCATTATCTGGCCCCAAGCTAAGCAGAGCTTGTGTTATGGGTACTAGATAACTGATGTACTTAGTACACTACATTACACATATAGATATTATTAACCCCCGACGCAAAAAAAGAGAGGGGTTTTAAGTTTATCGTGTCTGACTGTGTATCTGTCTGTGGTATCGTAGTTCCCAAACGGATGAACCGATTTTCCTTTAGTTTTATTTGTGTCATAGGTAATTTTATCCCGAGTGTTAGCTATGTATCATGAAAATCTGTCAAGGGGTTTTAAAATTGTTAATTTAGTTCTTGTTTAATAGACATAGGAAATACAGATTGTGATTTAAAATGTAATGCTTTCCCGCTTATAACAAAGTCAAATATGTGATAGGACAAGGGCACGACGTGACATTTTATATAACAATCTTTGTACCTACACGAGTTATGCCTTTTTCAATTGCATTGTATTTTCATCCATAATGTGGTAACTAAATTATAACGTGTATTTTTAGAAAAATTCTCGCACATGGATGTAAAAACGAACCCTGGTCACGTGATAGCAGCTAGGTCCGGTGGGAGATACCCTCCCAACACGAGCATCAAGATTCTAGTCCACCACGCGCATAGCGATGAACCTATCACATTCACTTCCGATGGTAAGGAGCAATTCTACTACTTATCAGTTCACACCCGTCCAGTGCTGGACATGGGGTCGATTCTTACGCGACCGAGAGCAGAACCAACCATAACTTTAGTGTATAAGTCTCTAATTGACGCTGCTAGGTCCGGTGGGAGATAACCGCCGAACATCAAGATTCCTTAAGGCGGTACCCTACCTCGTTATTGTGTGAAGAGGATAGGCATAGGATTTCGCGTTCACGTTCACTAATCGCGATCTTGGGCCATATCTTCACTGACGCCGGTACTGAATGCGGTACTGAATCCTAAAAAATTGTAATAAGTCCGTCGGTTAGATTATCAGAAGATATTGGACATGTTTTTTTCTTTTGTCGATTAAACAAAAAATTATGAAGATATAGGCAGTTAAAGTTCGCGTGACGTCACACCTTACGAGACTTTTTAGCAAGGTGTGACGTCACTAGCCCCCACTCCCAAACCTTAACGCGCTTTATTTTTGTAATTTTTTGTTTGATTGTCAAAAGGAAAAAATATGTGTCCAATATCTTCTGATAACCTAACTGACGTACTAAATAAAATACACTTTTCTTACCCAGGACACTACTCTATTAACTATTAATTGTATGTTTTATTTTATTTCAGTTGAGTCGACGGTTGAACATGTAATACTCACAGTAGTTTGCTCGTTGGATGAAGACATAAGAGACGATATGTCGGGGTATATGTTACGGGTAAGCAAATCAAAACGCAACTTAAAAGAATCAAACATTACACAGATACATTAATCACATTAGTGACAAATCTGCAGCGTACCCTCTCCAATTTGCACGCCAGTAATGGCAAAACATGTAGGTCATCCATTTATAGTTCAACATAATTGCATGCTCGCACCATGTTAATACTCATGTTTTATGCAAATAAATGATTCTTATTCAAATAATATACCAAGAAAAATTCAATTTCGACGGGACTTGAACCCGCATCCTTCCGTCAGTACCAGAATGTGCTAACCTAATACACCACTAGCTCATGGCCGCGGTAGGGTTTTAATGTTACCGTGGCGAAATGCGCAAATAATTCGGCAAAAATGGCGAGAGAGTGACCCCGGAGAGGTTTTTAGTGGGGTCGTCCTTCTCAGGGCGTCGAGTCCCACATAATTCTGGCCCCCCCAGACCAGTTTCTTCGTAAACGAATTTCCTCACCGATTTAAAAAAATTACTTATACGAGTATCTATAAAACCATCGATGTAAGTAAAATTCGGAAGATTGGGCGCTAGCTTCTCGAAAGTGGAACGCTCAAATTGAGTCCAATTGTGTCCACCCACCTCAGTCACAGTCGGACCGGCGCTGCCAGCGTACGTGTTTCGCGTGTATTGTTGTCTCGATCGCACTTCAGTCTATAATAGGTACGTTTTTCCATCTTTGTCGTTCATTAGGTATATTGCAAAAGATTGGAAGTAGGAAGTGTCTTTGCGTTTAGTTGTAACACAACACAGGCCATTTGTCGAGTTAGCGCTGGGTGAACGTATCACATCTACTGAATTTTACTTATATCTATGATAAAACAGTCAAAATTCATATTCCAATCTTTTATAGGTGCGTGGAGCGAACGAATACCTGACACCGGGCAGCAACCTCAGCGAATACGATTACATACGTGAATGCGTACGGTTAGAAAAGGACGTAACACTCTGTTTGCACGAAGGCAGGGATAACTCTCTTGCCAGGACAGAAAGAGACGACGCGAGGGACTCGCACCTCAGTTTGGATGATCTGTTGCCGACACAGGGTGCTACAGCGATGCTGTCTTTTGATAACTTGTCTATACTACTTGGTAAGGAAAAAAACAATATTATTTAATAATATAACCCAGACAGATTTAACCCAGAAGGAAAACCTTCGGAAAAAATACCTTTGGAAAAAATTTAAACATTTTGGATTTTACAAGGCAGTCTGAAAAATTGATTTTCTTACGCTTTCTTACCTGTAAGGAATGGTGTAATGAATATTTTACAGGTACAATAATGAGCCTTAAGTTTAACTTATTATAGAGTACTATACTAGTTTCTGTCCGCGGCTTCGCACACGTTGCTTCTATAAAGGTTATTTCCATCCCATGGAAACTGATTTATAGGGTAAAAATAGTAATAAGTAGTATCTATGCAATTTCAGCCCGATCCGTTCAGTAGTTTTGATGTGAAGAGGTAAAAATAAAGACATTTAAAACATCTAAACTTTCGCATTTATAATATTAGTGTAATCATGTTTTGCAAGAGCCCTTTTTATGTAACCCCAACCAGCATGCTTAGCGTGGATTGTTGCATTACACCCTATGGTAAGAAGCCATCAACTATTAATAAGGGAGGCCTAAGTCCAGCTTTGGCCCATTAAAGATGATGATGCATCACATAAAACAGCAAATGTCCGAGAAAATCGCCAAAATAATAAAATCTTCTATGATTCATTATGAACGTAAGCGGGTTAACTACAAACATAGTTTGTATTGCGTGCAGTGCGCGCACTATAAGCCTCTTCCATAACCTCAAAGTCGCTCAGCGAGCTATAGAGAGAGCTATGCTCGGAGTTTCTCTACGCGATAGGATCCAGAATACAGAAATCCATAGAAGAACCAGAGTAACCGACGTAGCTCTCAGAGTTAGCAGGCTGAAGTGGCGATGGGCAGGCCATATACCTCGCAGAACCGATAAGCGTTGCGGAGTAAAGGTTCTGGAGTGGCGACCGCGATGCAATGCGAGACGGAGTATGGGAAGACCTCCCACTCGATGGACCGACGACATTGTAGCGGATACAGGGAGTCGATGCATGGAGGCGGCTCAGGACCGGTATTACGCGTCGTTGGGGGAGGCCTGTGTTCAGTGGACGTATACGGGCTGATGATGATGATAACTGCATCATCATCATCAGCCCGTATACATTCTTGCGCGCACAAGGACGTAGAACAGGCGCGACGCGAACCGCACTCACGCTAATGAAGTCCCTCGTTAAGAGATGAAAAGTTGGTGTTCTTCCAACTCAAACTTGGTTC
Source organism: Eupithecia subfuscata (assembly GCA_963564075.1). Taxonomy (NCBI): domain Eukaryota; kingdom Metazoa; phylum Arthropoda; class Insecta; order Lepidoptera; family Geometridae; genus Eupithecia; species Eupithecia subfuscata. The sequence goes on along the minus strand of OY751099.1, from coordinate 15,610,035 downwards.
GTAGTTAACACTTTCATGGCCTAAGACGCAGATAATCTCTCTCAGCCCCGCACCGCCGAGGCTGGGCAGTGAATGCGATATACTAAATTAACCCGCTTACATTTGTAATGAATTCAGATTCTTTATTGGCAACATAGTTACAGGTCTTACAAGTGGTACAAGTGGTACATGTGGTACATAGACTTACTTAATTTGTAAGTCGTGCTAATTAAAATTAATATAGTAAAATAACAGTATAAATTAAAAATTAAATTAAATAGAACATAGGAATACCATTATAATAATCATACATCTTAAACAATACAATTTTATAATATACTAGCTGCGCCCCGCGGCTTCGCCCCCGTGGAAATTTATGTTTCCAACTTTCTTAATTTTTTCTTTCATAAGAACCTTCTCCTGACAATAACAAACACAACAAAGAAAGAATTACCGAAATCGGTCCAGGCGTTGTTGAGTTATGCGCTTACCAACACATTTTGCGATTCATTTTTATATTATAGATATATAATAAAATAAGAATTCGTCAAACTACGATAGTTTTTATAGTAAAACCTTCTCTGATCCTTAGAAACTCTAGAAGGCGAGTTATCCCGCGCTGTGGGCGTGACGTGCGGCGAAGGCAGTTGTTCGCCCAAGGCTGTCTTCCAAGCTGTGAAGGCTATCTGCGCTCTGGCAGGCGGCATCGAGACGTTACATATCACACACACGCTGAACGCGTTCGCGCAGGCTTGTACTGCACAGGTATGGATTTTAATCAAATATTAGTATAGATACTTTGTATGTAACTTACACTGATAAAAATACGGTATCGACGGACAGCAAGGTAAGAACCTAAAACATGCGTAATGGACAAACGAATAACAAATCGCGAAAGTTTAGAAATATTATAGGTAGATAAGTTTAAATATAAGTCTGTCCCTAGTTGAAAAAATATACGAATGTAAAAGTAACTTGTCATGTAGAATGTTCTGCTTGACTAAGGACCTTTTAAACTGTACTGTTAGCACATTGTGCAACCAAACCATGTGATCAAAATATAACCCAAAAATAATCGACTTCGACGGGATTTAAATCTGCATCTCCTTTCCTCAGTACCTACTGGAATGCGTCAACCAATGAGGATCCGTAACGTTTTTAGTTGAGAATGCAGATTTATAGAGCTAAAAAATCTATAACACGCAGTGCAAACATTTTTGTTCTACAACAATAATTGACGAAGTTATGACCAAATTACTAGCGAAGTCCGCTGAGTGACCGCCGCGGGTGCGTTTGACGTCACTCGCTCGATCGCCGCCCGTTAACCGTCGGCAGATATCAGTTTTTAGTGATTTACTCCGAAACTAAAAGTTTGGGGAAAAATGACAGAATCAAATAGACGCAGTTTTAAGAGACCCATCGAATTTTTTAAATTAATTCTCAAAACTATTTGCTTTTGTAATTTTTTTTCCGAAACTTATAGTTTCGGAGTAAATCACTAAAAACTGATATCTGCCTACAGTTAACGGGTGGCGGCAGAGCGTGTGACGTCACACGCACCCGCTGCGGTCACTCAGTGAACTTCGCTAGTAATTTAGTCATAACTTCGTACGTAACGTAATGGTCCGATTTGGATAATTTAAAAAGATATATCATTCTTATGTCATAAAGAATAACGTGGATACTTAGTGGATATAGTTTGTTTTATTTCCCCTACGTTTCAAAAGGTACGCGATAAATACCCGATATAATCATTAACTATGTTAACAAATCACGAAAGTTTAAAAACTTAGTGGATAGTTCTATTGAAATTGCTATAACGTTACGGATCCTCATTGCGCAACGACGTCCAGTGACGTAGAAGTCGAAAAATTTTGGTCTTCCTACGGACTCTAGCGCCGCCGTTAGCTCCACCTACAGGGGAAACATTGAAGTTCATCCAATCCTGTTCAAAGACTAAAGTTACATTTAATCAGTTTGACGAAAGGTGTTGCTCAATATAAACCATGTGATCTCAATAATTGTATTGAGTTTTGACGATACATAACCAGTCATTTATTTCAGGGAACAAACAACCAACAGCTGACGCCTGAGATCCAAGCCGAGAACGGTCCGTACTGCGCAGTATCACTACGCGCCGCGTCCAAACGGGAGTCTGTGGGACTCCAGTGCGGTCGCCTGAGAGACGCCGTGCGTTCGTTGCTTGCTCTGTACACGAGGACTCGACTGCTAGACTTCCATATGACTGATACGCAGTACATGTCGCCCAATAACCCTGCCAGTAAGTATCACAACGAGTATGTCTACATAATAGGGTATTTTACTCGATATGAGAAAAAATCTAAATATATTATTTAAAATTAAAAAGCTTATTATTTTCTATACTAGAGTTTTATTTTCTGTACTAGAGTTTCAAAGTAAACACATCACGTTTTCCGAATTTCTATGATATAATTTTTGTAAGGTAAACTTGTTATTTAACTTTTCGCCTACGAAATTATTAAATTTCCTAATTTTTCTGTTATTCAGAAGCGGCGCCGGCGCACACGATATCAGAGACCACTCTATTCTGTATCGAGGCAGTCCACTGCCTGCCTCTGTGCTGGTCGCACGACGAGTACGTGCTGCACGCGCAGGTGTTCCACGGCACGCGCCCGCTCAAAGTGCCTAACTTCACACAGTCCTCCAAGATCGAGTGCGGCGGATTCTATCCTAGGATCATATTTGATACGTGGTAAGTTGTCTGGCGACACCCCAATTGCCTCCTCCCGATACATAAGTTATTAGAAACTAAAGTAAAATGACGGAGTTTCTACCCTAGGATCATATTCGATACATGAAATACTTTAGAAATACTTTTATTATGCAATCTTATAAACGAATGATACATGGTAATTGAACTTGTAAACCCCCCTTACACCCCCAATACCCCCCAAACACAACAAGATGTATTATTTCCCGGTACATTCTAGTTTATTTGTAGTTTTTAACAACCTTACTTTTGATGTTTATTCTCTGCTTTTGTACTAAGTCAGCAAAACCTTGTTAATGTACACGGTGCACAGACAATTTCATACTTGACACTACTAACTTCCATAACATTATGTATTATTTGAACAGGTTAAACCTGGACGAGCTACGAATAAACGAACTCCCTCGTGAATCGCGTCTAGTCTTCACTCTATTCGGGCGGACCCAGCGGCCGGACGACAGCCAACCGGCCATAGACAACAAAGAGGAGGGGAAAGAAGAATCGACGGATGTTCAGATGGAGCAGGTGGAACTAGGCTGGGCCTCGATACAGCTGTTTGATTATGACGGGTAAGTCACTATCCTTGATGCTGCTGTCTGCAGCTGCATCCAGCATCTGCTCGCAGTCTTTCCCAGGTCGTCCTCCCACTGAAACACTTGACTCATCTTCGTTATCATATCCTTTTTTATCCTAACCTATGTTATCCTATAGGTGGGCAAAGTCTCACCTAGCTCTTCCAGGAATCGCGTACGTTGGCCAGGTTTCGCCAATGTTGCCAGAATCAGAAGCAGGTCGTTAACTCATCTGACCACAGATCGTCTTACTAGGTTTGCCTAGGCACGGTCTCACGAGAATTTAAAATTAGAAATTTCAGCCCTGCAGCGGATTTCGTTTCCTAGTGAGATTTGATATAAATGGGTGAGTAAATAGAGCTAGTTAATGTTATGTGCTGTTCGATTAAACGATAGCGAACTGCCTTAGAAAACAAAGAGGAAGGGAAGGAGAAACTACAGAAGATATTCTGTTGAACAAGTGGAACTAGGCTGGGCTTCGATACAGCTGTTTGAAGGGGAAGTTATTATCATTCTATGCTAGATGCCGCTTGTCCACTGCTAGACGCTGGCCTTCCAAAATGAGAGCCATTGCGCCCTATCTTCAACATGCCGCATCCACATCTGCTAGCAGTCTTTCGCAGGTCGTTAATCCATCTGCCCGATGCTTACAGGGAGTCTTACTAGGTTTGCCTTGGCACGGTCTCACTGGAATACTTTCAGTACAGTAGCGGTTCTCGTTTCCTATTGAGATTTGATATGGATGGGTGAGTAAATAGAGCTAGTTAATGTGATGCGCTGTTCGGTTGAACGAAGAACTGGCCATAGAAAACAAAGAGGTAGGAAGGAGAAACTACAGGATGTTCAGATGGAGCAGGTGGAACTAGGCTGGGCCTCGATACAGCTGTTTGAATATGATAGGTAAGTTAAAATCATCCTATGCTACCACTAGTCCACTGCCAGACGCTGGCCTCATGAGAGCCATCTGTCGTAATTTGTAATCTAAAGACGACCATGGCGGAAAACATCCTCGGGTGCACAAATGATACACTCGGAGATGACCTCTGCTAGACGTTCGGAAGCTCTGGTCCGCGGCTTCCCACAGGTTTTTCCGGAATAATAAGAAGCCTAGGAATCCATCTAGACATGACCTCACCAAATAACATCAACAACCGTTTAGGCGTGAAAAAGTAACAGATAGAAAGGCAGAATTAATTACGAATTTATAATATTGCGGGTTATCGGTATAGGTAGTATGGAAGGAAATATAAAGACCAGTTTTAATTCATTTTATTGTGTTTTTCTGTTGCAGGATGCTAGCATCAGGCAACTACTGTTTACCGCTGTGGCCGACGGCGTGCGAGCGCCGCACCGGCCCCGCGCCTACGCCGGTGCACGCGCCACCTAATGCCTGCCCGATGGTCAACATCGGTACGTAGTCTGTAAGGAATAAGGTTCAATTTACATACAGCCTCCAGTAATCAACTGCCTAGGAAATAAGGTTAATTTTACAGCTTTCAGTAAAAGCATACTATCGGTGCGTAATCTCTAGAAAACTAATCTCAGTTTACAGTCTCCACATACTGTGAAAAACGCTTCGAATTTCTTCGAGAAAAGGGTTTCCGGTTGCGACCGTTTACTCGGCTTTATGGGCCACTGCCGTGGCTCCTGATCCAATTTGGTGCTATCACACCATCCCTGCGATCAACTCACCGTATTAATTCACCTCACCTCAATAGCCTATATTGGTCCACTGCTGGACGCCCCCTGATAAACGCCTTATTGGCTTTTATCTCATGGGGGGTTGATGCCCATAATCCCCACGCAGCATGTGGATTGGGGATCGCAGTTTGGTGGTAGAATTGTTCTGCAGGAGGCGCTGCTGCCCGCCCCCGGTGGATATCACTTAGTCGCCTCTTACGACACCCACGGGAAGAGTTGGGGTGGTGCAAATTTTAAGCCAGCACCACACAGCAATATTATTTAATCCGTATTAATTCATGTTACGGGTTTCTTACAGAAATCCCAGTGTACACCCACACTGGCGTGCGATGGATGAGCGACGAGAGCCAGCAACGAACGCTGTCCATGGAGCAACTGCCCAAGTTCGACAGCTTGGACGGACAGACTCAGTCGCAACTGTTGCATTTGATCGAACAGGGCTCGTACCAGAGAATGCCTACGGAGTGTAGGGAGGTAAGGCTTAGCTATATTAGTCCCATATTATGAAAGCTTGTTCGAGCTACGCTAGAGTTACTAACAAGTTATAATAATAATGTCCTCCTAGCCAAATTTCGACCACGGCGGCCAGTCTCATTGGAGACTAGCCAGATGCTCAGGACATATTATAGTGCGCAAGTGTGTGCGCAAACACAGGTGCACTCTATTCCCTCACTCTCATAATCTGATGGGACGGCAGACCGACACGATCGGAGAGAGGTCGAGCGCAGGACCAACGGCTTAACGTGCTTTCCGAGGCACGGGGGTGTAACACCGCAAATTTCCTGACTCCGGGCTACTGTGAAATTTTCTTGCTAGAAAAACCCCAATAACAACTACTGGGCTGACCCGGGATTTGAACCCAGGACCTAATAATAATTGAACAAGCTGACCGCTCGACTAACGAGGCAGACAAAACTAACAAGTACCCGCCCAACAAGTCATGATGTTGCGATGTCTGTGGCCGCTACTTCGTGAAATCTTGTGCTGTCATGTGAAAATATAAGAATTAAGTAACGCTTTTATATGGCATAAATTTCACTCAAGCGTAGCTCTATGACCGAGCAATCTTTATTTTATATTTATTTGGGAAACAAAAAGCTAAAGGATACTATTTGTATATACATAAAACTAGAGCAAATAAAGCTAAAACAGTTTCCACTTATAGAACCTAAATACAGGGTGTCTCAAAAGAAAGTTCACATTTAAAAAATCGATTAAAAAAAAATTAAGATGTTTATTGAAAAAATGTTTATTACATATTAAAATACACTGTTTGGGAATTTATTTTTTAAAAATGACATCGTCCAAATGTAAACCGTTGCGTTCACGGCATTCGTTTATTCGAGCACTAAAATTTGCTATGACGGCTCTGCAGGTATTCTCCGAGATGGCTGCGATTTCGTGACGGATATTTTCTTTTAATTGTGCCAGGGAAGTCGGTTTGTTGGCGTAAACTTTGGATTTGAGATAACCCCACAGGAAAAAGTCCATAGGTGTCAAATCGGGACTGCGTGGAGGCCAACTTATGTCACCTCTCCTGGAGATCAATTTGCCAGGAAAAATTTCACGAACTCTTGGCAGAGACCTGTTGGACGTGTGTGAAGTGGCTCCGTCCTGCTGGAACCATGTTCTTTGGTTATAACAAGGAAAGTGCTGCAGCTCAGGCACGAAGAAAACGTCTAACATCTCCACATAACGCTCTGAATTCACTGTAACTGTGCGTCCCCGTCCATCTTTAAAAAAGTAAGGGCCGATAATTCCTCGCGCCGACATTGCGGCCCATACGGTGACTTTAGGCGAATGTAGGGGTGTCTGATGTTTTTGTTTTGGATTGGTTGCACTCCAGTAGCGGCAATTTTGCTTGTTAACATATCCAGTAAGATGAAAATGGGCTTCATCCGAAAAGAAGATGTTGGTAAACGTTGGAAAGCGCTCAATCATCTGGTTTACGTAGTCAAGCCTCTGACCAGCATCCTGAGGCTTTAATTCTTGCACCAACTGAATTTTGTACGGGTGCAGTTTTAAATCTTATTAACTGATTCCATTAAAACATTGAAGAAAATGAGTAACATGCCTAAAATTATGATGACTAAAATTTATAATTACAAAATGAAAACTGAATACTGATATGCCTGTCGTCAGTCTTTCATAATAGGGGCCCAAGTGTGTGGCCGTGGCGGTATCGGCGTAAGAATCGACCATCTAGAGGAAGAGCAGTTGCTTTCTGTATATTTTTAACACAGTCACTCCGAGCACCAACCCGTTTGCCAAGCGAGGCAATTATTGCAAAAACCCCTTTGTTGGGCAGGTTCAGTTATGAGAACCAGTAAAGGACGCTGTCCATGGATCTGCTGCTTAACGCATTCACTGCCCAGCCCTGGCGGTGCGAACTACACGGGGGTGGAGAGCCACGTCTTCGTCTTGGGCCATGAAAGTGTTAAGTTCGACAGATTCAGTCGCAACTGTTGCATTTGATCCAACATGGCTCCTCTCAACGAATGCCGACTGAGCATAGGAAGGTCAGGCTATTTTAAATGGACAAATATTCTCGGGTCTAGGCACCGACAAGCAAACAAAACAAATCAAGGGTGCCTCTACATTTAACACGATAAAAATAAACATGACAATCAGTGTAACATATAAACTTGTAATCATTAATGAAAATTGACAAAAACTATTGTAGTTTGATTTAATTTCGAAATAAACGTTTATGTCCTGTAGATTTTTATTGCGCAAAATGAGGAGTCAAAGACACAAGGAAATAAGAACCCACACTAGCATTTTGATATCTCATCTATCAAAATCGTTCAAGCCGGCTTATGCGAGGTAATAAAAAAAAACCAGATAACATACGTAGAAAAGCATATTAACTCGCCTCACCACCGGCACAAATATTATAATACTATACTAGCCACCGGTAAAAAAATGTCGTCAGGTTTTCGTAATCACTACCCAATTCTTCGAAGAAGAAATAAAATAACCAAGCAGTCGATACTGTGACCTAATCTTCAATTTTTTTGTTCAACAACAAAAAAATTCAGGACTATAAGCGAAGTGTACAACAGCACACTCAACAAATTCGCTTATAGTCCTGATTTTTTTTTTGTTGTTGAACAAAAAAATTTACCAAATTCTTCGTTATTTCAGATACTATGGGAGAAACGTCCATACCTGGTACAGTTACCCGGCGCTTTGCCCCTAGTACTCCTAGCCGCCACTAACTGGTCGGGCGAGCATCGGGAGCAACTGATAGCGTTGCTTCGGGTTTGGGAGAAGCCTTCTCCGTTGTATGCTATGCATTTGCTGCTGCCTTGGTAAGAACTTATTTAAACTACTAGCTTCTGTTAAAACTTTTAAATCTATCATGGTTATTAACACTAAATTCATTTACAACGGGATACTTACCATGATTTGAGTTTTGAGCTTTCCAGTTATTCCGTGATTATGGCGCATGATTTCGGCACTGTGCCGAAATATTCAAAAGCTCAAAACTCAAATCATGGTAAAGGTTTCAAGTGTAAGCTAACTATATAATTATGTTATCTAATTACCTTAGGTCTTGTTTTTTCTTCAGTACTTTTCTATTCGTTATGGTTTTTGTTTTTTCTAATAAGTCGGCAACTTAATGTGAATTTACTCGAGTAATTTTGTAGATTCTAAAACGATGATTGTCCTCGAAGGTGTAGAATACTATGTATCACTCGGGAGAAAGTGCGATTCCCACCTCGTGTGTTTTAAGAAATGACACACTCGAAAGGAATTGGGTACATTCCCGCCTTGGTGTACAATGTACTATTGTCTTCAGTTTCCCCGACGCAGCGGTGCGCGAGACAGCGGCGCAGTTGATCGACAAGATATCGGACGACGAACTGTGCCAAATACTACCGCAGCTCACGCAAGCTTTGCGTCACGAGACTTATGAGCCCAGTCCTTTGGCAGGTAAGATACTTTTTCTTTACTTATGCAGGTTGTCGCAGATCTGGACTGCACTGCTGCATAGCACGGCATTAACTCTATACAGGGTGCCACGGAAAGGGTGTACTAAGCCGAAAGAGGGTAATTCTGGACCTCGAGGGGATTAACTTGTGAATAAATCGGCTGAAACCAAAGCCTAGTAAGAGCCGTTGTGAAAAATAGGCTCATACTAGGTTTTGATTTGGGACAGCCGAAATATTTTTAGAATTTCGAACTTTTTTTTTTGCAAAATTAGTTTTTTTCTTCCTATTCGTGTTCTGTGGCGAGTTCGGTGGCGAGTTTCAGCCCATATTAGAATGCTTATTGTTGTGTCTGGATGTAGTGTTAAGTCTTTTCCCCTTCGGTAGTGGTGAAAGTCTAACGTGTTAAGGTGTCCTGTTTCCAAGTGCACGTTTCAGTATCTTGGCAACTCGGTTTATACACCAGGTCTCCCGCGAAACATGCCTGGCCTAATGTGGGGACCACAGGCAACAATGAATCTATCATGTTGCCTATGATTTCCGCACTAGGCCAGCAGGGCAATTCAGACTCTCCGCTTCCAGGTCATCGACGCGGAATCGTGACACAGATTTCCGCGAAATTTAAATATTTTAGCGGTTTTTAATATTTTCGATTTGCGTGCAAGGAATTAAACTACCAGAAAAGTAGTTTTACATAAATAAAAAAACATTTTTTGTGAACCCATGTTTCAACCATGGTCATTTATGGTCAGCTAGATAATGCTGTGTGAATTGTCCGGCATTATTTATTTATATATTTTATTTGTACATTGTTCAAATGTTATGATGTAATTTGAAAATTCTGATGTGTCCAGGAGGTCTAATGTAAAAAAAAAGCTACTTTGAGTTTACTATGAGTGTTAGCGGGTTAATTACCAAACTTTTTTTGTTGGAACACCAACGTTTCATATCATCCCTTTACGAGATATTTTTTTTAGTTACACTTTGAGTTTTATATTTTGATGTTTCAAAGTACGATTTTCTTCTGTAGTTTTTTAAACTGTTGTAACACAAACGTGTTTAATAACACACAATGAGTTGATGTATTTTGTGTGTAAAACGTATGTTTATGTTTGCAGCGTTGTTGTTGTCCCGAGCGCTCATGGCACCTGCAATCGCCCATCGACTGTTCTGGCTGCTGGTCCATTCGCTGCCGAATGTGCCTCAGGTAATAATAACTACCCACCAAAAGTCTTTTCAAATCGGATTTAAGGTTTGCTTTGGCAAACAAGTTCAAAAAAGACATTATATACCTGGTAATTGCAGTACAATCAGAAACTCACAAAAGACTTTTCTTTAGCTCTAGGGCTGATATTTTGCACGCAAGAAAACATTTGCATGCATGAAGTTGGAATAAAAAGGCTTTTGTTCCGGAAAAAAGAGTACAAAACCGCGAGAAAATCTAGTACTAATTAAATGTAATTGAATTATCTATTGATAACAAATCGCGAAAGTTAAAACGAAACTTGTCTTTTCAATTTCAGAGGCAAGAACAAGAGTTCCTCGGTATATCCCTCGAGGAGAATCCATCTGAAGCGCTAGAAAACGAAGCTGGCATGACGAGCGTGTGGCGGTACCGGCTGATGCTGCGCGCCTTGCTGGCGGTCTGCGGGGAGAGCTTGCACAAGACGCTGGTGCGGCAACAGCTGCTTGTGAAGGTAATTACAACTAACACATACAAAAGTATTTACAAGAAATACTCGCGGTTGAGCTATTTGCAGACTGTTGCTAAGAATCGAGATGTAGCTTAACTGATCAATAGCAATCAGACGCGTCTCCAAGATGTTGGCTGCATTGCCCCGCTGTATGGCAATGCTGATGCGCTGCGTTAAAAACTCACCAGCTCTCTGCTCACGCATCGCTTCGACCTCGCGTTCTTGTTGTAAGGGTTAGTTTTACTATTTCAACAAGAACAGGGTAAGAACCATAGGTCAAAGAATTCTTTGGGCAAGCTGAAGTGCAACTGGGCCAGCTATACCTTACGAAGAACCGACGACCGCTGGGATAAACGTGATCTTCACGCCTTCCAGCCAAGTATGACGACGACCTGCTAAACACTGCTGGCAGGTGCTAGTAGCTGCAAGCTTAAGACAGGGCGCTATGACGCTCGAGAACGGTCACAGTCACAGGAATTTTCTGTTTACCATATTTTTACACGTGACGTTTTACATGATATACAACAACCTCTGTATGGCGCAGCCAGATGGATCCTATAATTTGCGTTCTCTTCAGATGCTGTCAGAAGTGGCCCTCAGTATAAAGAGCGCCAAGGAGACGAGCCGCCAGCGCACGCTGACCGCGGGCGGCACCAAGCTGGCCGCGGTGCTGCGGCAGGAACCCGCGGCGTTGCCGCTGGCTCTGCACAAATACGTACACGATGTTGATATCAAGTGAGTTCTTTAGACATACATACAGCTGAGAGATGTCCGCTGCTGAACATAGATCTCCCCGAAAGGTCAATGTCGCCACTGGATTTATTTATTGTGAATAGACCTTCATTTGCCCCCGATCGCACCTGATGATAAGTGACGATGTGGTCGACGATGTATGTAAATTCTAAGCCACCACCATAGGGCCAATTTTAGTTATTTAAATAATAAATACCATTATTATAAAAAGATCAAATTGCAAGTTTCAAGGTGGTAATATTCAGAACTTCTGGTCCGATTCTAAAAAAACTTTCACTGATATCTATGTGTCCCATCAACTACTTTTTATAGAGGTGTATATACCACACGAACGAAGCCGGTGGCACAAACTACATAAATAGCTATGTTAAATTATTTAAATTGAATTACGTAACACTCCACTGTGCCATTGTAACACGAAACAATTTTACAGGTCGTGCTCATACTTCGCTTCAAACACCCTGCCGTTGAAAATTAACTTTATCGGCGTAGACGAAGCTGTGATCCCTGCGATGTTCAAGGTTTGTACATCAACAAAGCATAAAAACAGTTTCTCGGTTCTCAGTTCTATCGGCAAATTCGTTTTTAGTAGCTTTAAGCGAGCGCGAGTTAGGTTTATATCAATTAGGTTCAAGATCGAGCGATGGGTATTTTATCCAAGAATTATCGCCAGTTGCTCGAACGCCGATCAATGTAATTAATGGCCAAACCTTATGGGGTTGATTTTAAACAATGATTAGTTGGCCAGTCTGTCAAATTATTAATCAGTTGCAAAGTTTGTATGTACCGAGCGCCAAATATGTATAGCCAAGCGTTTGTCATATTACTGATCAACTAATCAGCATATAATAATAGGTACTAACTGCTGCCTGCAGCTTCGCACGCGCTTTTTAAGTAGCCTATGTCCGTCCCCGGGATACGTTTTACTTCCCTGCCAAACTTCAATGAGATCCGAAGGTAACGGATAGACAGAGAGATAGAGTTGCCTTCGAATTTATAAAACTAGTATGGAAGTATGGATTCTTATTACAACGCCTTATCAGTCAACTATTCTAGATCTTTCGATATAAATCGCAACATGTGTAGTGTGTGCTTTGTAGTTTACCTGAATATATTTCCCTAGGTTGGCGATGATCTGCGGCAAGATTCCTTGGTTCTGCAAGTAATCAAGATAATGGACAGTTTGTGGTTGAAAGCTGGGCTAGATCTACGAATGGTCACCTTCCAAGCATTGCCTACCAGTAACCAAAGGGGTAAGTCAAGAAATGCTGATTATGCATGTAAAGTTAGTCTTATCTATAACTAGCTTCTGCCCACGGCCTCGCACGCGTTATTTCGCGTTTAAGTATCGTCTTGACATGCCCGCCATCTCTAAAAAAAAAAGCTCCAAATCCAAATAAAAAAAAAAACAAATCGAAAAATCTCCAAAGCCAAAACTCTAATCTGTATATTTAAAGCAACTGCTAAGATTCGTTCGTTTTCTTCTATTGACCTAAGTCAGAATGAGAAAAAGCATAGCCATAGCCTCTGTCATTTTTTTTCAGAACCATTCAACCATTACCATTACCACGTGAAAAGGAAACAGACAAAAATACAGTTTCTTTCGCTTTCATAATATTGGTATGGACGAACATTACCCAAAGTTTCTCTTAATTTCAGGTATGATAGAAATAGTCTCGGAAGCAGAAACTCTCAGAGAAATCCAAACGGAATGGGGTATCACCGGCTCCTTCAAAGATAAACCAATAGCGGAGTGGCTCGCTAAGCACAACCCTTCAGAACTTGAGTACCAGAGGGCTAGGGATAACTTTACCGGTAAGAATAAACCTATAGGTCAAAACATCTCCACCGCTCACACAAGACTTGTCTTGTTAATTTCAGAAGTGTTCTTTTTGTTTACTTTTAAGTTTATTTTTTATTGTTACTTAGTCAACCGACATAAACATTGTTAAAAGGTTGTAAAAATTGAATACAAAAAAAAAAAAAAAGACTTCGGCTCAAAAGCTGGCAGAGAACACGCTATCCACAGCGCGATGGGTAGCAGAAAACTCGCTGTCCACGCACGGTTGGCAAAGGTGCATGATTGTGCTTGCTTCAACGAGCGGCCCACGCATATACAGCGCGCAGGCCACTCGCTATAAGCTTGCGGTAAGCAAGTTAACTAACGAATGGCGAGGTTGCGAAAAGCTTGCTTACCGCGCGCTGTCTGCTATTTTATGCTGTCACCATAAAAGTTACGAGTTCTAGATATATTATACAATTCAACCCGCTGTCAAGTTGTAGGTTGTAATTATTTTTTAATATTTTTTGTCTGTGGTCTGCCACCCGTGTTGACACGCGCCAAAGGTCCTGTCAGAAAACCAGCGTTACTCTACTTTTTGTGGAGCAACATTATGCTGAGATGGGACCTTTTGGTTCGCTGCGTTACTTGCTGCTATAATTATTATTATTAACTAGGTAATTTTTATTGTAATATTCTTATATAAGTATAAGTAATTGTAATAGTTGCAAGCTGTACTAGTGAACTAATAAATTAATTTTCTTTCATTTCTTTCTTCTTCTTTCTATATATTTTGTTGAATTTTTAATATTTTGCTTAATTTTGAGTTGTGCCTGAGCGGTTCTATAAACTACATATCATTTACTACTAGTTTTAATTTTTAACCAGTACCTTATAAATGTTACAATCTCTTGCAGCGTCCTGCGCCGGCTACAGCGTAGCAACCTACTTGCTCGGCATCTGCGATCGACACAACGATAACATAATGCTGAAGACTTCGGGCCACCTCTTCCACATCGACTTCGGCAAGTTTCTCGGTGATGCGCAGATGTTTGGCAACTTCAAGAGGTTAGTTTACCTAGTACATCATAGTGTTCTATGTTATTCACTGACTGGGTTAGAAACAAGCGTATAAGGGTCGAAAGACGCACCATTTTTATTTTTATATAAATTAAAACGTCAAGTGCGAGTCGGACTCGCGCACTAAGGGTTCCCTAAGACCTTGTGTCTTGCCAAATTATCATGCTTCTTGAACGGGAAGTTCCGTATAGGTTTGTGTGCATGTGACATTTCCCTTGGAAATTCAAAATATTCGGACATAAACGCTGTAACTTTTGAGTGCGTCGACTTAGAAGTTTTATTTATATCGAGGCTTCTAGAGTTATGGATGTGTGCAATGTTTATGGACTTGAAATCCAGTTAATTTCTGTACCACAGAGACCGAGCGCCCTTCGTACTCACTCACGACATGGTGTACGTAATCAACGGCGGCGAACGACCCACTCAGCGCTTCCAGCACTTCGTGGAGCTCTGCTGTATGGCGTTCAACATCGTGCGGGCGCACCACGACCATATCCTGGACCTGTTCGCTTTGGTAACTATATCTACACTATGTGGGGGTGTACCACCCGCGTTTTTTTACCCGAGAGTTTAAACCGGCGGCGTGGTGTGCTGTAGACTTTATAAATTCTTGTTTAGTAACTTGTTAATAAAGGTCTCTTCAGTAGTAAGCTTGTCACCGTCAATCGCTCAGCACATGCTGAGTCAAACCCTATTTATCTAATCTTATTTCGGCACAAGGACATAGCTCGATTTGACGCCTACCATTTGTGTCACTTAACTTTTAGACATCCATGTTCTTAGTTTAGTTTTGTTGTTTATGTACTACATACGTGTTAGTCGAAATAAAATGTTATTTTTCTTTTTCTAGATGGCGTCGTCTGGCGTCCCCGGAGTGTCCAGTGCAGCCGTGAGCTACGTGCGCGCTGCGCTGCTGCCGCAAGCTACCAACGCGGAGGCGGCCGCCGCCTTCGCGCGCCTCATACACTCCTCGCTCAAGAGCAAGTGAGTAGCCACGTGTATCCCGCTGTTGGTTTACGACCTGCCTAGACATGGCCTTGTCCAGAATTCCTCCTCAGCACAAATACGTCCACTGCTGAACGTGCCTCCCCAGCACCCATGCACGCAGCAAACGACACTTGGGTTTTGCCAAAATCACAACGCTTGACAGGCGGATTGGTCATAGCAGTACAGGTGTTGAATATGCACTTATGAAAGATGCTGCTCTTCCTCTGGTAGGCTGCCTTAGTACGTCCTTCACCAACAACGGTAGAAGTAAACATACATAACATAAAACAGAGCTCTCCAGCGCAGTGCACGCCGACGTGGAACGCGCGCAGTAAAACCGCACTCACCCTGAAGAAGTCCCTCGTAAGGGTTTAAATGTTAGTGTTCTTCCAACACAAACAAGGTTCGTAGATAACCCGCTCACATTCATAATGAACATTAAACTGTTTCAGATTTACGCCAATTAACTTCTTCCTGCACAACTTAGCACAGCTGCGAGCGAGCGGCGACCAAAGCAGCAACTCTTCTGAGCTACTCTCCTTCATGCCACGCACTTACACGTCAGTATACAAATTTATATTAAACTAGCAAAAGGACATTAGTTTCAGGTTCAGTTTTATTTTATTTTAAACTTATTATATTAAGCTTGCAGTATATAAGCTTTTAAGTTTAATTTAATTTTTATTATTTGTGTACAGAAATTTGCATACCGTAAAACCGGTAGGAATACATTATTAACTCGCATAATAGACATAAAAACACCTGTACCTACATGTATTTCATGCAATAAACGATACTTTACGAGCTTCTGCCCGCGGCTTCGCACGCGTTGTTTCGGGATAAAAAGTAGCCTATCTGTTAATCCAGGTCTCGAACTACCGCTATGCAAAATTTCAGTCCTGACTTCAGTAGCTGGTAGTAGGCGTAATGATTCAACAAACTGTGTAACTTCTTTACGTCCTTATTTTCAGGACGACTATGTGTTTTTTTTTTAATTTAATAATCTCGTATTTCAAAATAGGACTAATAAAAAAAACAAATTTTGCAATCGCAAATTATATAATTGGTTGTGTGATAACTGTTTTTATACCATAACTGATTATTTAAAATTTAAATTTACATAATTTTAATGTTTGGCATGTACTAAATATAATTTAAGTAGTTTTAAGTAGTTTTAGGCCTGGAATAAAACAGGCTAGTTTTATATATAGAGCATTACATATAGGGACATAGGCTTTTTACCCCATAAATCAGTTCCCATCGGAATGAAATAACCATAAAACGTTTCTATAGAACAACGCGTGCGAACGCGGGCAGACACTAGTAAATAATAAAAAAAGACTTTTTACCCCATAAATCAGTTCCCATCGGACAGAAATAACCATAAAACGTTTCTATAGAACAACGCGTGCGAACGCGGGCAGACACTAGTAAATAATAAAAATAAATAAAGACTTTTTACCCCATAAATCAGTTCCCATCGGACAGAAATAACCATAAAACGTTTCTATAAAACAACGCGTGCGAACGCGGGCAGACACTAGTAAATAATAAAAATAAATAAAAACGTCTTTACTTTCTACAGAATGGCCCAAGAAGGCCGCCTAGTCAGCGTGGAATGCCTCGGCTACGAGAAACGTTACGATCCTGAGAAGCACTACGTGTACGCACTACGTATCTACCGGCAAGGGCAGGCCACGCCTTTCGTGCTGTATCGGTCCTACAAGCACTTCACTGAGCTGTATCAGAAGATCTGTCTGCACTTCCCACTGGCGAAAGTTCACAGGTAACATATCTCTTTTTATCCGAGCACAACAAATATTGGCCGTGGTGGATGCGGCATAAGAATCGACCCTTCTAACTCAGTCCGTGGATGTCGTAATAACTGACTTAGGGAGGAGAGGAAGGGCAGCAGTGTCCTCGTATTACCATAAATCTTCACTTCAATCACCAATCCATCCGCCAAGTGTGCTGATTATGGCAAAAAATCCCCCTGTTTGAAAAGCCATGATCTGCAGTAGACGTTAGTATATGTGTTGATATTATTTATTACTAGCTGCGTCCCTTGTTCCGGGTGTTCTGGGTATGTTCTATGAATAATAAAAAATATCTATCTATGTAATGTATTGTATTATGTATATCAGTCATCTAGAACCCATAACACAAGCTCTGCTTAGCTTGAGGCTAGATGATGTTGTGTGGATTGTCCAGCATTATTTATGTATTATTTGTATAGTTGCGTCTATATCTGTATTGTTAACACGACTAACCAATCGCCTGCGTCGATGTAACCCTAATTCCACTAAATTAATCGCTTCATCATAATAATGATATCGTTTCAAAATAACACATTTTTACTTTTTTACCTTTAGTGAAAGAAACCACAGATGGAGAGACGCTTGTCAAAAGTCAAGGTTGAAACCATTCAATCAAGCTCTCCGTCCTAATAGCACCGCACATGTAGAGTTTCTTTCATCTATGGACGATTCTGCGACGACACCATTGTAAAGCGATTGGTTAGCAGAATTTCCCCCCAGCACTTTTGCAGTTACGTCCGAACTAAAACTACTGAACGGATCAAGGTGAAATTCATAAATGTAATTCTAGAACTACAAAGGATACTTTTTATCCCGCAAAAAACACGTGCGAAGCCGCGGCAGACGCTTGTCTATAACGTTGATTAGAGGGGAAGAAAAGATTGTGTGATTGTATGTTTTTGTTTTTGAAACCTGCAAAATACATTACAGAAATTACTCATTTCCGCGAATGATTGAACTGATAAAAAAACAATGTTTTGGCTTATCTAGATATTAATTTATTAAGATAACTCGTTACTTATGTTATGACACTGATAAACTGGGTTTTTTCTACTTTAGGAATTCTTCAATTAGCTAACTCCTTGCATGACTCAATCGAACCATTGTAATCCTAATCAAAACTAAAAACAAATTTCCAATTTCTGGATATTTACACTGTTTGTCGGTTTTGCGGGACATTCAATAATATCTCGATCAAATCATCAAAAGTTTTTAAGCTTCGCTGTTATCGGCATTGTCTCTCGCACCACCAAAGTAGTTCAAATCCATGACCACTTCCTTCCTTTTACTATTACTAACCGCGGGACGCTTCATTTGCTCCCTATGCTGGGATATGATGTCCCAACTGCCTGTGTCCACTGGTTTACTGTATACGACATTCCCGGTCGTGTCGGTTTTGGGTTGGTTTGGCTCCGGCAGTTCGGAGTATGGAGGGGGACCACTGGACCGGCTTATGGATCTTTCTCTGTCTGCGTTGTAAGCTAGCTGTGTAGTCTTATTAGCTGGTTGTACTGTCTTATTAGCAGGTTGTGTTGTCTTATTAGCTGGTTGTGTTGTCTTACTAGCTGGTTGTGTTGTCATATAAGCTGGCGGTGCTGGTGGTTTTGTATTTTTAGCTGGTTGTTTTGTCTTATTTGCTGGTGGTGTTTCAGTAGGTGGCGTTGGTATGTCAGCTGGTTGCGTTGTCTTATTGACTGGTAGTTTTGTGATGTTTACAGGTGTGGTTTTCACTGGTTGTGCTACTGGGGTTGATGATTGTGGCTGTGGTTGATTATTTGCGCTTGTTTGGGGTTGAGCTTGTATCTGTGTCGATTTGCCTTGTTTCTTATTAGCAATCCTTTTCGCCTTATGCTCTTCTTTCCTGGCTTTTTCTCGTAACTTTTCCTGTCTAGCTTTCTCCTTAGCTTCTTTCTTTCGTTGGGCAGCTCTTTGCTTTTCTACCTTCTTTTGTTCTTTCTTTCTGAACTTCAACTCCTTGCGACTCAGGCCGGTGTTATTAGTTTGATCCTCGCCTCGTGGATTGCTTGATATAGCAGGGTTGCTATTTCTTATGCTTTGATTGACCGTTTTGGGTGGTTGTTGTAAGTTGCCAGTGCTCTTAACTGGCCGCAAGGTTGGCGGTATTCCGGTCGGCTTGGATTCTGGCACATCTTGTGTGGTAAAACTGTAACCTGCAAGACAAAACTCATGTAGACATTATTCTGATAAAGCCTAATTATGTTATCGCTCCCTATCAAAATTATAGTTATGTACGTGTGTGTTATATCGGTTGATAATGATGATTCAAATGTATTCTCAGAAGTTTGAATTGTATTAGGTGCATGGAAAATGGATCTTACCGTATATGTTTTCTCGATTAACCCTATAAGCGCCTGTTACATTTAAATCCGGTGATAGTTCTGATCTGTTTTCGTTCCTCTTCCCGCCCAGAAGGTTAAGTCTGGCTTTGAATCCTCCAAACATAGCGACTCAATAATCCTGCATTTGTCACTAAGTTATCCGCTACTCTGGAAAAATGATTTTAAATTGTTATTTTTTACTTCGGCTGGGTTAATTTTTTTTAGTTTGCTGTTTAAACCCTCAACTCTATGGTTACCGGGCACAAGTTGTACTAACGATAATTAGACAATTTGCATATTTGAATCTATTCGATCAAAACTTTGTAAAACACTTTAACAAAAAACAGACAAAGACCAAACTAAAAAAAAACATCTTTGTTTGGTTTTGAAGTTATGCAAAATAAATCAAATACCAAAATTACTTGTGTCAAACGCTGTTACTTCAGCCATGTTTAAATCGATACTCGCACAAATAGATAAGATACGTAAATTGTTTCACGCCTTATGAATATCACAGTAATCTTATCTTTTAGTAAAATAATTGTATAAGTATTATAATATTAATAAAATAAGAATGTCCTTGTCAACGCTGACATCGATTCATGAGAATTTTCACAGTTTCATAAACTTGTTATCATAAGAAAAGATCATTTTTCAATCGACAAAGTATTTTAGGTTTGTCTTTGCCAATTGTTAATTTTGATGATTCTTTCGCATTTGTGTATAGAATTTTCCCGATGGTGGTCCCTACGATCCTGAGGGATTACTAAGTTTATGCAACAACATTATTTTTTTGTTATCTTATTGAATTGCCCAGTATGACTCATAGCATTGTCTCAAATCCTCGGGCACTGGTAGATGCTTTTTTCTCTCTTATGAATGTACAAATTCACTTATAAAGAAACTTTAAATAAAGTTATAAATGAGTTAGGTCTTTCAGTTTTCTAAATACCTATAGGTACATAGTAAACCTAAGAATAGGTAGAAAAATATTTATTTTATCTATTTATCTATCCTTCCAAGAGAACTATCCTTTCAAGTAATGTAGTAATGATATATGTGACTTCTTTTTCAGCACTTAAGCACTTGAGATTAATCAATGCATTAGCTACTTTAATCAATGCCGTTCCTTATCATTCAATTAAATTAATGTGTGTTCAAATGTTATTCGTATAAACATGCCATCCCTTTCTAATGCACCAAATTGAGAAGGACACGGATATTCTAGCCCTGTTCTCGGCGACTTCTCTACGCCTGGGCTGTGATAGCTGGGAACTTGGTTCTGTCGGAATACCACTTAGTTATGATTTATTTGAAACACAAGCATAACAGTTGCGAGAAAAACCTACAGGAACTTCGTGCCGTCGATTGGACTGAAATGGCAAGGGACCAGGTAAACTGGTGATCTCTGGTGTCGGAGACCAAGATCCACTTCAGATCTATGCACCATGCCAGTAACTGCGTACAACAAAAGTTACAAGGATAGTAGAAGTAAAATAAACATGTTTGGGTCACTAAATAAAATAAAAAATAAAGAAATAATGCTGGACAATCCACACAGCATCATCTAGCCCCAAGCTAAACTGAGCTTGTGTTATGAGTACTGGATGACTGATATACATAATATAATAACATTACATAAATATATATTTTTTATTATACATAGTCGCAAGATATAGTCCCAAGGCGGGAATCGAACCCGCAACCTCCTGCGCCGCAGGCGGACCTTCGCCCGCCGCGCCACCGAGGTCGCCATACATGTCATACACAAATGTGTTGGTTATGTTCATAACTATACTCCAATTCAGAATCTTAGATAATTTATGTCAACAAAGAAATGTCATGATATGTCACTGTCATAATGACAAGTCAGGGGTAGAAATCATTTTTTTACCATGGATCACTATTAGTAGTGATGGCGCGCGGTTTTGCTTGTGCGATACGAAAGATACCCTACCTGTGGATGCGGCATTGTCGCGGCCTCGTCTCCCTGTGACCGTAAGGAAATACAAATAAAACAATGTAAATAATTACATATTTTTATTGCTTAAAAAATTAAATATTATTCTGACATAAATAATAGATTCAGGCGTTACTTTGCGGAAATCCATTGTACATTATTATGATAAAACAATATTTAGTAACAATTCCGCGCAAAACCTTATCTGATAAGATCCTACAAAATGTAATCCGTGTGTACCGCCCGCCCTCCCACAAATTGATCCTACTTAAAATTAGAGAAGGTAATCAATAGACTTATGTAATATAAAATAACCTAATTAAATTACCTACCTACCTCCTTAAATTGATCCTACTTAGAATTTAGAGAATGTGAACAACAGACTTATGTAATATAAAATAACCTAATTAAATTACCTACCTACCTCCTTAAATTCATCCTTCTTAAAATTTAGAGAAAGTAAACAATAGACTTATGTAATATAAAATTGCCTAAGTAAATTACCTTCCTACCTCCTTAAATTGATCCTACTTAAAATTTAGAGAAAGTAAACAACAGCTTATGTAATAAATAATTACCTAAGTAAATTACCTTCCTACCTCCTTAAATAGATCCTACTTACATTTAAAGAAGTTAAACAACAGACTTATGTAGGTAATATAAAATTGCCTAAGTAAATTACCTTCCTACCTCATTAAATTGAAACTACTTATAATTAGAGAAAGTAAACAACAGACTTATGTAATATAAAATTGCCTAAGTAAATTACCTTCCCACCTTTAAGCTCGAATATAACTTAATTTGTGAAAGAAAAGACCACACTAATTACAAAATGAAAAGACTCATCAAAAATAAGTCGTCGACTAGTTTCGTCTCTCCACGAGACATCATCAGGACGCTATAACAATAGTGCCTGTTGTTTTGCGTTCTTTCAAGATTCTTTGCACTGTTATTGCAGAGAGTCCCAAAAGCTCGGCCGTTTTTTTCGCACAAGCTCCAAGTGACCAGACTTTACCCTGTGGCCAATTTTTATATCTATTTTTGTATACATTCATCACCATAAGTTTTTCTGTAGCAGTCATAGATTTCTTCGGACGTTTTTTTTGTGGCGACAGATAGTCACTTGTTGACGATGTCGATGGACCCGGCATCTCCGCCGTCGGCGGCGCGAGCGCGGGTTGAGGTTCCATGTTGTGTGAGTGTGACACAACAATACAAGCACAACAACAACAACAAGGTTTAAAACTTAACAAAAACTGATAACAATAACAGACAACGATAATGTCAAAACGAAAACAAAACAAAAACTCAACAACGCACAATTGCACACGAGCAGCGAGAAAGGAACACATTCGACTTCGGCGGACGAGAGGCGAATGAAATTACAATACAATGCAAACACGAAATAAAATGGCGTTTAATGTCAAAATGCGAAAATTGTTTCGAACTTCTGTGATTTACGCCCATTTTACTCCGGTAATACCAGTGTCATAAAATATTTTCTGCTAATATTTCTTCATCATTTTATAACTTTGTTAAACAAATGAAATAAAATATAATATGTAGCACAAAACCATTGCTATTTTCCATTCTATGGATATTGATTAGAAAATAAACCCTACCTTAAGTATTTAGAAAAATTGAATAATCTTCTATGAACTTCTATTTCGAAACATTTTTTTTGATATGGTATCACCTTTGTTGACATAAATTATCTTAGATTCTGAATTGGAGTATAGGTGAATAATTTAAAGTTGCAACGATCGACTTTTGTTTTCTTCATAATTTCTATGAAGAAAACAAAAGTCGATCGTGCGACTACGCTAACGTTACAAATCTGCTGCAATCTAGCTGCGGTCGGTATAGTATCCGAAAAACAAATGAAGATCGGGGCCAGCTCAGGAATGGGGGCGGCTACTCGGAAAAGGAAAATCGAAGTTTCATTGTCGTGCGTAACTTTATGTCGCTTGCATAAGATTAGCGTTTGCACGAAAACGAATCAGAAAAATTCTATTTCGTTTGAGTACCCTGGTTGCACTACCTATATAATATCGTATGTTATTTATAACCTACATAAATGTTGTGTTGCAGTCTACCATCAGGCCTTCTGGTTGGCCGCTCCAACGTCCGGCAAGTAGCCGAGCGCCGTTTCGGGGATGTCCAAGTGTTCCTGACATCGCTGTTCAGTCTCGCGGATGAGATCGCGCACTCGGATCTCGTGTATACGTTCTTCCATCCGCTGCTGAGGGACCAACAGGATGTTGAACCGCAAAGGACGAGAGGAGGTCAGTGTTTTATAGTCCCTCTCTCTCTCTCTCTCTCGTATTTTAGAGTCAAATATCTGTCAACTACAAAAAACTGTTATACTGTTTTTTTCACACTCTGACATATGCCAAGAGAAGAAAACAATTGACTTTTAGTTATTGCATAAAGATAGGAGAGGGTTATACTCAGAAGCTTCAATATGTTAAAGCTACCGTTAAAGCTCAATCGTATCGTAATCGTACTAAGGTCTTGTGCGGAAAGCCACTGCGTGCATGGCTGGCTGGGATTTATCCCCTTACCAAAATTGTATTAAGATCGTTTAGTTGTTGTGGCGTGAAAGAGTTACAGACAGACATAAACAGTTACTTTAGCATTTATAATATTAGCAGTAGGTATAATACATAAGTTTTTAAACGTATTTAAAGTGTAAAAATCTCTTGTTCAGGTGAAACCGCAGAGCCAGAAAGCAGTGGATCGGGGTCTCTGAAGTTATCCGTACAATACGCGAGCGGAGTTCTGTCTGTGCTAATACTACACGCGCAGTCGCTCGCCTTGACGCCACAGGGGCTGCCGCCTAACCCTTATGTCAAGGTAATAAGGTCCTTTATACCAGATAATACTACACGCGCAGTCGCTCTCCTTGAAGTCTCAGGGGCTGCCGCTTAACCCTTATGTCAAGGTAATAAGGTCCTTTATACCAGATAATACTACACGCGCAGTCGCTCGCCTTGAAGTCTCAGGGGCTGCCGCCTAACCCTTATGTCAAGGTAATAAGGTCGTTTATACCAGAGAATACTACACGCGCAGTCGCTCGCCTTGAAGTCTCAGGGGCTGCCGCTTAACCCTTATGTGAAGGTAATAAGGTCCTTTATACCAGAGTATCTTTAAGTTTAAATTGGTACTGTACGCAGAGCGATTCTATGACTTCAGTGTCCCAAAGCCACACCCCGGACACTCGGCCATTTCTCCATACAAAAGTCGCGTCTCGGCACATACACGTGCAACTGTGTGTGTGACGTCTATGGTCATTTCATGAATATATCGTGCGAGTGAGATGGTTGCAAAATAACTCAAGACATTTTTATTTATTATTTATTTATTGAGCTAGTACAGAAATACTATTCTAATCACACTATTCATACAGGGATTCATGAATGATAAAAATTCGGTGTAGTCTCAGTAATCCGGTAACATTTAATTGAACCGGACTACTGAGTCGCTCGACGCATTAGTAGTCCGGTTGCTTAGATAGATTGATAATACTTTATTGTACTACACAAAGATAACAATACAGAAATAAATGCTAAGAGTAGACGAAGTACAAAGGCGGCCTTATCGCTATGAGCGATCTCTTCCAGGCAACCTTGGGATGGACGTCCAGTCCATCCCAAGGCAAGAACAAAATGGCACGCGAAAAAAAAGAAAACAATACTCGCACTACATACTAATACCTACATATAACCTACAAACAATAACACACTTACATAAACATAAAAATAAATTTGTCTAACTTTGCAAGGATAGATAATGCTAAAAAGCAGTTTTTTTAAAGATAAGGAGTGATTTGGCTTAATTGAACCGGATTACTGATACGTTTTTTGCAACTGTTATTTCGGTGTTGATAATACCACAGATATTATAATACTATACTAGTAATAATACATTGCCGGCTTATTGTACTTATCCCCTACTACATGTCCAACATGTTGGAACTAATTATAGACAAAGTTCATTTGTAGTGCGAGCGAGTAGAACTGTCAATGATTTCAGCAAGATGTTGAACATTGACCCTTTCAATACCAGCATTCACAGGGCAAGGCGATGCATGACTCTTGACTTCTTTTGCACATGATGTAGTTATACACTTAATTTTTATTATTTGCTTTTTTCTTAATTTTATTTGTTATAATTTTATTGCTTCATTAAGTACGCAATTGTTGACGAAAAAATTTTTAGTGATCACACTTAGGTAGTTTATTATAATTCTATTAGTGAATGCCTATTATTAGCTTTCTGTGTCTATTTTATTTCTATTGTAATTAGATAAGCTGATGGCAATCCGAAATAAATAAATAAAATAAATTATCGAAATATTTTTTTTTTGGATCGGAATATGAAGAGCGCAAGCGAATCTAACAAAATCATAATCTGCCGTAGATTATGATTTTGTTAGATTCGCCTGCACCCTGTGCGTGCGTGCGCATCCATTGCATTAATTAAACGCCAAGTTAAAATTATTTGACACTGAAATTGCTCGCCGCGCCTCTACCGGCCGGCCGCTGCCATCCCGGTGTAAATTGACCGTAAGCCTCTATGGCACAAACTTCGGCAGTGGGTTAAATCCTAGTTAAATCCGACTGGAAATACATATTAATATATTTGGCAAGCGTGGTGGTTGGGGCACAAACCTTATCTTTGAAGCCTGAAGAGCTCCTTACAAAAAAACTCGTCAGGGGAAATAGTTACACCATGCTCTTTCCGGCCACCAAGCAGCAATGTTGCCGGTGAAATAACTACAAACATACACCATAACAGCTATGTCTCACGTGTGTGCTTTACAGGTAATGCTCTGTAAACCAGGCAATGGTACTCAACACCCTTTATATACTTATGGGCCATCTGCTTGTTTTATTGTAAACTAGTTTCTGCCCGCGGCTTCGCACTTGTTGTTTCTATGGAAATTTTTAAAGATTACATATAAGCGATGGGAACTGATTTATGGGATAAATATCGTCGTAGGTCGTATGTGTTATTCCAGGTCTAGCCTACGACATACATATTAGCAAAATTTCAGCCCGATCCGTTCAGAACTTTTGTCGTGAAGTAACGAACATACATCTATCCATTTATCTATCCATCCATCCATCCGACCACCCAAACTTTAACATCACACTAATATTATAAATGCGAAAGTTTGGATGGATGTATGGATAGATGGATGGATATTTGTTACCTCTTCACGCCAAAACCACTGAACGGATCAGGCTGAAATTTTGCATACAGGTAAGTCTAACCCTGTAATCAAACATAGGCGACTTTTTATCCCATAAGTCAGTTCCCATGCGTAGAAATAACCTCAAAACGTTTCCATAGAAACAACGCGTGAGAAGCCGCGGACAGAAGCTAGTTTATAATACGAGTGTTATGTGTTATATAATACAAAATGTTGTAGATCATAACATAAACTTATTCTTTGCAGGTTTACCTAGTTCCCGACCCAACGAAAGAAACGAAACGTAAAACGCGCGTTCTAAAACGAAACTCCCATCCGTCGTTTATGGAGATGCTCGAATACCGGCTCCCTATCGAGGTGGTCGAGACCAGGGTTCTCCAGGCAACCGTGTGGAACTACGACTCGCTACAGGAGAACCAGTTCCTAGGCGGTGTCAGCATACCTCTGAGCTCGCTACCGCTCAGGCAGGAAACTGTTGCGTGGTACCCACTTGAGTATATACCCCGGTAGCTAAAAATCTAGGGGGCACAGACGTTTTAGATCAATTTATTTGCGAAGAACATAAAATCGTTCTAAGACTTTATAACTTTTGAAACTATTATTTTTAGTATTATTTAACGGGTATTTATCGAGTTTATTTACCTATGTTTCGCGACGAGATTCATGCCGTGACCAAGACAGTGTGTAAACCTGTTGAAAAGTCTGGAAAAATAGGTAAATAAACGCGATAAATACCCCTTAAATAATACTAATAATAATGTGTTCAGATCGCGTAAGTTTGAAAATAACTAGGTTGTTAACATTTAAATGTCCTTGCATTACGGGAAATTTACCATGATTGCACAAACTCATAATAAGTTTGTGCAATCATGGTAAATTTCCCGTTGAAAATGATTTTTGAGAGTCGTCAAAGTCCTTCCAAAAATAATAATGAAAATGTGTAAAGTGTCAATTGATAGAGCTGAGTGCAGCTTATTTGTATAAATTTAAAACGTCTTTTGTTAAAACTGTATATGATTTTATAGTCTTCGCTTTTCTGCTCTGTGATCATATTTTGTACAGATGTATTATATTGTAATTATGGAGTATTTATAAAGACACTGTCAAACAGGCGTTACTGATTATCAACAAGTTTTCGCATCTATAAACATATCCATCTTTGTAATTACCAAGATGGATATGTACAAAGATGCTTTGTTGGTTAATAATGTCTTTGTTCATTTCTACGAAATCAAGACCACGCTTGGTTTGACAATGTCTTTGATTCGACGAAAGGAATGATAATGTGTTCAGAGAATACATTCTACAGGGGATTTTTATGCTGTCAATTTTCATTCCTTTGTTACATAATCATGGAATTTCGTATCAAAATAATGGTAGCGATTCTGTTGCACCAAAACCTTATCTAAATATCCTAAAAAAGTTTCCGTCCCTTTTTTATGATGGAAAAAGTGACGGCAAGTTGGCATCATTACATAGTTTAGGTGGCAACAGAATCAGTACCAATAAACAGATTTATATTCAAAGTAAAAAGCATTCACTTTTCTATTTTATCTTGAATCGTTTAACTTGTTTCGTAATAATTAATAATCAAATCAAACACATTTATTTACTCGTAATAAATTAAATTAATTTACAAATAAAATGGCTTATAATGAAATCATTAAATACTAAATGCATAATCAGTTTATGAATATCTAAAAATCGTGCCAAATAAATATCGAACCACGCTGCGTGACTCGTTTCGACTATACCTTTCATATATGTATGTACATATAAGTATTAACATATCGACTAGAAATTAAATTGGCTGTATCGTTAGTGTGTGAATTTTATATACAGTAGAACGCCGATTAACTGAATCGCAAATTATCCGAATCGGTCCTAAGCGTTATATAAAAAAATTATTACCAAGTAATTTTTGTTTTGTTTTGTTGTAACAAGTTGGAGTCCAGATATATTTCAATTGTTATCGTTGAAAGCTAGAGGCAAGACACTACATGTTTTACGTCGCGCGGCTTCCGTGAAACGGAACTTTGGAACGTTTGTTTTTTTTTTTAACTTAATAACATTGAATTACTGTCAGTGAGCTCCTCCCTCTCATTGTGCGGATCACTGTTTTAAGCGGTTATATGATAAGCGTTTTTCTTTATTACCAGTAAATTTCCGATTATCCGAATTTTCGATTATCCGAATCGACCCCGATCCCAATTAATTCGGATTATCTGCGTTCTACTGTATTTTGCGAGTAATCTCGCTGCCTGCTTCTGTATTTCCGGTCAATTCCAAGACGAGGTCTGGGTCTCTTCAAGACGAGAGTGAATAAGTGTCTTCTAGACATTCCTGATACACCGTCGGGCACATCTTCACTTACCATCAGGTGAGATTCTGCTCGAAACAAAGGTTTGCAAAACATCTCAAAAAAAAATCTTTAAATTTGCAAAAATGTGTTAACTTTTACAATCTTGTATCAGAGAGGTAGGTAACTATTTTGATGTTCGGCCTCTGGTTTTATCACAAAATAACATTCCATATAAATATTTTCGTATTTTGTAACATATATTTGGCGTGGTGCTTTTTTGCCTTTTGATAAATTGTATTTATACATAATAAATTAGAAAATTTGATTGTTTGCTTGATTTTTTAGATCTGAATGTATTTCATATCGTGTTAGTCGCAAAGTTTATTTATCAATAATTTTGTGTTAAGTATAGTAAGTTGTTAAATTACGTTTACATGTTTTTTTTAATGAAATGTTTGAGCTATATTTTATAATGTAATCGTATTATATAATGTAATCAAATGATATTATTATTGCGCGCAATTTTATTTTTCAGTTTGCTTTGCACATGTTTTGAATCACCGGTAATGTAATCCTACGTTACATTAAATCTACTTTAATAATGAGTATGAAATGGCTTCCAGAGATGCTCAAATTGAGGGCGTAGCTCTGTGTCGTAGAGCATATAAAACATCATTTTGTATGCTTAATGTAGGTACCTAATTTATATTTAGATAGGATTTTATACCAACTTTACATAACGACCTAAATCATAATAACTACTTATCGAACTATTTTATACCCATATGAAATTCAATAAACCGCTCTCATATCACACAGTTTTTCAATCAAATGACCATGTCGACGTCCGGCGCCGGTTTTAGCAGGTAGTCATTAAGATCGTACTTCCTTTTCTTAAGGCCTTCTTCGCCCATAAAGTACGGTAGCCTTTCGTTGGTGGGTAGATAATAAATGCCTGGCTGGCTGAAGTTAGTCCTAGGTCCTAGGTAGTTGGTTTGAAGTGGTTTGGTGTAACAGTTGCCGAGTCTGGCGTCGGCGATGGAGTCGCAGCGCACTGCTGCGAACTTGTCTGGATTGCTGAATGAAAGGATCCAGTAGATGGCTGATCGCACGTGGCTGCAGAGTTGGAAGCAAGGGAGGATGAAGTCACTGAAGAGCGCAGTCTGGAATTCACCTGTGTAGGAATGGTTTGGTTAAGTGTATTCTTTCTTGTTTTATGTAGTCTAGTCAATCATAGATATAAGTAAAATTATGTACGTTCTGCCAGCGCCAATCTTATGAAATACTAGCTTCTGCCCGCGGCTTCGCACGCGTTGTTTCTATAGAAACGTTTAAAGGTGATTTCTATCCTATGGGAACTGATTTATGGGATAAAAATCCTATGTTTGATTCCAGGATTAGAATTACCTGTATGCAAATTTTCAGCCCGATCCGTTCAGTAGTTTTGGCGTGAAGAGGTAACAAACATCCATCCATCCAAACTTTCGCATTTATAATATTAGTGTGATACCTACCTTAGAAACAACAAAGATGGAAAACGTACCTAGACCGAAGTGCGACCGAGACAACAATACGCACGCGAAACAAGATCGTCGGCGGCGGCGGGGCGGGGCGCCCAATCCGACTATGACTGAGGTGGGTGGACCACCTAATTGGACCTAATTTGAGCGTTCCACTTTCGTGAAACTAGTACCCGATCTCCCGAATATCACTTAGGTACATAGATATACTCAATAGTTAAATTACATACACGGGGCTTCGCTTCTGATTGGTCAATGATAGGTATGAATCAATTGAGCTACCTTTAGATTGTTTGCAACAGTGTGCAGTTAGCTCACTGTTTCAGACTGAATTCACTGAATTAAATCCTGATTTTTAGAAATAATTACATATAAGTGTACGCTAAATCTGTTATTCGCGTGTATCGCTGTGTAAACGTAAATATTTCTACAACTAAGAACATAATTCTGAGGACACTTAGAGGCTCAACAAGGAAAGCAATTTACTAGTCACGGAAACAAAGATTCATACAACGATACTAAATTCATTGACCTAGGACTCTGTAGGTCATTCAAAATCATGCGTGCAAGTATAATATGCTTTAGCAAAGTAATATAGGATAATATTACCGTGGCTAATAACTATAATACTTCAATGTTAATGGGTATCTATGTATAAACTTACGAACTACAAACTAACAGAACTTACGAGAACAAAATTAAGAATTTTAAAAACTCCTCGACAGATTTTCATGAGACATGGCTAAGAACACTCGGGATAAAATTATCAATGACCCAAAAAAACTAAATGAAAATCGGCCCATCCGTTTGGGATCTACGATACCACAGACAGATAGACAGACACGTTAAACTTATAACACCCCTCTCTTTTTGCGTCGAGGGTTAAATAGTAAATCTTTAGTTTTTTATAAATTTCAATAAATTGTATAAACCTCACCTCCATTAACGTAGAAGTCGACATGCCCCACCCGGTCTGCGATGCCAAAGCCGTCAATATTGGTATGCGTCACATCGACTCTCTCGGCGGCGTCTGCGTTTAGTCTCTCTTCATAGGGCCGGTTGCGGAAGCACGGTCCGGCTGGGTCTAGGGCTAAAATAACGATCTATATATTATTATTATATATATTAGATTATTATTATATTATTATTTTGACGACCTCTGTGGGGCAACGGGCGAAGGTCTACCTGCGACGCAGGAGGTTGCGGGTTCGATTCCCGCCTCGGGACAAATGTTTGTACGATCTGCAGACATTTGTTCAGGGCGTTCTGGATGTTTTCTATATATAATAAAAAATATCTATCTATGAAGTAATTTAAGTATATCAGTTATCTAGTACCCATAACACAAGCTCTGCTTAGCTTGGGGCTAGATAATGCTGTGTGAATTGTCCAGCATTATTTATTTATTTATTATATTATTAGGCAACACTATATATATTATTATTATAAATTCGAAAGGAACTCTGATTGTCTATATGTCTGTTACCTTTTCACGGCTGAAAGGAACGTCTCAGTGAAATTTGTCAGGGAGGTAGGGTAGGTAAATGGTATCCCGGGAACACTCATGGGCTACTTAAAAAGCGCGTGTGAAGCCGCAGGCATCAGCTAGTAATAATTAAATCAAGAATTATAATATAGATGCTAAAGATAGATTACAAAATTTACAACCGATCCAAGGTCCCATGGTCAAGCAAATTTCTTAAAAGACGTCATTGCTGTTGTGCATAGAATCGGCTGCCATTCCACCAGAGATGAGCTACGTTGCTGTTTCCAGCCAAACAATAGGATCGCTTCATTATCGCGTAATTTTCATAGCTGACAATAATGACGCGATAATGGAACGATCCTATCGGTTGGCTGGAAACATAACAACGTAGCACATCTCTGATGGAAAGGCAGCCTCAGGTATAAGTCTCGTTTACCAGAAAGTCTAGCAGGCTTATAGCCGGTCAACTGCCTGTACTTGACCGAGGCGAAGTAAGCGATGTGGGCTCCCAGGCTGCCTCCGACCAGCTCCAGACGATCTGGTGAAAGACCGAGTTCTGTGAGGCCTGCCATGAACTCCCCCAGCATGTGGCCAAGGGGCTTGGTGATTCGTGCCGCTCTGAAAAAGATACCATGAAATTAGTACGTAAAGGCTGTTGAAATCAAATGATGTCGTCATAGAATCAATGTGTTCGTCAATATGGTCATCTCTACAAGTGAATAAAATGGGGGTGTCGGTTTGTAGTGTCAAAATAACAGTTTCTCTTACTAAATAGTTATTTTTGTTTGTCCGCAACAGAATGACCGATTTTTACAGGACGATTATCTGAGCGATACCATAGACTAATAAAACACAAGTCTATGGCGATACTAATCTAGTATAATCTGAGCTATCTGTAGACTGTTTGCAACAGTCGGCAGTTAGCTCAATTGTTTCAATTGTAAATACTAGTATAATTTTCTTTGTGAATAAATTTATCTAGTATATATCATTTAGAATAGACATAAAATATCTATTACTGTTTATTTATTAAAATATGCTGCTTAAAATCACCATCCTTTATTTTACTGTAAAGTCCAAGTTCAAATTGCTCAATTAAGGTCTTTGACACGACTTCGCGGTTGACCTTAGGAAGTGAATATTTTTATGGTTACACATGTTTGAATAGTTTAATAGATAAATAAAGTTTGCTGAGGCCCAATTAGAAACCACGATAGGGGGCCGGTTTTTATCGAAACGAACGAATATGCGTAAAACCTACCGCTAAGGTTTGGAACTCGCCGCTGCCTGCTGCCGTTTTTCCGGCCTATTAGGCACAACCTCATTACAACCTAGGTCTCCATATATTAGAGTGAATATTGTCTTTTGGACGTTGATGATAATTCGTCGGACACGTTGCCATTTTCCACCAGATAAGATTGTGGTCAAACGATGGTCTCATCCTCAACAGCATGTATTGGTCCACTACTGGACGCAGGCCTCCGCCTGATAAGCGCCTTATTGGCTTTTATCACATGGGGGGTAGTGCCCATAATCCCCACGCTGGGCATGCGGTTCGGGGATCGCAGTTCGGTGGTAGAATTGTTCTGCAGGGGGCGCTGCTGCCCGCCCCCGGTGATATCCCTTGGTCGCCTCTTACGACACCCGCGGGAAGAATTAGGGTGGTGGAAATTCTAAGCCGGTACAACACAGTCAGTAACCCGAAGGTCTATCCTAATATAATAAAATACGAAAGTCTCTGTGAATGTTTGTTACCACGTATCTTCCTACATAGGTACCGAACCGATTTAGATGAAATCGGTAACTACTTACGTGGATAGTTTAGGTTCTAGAATAACACAGGCTAATTTAATTTACAAAAACTAACCTCGGGGGGGTTAAAAAGGTTGCTAAAGTTGCTATGAAAAATTATTGTACCTTTGTTCGATTCACTCAAAACTCGGTAAGTATAAATAAACTATAAAGTAAATAATTAATCATTTTATTTTTATTTTACAAAACTACCCCTATGGTGTGCAATAAATTTCTGTCCTCAATCAATAGTCTGTCCTCAATTTCTGTCCATAAATTTCTGTCTCGCCCTCAAAATCTTCGCCCCCAAAGTAAATTAGCCGTCCCTTTTTCTAAACTTAAGATTATTCATTCCGGAACACATGCTATGGCAATTAGGATTTACAACAATATTCCTCAAAATATAAAAAATGAAAGTGACCTTTTCAAATTCAAAAAGGCACTAAAAACATTCCTAATTACAAAAAGCTTCTATGCCCTGCAGGACTTCTTTTGTGAATAATTTTACGTTGTGTTATTTATAGGCTCGTTGTATTTTAATAATTTTAGAATAAAGTTACATAATTAGTTTATCTAAAAGTAAAATCACAAGAGCATAAAATAAGATATATTTTGCAGTGCCCCACCTGGGCTCATGTTGGTAGCTGTAATTTATTTTTAAGATCTTTGTACAATATGAAAGCAATAAAACACTTGAAACTGTAATTTGTATGATTTCCACGCAAGGCGTAGCAATTATAAAGTAGCGAAATTATAAAAAAACAAGTGCTTGGGAGGGTTCCGTAAAGATTCGCAAAAGAAGCCCTAAAAAACTCTGTTTTGGTCTAAATTAATCGGCCTTAATCGTATAGGTATACCTACCTAATATTTTCGTAACTTTAACATATGTAATAGGTAGGCACTACACATGCGTGTAGTAAACCCGTGAGATTGATTGTACCAATACTTAATTGGGCTAATTCTTCTTACAATCGGACAATCGGTCGTGCCCTTGAATTTGAATTGTAATATAGTACTTTGTAGGTGCAGGTAATATAATCACTGTGCGTACAGTTTGCATGTCAAAACCCATTTAAAGGGTGCTGACTGCTGGTTGCATAGTAATTCTTAAGAGCGCGAGCGAGATGCTTGCGTGATGTAGGTAGTATAATAATCAATGATTTTTAACTATAATAATTTCGTCAGTAGGTTAATTTACAATTTATTGGAGTAGGTTAATAGGTTTAATAGGGTAGATTTAGGCTAATGGCCTATTATTAAAGCAGTACAAGCTTAAGAAGATGGAATATAACCTGGCTGGACTAGGCTTCTATTAATCTGGATAGATACTCCGAAGCATTGAAATTTTCGCGCTTCACCTACCTTCAGCAAATTAAGTTGCAGGATAAATTAAGTTTTTTCATCAAATCCAATATCTTCTGATAATGACGACCTCTGTGGCGCAGCGGGCGAAGGTCTGCCTGTGACGCAGGAGGTTGCGGATTCGATTCCCGCCTCGGGCGGGACAAATGTTGTACGATCTGCAGACATTTGTCCAGGGCGTTCTGGATGTTTTCTTTATATAATAAAAAATATCTATCAGTTATCTAGTACCTACCCATAACACAAGCTCTGCTTAGCTTGGGGCTAGATAATGCTGTGTGAATTGTCCAGCATTATTTATTATTATATTATTATTCTAATCTTACTGATGGATTAATAAGAATTTTTTAGGACACTAGTCTATTGATTTTATTTATCGGAGTCACTAGCCCTACTCCCAAACTTTGACGCGCTTTTTTTAGTAATTTTTTGTTTGATTGCCAAAAGAAAAAAATATGAGTCCAATAACTTTTGATGAGTAATCTAAACTACGAATAAATTATCTTTATATATAATTCTTCTGTGAGTGTGTATGTCACTGAACTTCTCTCAAACGACTGGACCGATTTTGATGAAATTTTTTGTGCGTCTTCAAGGGGATCTGGGAATGGTTTAGATTCACAATTTTGTCCAACGCGGGCGAAGCCGTGGGCAGAAGCTAGTAGTATATATATAATGATATATATCAAGTCTAATCTGACTGACGGACTAAATAGAATAATATTTTTTTACCCAGGACACTAACCTGTTATACAAGTCACAACACAAAATACTCACACAGGATAAGTCCGCACTAAGATAGGGAAGATTTCTACGATGACGACGTTCCGTCCTCTTGCCAGGTAGACGCTGGCCAGGCTGCGGACCAGCGGGGAGATAGAGGCATCCATGTAACCACTTATTAGTACCTGGGGATCATAACAAGGAAATATAAAAATTAGATATTAAACATGCGGTAGTTAAAGAACGTATAATAGCATAGGCTGATTATATTGCCACGTTAACTACCACTCGGTATAAAAATAAATTCAAATAAAACATACATTTTATTTGAATTTATTTTTGAAAATGGAACTGAAAGCGCCTTCTTGGTGATTGTTTTTATGAAGGGAAGGATTCTTCCGCCACACGTTAGAATGTGGTAGTACTTTGCGTTGCGCGTAACAAAGACATAAGTTGGTTCTATTAGCGCAAAATCTCTAGAATTTTTTGTATACCCAAGTACAACAAATTGAATTGAAGGTGAACGTTGCTTATTTATTTAAATTAATTGATAATGTCATCAAGCCAAAACTAAGATATAGATATGCATATGTGCAAATATGCAAATGGAACAGAAATGCAAAGAAATACTATTGCAGTTGAAATCACGTCAAATACTTCAAACTTACAAATTCGTGAAGTAGAAAACGTGTTCAATATTATAGGTACTTATAAATAATAATAAATAAATAATGCTGGACTATTCACACAGCATTATCTAGCCCCAAGGTAAGCAGAGCTTGTGTTATGGGTACCAGATAACTGATAAACTTAATACAATACACTACATAGATAGATATTTTTACACTTGTTATGACATAGGTTTTTTTTGATTGTTTTAGTTTCTCGCAATCGAAGTTAAAAGTAGAGTGTTTAACTCGGGCCAAAACCACCCATTATAACTCGGTCTAGTCATCCGACTATAACAAAACAACCTCGTTAAAAACCTGGTTTAGTCCCTTGTAAAACAATCTAGGTACTACTAAGTACCTATTATGGCAACAAAGACATGGATATTTAACAAAAACTAAAAGCAAATTTACACAAAAAATAAAAAAGGACACTTCAACAATTGCACTCGCGCAGCGAAATAGGTTAAAATTCGAGTCGATAATGCGATAATGGACGAGATAGGAATCCCAACATGGAACGTTTATACTCGAACTCTGGGTTTTGTTTTCTCCTCAATTTCAGAAGATAAAAACGAAAGTTTCTATATTTTGTTTTATCTTCTGAAATTGAGGCAATGCTCACCTGAGTTACCCCCTTATTCAGGTTCAAATGCTTAGCGGCGCACTTTGCCCCGCGCGCGTTCAGGGCACACCGAGCCTCCCCTTTCCCGAAGAAGCTTCTCGAAGGCTGTACCACCACCACGTATAGCGACTTGAGGGTCTTGTCGGAGAATGTGGTGTTGCGCGTCATGCCTGGACCTGGGTGAGTTAGTAAAGCTGTATTAGTGGTAGCACAGAGTCCTACGTGGTAGTAGTCCTATAGGTACTTTTTTATCGTCGATAGACTTTCGTTTGAGCACAATACACGATGTGACACGAAGGTCTAGAAGATAACTATTCACTCTTGCCTTAAGGAGACCGAGGTTGGATGCTGGAAAACAGCAGCTGGCGAGTTCCGATTCCAAACCCCAGCGGTACGAAGATGAAGGTGGAGAAAAACCGCATAGTGCGAGTGGACGGTATATCCACCAAGTAGAGATGGTATTGCGCTGTGCGTCTGCTTGTCCTGGAGTGGAAGGGGGGTGGTGGGATCAGGTCATGTACTTCCTGCGAGCATTCTCCGAAATGTATGCTATGTGATCTACCACGCCAGCCAATAAACTATCCTATCTAGTACCACTATAGTTTAGTGGTAGAATTAACAAATCTTTTATTCACTTCAGACAATAACACACACACTATAGGACCTCTCTATGTTTGTGTGTTTGTCTGGACAGACAGACACACATTCAAACACACTGTCTTCTTGGAGAGGACTCTCGAGGTAGTAAGATTCTCTAAGATAAAAATCTCTAAGATTAGTACTAATCATGTACCTACTTGTAGCTACTATAACGCTACTGGAACTTGACAAAGAGAGTCATGTGCGTTCTATTTTATAAGTAGAATTTATATGCTAAGGGTTTTTTATGCTAAGGTAAGCTATAAGTTTCTTTTCCACTTCCTTACTACTAAAAAAAACCGTAAGGGGCGAATGAGCCCGCGGGACGATTTTTCTGTGGGCCCAGTTGCCCACAGAATGCTAGTTCTAAGTAAAGAGAGTCGATAGAGATTTATTTTCAGCTTATTCTCTTTTAAGTTCAAAAATGTTTTATTTGTTAAAATGTCTTGGTACCTATCTGAGGAAATAAATTTTATTGATTGAGATTCTACAGATCAAGCGTTCACCTGAAAAAGCTGTTATTAGGTATCTACTCAGACTATCTGTATTTATTCCATTATTCTAATGTGTTGTCTATATACCTAAACTTTATGTGGTGGCAATAGTTTAATTATGAATATATTACATCGTAAGTTAAGCCACAGTTCAAGGGTAACATGCTGTATAATTAATAGGTAACAAGAAAAAGTCACATGATGACATAAATCATCATTATCAGCCACTTGTTAATATCTAGGTACTGTTAGACGTATTTCCTTCAATGTACCTATAACTTAGAGCATTCAGAACGGGAGATGTTAACGCAAGGCGTACCCTAAGGCGTTCTGAATGCTCTAAGACCTATAACCATAAAACTACAAGGTATATTTATCGACCTAAGTAAAAAAGTGGAGATGAGGTACGCTTCTCGAAAGTGGAAGGCTCAAATTAGGTGCCATTAGGTCTACCCACCTCAGTCATAGGCGGATAGGCGGTGCGGCGTTCGTGTTACACGTCCTTGCTATGACGATTTCACGGTATTAAACCTGCAACCTTCCCCTTAGCACGGGAATGCGCAACGTATAGTTGTAATGTAATTACATCATCATCATCATCATCATCGCGTGCCCGTGTTCCACGCTTAACGCGATCATTGATGAACACGACGTTTCTTTCGTTCGTCAACTTAGACTCTTAGAATTTACTCGTTAGTATTTTCGTATGCTGTTTTTTCACACAATCCCACACATAACACTTAATTTGTATGCTCAGTTATCCATCCCACAAATAACAATTACTCTGTATGGTCAGTTATCCATCCCACTAATAATAATTACTCTGTATGGTCAGTTATCCATCCCACAAATAACAATTATTCTGTATGGTCAGTTATCCATCCCACAAATAACAATTACCCTGTATGGTCAGTTATCCATCCCACACATAACAATTACCCTGTATGGTCAGTTATCCATCCCACAAATAACAATTACCCTGTATGGTCAGTTATCCATCCCACAAATAACAATTACTCTGTATGGTCAGCTATCCATCCCACAAATAACAATTACCCTGTATGGTCAGCAATCCATCCCACAAATAACAATTACCCTGTATGGTCAGTTATCCATCCCACAAATAACAATTACTCTGTATGGTCAGTTATCCATCCCACAAATAACAATTACCCTGTATGGTCAGTTATTCATCCCACAAATAACAATTACCCTGTATGGTCAGTTATTCATCCCACAAATAACAATTACTCTGTATGGTCAGTTATCCATCCCACAAATAACAATTACCCTGTATGCTCAGGGGCTGGAATGTGGAAAATGGATGTGTCAAATTATCCAGCATGTTATGTTTATCTTTTGGTTGGCTTACCTACCTACTTACGTCTGCAGTAAGCTCATACATGACATGACACACTAGCTTTTGAATTTATTTTTCAAACGATGTCTTCGGAGGTACAATTTGCTCCAGTCACTTCCTTCAAAACTTCTGACATAAATGCAATATTAATTATTAAATACCTAGGTACTCTACAAATAGAGTCGGCTATCAGCATTAAATATTGCCAACGATTAAAATATTTCATTTAAGATTAGATTCATGATTGATGAATATTTTTATGCCAAATAATGCAAGTGAAAGTTAATAATATTCCTACTGTTAATAGTAAATATAAATAGTTTTAATTTTGTAAGGTGGGTAATTACTTTGGATGATTTCTATTTCTATGTCGCTAGTCTCACACGGCGTGAATTAAAGTAATTATTTAAGTAGTTTTTTTTATTACCTGGTATGTGTAAAATGTCGTTATTATTTATTTATGTAACAATTGTGAAGTTTTGCTTTTCTTTTTAACTAAACTAACTAACTAAACTAACTTTTTAACTAAACGAAAATCGGTTTATCAGTTTGGAAGCTACAATATCACAGACAGATACACAAATACACAGACAGACTCGTCAAACTTATAACACCCCTCTCTTTTTGCGTCGGGGGTTAAAAACGACTTCTCTTTCACGATAATATTACGTTTAAGTAGTATGATATGTACCTTAAAACTTTTTGATTTGTTGATGAAGCCTTAATTTTTTTATTTATTTAATTAGGTATCATCCTAAAATTTGTTACTCACAGTCAGCCATCAATCCAGCTGGGCTGCCAGTATCCTGCGATCCCAGCGCATAGTGAGCATATCCAAGAAGCAGTATCAAAACCCACATCCTAACTTTTCACTTGTTCACATAATACGAGCACCCAAAGCGCCGGTTATCACTAAACTGGCCCAAAGACGCAAGTTTCCATTGCGAAGGCCGTATGTTGAATGACTTGAATGCCAGTTAGATATTATTAAACCGTGAACTGATCAAGGTCCTTTGTCGGTATAAGCGCATTAGGTATGTTAAGAGCTTAAAATGCTGCACCGTCTGGGCCCGTGGCCGTGACTGCAAGCTTGTTTTGATACCTTATATAAACCGGAGGTTAACAAGTCGGATCCAATGTTTTATTGCCAGAATTGCATAATATAAACTCGTTAGGCGAATTAATTATATCTAGGTTAATATTATGTAATTCTAGCAATAGGGAACCATTGCTAAAATTTCAGTGTAGTTACTACGTAGTTCGGTAGTTTCAGAGCTCTTAGACCCTTATCTACCGAGTGGGTAAATATTTGCCTCGCGTCTGCATCACGAGTTACTAAACTTACTAAACACAATATTATTATACCAATGTACATATAATATTATTATTGATATGGATCAGTTGAGCTACCTGTAGATTGTTTGCAACAGTCTGCAGTTAGCTCAATTGTTTCAATTGTAAATACTAATTTATCTTTCTTTGTGAACAAAGGCATTTAGCAATAATTTCTGTTATATGAAGACATATAGTAAGGCCATCAGAAATAAGTGGTTTTATGATTATTATATACTAGTTTATACCCGCGGCTCCGCACGCGTCGTTTCTATAGAAACCTTTAAAGGTAATTTCTAACTGATTTATGGGATAAAAAGTAGCCTGTGTTTGATTCCAGGGTTAGAATTACCTGTATGCAAATTTTCAGCCCGATCCGTTCAGTAGTTTTGGCGTGAAGAGGTAACAAACATCCATCCATCCATCCATCCAAACTTTCACATATACATATAATATTAGTGTGATTATATTATCATAAAACAATTTTGACTACTGACTCTACCCCACCTATGAATAAATAATGCTGAATAACTCACACAGCAGCATTAACCCCAAAGTAAGCAGAGCTTGTGTTATGGGTACTAGATTACTGATTCTAAAACACATAGGTAGATAGATTTTTTTATTATAACTCACCACCCAGAACACTCTACAGCAGAGAATATTATAATACTGCCTATATTTAGTTCTAGCTGCTCTAACATTAATTTCATTTTAAACGACCTCTGAAATTGTCACCGAAGACCTTTTTTGAACAAACCCATGACGTAGTCTTAAGGCGAATAGTAGGGTGGATAGTGGCGCCACTACATATTTAATTTTATAAATACGTTATACAAAGGAATTATCAAAAAATCGGACCGCGCGTAGACGATATCTATCATCTTTTTTTAAAAGTATCTTTAATAGTTTTGTACTGTATTATTTAGGCAGATACTTGTTTCAAGAGTTTAGTTCCTATTGGTGGCCAACAAGCTCTCCAAACAAGGTTTTTGATTGAATAACACTAAACAAAACTATTAAAGATACATTTAAAAAAAGCTTATGTTAGATATCGTCTACGCGCGGTCAGATTTTTTGATAATTCCTTTGTATAACGTAATTATAAAATTAAATATGCAGTGGCGCCACTATCCACCCTACTATTCGCCTTAACGGAAAACCTCGCCAGGTAGATCATTCCACAACCTGACTGATGGCGGGAGGAAATCCCTCTTGAACCCTAGAGTCCGGAAACATAAAGGCCCCAGTGGATCAGTGGATGTCTAGTAGGCACGTCTTCAAGAACACTAACCTTTTGACCGTTCATTGCTTCAAACCCCGGCATTCCTCAACATCGAGTGCTCTCATCAATGATTGCACCAACAGTAATGACTGGTGCGTAATGATGACTGTACTTCATGGGTTGCAAAGTCTAATCAAACCATCATTTTGCACCTCACGTTTTTGTAGTAAAACGTAGGGAATGATTTTTGGCTAGAAAGTTTGTTTATTTATGGGTTCTACTAATCATCATCATCTAGTATCAGCCCTTGTCGACCCAC
The DNA here is from genome assembly GCA_963564075.1 of Eupithecia subfuscata. Lineage (NCBI taxonomy): Eukaryota > Metazoa > Arthropoda > Insecta > Lepidoptera > Geometridae > Eupithecia > Eupithecia subfuscata. The sequence continues at coordinate 15,567,622 of OY751099.1, read as the reverse complement.
TGCTGGGCATAGGCCTCTCTATGTTTATGCCATTCACCTCGATCTTTAATAATAAATAAAAATAAATAATGCTGGACAATTCACACAGCATCTAGCCGAGGCCTTGTAATCAGAGCTTGTATTATTTTATTACCAAATAACCGATAACATTAGGTACCAATATATACAGATAACACAAGTTCTGCTTAGCTTGGGGCTAGATGATGTAGATGATGCTGTCTGAATGGTCCAGCATTATTGATTTATCATTATTTATTTATAGATAGTACATATTTCTACTTTACCTAAAAAAACACCCGGAACAAATATCTTCTGATCGTACAAACATTGGTCCCGAGGCGAGAACCGAACATGCGTCGAAGGCCCGCCGCGCCAATACTTAAATCAATTTTACGTATTTCATACATAGGCTGTGTTGTTTCAATTATGAAGGCAGGTTTACAAGTCCAGCCTTCATTAACTTTTGTTGCATAACACGTAACAAATAGAATAAAATTCGACGATTCTTCCTCGGTGGCGCGGCGGGCGAAGGTCCGCCTGCGGCGCAAGAGGTTGCGGGTTCGATTCCCGCCTTGGGACTAATGTTTGTACGATCTACAAATATTTGTTCCGGGGGTGTTCTGGTCGTTTCTATGTATATTAAAAAATATCTATCTATGTAATGTATTATATCATGTATATCAGTCATCTCACCCATAACACAAGCTCTGCTTAGCTTGGGGCTAGATGATGCTGTGTGGATTGTCCGCCATTATTTATTTATTTATTATAATTCATCACCACACCTCACACTTAATTACTCGTACTAAGTATATATGTAAAATTTTTCATGTATGTTTAATTCTCCTTCACGGCATAACTACTGACAGGATTGGACATTTTTTTGTGTATATTTACATCGGGAATCACATTGTAATTTGTAGGGCGATTGTGCACTACAAGGAATTTTACTGTCCGGCAGTCCGATTTTTTACGGTCCGATATGGCACGCCATTGTATATACTAGTTTGTGCACTATACGTAATTTTACCGTCCGATATTTTACTTTTCCCCATTCCGGAACGGTTTTTTCCGTATTATATACGTATTTATATTAAGGGGATGAACCCAGAATTATTTTTGTCTTCTACGCCTTCGCACGTAGAGTAAAGCAAACAACTGCCGACGACGTTCCAAGAAACTCATCGTTCAGAGTAATTTCGCGTGCGTGGCGTGTAGTTTAACTGACGGAGAACTGAAAAGAGACTGAAAAGACGGAGCTAAACTGAGGCGTATCATCCGAGTAAAGACGGACAAGTGCACAAGCCAATCATCCGTTTTTTTCATGCCACTTCGGACCGTAAAAAATCGGATGTTCGGACAGTAAAATTCCTTGTAGTGCACAATCGCCCCTAGGGTAATAAGAACATGAAGCCGCAGGCAGTAGCAAGGTAATATTATCCTATTTACCGTGGCAGTAGCTAGTTTTATAATAAAAACAGCCTAGACATTATGCCCTCGTAAATTGACGTACAGTAATGCTAGTGTGATTTTACATTGCGTGATACCGGACGTTTAAAACAAACTCGCATTATTACTTTGAAAATGATTTTAGGCCAATGCCAGTGTCTTAGTGTCCATAAATAAGTATTAGTTGTGTCCATGGCATTATGTAGAGAGTATAAGAAAAAAATCTTAAAATGTTTTGTTTTATTTAAAATGCTTGAGATCTGCTTTACCTTTACACAAGTAAAGTGTACCTAGGCCAAGTTTCAAAATATTTTAGTACCCTGAGGACTACCTCAGTAGGTATCTAGGTACCTAAACTGTTATGAAACTGGGTTCTATAAAAGTGTAATTTCGTTATTATGGTTGTTTAAATTATGGCAAAGACTTGTACGTTATCATTATCATAGTAATTATAATTAGGTACTGTCCTTAAAATAATTCAAAAAATATTTTATTACCTGTAACAATAAAAACTGTAGCTTATAGCATAGCACCTACGATCGTACTAGTTCATCAAAGTTGACGTCATAGACAAGTAGCTACTTACTTGTTTATATAGTATGCGCTTTCAAACGATTGTTCCTTTTTTTCCAAGATCGATCTGCAGAAAGATAATTAGGTACTATAAGTATCTGCAAGAATGTGTGTGGTTTTTAACATAGGAGATGCGAACGCACCGGTTTTACCGACGGGCGTCGTGCTAGCACTGTGAGTGGCCCTGCCAGTGGCTGAGCGAAATTACCCATGCACGCACGTACTTTCGCACGAAAGTTACCGAATAAACGAAACAAACTTCTTCATTGAATAAAAACAAGTAGTACCTTGAGCATAAAAAAATGCGTGTGCCGATCGCGTGAAAATAAATAAACAAAATAATAAAGTGGGAAAAAAAGTTGAAAATAAGTGCAAAAATGAATGAAACCGCCGATGGGAATGGTGCAGCCGATGGGAATGGAACATGGCAGTGGTCAATGGAAATGATGCGATCTTGGCTGGAGCACCCTAAGGATGGCTTTGAGGGCCGGGATCGGAACCTGACGGAATTGGGGATGGACCAGGCGTACATGACAGCCACCTCTGCTTTGGATGTAGGGGTGTACAGCGTTTCTGACGACTGTTTTAGAGTAAGTTTGTCCTTTTAAACGACTTCGAAAAAAGAGGAGGCTTCCTGTTCGAGTGTTTGCATGTTTTTTTATGCATGTTCGTCGATTTCTCCGCCATTGTGATGATTATTTTGGGTTTTTACAGAAAATAATCCTTGCGATGGTCTTATATATACATTGTATTCCCGAATTATTACTATAAGTCCCGCAAAAGTTAAAAACGGTAAACGTATAAAGGAAATCGAAATCGGATTTCGTTTTTGTAAAAACATCAAATTAGTAGATATTGCCATCGTTTCCTATCAGGCGCGATCTAACCAAAAAAGTTCCTACAATATGCCTACAGATTCTAATAATTTTACGCTGTTTTGTTTGCGATAAGGTCGTGGGAATACTCAGCGTCTCTCTCTGACAATTATTATTGTTAACTTACTGCATACAACAACTATCATATCCGTTGATTATTATCATTTTTCAGAAATTTAACTTCAAGCCATCATCATCGAAATACGTACACTGACACATCTATTATGAGAAAAAACCATTTATAAACTTGCTTAATCGCACTAATTCAAACTAAAAAAACATAAACTTAATTTATTTATATTTTTTTGTTGAGCGACTTTTTTTAGTGCCCTTGTTGTGACCATGAGATTCCAATCAGTGTCATCTCTTTATCGCTTATCTATTAGAATAAACTTAAAAATTTACTCAACCGTATCAAACTATGTCAATGTTAGCTTACCTAACTGTAATTAATCACTTGCGTAATAATAAGAAGCCACTGGTTAGTAAATTCACAATAGATAAACATTATAACGGCCCCACTTTATGAGATAAAATGTTAAAGTAGTAAATCTATTCAACACCTATTCATCTATCAGCACGCAAGTCCACTGCTGGACGTGCTTCCCCCAAACAAGGAGGGTTTGTCATAATCACCACGCTTGGCGGCAGTAGAGGTGTTAAAAATACACAAAAGGATTCAACTTCAACCTCAACAGCCTATATTGGTCCACTGCTGGACGCAGGCCTCCAACTGATAAGTCCCTTAATAGGCTTTTATCTCATGGGGGGTAATGCTCATAATCCCCATGCTGGGCATGCGGGTTGGGGATCGCAGTTCGGTGGTAGAATTGTTCTGCAGGAGGCGCTGCTGCCCGCCCCCCGGTGGATATCCCTTAGTCGCCTCTTTCGACACCCGCGGGAAGAGTTAGGGTGGTGCAAATTCTAAGCTATATTCCAATTCCACCGGCAACACCTATATTTCAAGTTTTAAGTTAAGAATTTTTATTCTTCCGCATCGAATCGATTTAACTAGATAAATTAATTTCTCGGTTAGTTCATGTTTTCAATCACAACGATCGTGCTTTCTCATAATACGGAACAAACTACTTATTGTAAAGAAGTAAACAGATTTTTATATTGATGGAGAAATCGGCATAAACACTGCACACGTTTGTATAAACATAAAGTGTTAAATATTTAAATATTTGCCGTTTTATACGCCTCTGTATTGAAATAAAAATGTGGAAATCATTAGCCTACTTACTGGTGTTCAAACATTTATCGTCCTGCAAATAAAAACTTACTATACTCGGTTCTAGAATACAAGACATTTTATGTTAACAAAGGCGTTACAAAACCAAAGAAATATTAGTAGAAAATGTTTTGTGACATTGCACTGGTATTTAAAATCGCAGAAGCTCAAAACAATTTTTGGTTTTAAAGTTTTTATTAGTCGTAGTAGTAGTAGTCTCTCGTCCATTCTCAAAGTTCTCAAACTCGAATTTGACTTTTGCGTGGTTGTAGTTTGTGTTTTGGTTTTTAGTGATTACCTTGCTGTTGTTTAAATATCCAATTCACTAACAAACTTTATTGACAAAATAATATACCTACCTACTTATTTTCTTTTTCTAAACTTGGAATTACTTTGTTGTAAAATACTGGAACATTCATCAAGTCCAACAAGTGATAAATATGTCGACTAAATCATTTTACAAGTGTAAATTACACACCTAATAACATCACATCCGTGTCGATAACGTTCTTAATGATTTTTTGCATTTTTTGCCGATGGTTGCTTTGCTTTCAAGCAATTACAAATGCAATGAAATTTGCCAAGCATTCCTGCATTGATTCCGGGAGAACACAATAGTATAAGCTAGGACTTACAGAATATGTAGATAAAACATAGATGTTGATATAAGTCGCCTCTCCATTGTTGATCAAACACTCGTATGATCTAAGCGCGAGATAGCATATGAGAGGTGGTCATTTGTAATCCCAATCTTTATGTAAGCGACTTATAACTAAGTTTATTTTAATCCATGCAATAACGGACTTTTCCGAAATATTGTATAAACACTATTTTAGATACTATTTTAAACCAACTTTAAACGGAGATTCGCTTTTGTTGTTTGTGTAGATTTTTATCTTTGTCAATTGTTATCCGATTTTGATGATTCTTTTGCTTTTGTGTAGGTAGAGAATTATCCCGGGGTAGTCTCTTAATTTTTTTATTTTCGAGGGATATTAGGTATATTTGATTTATTTTTTGTTTATTACTGTTTGATCTGTTAGAAAATATACCTACTAACACTTTCATTGCCTTACTCTCAAGAGATATGAGAGTAGCATCATTATTTGGTGCCATCGCTCGTGACATTTAAGATTTCAATATTGTATTTTGTAAGTTTGTACCTACTTTGATCAATCATATTTAACATTGGGCTTGTTTACATAAATCACAATAATAATTAGGTAAGTGTGTAAGAGGCCATTGGCTAAGTTAAATTCATTAGCATAAACATGCATCGCGCATATAAACAAATGCAGTTGTCGGCATTGACCGCTACAACGCCGATGTGTCAAGGGAATTCCCTGAAAATAGGGAGCCACTTTGTCGCATGTTTCATTGAGCAACCTTAATCATAAATAAGTTTTTGATGAAAAAGCTAAAAATGTTCAAAATCAATAGTCAAATTTTTGATAGACGCGTGATTTTTAACGCTTTTTGTAACGACAATATTATGAAATAGGTACCTATTTACAAATCTAGCTTCTGCCCGGTTATGCCTGCCTTATCTCGGCTTATAAAAAGATACCTTGATGAAGCCGTAGGAATATATTAATCCAATTCTAGAATATAACTTATCTACAACATTTTTACCAGATGGGAGTCCAATCTGTTTAAGTAATTATTTTGTTATGGCGTGACAAAGTACGAATATCAATCAAAGCATCGAAGTGAGATTGAAAATCTTAATTCACAAAGAAAATTACTATCAGATAATAATATAAATAAATTACAACTAGTTATTATTTACAATTGAAACAGTTGAGCTAACTGCAGACTGTTACAAACAATCTACAGGTAGCTCAACTGATCCATTAACCAGTCGAAAGCATCCCCCCATCTTTCGTGGCGACTCTGTGACTGAAAGGGTGTGTATATGTATAATTAAATTACACCCAGAGCCATATATGGCACAAAAATGTTCGTTGTGAAAACGAATTGTTTTAGTCGTTAGTCGAATTGTTAGTAGTTTAAATGTTTTGAGTCGAATTGTGTTTTAGTCGAATTTTCCACAAAGCCTTAATCACATATCTATTATTGTGATAAGCTTCTAGTAAAGGTGTAACTGAACTTCCAAAACGATAGTTCAAAAAGTATGAAACGGATATTTCGATAGCCATCCATAGTGAACACAGTTTTTGTTTTGAGCGTCATTGCACACAAACATGCAGAAATTGCGAATCTATGTCAAGAATGCGTTGTATGCCAGTGAGCAGAGAAAATATCTAATGATTTAGCGGCTAATTCTAGAGCAGTTTCTATCCAGTTATTATGAATGAATGAACACATTGTTGTAATACGATAATACAAATGTTTATTCAATAAAATAATTAAAGATACGATAGTTGAAAACACCTTTTATGTATAATGAAAACACTCGTGGAAGGTGTTTTCGCTCTTCCATATATATCTTAAATAATTTATGTTTGTTATTAGGGCCTTACTTTCTATAAAACATTGTTAGACTATAATAAAATTTATACTTCCTATTAGGTAGTAAAAAATCTTCTAGGAAATGAAAAAATATAATTAGGAAAATGATTATTCTGGAAATTTTGGAATGTTTTCGTAGGTTGACAATAATTAGTTTTTCTGTTACGCCTGGTCTGGGCTTAGCATGTCCAACCATCCAAGGTTTTAGGTAGATTTATGAGACGCATGGAGAAAAAACTAGGAAATCAGACCTGACCGTCAGTTGAAAATAATAATGCCTGGAAGAGAAAGAGAGAGAGAGAGAGAGAATCGTAATTCTAGAATATTTGGGATAGTCGCCGCGGTTCAAACCTAATTTCGGTCAAAATTATGCAGCCTCACAGGCTAGGCTACATTATCTTACGACTACGTCGACTGTCCTTACACCAGAATCAATGAACGTTCATTTAGACGCAGAAGCCATTTGACAAGAAGAAGAAGAACGTTTATTTTTAACTAAACACCAATCAAAGTTAGGAAAAATAAAACGCAAATTGATTCTGCATACATTCCAAGTCCGATTCAGAAGAGATTTTATTTCTAGTGTCCATTCGAGCTGAAGAAGACCGTAGCAGCGGGCGCAGAAGCATCATGGGTGATGAGCACAGCGCGTCGGTCCACTATAAGGGTCTATTCAGATCTCTCGGAACAATATGTTACTGCTGGCAACACCACGTAAGATAATGCTAATTAAGCACAAAAAGATGAGTTAAACTGACCTCCCTCAAAGCCATTGTTTCTAATTGTTTATAATGCTAGATCCCCATGTAGTATTAGCCCATGGCCCTACAAACTCACGGCTGTCTGTATGTCTGTCTGTCTCATAGATCAGGACAGAGCTTAGCTCTGTCACGGCGTAGCTCCTGGATGAATTAACCGATTTTGATTTATTTTTGTATAAAGGGTGACGATAACGCGAGTATTTTTAATATATTAGGAAAATGTATGAAACCGGTTTTAATGTTATGAGGGTCCAAAGTAAGTATTCGAATTTCTGTTAATCTACTAATATTATAAACGCGAAAGTTTGTAAGTATGGATGGAGTGATGTTTGTTACTCTTTCACGTAAAAACTACTGAACGGATCGGGCCGAAATTTTGCATACAGGTAATTATTATTGTAATCCTGGAATCAAACACAGGCTCCTTTTTATCCCATAAATCAGTTTCCGTGGGATAGAAATCACCTTTAAACGTTTCCATAAACATCATTTTGGATTAGTTTGATTATTTCTTTATATTTCAATTTACTGATGGGGTAATTAATTATTTAATTTATATAATATATTTAGTATATTTGACTTTCAATCAAAAAGTTTAATTTTTAATTAATATAAATAATTTATTAAATAAAAACAACGCGTGCGAAGCCGCGGGGCGCAGAAATTACTTTTTTTCTATGTATTTAGGTACGTAATTTTTTATTCTATACATGGAACAGGGGAATCGCCAAAACTTTAGTACCTAACATTATGTAGTACCTACCTAATGTTAACATTATGTTTTTGATTGTTATATGCAGAGGTCTCCTGTGTCAGCTAAGGCCAAGCGTGAGTCAGTTCGGGGTGTACCGGCTGAATGCCACCGCGGAAGGCTGCGATGTCACCACTGTCAAGGAACCGGTTGACATTTATATGCGTGAGTTTTAATATTACCCCTCCCTTCCTCTCTTTAATTATAACTTTTTTCGGCATTACAGTATTAGGGGAATACGATCCTACGACCTAATAAGATAAGATGGGCGTTATTATCTCCTAATAACATAAATGACTTAAGCTTCTCCAGCCTAAGTCCAGCTGTGGACTGTAAAGGCTGGTGTCAACATCAGTCTTTTATCAAAAAGTACCAAAAAATACAAGGAAAAGAAGGAAAACTATACAGTTTAATTCATTTGCAATGTACTTACATAAAAATAGATTTTATAATTCTTTTTGCACTTTATATTTATTCATTCACAAATCAGATAACAATCGAATTATAAATAAACTTATAGTAGTTTTACAATTTTGATCTAGATTGAGTTCAATAATATGATAGACACATAGACACATATAGAAAAAACATATAGAAAAAATAATGTAACATACACATTATATTTAAATTACCGTAAGGCGTAAAAAAGAAGGACATTAACAAACACTGTTACTGAGATAATAATAATATAAAAAGATTTTTTTTAAACACCGCTTAAATCGATGCTTATTAACGAATATATCTATGTTATTTGATTTTGCTACTTCGTTAAAAAACGACACATTCTTTGCAGGGGAATATTGTTGGAAATTTATGTACACACTTATTGAGAATATTTCAGGAGAACGGAACCTTAGCGCTTAGAATCATTGCTACCGGAGACCTACAAATCAGTAGTGTGTCGTTAGCAGAATTTCCATTCACTTCACGATACTATCTAATGAGCAACGATAACAGTTAAATAAACTATATATCGTTAAAAATCGTTAACAACTAGGACATTAGGAATTTCACGACAGATGTAGGTAGATAAACACGTGAATGTTGACGTTCAGCTAAACATTTCGTTATATCAAGAATGAACTTTTCACTCAACAATAACTACATAACAGTCTAAATCGCTAAACGAATCAATGAAATATGATATCACACACAGCTAAACGAATTTATCGCATTTACGATTCACTCACTGTTGCGATCGTTATTTATGACTAATAGATAGTTACCTACTAACTTCGCTGCGTCGTTGCGATCGTGAAGAAAAATACATAGTTATTAAATAGCTGTTTCACGTTATTTTAACGGAATTTGTTAAACCGTTTATTTTACTATCTAGTGAAATAACGCCACACTCCTACTATAAATAATCAATGATTTATTAATAAGATCCTCTAAAAACTCTATATTAATATCACCTGTACCTATCAGATCTTAAAACTGTATATGTCTTGTGATTACAGCCTGCACGCGTAGGTGCAACAGGCATTATAGCATTATAAGGCAGTCTTTATCCTTATCTTACGAAATTTGGTGATTTATTGTTAGTTCAATATCTGCCCAAATACAAGAAATATCGTAAAATGAAAAATCCTTGGCTTGCCCTTGACACACAATTGCAACAAATGTAGATACAGTAAGATAACTTATTGTCTTCATTTTCCTTTATCGATATTTGTATGTTTTTATTTTAACCAAATTCGGTGCTCTGATTATTATAATGATCCTTACAAATACCTCCGCAAAATTAATTGTACCTATACCTGATACGCTGCGCCAGATACTCACCAGCTCTCGGGTCACGCGTCGCTTCATACATCGCAGCGGGACAATGCAGCCAGCGTCTTGGAGACTCTTCCAACTGGTATTGATATGGATCAGTTGAGCTACCTGTATATTGTTTGCAACAGTCTGCAGTTAGCGCAAGTGTTTCAATTATAAATCTAGTTCTAATTTAGTTCTTGATTGTAATTTTCTTTGTGAATAAAGATTTTCTTTATTATACCTAGAACGCAATTATACCTACGGATAGAATTGGAAAACCCCATGTATCATCATTCACGTTCACCCTATTAAAATAGCCCTAACGCGGGTTACCCCACTCCGTCAATAAAAAATTAATAACAAGTAGGTAGATAAATTTTATCGCCATAGCTAGGGACTCTACCTTTGCATTTCTTCACAATACAAACATTCTCATTTTATTTACCGAATAGACCGACCACAATCTAAGTGGGAGATTAATAAACTGATAAAAGATCGATAAAAGAAAGATTGATAAAAAAGTCACGCACCAAAAGTCGGAGAAAATTGTGGAAATCTGCCGTAACTAATACTGTGGTGGCGATGGGCCCAGGGAAAGTTGTATTACCAATGTCATAATCATGTTTGATTGCTTTTTGCACGCTGCGAAGAAAGTCATCGTCACCTAATACAGAATCTTACGCGCTTATTATGGCCAAGTACACTAATGGGATAGGTTTAAAAAAAGGCTTTAAAAAAATCTAGTTGCTTCATCTAAGTCGTAGTAATTCTTTTCTTAAGGGTTCAGCGACGGATGAATTTCCCATACAAACGTAGTACCAAAATGATTTGATATTTGTGAATATTTTCACCGTGGTTTGCTATAATTTGTATTACAATAGTATTTATTTAGGTTCCTGCCACAAGCTTTTACAAAATACTTATCTACACAAATACTAAGAAAACATTCATTCTCTGATGTAAAAATGCGATTCGGTTTAATGTCATTTCAGAAAGGTATTTTGAAAAAAAATTGTGGCAGGAACCTAGATCAATACTATTTTAATACAAATAATAGCAGACCATGATAAAAATAAATGCTCAAATTACAAATCATTTTGGTATTACGTTTGTATGGGAAATTCATCCGTCGCCGGACCTTTAACGATACGTGACTTCATCTCTATTCATGGCTGTATAACAACAAATCGTCTCCCTGTGATAATTTCATAATTTAATTAAAATAACATGTGTTTTAAATATATTCTGATCGCAGCAATGACCTACTGATATTTATATGAAAGAAAAAAACTTTCGCTTTCATAATTTAAAAGAGAAGGATAAATGAAATCTAAAATTCTAAGTGGATCAGATGAAAAGGTTTATCTGAGATTCATTTAATTTTATTATTGAAGAGCTAGCTAGGCCTAGCTAGATATAATTAAAAACAACTGGCTCTTGCCCGCGGCTATCGTCTACCTCCCAGCGAAATTTCATTAAGATCCGTTTAGTCGTTTAGGCGTGAAAGGTGTTACGATAGACAGACTGACAGACAGGATTACTTTCGCTTTTATAACATTAGTATGGCCATCCATACTAATGTTCGTCCAAAAATCCACCGTACAAAAATCTCTGTATCGTACTAACACTCTAGTCATGGATGTAGAGTGTTAGTAATGTACAGACATTAGTAACACTACATATGGATGTAGAGTGTTAGTACTGTACAGACATTACTAACACTCTACATATGGATGTAGTGTTGTGTACTATACAGAGATTTTTGTACGGAGGATTTTTGGACGGGGCAGGGGGCTGTAAGGGCTGGTACATTAACCGTTGAAGCTACATGAAAATGGTCTTAGGAAACTACCCACCCTTTTTAGAAAAAATATCATCCCCATCCACAGATTTTCATAGTTGCAAATTTCGAGAAAATGGGCGTTTTTCTCAAAAACTTTTTTTGATGCCAATCGATCCTGTTTCTTATACCGATCAAAAAGTTATTTGGGACCAAATAAGGCTTGAGTAATAAAGAAGTCAGAAATCACAAAAAACTTTTCCCATACATTTTGTACGGAGTTAAAATAATTTTTTTTTACTTAATAAATCATTTTGTACCTGTAGGTTGGGTGGAAAAAATACTTGGTTGAATTCAATTCAACCAAGTATTTTTTCCACCCTGTGTGCCAAACAATTTTTTCTTATTTTTAAAAATAAAGGATGTTTGAAAAATCATTAATATGTCGAACTCTGAGCGTGTGTGGTTTTGTGTGACTTTTACGAGTACCTACATACTTCTAGATATTATTACCCGAGAAAAAATTAGCTCGAATTCGGAACGTTTAGACTTGCTAGAAGCTAATTACATCAACAATAAAAATCCGTCGGCAGCATTAGAATAGTACAGGAACAAATATACAGATCGACGTATGCCAACCGGAAAGGTTATACCTATCAAAATTGATAAAAAATCTTGCAAAATCTAGGTTCATGTTTAGTTATTCTGTGGTAGAGTTCCTCATTAAGGTATCATGTCACGCAGTTAGGTGGTAGGCTAAGCTGGAGTGGGCGGACAGCGGTTGTTGGCCCCGGTCCTTTGTTGCTTGTCTTGATGAGCACCATCCGCCGGCGACGACCCACTAACCAAGGTCTTTCTTCATTGGAGACATGCGCACAATCTCGACCCATTATATGCCGGGATTCAATGAACCACGAATTGGATGATTAGATCCTTTGCTTCAATTGACGTGGAAATATCTAATATAAAATCTAATATATCATAAAAGGCTAAATAAATCTAATAAATTACATGTAATATAAAAGGCTTAGCGTGTTTTCGTATATTTATTAGTTTTTTCTTAATGTTTCATTCATACCATTGTCGTATTAATTTATTGTTTTTTTCTGAACTTTTCATAGCAGTGAGTTACAGACGTGTCAAATAAGTAGGTATACTCAAATACGTACCTATAATATCTATATTTAACTATCCTTCTAATCTTAAATAATGGAGCACTCCCTATAAATTTTGTTGTATTTCCCGTAAATGGTGTAGAAGAGATCCCAAAAGGCCATTCTCTGGTGGTCCACTCGACCTTCAACGCGAATATCTGTGTCGATCACCAGAGCGGGTCTAGAGTCCTTGGTCACAGCTGGCCAACTTACTGGTACCAACTCTGTCCTTTGAGGGGTAGGGTTTCTGAAAAAATGTTATTAAAGTCATTGTAATTTTTAAATTTTTTTTAAATTTTTTTGACCAGCGTTGGTTGTTACGTGGTAACAACTAGCTTATGCTGAGACAGAGACCGTTTTGTGACTTAATTCGACAGAAGCTGTATCTTTTATTTTATCTTTAAATCGTGTTTGTTTTTGTTGATTAAGTTACAAATAAAATATTCTATTCTATTCTATTATTTATCATAGCGTCTACTACCGGAGCATCGAAACCGTGGAAATAAACTTGATAAATATAGATAAATTTTCGACTTACCCGTATTTGACAAAGTTAGTCCATAAATAAGTTATACGGTCGATAACCAGCTGGCTCTCAGCAGTAGTCTGCTGGTCCGTCAGTTCAAACAGATAGCTCAGTTCTGCAGAGTGTCCTGCTCCGTTCCCTTCTGGGTTGCCAGTGTAACTAAATAAGTATTCGTATATAGGTCCACCGCTTTCCGTAATCAGCTGATTGATGGTTCTCTGTGCTGGGTGATTGAAGTCAAAGTCTGACTCGAAATGTTCTAACTCTGATTTTAAATCAGCTGTTATATCTTCATCTCCAATGTAAAAATGTTTGACAATATTTGCAGCGATTAAGGCCTCATCGTCATCTAAATTGAAATTGTTCTTTAGTTTATTGTAAAACGGGTCGCTGTTGTAGTATTCATCGTATAGAGAACCGCGTTCATTATTCGTATATCCGATTAAAACAGGTGTGTTCTGAATTTTTAAAGTGTTTGTAAATGTGTACGGATCGTCTTCAACAAGGTTCTCTATTCCACTAAACGACTTCTCTTTGCAGGGTTTTAGATTCAAGTTCAGATCCAAAGCAGCCACAGCGACGAGATCATGATCTGTCTTGATAAGATATTGTAATGCCATCTCAGTGTCGTTCGTCTCTAATCCTAATCGTGCCGCGAGCTTGATAGCAGCATCTGCATCACCGTTCACAAACATGCCTTCGCTCTGTGGTGTGCCACTCTCGATGATCGCTTTGTGATACAGTTTGTCTTTCCTTGAATATAAATGTAACAAGGTGGAAGTTGCTCCAGCATCTTGGCCAGCGATTGTAACGTTGTAAGGGTTTCCACCAAATGATCCAATGTTTTTTCTTACCCATTGCATAGCTACAAATTGGTCCTTCAGTCCTTGATTTCCGGGAACTGATGGGGTTCCGAGGCACAAGAATCCATAAGGTCCTAAACGATAGTTGATCGTGACCACGATGATTCCGTGACGGACGATGTTACGTACTCCACTGTAGACGCCTGCGCTTCCGCTACTGAAATCACCACCATGGATCCAGAGTAGTACAGGCAATGGGCTACTGGCGCTGGCAAAGCTTGGCACGAAGACATTAAGAGTCAGACAATCGATGGAGGTCTTATCGTCGAAAGACTCTTGGGGACATTTAACAGAACCGTGGTTCGCGTTAAAGATCATCTCACTAAAAGGGACTGGCTCCAGTGGAGGCTGTAATAGAGAACATGCATTAAAATATAAAATTTTCTTAAGAGAATTCTTGACAGAGTAGGTACTTAGAAAGTCAAAGACACGTACTTGGAAACCCTTAAGTGCTATGCACTTTCACTATCTCTCTTATTAATTATTGTTTATTGACATCATCTTTTATAAAAGTTATTAAAAATAATTATGTGTTTATCGTGCAAATAACCATCATTGTGTTACTCACCCCGAATGGGTTATCTACATCGACTCGAGCGTACGGGATTCCTAGGAAAGTTGAGTATTCACCGTCCTGAGCCTTATGGCCACTGACTAGACCTTGGCCATTGATCAGGACCAAAGGGTCTACTCTTACTTCAGCCCCATAACAACACAATACAAAAGCTAAAACACTAAGTAAAGTCCTCATTTTGAGTGCTACTACCGAACTGAATTTAAGATCAGTCGCCGATGCTTCACTTTAGAAAATATATTTTATCAAGACAGTTTGAAGATTTTGATTATCTTTGAGTGGTCCACGTAAACGACAGATGCACAACACGCGTCTCACATTCCTTTGTGATTAGGCACCCACTTACAAAATAAGGTACCACCGTTCAAAAGAGAGTAGGTAGCCTGTAAAGTATGTTGTATTTCATTATCTTAAAAGGGCGTTTACAATCTACAAAATCTTGAAATATCAAGGTACCACGTTGACCTTTACAAAATTAGGTAGGAACACAAGTTGGTTGTCAAGTTGGCATTGTTCTTATGAATTTTTGATGATGTGAATTCAGTTGCAAAAATATGACATTTGCTCAAAGACCCTGACTCAGTCTCTGGTGCGTGCGTTTACTTATTTGTTACTAGCTTCTGCCTGCATTTCGCACGCGTTTTTTGCTTTGAATTGAAAAATAAAAGTAGCCTATACAAACAAGTAGCCTATAAAGTGCAAAATTTCGGGATTCAGTAGTTTCAGCGTTGTCTTAGCCGAACATATTTACAACGGTATAAACAATGGCATTATCTCATCAAAATTGTTTAGCAGATAGGTTGGTATCGTTTTGTTTCTCAATGCTGCTTTCTAGCATAAGAAGGCATCCATTTATTTTACTTAATAATGACTGCGGAAGTTGCTTTTTCCTATGCATAATGCGGGCTAATTGACAAAAATTTCAATTTCACTAATTAGATACCTACATAAGATAATCATTAGCAAGTCAAAATACAATAACTATAATCTACGAAAATCTACGAAATTGAAACTACATACCATAGACGTAATAAAAACTTATAACTAGGAAAGTAGATGAATATTTACTACTAGACGATCGCCTCGCGGTTTCACCCGCGTAGTTCCCGTTCCCGTGGGAATTCCGGGATAAAATATAGCCTATGTCACTCCCTGACAAGTAAGCTTCCTAATGGTGAAAGAGTTTTTCAAATCGGTCCAGTAGTTTCAGAGCCTATTCAATACAAACAAACAAACAATCAAATCTTTCCTCTTTATAATATTAGTATAGGTTGATTATTATTAGTATCTACCTACATATTCAATAGAGGATGGAGTTCTCTGAAAAATAATCAGACTACTACCATCTTCGTTAACTTTAACGCATAGTATATAAAAAAACTTCTGTATCGAGTCTAATTGTAAGGAAAAAGGAGACGAAACGATGACGTCTCGTAACTTTCTTCTAACAGACTCACTCCTCAGCATACAAACCTAAGTTTATCGATAAGAATGATTTATGTATGGTACGCTGTTGGCGCTCCATCAAGATTAAGGGTCTAGACAGACGGACTGCAATTCAACTGCAATCCGACTGCCAAATGGCAGTTCAGATGCAGTTTGAATGCAGTTGGCTCGACTGCAATCAAACTGCACGTCGACGGGCAGTTGTATTGCAGTCCGAGTGCAGTTACAACCACTGCACACCGACTGCAATCAAACTGCACGTCGACGGGCAGTTGGCGTTCAGTTTCATTGCAGTTGAGCCAACTGCATTCAAACTGCAACAGAACTGCGAGGTAACTCAAATGTTCGAAGATTTTTATAGAGTATACAAAATCAGTGCTCGCCGGATTTTATAAGATTATACGCGTGTTGTCAAATAATTTTATGATGAGATATGACGAAGCTTTGCTGTTTCTTTTACTTCGCCGTCGTCGTACTCGTAAAGCCAGAAAAACTAAAAATCGGGAGACATGGGTTCAATTAATATTACAATACAAACACGAAGGTGATTTTTACTCTTTAATACCAAAAATCAGAACACAGGAAAAATGTTTTCACAAATATTTTCGAATGTCTAGAAAGAGTTTTGATGAATTAACAGACATCTTAAAAAATAAAATATGCCGACAAGATACCACAATGAGAAAAAGTATATCAGCAGAAGAGCGGATTGCAATCACTTTGAGGTAAGCAGTTCACATATTTAAACAAAATCAAAAATGTTGTTACGAATTTTTAATATTCTGCCTATATTTAACGTAGTTTTACAGTGTACAGTCAAGAGCACAACAAGCTTTACACCACCGGTTTAAGTTGAGCTCTGATTTGTACTGCGCGTCAAACATTACAGGGATGGTTCTAGGTCCGAAGAGTAAAGATTGACGTGCTCTTGACTGTACAATTTATTAATGAAATACAAAGTTCTATTACAGTTTTATTAATGAAATACAATTTATTAATCAAATAGAAAGTTCTTGCAAAGTTTGATTCTTCTGTTCATCCTAATCTTAATAATTCTTTAAACCTCCGTTAGGTAATAATTAAGTAGCTAGGAGTTATGAATTAAATTACATGAAATAGTTACATTATTGCGAAATTTGTAAATTAAAAAAGTTATCAAAATATGTCCTTTAATAAGTACGACGTGCTACCATCGCTGTAATTGTCAGGTGAGGCAATATTACTATATTGGGATTCTGTAGTTGGTGGTCGACTGAAAGTCTCCTGTTGGATAGGAGGTACATTTGAAGTCGAGGCCGTTTTGTAGTTCACATTTGAAGTAAAATAACCTCTGAAATCTGACTGATATGGCGGTTCTGGTATATTATATGGGGCTGTATATTTTTTTATTGTATTTATAAAATCAGCCTTAGCTTCCAGTTTTAAGTGATCCGGAATCCTTTTAAAGTCTTTACACAAGGAAAGAAGGAATAATCGGTCTTCATCTCTTTCTTCTTCATCGTCATTTATTTTCTTATTGATTCTTTTAGTTAACTTTTCAATCAGCTCGTCTTCTGAATTTTGGGGTTTACGTTTACTAATAGTCTTTTTTTTCGTAATTTTTTCTACTCTTGGAGGCTCCTCAGGGGTGGAATCCAAATTGGACGATCTTTCGCCTCTATCCTGTAGGTCTTTCAAAAAAAGTAACTGTTGATGATATGTGCACGGTCTTCAGTTGGAACTCGCTGATCCACTTTTCATCATATTATTTTTTTTTTCATATCGAGTAAAATTATCTCGCAGTAGTTTCCACTTCTTTTGAAGTTTTTAATAATTTGCGTGTATTTTTTTTTCAGATATTTAGCAAGTGGATGTTCTATTGATGATTTGCACTGGGCTTATCGACATGGAGTAAGCACAATAAGAGAGATAATCATAGATGTGTGTAACAAAATATGGATTTCCTTAAAATATATAGTTATGCCAGAACTGACTGAAGACAAGTGGAAAAACATAGCAGAAGGTTTTAATAATAGAGCAAACTTTCCATATTGTCTTGGTGCTATTGATGGAAAGCACATAAGGCTAAAAAAACCTCGAAACACTGGTTCCTCATATTACAACTACAAAAAATACTTCTCAATGATATTACTAGCCACTTGCGATAGCAATTACATGTTTACATTTGTTGACATAGGTTTTTATGGAAGATGTTCTGATTCTACAATATTTGAAGAAAGCATTTTGTATGAAAAACTTCAGCAAAAAACATTAAATATCCCGGAACCTGAAAATTCAGTGCCGTATATTTTTGTAGGCGATGAAGCCTTTTCAATTTCTAAAAGTGTAATGCGCCCTTACGCAGGCAAACAGTTAAGTGTTGCAAAAAGAATTTTTAACTATCGTCTATCACGGGCCAGGAGATTTATTGAATGTTCATTTGGAATTCTCGCAAACAAATGGCGTATTTTTCATAGACCTATCGACCATAAACCAAAGTATGCGAAAGAAATTATTAAAGCTTGTTGTGTTTTGCATAACTTCGTACGAGAAAGAGATGGGTATAATTTTGATGATACTTTGACAACCATTACAAAATATAATAATAGACAGTTATGAAAGTAACCGTAGTTCACCCGAAGGTATAAGATCTTTTTTTACTGATTATTTTATAAATGCAGGCAGACTCGAATGGCAAATGAATATGATTTAATGTGTCAAACTGCTATTATAGTTTTTGATTTATAGTATTAAATATTAAATTAATAAAATATTAATTGAGTTTACTTACCAATGTTATTCTTCTCCTTCTTACTCTTTTCTTCAAAGCCCGGCGTAAACATTTCGCAAATAGTGGCCCATGCTTTGCTTTTTTCCACTTTGTTACTATAAGATTCTACCTTGTAGTTCCAAATACAGGCTGATGATTTTATGACACTTATAAATGCATCAGTATCAAACGACTCGGTATCATTCAAAACATTGTCTTCTTCTTCGCTGGCCATCTTTATTTGATTAACGAACAAACGACACGTACTCACTCTCTAATGATCTCTCTGTCTCTGAACGAACAAACATTAGATGCGCGGGCACTCGCGGGGCAGAAAGGGTGAGCGGGGCAGGAACGGGTGCGTGCGGTAGTGGGGGGCAGGGACTAGCGGTGTGGTTACGTTCTAATACGCGAACTCGGTAATAACGCAGTTCTGTTGCAGTTTGAATGCAGTTGGCTCAACTGCAATGAAACTGCACGCCAACTGCCCGTCGACGTGCAGTTTGATTGCAGTCGGTGTGCAGTGGTTGTAACTGCACTCGGACTGCAATACAACTGCCCGTCGACGTGCAGTTTGATTGCAGTCGTTGTAACTGCACTCAGACTGCAATCCAACTGCACGCCAACTGCCCGTCGACGTGCAGTTTGATTGCAGTCGAGCCAACTGCATTCAAACTGCATCTGAACTTCCATTTGGCAGTCGGATTGCAGTTGAATTGCAGTCCGTCTGTCTAGACCCTAAGATTTATCCATTATTAATAAATTATTAAATAAAAGAAATAAATGAATAAACGTCACTGCAATGTAACCGTCTGATTTCCTTTGAACGAACACTACCTTAGACCTTCTAACCTGCTGTCAAAACACTAAGTAGGTACCCTATATATTTACCTAATAGAAACACTCGAATATACATCGTAATATTGGGCTCTACCAGAACTCTACAACAACTCAACTGTATTACAGCACTACTGCTGCTCCTGGGATTGCTGTGTGCGTTATGGCTGCTGTACGGCATTGTGAAGCTGATCATGTCCCGCGTACGCAGCACGGGCAAACTGCGGTACGGAGACAAAGAGCTGGCTGTGCAGCAACGGTTGAGAGCGCTCGACACTTTTAGAGGGTGAGTTGAAATTCCGGATAGTTCAGTTGTTTAGTTGTTAACACCTCTATGTACAACAGTTTCACAATAAATATTTCTGTATTCTTTTGTATTCTGTAACAACATTATTATCAAGGTAAAAAAAAATTTACTGCTTTATAATACTCGCATCTTCCTCTTAGCTTTGCTCATGTGTTTCCAATTTAACCAGGATTAGCTTTAATACCTAGGGCAACAAGTATCATTACCTAATCAGTGTTTAGACGTAGGGGAATGTAGCTATTACGGGAATAAACGGAATTAGATATTCAAGTTATTTTTACCTAGCCTACCTATGGATGAATATAAATAAATAAATTATTCCACAGTATAGCGATAGTGTTCATGATATTCGTGAACGACGGCGCCGGCGGCTACTGGTGGCTGGAACACGCCACGTGGAACGGTCTGGTGGCCGGCGACCTCGTGTTCCCGGCCTTTCTGTGGATCATGGGCGTCTGTGTGCCTCTCTCCGTGAAGAGTGCCTTCGCCAAGGGCATTCCCAGGTGGAAGATCATACTACATATACTCAGGGTAAGAGAAAACATTTTGAGACTCGCGTGGAACGGTCTAGTCACGGTAATATTATCCTATAAATAATACCTTGGTCTAGTGGCCGGCAACCTTGTGTTCCCGGCCTGGAGAAAGTTGTCATAACTACATTACGAGTATATTGCATTAATTATTAAAGTTCAAGTAGTTAAATTGTGTAAATTACTAAATAAATAATACTTACCTAAATTTCAAATTTTAACGCATTCGATGACGACTCGATGTCTTTTTTTGTCTGTTCTACCCCAGACAAACTGTCTGGGGTATTACGCTAAACCTACTGTTAATATGAAGGCTAAGATAATTTATGGATCGCCGTACATATTACGTCCGTGTAAAAAGTTGATGATGTGTGTGGAAACGTGCGGTATTAAAAAAGTTTTTTATGGATTCTATCACGTACAGAGATGGCAAGGCATAAAAAAAGACCCCATAATAATATTGAAAAGATCCTTCATCTGTGTTAAAAGGTGCTACAGCAAGATTTAATGAGAGCCATGACCGGTTTCCCAGCTCCGGTTTTCTGAGACAGGATCATTCCCGAGTTATTTACATCCTTTCTGGGACGCTACCAGTTTGCGTGTGTGCAAACTGGTAAAAAGTTTTTTCCTGAACCGCCAAGTCAGATCGCGTCAACACCATAATTGCACCTTCGTATAATCAACATCAAAAGATCATTTGAATTGGTATCAAAAATTAGAGTGAACTATAGCATCTCGACGCACGTTATCTCGATGCACGGAATCTCGACAAACGTTATCTCGATGCACGGAATCTCGAAAAACGTTAGCTCGACGCACGGAATCTCGACAAACAACACTTTTGAAAAACCACGACTAGATACAACAATTTTGGTGATATCTTCGCCCATTCTTAATAGATCTTGATGATTCTTTTGTTATTGTCTAAAGGTTAATTTTGAGGTGGTCCCATGAAAGTTTGAGTCTCGAGGAATTTATATGTGTGCCGTGATTCGGTTTTTTATTGTTACAAATTTTTATTGTTACTAATGTAATAGTCACAAAAGTTAATTGACAGCAATCGCGACTACCTATCACAATCTCACTCCCATGAATCTTTAGAGTGAACTGGATCGCGCATGAACATATTTCATTCAAAAGTACCCTGTAATTTCATGTTTAATATTTTCAAGCGCATTTTTCTTTGTGACATCTCAGAGTAGAAAAACGAGCCGAGTGAGAGGGCGGGCGGCTTGAAAGTAGTAGTTGGTATACAAAAATACAACTACAAAATAATTTATTAAAAAGCTGTCCAAATTATGCAGCAACGTTACCGTAAGAATGTTAAACGTATGTGTTCAAATCTTTTGCGCACTATGAAAGTAGTAGGTAGGTACGTAATAATGGCTAGCAGACAGTGAATCCTACTACAATACAACCTAGTAGAAACTTAATTATCAAGTTATTATGCTATTTAAAGTATCATCACAATAGATAAATGTGGTATCATTTTTCCGAACGCCGGCACACGCCGGTCAGTACCCACCTTTATGAATTACTGTCTGTTAACTTTTGCGTTAACTGTTCATTGAATTAACAGTACAACAGCACCAACAAGAGCATTACTTTTTTTGTTAGCGTCTACTTACAAAATTCGATCATCTAATTTTGATGCTAACTGTACCTACTTTATGCCGGCTTATGTTGTGTACCTATCATTACATTAACGTTTTGCCGGGAAAGCATATTGGGTAGGTACTTACTAGTAATCGGATACCTAAGCAGCAGTAAATTTTACCTTTTATAGTTAAAATTTACTGCTAAGTGATCAGAGAACCAAAGTTATCGACATAGCACAAAGAATTAGCAAGCTGAAGTGGCAGTGGGCCGGCCATATCTCGCGAAGAACCGACAACCGCTGGGGTAAACGTGGTCTTGAGTGGAGACCACGACTCGGCAAACGTAGTGTAGGACGCCCTCCGGCCAGGTGGGATGACGATCTGCGCAAGACTGCAGGCAGATGCTGGCAAGCTGAAGACAGGGCGCTATGGCGCTCATTAGGGGAGGCCTATGACCAGCAGTGGACTAATATAGGCTGATGATGATGATGATGATGATCAGAGGAGTGAGTCTATTTGACGTTAGTTTTGGCGTGAAGAAGTAACAAACATCCATCCATCTATACATCCATCCAAACTTTCGCATTTATAATATTAGTGTGATATAAGAGCTTTATTACTAAATATCAACATATTACCCAAAGCTACATTAAATCATATTTTATTGTAACATGGGTTCATGGAAAATGATCTCCAATTTGTGAAAAACTACTTTTCTTTGCAGAACGCTTAAAATATTAAAAACCACTAA
Source organism: Eupithecia subfuscata (assembly GCA_963564075.1). NCBI lineage: Eukaryota > Metazoa > Arthropoda > Insecta > Lepidoptera > Geometridae > Eupithecia > Eupithecia subfuscata. Next base: position 15,544,631 of record OY751099.1, on the reverse strand, counting down.
AATATTTGAATTTCGCGCGAATTTGTGTCAGATTCCTAGATTCAGATTCAGATTCATTTATTGGTATAAGATAATATACATGTCAAAAGGTGTAGGTAGGTACATAATTAATTAGGTACACACTAGTCGATGTCTCGGTAGCGGTGAGTCTGAATAGATAGCCCTGCTTATTATAAGTATGGGATTTGCGTAGTTCCCTGTCCACACGATAGAGGCGCTGCTGTACCAAATTGTATGGAAAAACGAGACGTCACGATCACGACTCCTTACTGACGTCAAATAGACTCACCCATCAGGTATTGATTTTACAACCTGAAAGGTTTTTCAAAACAAGCGACCATGTATTCACGCATTATTTTAGTTCCCGCGAAGACTTATGTACCTATAGGTAAGTGTTTTCCATTAGTTGTATGTATGTAAGTCATAGCAGTTTGTAAAACTGTTCAACTTGCTATAAAATACGATTAAGTATAATAAATCAATAACATTCAATGGTGGGAAAGAAATGAGCATTCTAAGATCTGTATAAATTTGTTAATTATTTTTTTTAGTCAATAGCCTTTATTCACAAAGAAAATTATATAGTAGTACAATTGAAACAATTGAGCTAACTGAAGACTGTTGCAAACAGTATACAGGTAGCTCAACTGATCCATATCAATACCAGTCGGAAGCGTCCCCAAGACGCTGGCTGCATTGCCCCGCTGTATGGCAATGCTGATGCGCTGTGCCAGATACTCACCAGCTCTCGGGTCACGCGTCGCTTCGACCATACGCTTAGATTAAATTTGTTAATTAAATAAACAGACCTATAGGGGAAATATTGACAACTATTGTGGCGCAGCGGGCAAAGGTCAGCCTGCAACGCAGGAGATTGCGAGATCGATTCCCGCCTCGGGACAAATGTTTGTACGATCTGTAAATATTTAGTTCGGGTGTTCTGGATATTTTCTATGTATAATAAAAAATATCAGTCTATGTAACATAAGGTATTAAATACTTTATCAGTTATCTAGTACCCATAACACAAGCTCTGCTTAGTTTGGGGCTAGATGATGATGTGTGGATAGTCCACTAACTACCTATTTAATGCGATTAAAGGCCCAATAAGACTAGCCTGGATGAGATTGGCGCAGGACCGTGTGGAGTGGCACAAAAGTTTGGAGACCTATACCCAGCAGTGGGTGAAGTCGGGTTGCGGATGATGATGATGATGATGAAGACTAGCCACCTCTCAAAGCAGCCTAGACTGAAGACATTCACTAGTGCACATTTGAGATTATGCAAGAACTGTTACGAGCCATATAGATCCGTAATTACGTAAGGAATATCAGCCTGGTGAAGACTGGTTCCTCTTGATCCCTTTTGACATGGAAACTAGGCTTAAGGCGAATAGTAGGGTGGACAGTGGCGCCACTACATATTTAATTTTATAATTACGTTATACAAAGGAATTATCAAGAAATCGGACCGCGCGTAGACGATATCTATCATAAGCTTTTTTTAAATGTATCTGTAATAGTTTTGTTTTGTGTTATTCAATCAAAAACCTTGTTTGGAGAGCTTGGTGGCCACCAATAGGAACTAAACTCTTGAAACAAGTATCTGCCTGAATAATACAGTACAAAACTATTAAAGATACATTTAAAAAAAGCTTATGATAGATATCGTCTACGCGCGGTCCGATTTTTTGATAATTCCTTTGTATAACGTAATTATAAAGTTAAATATGTAGTGGCGCCACTATCCACCCTACTATTCGCCTTAAGGAGCTGGTTATCTACAAGCCAAAGCTGGCTGATAACATGCCAATCATCTCTATTTCCACTATGGAGATGGACGCATAGGTATATATGACACTTTAAAACCTCAAAGTATGGAATATATTCCTACTTGCTAGGAAATATAGTGCTTTAGGGTATCAGTAAACGGACTGTGTTCGATTATATTCACTTGTATTTAAGCTTCGGAATGAAGCCTTTTATCACTTAAAAAGCTGCAAAAGGTTTAATTGGGAATGTAAGTAGGTACTACACAAAAAAAAATCAAATAAAACACCCCTAATTTAATGCGCGTAGTGTTTCATAGCAGACGCAGTTAGGTATCATGGACTCATTGGTGTTTGTAAAACTATTATAGTGTCGGTTCAAGTCAATAAAACCATTTTTAACATGTCAATAAAAGATTTTTTCTTTTTTAACAGTAAAGGCAAGACCGGCTTCTCTGGTTTCCTTGTAAAACCGTCTTCTGTAGAGGATAATAGCTTAGCCGTAAACTTACCTTGAAGAACCTGTGCGTTATGTAAGTTCTGCGCCCGAGGTTTGGTTCTTACGTTCCATGGTATTCCTATCAAAATCAATGGCGTTTATTTCTATAGGCTTTCAATATAAGCTTATAGACAAGTCAAATTTTAAACTTGTTTTTAGATTCGAAACAATTTATTTTATCAAAGACACAAAAACGACAAATTACTAGTATTTACAATTATATCAATTTCCTAAAAATCTAAGCCGTCACCAGAGGGCAGAGTGCCCAAAATACTGGCAGCATTGCCACTTTGCCACGTCGAATGTTAATTTTAAACTAAATTATTATTAAATTTAATTAGTAACCTTTAATAAAATAACAAATAAAATTGCAATCAACATATAAATATAATATAAATATAAAATATAATATACAAATATAAATATAATATATAAATATAATAGAAATATAATATAAATATAAATAGAAACTAAATTAGAACTACTATTTACAATTGAAACAATTGAGCTGACTGCAGACCGTTGAAAACAATCTTCAGGCAGCTCAACTGATCCATGTCAGTGTTAATCTGATTCTTTACACCTAAATGTGTTGTCTACTACGAGTAGTAGAAGTAAAGAATAATTATAATAGTTATACCTATCACACCGAATTGAGTACATAACCTACTTAGCACTATAGATACTATTCGCTACCTACGTGATTGCTCTATTTTCTGTGTAGTAAAACTTGAAACAAAAACTTAGACTCGTTCAGTGAACTCAGATTTTTTACTAAGGTATCTAAGTATTGTTATTGAGTAACAGAAATTAACATTCTTTCTCACGATCGATTTTCTAACTTCTTAGATACCTTTATCATGAAACCATGACACTGTTGCGTAAAAATCAGGTTGATTTGGTTGTTTAATTTCTGCTTTCAATTCTGAACTTACTATCATTTTTTTATTATATCTATTCTATAATTTTGAATTCTGTACATCTTCAGAATATTTTTTATTTATTTTTACTCACATGTAGGTACATCATTATACATGTGCACAGCTTAGGTCTTAATGTTAGCTTAGGTCAATAGTTATAGTTTATAGTATAATATATATAGTATAGTATAATAAACTATTGACCTAAGCTAACATTAAGACCTGTACAGCTTAGGTCTTGATGATGTACAGAATTCAATTTAGATATCTATCTTAGTATTCAAAAGAATTTATGCAAAATGACAAAATGGAGTTTAAATTAAAATAGATAGGTGTCAAATAGATATTTCGAGGTCAGGTAAATCATAGAGTGCAATCTTAATAAAAATTAAATCCCTAGTTATAATTTAAAACAGAATGTCAAAGCGAAGAATATTATATATATTATATTAAGTATAATAGCAAGAATTTTTATAACCATTATTTTAAAATAAAGTAAAGTAAAAATGTCATTTATTGACATACCTTATAGCAAATGTAACAGACATTAAGAGTTCACATAAACTACTTTAAAAACTGTGTTTCAAGAGCTAAACATAGTAATATATTTTTGTTTGATCAAAAAATTAAAATATGTATTACTTACACAATAAGAATAACAGAATAAAACAATATTAATTATAACTAGTATTTAAACTTATATCTATTTAATCAAAATCTAAGCCGTCACCAGAACGCAGAGTGTCCAGAATGCTGGCGGCATTGTTGCCACGTTGAATAGCAATGCTAATTCGTTGACCGAAATAGAAGCACGCATTCCGATCACCTGTGGACTCGATGAGAAGTTTTGTAAGATCTTTATTGCGTGTGACCACCCCAAACAGCTCAAATAGGTAACCACAGTAAATATTAGATTATTTTCGCCGTTTGATGTTGCTACGGAGCCTAGGGCATGCCCTTTCCGATGTCCCTGCAAGATGTCAAGGCACCAGGATATCTGCACACGTGACATTCCAAACTAAAGGCCGACCCATCTTCTAGGGAAGCAGAGTCATACTGTCAGGACTTTTACCATCATCCCGCATAAGGCCACGTGGTTCGAGGGTAGCTGCTACACTGATGCTAGTAAAAGCTCGACGGAGGATGACATTAATGGCACTATGACGGGACACACGTCCTGCACTAAAGACACATGCCAGTGCATGGTGACCAAACTTATGAACGGTTTCCGCACAGTGGCAACGGTCTGCACCTAGGCAAGGAGAACCTAAACGCAAAGGGTGGCCACTCGAAATGAGTACCAAAAGGGGTTCCTAGATTTTTGGAAAGTAGAACATGTAACCGAAGTCCGGATTCCCGTTCGGAAACTGCGAGTAGACGAGCACGTTCTTATGAGCTGGTAGACATATTAAAAAGATTTTTCCGTACCAGCTCACATAGAGGCTCATCCCCCAGGCTCTGAGAAGAAAGGACTTTGGGCAGAGTAGTGCGAGGACATATTATAATTAAATCTTACTATCTTATGCCCGCGGCTTCGCACGCATATTTTCGGTATAGAAGCCTATTGTCTAAGTTAGGCTATGCTCTAAACGTACGCCAAATTTCATCTTGATCTGTTCAGTAGTTTCGGCACACACAAACTTTCGGCTTTATACTATTAGGGATTATCCAAAATGCGGTCTGTAAATCCATTTTTACGTTCTCTTTATTACATCATCTTATCTTTCGTATTGAGTATTCAAAGTGCATGTCCGATGTTTCGCAACGCTCCGAGATGGTAGCGTTGTTTTTGTGGCATATTTCAGAGGAAATTCTGTAGAGTGCGTGTGAGCACAAGATCTCTCCTTGTCGGAAGCGATCACTTTACTTACGAGTATTATTTGTTTTTTTTCTTCGTGTGTTTGTCTTAGTTACGAAGTTCTTAAGAATTCAAGGTAAATAATATGCTATTCCAATTGCAATAACTTGGAATAAAATGTAGAGTCAAATGAAAGACAGAAATGCAGAACTTTATGCAATGTTTCCTAATTTTTCTAAGAGCAGAACTATACAGGTTGGTATATATGGTTGGTAATGGCTATATGGTCCTATATGATTTTTGGGGCTGTGGAGTCATGCGCTAAATTTTCCCAAGTTTTTTGAAAATCTCCCTAAAATCTTGCTTTTGAGAGTGAGGGAATAGAGAGTGCACGTGTGTTTGCACGCACACTTGTGCACTATAATATGCCCTGCGCACCTGGCTATTCTTCGTTGAGACTGGCCGCCGCCGTGACCGAAATTTGGCTAGGAGAGCATCATCATTATCATCATGCGTTTTGTCCAAATTATTTTTCTTGTTGTGTTATTTATTTATTTCATCGTAGGTACACTTGATGTTACACTTGATGTCGTTACATTCTATATATAATAATAATAATTACTATTTTAATAATAACACGTATAGGTAGGTATTTCGTTAGAAACACTGACCTAGTGAGATGGCCTATAGTTCAACATACCTATCTAAAAGGAGGCTTATATCATTATTTAAATGGCAGTACGCCATTCATGAATGGAGCCTAAATACAAAGTAAGACAAGTAACTGTTGGCATATAAATTATCTTTTTTCTCAGTGTTGATTGAGGCGATATAAGAGCAAGACTTTCTCGCTTGCCTAAAGACCTGGTTTCATATGAATGACTTTAACAATTTTCTCCAGTTTTCCATGAAGGTTGACGAAACGGTTAAAATTATGTTCTTAAATCCGGTAGGTAATGAAAATGATACCGTAGTTATTATTATTATGCGTAAGTCGAAAGTGGGTTTTTTGCATAAGTTACTACTACAATTAATTTACTTAATGGTTTTTGCATAAGTCTTTTGCTTAAGTTACTACTACAATTAATTTATTTAACTGACAATTACTACTTCAATTAATGTTTCACTTTAAATTTTTGTTAGGTATGTTGTTATTACAGTTCAATAATGATTCTAAATTAGCAATAAGTTATGTAAACACAACTGTCCGTTACAGTCTACTAGTGCATTTGAGTAAAACTGAACTCAAAGTGCTTTATTTCCGTGACCGTGTGCAGATTTGACCGGTAGGTACGTTCAGCAGTCCGTTTTGCAGACCCATTTTATTGTTAACGTTTTTATGCTGCAATGGCGGATGTAGTTGTGTTAGTGGGATGAACGGTGCCTTTAACTAAGTTATATAAACGTATTTTGTTTGTGTTTATATAGCGTTCACTACATGTCAGTATTCCAAATCCAGTAATGAGTTTGAACTCACCTTTAACTACAACTACAACCGCTATCACCGAATAAAAACGAATGCATTAAAACGGACTGGCTGTGTGAACTACACTATTTTGAACACGTCAGAAATTTCAATAAATCATTTCAAAACATTTCGGACGACATTTATTTCTTAAATTAAGTTCACGGAGACAACGTAACAAATGAAGTAAGTATATAACCAACTAACTAAAGAGAAAGTTTATAATTTTATACTTACCACAAATGTTTATACCTACTTAAACAACCCCCGTTTCCATCCTGCGGAAACTTAAGGTGAAAACGAGACTGTCCTCCTTGTGTCTGCGTAAAGTCCTGACCTTCTTTGGTAACATAGCCAGGAAATTCGGTGACAACCTTGAACAACTCATAGTCACCGGGAAAGTTGATGGCAAGCGTTCAAGAGGCCGCAGCCCACTAAGATGGACGGACCAAATCCGCACGACCCTGGACACGAATCGCCACAACGCTCTACACGCCGCGCCCGCGCCGCCAAGGACAGACGCAGCTGGCGCGATATTGTCCGTGACAAAGTTTCACGGGGGAATCACGACCCTCAGACATGAGGATATACGACGCGAGGAGGAGGAGGACTTAAACAACAGCTGGCGCGATATTGTCCGTGACAAAGTTTCACGGGGGAATCACGACCCTCAGACATGAGGATATACGACGCGAGGAGGAGGAGGACTTAAACAACAGCTGGCGCGATATTGTCCGTGACAAAGTTTGACGGGGGAATCACGACCCTAAGACATGAGGATATACGGCGCGAGGAGGAGGACTTAAACAACAGCTGGCGCGATATTGTCCGTGACAAAGTTTCACGGGGGAATCACGACCCTCAGACATGAGGATATACGACGCGAGGAGGAGGAGGACTTAAACAACAGCTGGCGCGATATTGTCCGTGACAAAGTTTCACGGGGGAATCACGACCCTCAGACATGAGGATATACGACGCGAGGAGGAGGAGGACTTAAACAACAGCTGGCGCGATATTGTCCGTGACAAAGTTTCACGGGGGAATCACGACCCTCAGACATGAGGATATACGACGCGAGGAGGAGGAGGACTTAAACAACAGCTGGCGCGATATTGTCCGTGACAAAGTTTCACGGGGGAATCACGACCCTCAGACATGAGGATATACGACGCGAGGAGGAGGAGGACTTAAACAACAGCTGGCGCGATATTGTCCGTGACAAAGTTTCACGGGGGAATCACGACCCTCAGACATGAGGATATACGACGCGTGGAGGAGGACTTAAACAACATATGTACCTTACCTGTGTGTTGCAGAAGCAAATAAATAATTATCTAGGTATCTATCTATTGTAAACTAATAGACGTGTTACTGAAATAAAACAGGGCATCACATTAACATGGGCTATTACATTCCTTTTTACAACTTATTAGAACATTTTATCATTATCAACATAACTTTTCCACAACGGCGTCCATGCATGACAGAATGAGTGTTGCACTCATATCCCAAATATTTTACAATCTAACAATAAAATTATTTCCAACTCTAAAACCTGTTTTTTAGGCAAGCTAACACTATCCCTACTATCCCATCTCCGAGTTGAACGGTGCCTTTAACTGAGATAAATGAACGTATTTTATTTTGTGTTTATCTAGCGTTCATTCACGATGTTCCTGTTGGGAATGTCCCTGAACACAATCTACGGTTCCAACATGCTGCACGAGCTGCGAATCTTCGGAGTGCTGCAGCGGTTGGCGGTGGCTTACCTCATTGCGGCCGGCTTTTACGCGCTAACTGCGCCTAAGTACTACACGCCACCGAGGGTAAGTAACCGTTACAGCAAGTATGTTGTAAACAAGTTAATAATAATGACGCATTTAGATAGATAGACTTTTATTGAGTACACACACAAACAGCACAGGAAAAATAGTAATTAACAAAACTATAGTAACATTATTTAAGGTAGGTTACACATATTAGGTAGGTGAGCAGGTAGGTACACAGTTATACAATTATAAATTTAGAACATATAAAGTAAAAACATTAAAATCGTCATTTAGTGTAGAGTATGATTTGATGGTCTGTCACGGTTTTTTACCTTGTCTCGTAGTAGTTTTGGTAAAGCAATATATTGAAACACATTGCAATATGTTTTTAGGGTTCCGTACCTCAAAAGGAAAAAAGGAATCCTTAAAGGATCACTTTGTGGTCCGTCTGTCCGTCTGTCAACCCTCTTTTCTCAGGAACGCGTGGACGTATCGATTTAAAATTAACGTGATATACTCAAGTCCGTAACCTCTTAGAGCCCTTGGAGCCGCGATAGGTATAAATAAAACTTCTAAGTCAACACACTCAAAAATAACAGCCGTTTATGTCCGAAAATTTCGAAATTTTCAAGGGCATACAAAACCTATACTTCCCGTAGACCTAGAATCATAGAACTTGGTGAGCAGCAAGGTCTTATAGCACAATTAAAGGGAAAATCGGAAAACTATAAATTTGTAATTTATTCAGTAAAAAAAATATTTATAATGCTCACCATGGACTAAGACCTATAGAAAGGGTACTTCCCGTAGTCCTAGAATTATGAAATTTGACAAAGTCTTACGGAACCCTTAGTGCGCGAGTCCGACTCGCACTTGACATTTTATTTAAACTTCATAGTTATTATCAATAGTAGCTCATGGAACACGATATTTACAATGATTTGTGGTGTTTTGTTTTATCTTATACTAGCTTCTGCCCGCGGCTTCGCACGCGTTGTTTCTATGGAAACGTTTAAAGGTGATTTCTATCCCACGGGAACTGATTTATGGGATAGACCTAGAATTATCCTACAACATTTCAGCCCGATCCGTTCAGTAGTTTTGGCGTGAAGAGGTAACAAACATCCATCCATCTATACATCCATCCAAATTTTCGCATTTATAATATTAGTATGATTTCGGCAAAGTTGCAAGCGAAGATCGCGGAATTGCTAAATCCAAAGATTTTGTTTCAATGTTGAATCAAAAAGGGTTTTCAAATATTAGCAAAACTATTTTGTAATTCAATTGTATTTATTACAGGGAGCTTGCGGCCAGGCTTTGAAGGACGTCCTCTCTTGTCTGTGGTGCTGGGTGCTGGTCGCGGTGTTGGTGGCGGCGCACACCGTCATTACCTTCGTGGTGCACCATCCGAATTGTCCAGCGTGAGTCTATAGATAAACTTTTAAAAGCTGACGCGATCCTCTTTTGTTTCTCGTTTAAGTTGTTCTATCTCACGAACCCTCCGGGCTCCGGCTGATAATGTACAGTCGGCTGCAAAAATATGTATACACTCCCAAGTTTTCAATTTGACTAAATAGTAAGTGTATAGTAATTGTGATAATTTATGTACCGCATTCTGGCGATGTACGATGACTACTTTGTACGAAAAACGTTTGCATGTCCTTTTATTTGAAAAGTTCCGAGTAAAATATAAGTTAAACCTTGGAAGTGTATACTGTCTGTGCAGCTGACTGTACAATACGCAAAATGAGAACAACAAGCACAATGTACAAACGGGCAGAATGTGCAATACGCTAAATGAACAGCAAGCATAATGTGAAAAAAACACATTGAGCAATACCGTTATCTAATCTGTGGCAATACGCAAAATGTGCAATTTTGACATTAACTTGTTCCTACTTGAGTCAACCTGGGACCTTGAGGTTGCACATTTTGCGTATTGCTCAATGTGTTTTTTTTACATTATGCTGACTGTTCATTTAGCGTATTGCATATTCTGCTCGTTTGTACATTGTGCTTGTTGTTCTCATTTTGCGTATTGTACATTATCAGCCGGAGGGCTCATGAAGTCCGTTAACTTACCTCACTACGAACAACTTTGCGCTTAGTTGTCATGCTGACGGTACTCGCTACCAAAATCTGACGTGAATACAATGAGCACTAGTGACCCGGACCGCGTCTCGGGCGAGACTGATTGCTTCCGAGCTTACGCACACTAAAACAATATGTACATGCATTCACTATGACATACATAGCCCAACGGACTTCGTGAGATAGAACAACATTAATAGATAAACCATTCTAAAAATGCACGCCCCCTCCACTAAACGTCATACAATCGGCGTTCATTATTAGAATCTCTAATCGTATCTTTGATTTGTGACGTCAGTCAGCGTGGATAATTGGATGAAAAAAAAGGCAATCGCGTCAGATTTCAAAAAAAATTGGTTGTCTGTAAAGTCGGTTTACTGACGATGATAGTTGAACGTGACAACGTCTTAAGAAAATACTGATGGAATGGTAGCATTTGATACTCGATCAAAACATGTAAATGTACTATAGTATAGCAGCTGTCCACGCAGACGCATCGCTCACTCAAGTAGGAGAGAGACGGATGTCGAGCGCTCTCGCTTGCACTTCAAGCCTTACATGGAACGCCTCAGAGCGAGGTAACGCCGCATGACGTCATGTTTTTTCGTGCGTGCAGCCGGCTCTATCGAATTATAAGACGTTGTCACGTCAAAAAATATCTTGTTTCTGGAGAGATACCTCTCTGCATAGGTACCCCTTTGTCTTTCAGAAAAACAAGAGTTCACGCGGTTACGATATTATCATGCCTATTTTGGCTCAGGATAATGCTTACGTATTGCATGTTCTGAGGTTTATGTGACATGAATAGGTAGGTACTTGAAATCTGTTTTTTTGCTAACTAACATAGTATCTATAAAGATAGTTGTACTGAACAACCGAAATAAATAACTTGAATTAAAAATAAAAAATTGTTGCGAATTGTTGATATGACAAATCGTAAATATCGTCACAACAACACTTTGGGACTGTGCTGGGTTTTGCCTCGCGTCAACTTTTGTTTATTTGTAATGAAGGAGCTCCGCCCCAACCCCCCTTGTGGTGTCTTTCAAGTCAACGGTAATAAATCAAAATCTCTTTATTTCCATAAATACAATAAATGTATACTTAGAAAAGGTCACATTATAAAACTAAACACTGACACGGAAATAAAGTGATATTTTTGATTTCTGTCGCTTCGGTATGTATGTATGTAGACTAAAGTAAAGAAGCGACGAAGAAACCTTTAGTCTGTTATTTTTCGAATTGGAGCAAAACCCGTCATTTTTTGCAAAGCAAGGTTTGTTATTTTTCGAGTTGGAGCAAAACCCGTCCCTTTTTGCACAGCAAGGTTTTGACAATTTGTTTGGATTTATTTACTGATAATTTTTGTAACTCACTAAGTTGTTACATAGTTGTCCTAGATCATATCTCACGTCTACACAAGTTTGTTAATTTTATTGACGTACGCCTTCATCGGTCACAAGCTTTAGCTTCCATAACCTTATGTTGCAGTGGTTACCTAGGACCTGGGGGGAAACATGACGACTGGGTGGCACCTGAGTGCAGCGGCGGCGCAGCTGGCTACATCGACCGGCTGCTGCTTGGCGAGTCTCATCTCTACCAGCACAGCGACGCGAGGACGGTCTATGGAGGACCCGCCACCGACCCTGAGGGACTGTTAGGTAGGTTTCTTCAGGTAGTAGGCCTAGGCTCTCTCTCTCTCTCTTTCCTTCTTGGAGGACGTTGTCATCTGCGGAAGTTTTAAAAACAAAGCTTCTGCATGGCATCATTTCCATTTATATCCATGTCCATTTTTTTGGTTCCTTATTAAACAATTTTTATTATTATTTATTATTATTATAGGTTTATCTTTATGGCATTAGGGCCCATTCCCAGGGCCTTGCAGATTTCGACGACCCATCGTGCCGGTAGACATCCTCTTTTCTTATAAACGTGACTCCGCCAGCCCTCAATCAGGGTATCAGGACATTATCGCAAAAGACACCTGCGCAAGCGACGTTTGCGGGAATACCGCAAAAGTCCGCTTCTATCTTTAATACAAAGTATCTATTTATTTAATAAGGAATCCCAACAAAAAAATCTCATTACACGCATAATAACACGACAAAGTGGTCTTAAGTCTAGTGTTTACCTACATCATAGAGGTATGCGATTTTCACCATTATGGATCTAAGGCCCTCTTTAAATAAATAAATAACTTTCCTCTGACACATCCCACTTTGTCCTTACTTTCCCCGCATAATATGTTAAACAAATATTGTAGAACTTCGTAGCATCTGCTACGATGCTACGCCGAGCCCGCGTACACGCAGCATATAAAGGACTTCAACGCGCACTTGAAGTCCTTGCAAGTTGCAACATACAAAATTACTTACAGCTCTGATACTGATAGAAGGACGAACCTAGGTGTAATTTCGACTATAAAATAGAGGCTTTCTTTCTCTGTTTCTGTATCTGGCTTTCTTCCAATAACTTTTCTTTCTCCTAATCATCCCTCTACCTTTCCAAGAGATAAATATATTTTTGTCGTTAGCTTCGTAACGTAGTACAGTCAGCTGCACAGACATGTATACAAGGTTTAACTTTTATTTTACTCGGACCTTTTAAATAAAAGGACATGCACCCGTTTTTCGTACAAAGTAGTCATCGTACTTCGTCAGAATGCGGTACCTACATAAATTATCACAATTACTATACACTCAATAATTAGTCAAATTGAAAACTTGGGAGTGTATACATATTTTTGCGGCCGACTGTACATGCTACGACTCCTGGACCTGTAGAATGTGCTACAATGCTACGCTTCTGCTGCGTAACGACTCGTAAAAGTCTAATTAAGCTGGCCTAAGACAAATGTGGGAAAGACTATGAAGTTTATGGGTACTTAATGATGTTTTTTGTTCAGGTTGCCTAACATCAGCCGTGCAAGCTTTACTGGGGGTCCAAGCGGGTGCCACAGTGCTACTGCAGCGGTCGCACAAGTCCCGAGTGTCGCGCTGGCTCGCCTGGGCGCTAGTGTTCGCACTGGCAGGGGCGCTACTCGCCGGCTTCTCGCGCGAACACGGCGTACTGCCTATAAACAAGAACCTATGGTGAGTGCTGGATGACGTCACGTGTCACTGCAGCGGGCGTACAAGTCGGCACCCTGAGAGCTTAATAAGAACGCCCCCGGTTCAGGGGTGAACCACAATAAGATGTGACCACAATAGACCTGGTATGGCCGTCGTAGGACGACTTAGACGTCTATTATCGGGCTGGTGCACTTACCCACCTCTCCTTCTACATTCTGATCTTGGTATGATCGAAATGTCCAAAGAGACTGCTGGGGTTCTGGGCCTTTGCCGAGCAGTGGGATGGAATTTCAGCCGAAAGACGTCCAACGCTAGTCCCCAAAATGGGCCACAGTGACAGTTCCTGCCCTACTCTGGCAATTTCCCGCGATCTTCACCAGGTCATCGGTCCAGCTTGTAGGATTTTTTATTAGATTTTGCCGACGAGGTCAACATTTAATGAAATCTAATCAGATTGATGACCTCCACGGCAGACAAAAAAGAAGCTAGAAAAAGGCTACAGACCACCTAACCCGTAATTATTTTTACTTCTCCCCAGGTCCATGTCCTTCGTACTGGTGACTTCAGCCTGCTGCCTCGTGCTGCTAAGTTTCTGCTACACCCTGACAGACGCCTGGCGAATCTGGGCCGGCGGGCCGTTCCGAGCTCCTGGACTGAATGCTATAGCCTTATACGTGGGGCATTCGCTGTGTGCTCACCTGTTCCCTTTTCACTGGAAGGTGCCCAATATGGGGACCCATACACTGAGCCTGGTTGAGGCTGTGTGGGGAACTGCGCTTTGGGTGATCATAGCCCATGTTATGGCTAAGAAGAAGATCTTTATTTCTTTGTAGGTGTGTTTTTCTAGACCTTGTACCAAATTGCAGATGATACCTTCGGATGGGAATGATAAAATTGCTAAGGAGAAGGGATATGTTTAGGTAGAAGATGATTTCTTATTTTTGTGGGTCAATATTTCTCAAAATGTAGCATTTCATGGAATACCCAAGACAATCGTAGTGGTAGATATGTTTTATACCTACTTGCTACAACTCGATTTTGCTAACGCTTTTGTGCATTATTTAAATTAAATAAATATTTTTGTAAATAAAAGGACTGAGTAGCTATCAAATACAAGGTGCTATCAAAATTGTTGACAAATGTTTCTTGTCTTGTAATATTGAAATTAGTTCTTATTTTAATTTACTAAGTATAGGTTTGAAGAACCCTAGTTGGTTCACTTTTAGACTAGGAATTTAGTTAGATAGTCTAGATTTTCTAGTTTAGATTTTTGCTAAGTGCCTTAAAATAGTTAAGTAACGCTGTTGTTAATTATTTTAATCAATAAAAACAATCGATATACAATATTTGACGCTTTATTAGCTCAAAGGGTGACAGTAAAATCCGAAATGTCATTGGAAAATAATAATAACAAACGTATTAACAAATCATGACTCAAGGTAACAGCTAATAGTTTTAACAAAATTATCAATAAAATACACTTTAAAATAACAAATTGTAAGAAAAAGATCTTGTAACGTAAACGCTAAATCTTCTATTTCTCTGTTTACACTCAAAGCTCCTTCTAACGTAATAAAGATTCATTCGAGACCAGAAAAAATATAACTTCTTTCTACATTTTGGATTTTACAACCACAATAAATAATTCTTTGCTTCCTAATGAAATCTCGAATGAATCGTAGAACATTGTCACCCAAAATGTGCGATGCAAGATAGGTTCTTTACTTAGTTTTATTTTGGCTTTTCTATTTCAAGACCTGCGCCTGCTACACTTTTTTCATTGCAAAAATTATACATTTAACTACTTTATAGTTTAAAAGACTTCATAATAGTAGATTTCACTTTAGTAGACGGTAAATGCCATTAGGAATTTCATCATCTTTTATTTATTTACTTAGAATTAAAGTAAATAATAAATAATTTCGTCTAAAATTCTACTCTGCACTGATATTATGGAATCAATGATGCCACATATAAATCTTTATATTTTTAAGAGATCTAACTCGTATAGCAATATATACACGAAATGTAAGTATACAATATTACAAATTTTAAATAGGTATATGAAAAATCTCTTAAAATATTATCTTCATTGTTTAAAATATCTCAATCCGAAGATATAAATATGTCGATATACTTAATTGATTCAGAGTTAAAAATTAGAAGTATAAATATTTTTTTTCTTACAGCTAATAAGGAAGAACATTAGTTAAATGAGAACATAGTTGGTAATTGCACGTGAGTACAGCACATGGTAGGTACATGGAACAGTTATTATGCTTTTACTATAAGCCGCGACATAAGGCCTTTTTACACGTTCCGGTGTCCGGGTAGCCGGGGCCAGGTACCGGCGGTGAAGTGTATGAGCATGTACGATAAGTTTCACACGTACCGGCATTAATTTGCATACGTTTCGCCGCCGGCTACTCGACAACCGGGACGTGTGGAAAGGCACTAACAGTGAGATAAAGTTGCATCTGATTATTATAACCTACTTACAACGCTAATTTTATAGATTATACACAATGATTTAACGGTAGCATATATATTTTCCTTCTTCAATTTGCTAATTTAATAAAATATGCTAGCAATCTATTAACAGCTTTGATTTTCAAATTTAACTTCAACAATGTTTAAAATTGGTCATATACAGTGCTCTAAAAAGGATATATTAAAATATATATACTTTATGTATTAAAATAAGTACTCGAGCTCACTTTAAGTCACTCTTATTCTAGATCGAGTAAATGGAATGTTTAGTACAAAGAGAATGTTAGAAGAAAGCGAGAAGATAATACAAGTATTATTGTTATTGTAGTCACGCATTATGAGCAAACATTTGTTGGCAAGACAGGATTACCAATACTGAATGCAGGATCCAATAAAATATCTGTAATGACCGTTGGAAAGTAAACCTTACTGTTATCGCAATAAAATACTGTTCAGACTTACAATAGAAGTGGCACCTCGGGAGAGATGTAACGGTTTCGATGAAGGCATGCTATTTGTACTTGACGATCTACAGAAGACATTGTAACCCGAGAAGACCGGCTGATCTGCTCTAGGGGCCTCTACATGCGGTCCTACGAGAGACTAGACATATACCGAATATACTTGTCATAAGTAAAATGTAGAGTCCAGATACATAACTAACGATATCTTAAACTCAAGGTAAAATCTCTACGACGATACACATTTCGCTATAAATGCAAATTCATGGAATTCAATATTAAACCGGTAAAACGAGTGAAGTCACTCTGTCTTACATTATTATGCTAAAAGGATTTCGGTACTACAACGACGCACCACTACACAATACTCTAGAATGTTTTGAATATCAGTCACATAAAATGCGCATGACATGCTTTGCGCTACCAGTGATGATATAACCTGCGCTCTTAAAGAATGGGATTGAGAATGACGTCATCTCTCATGTCGTCTCGTCAAGGCATGAATCTTTAGAGTAAACTGGATCGCGCACGAACTTATTTCATTCATTCAAAAGTGCCCTGTAAATGGGCTCATTTTTCTTTGTGACATCTCAAAGTAGAAAAACGAGCCGAGTGAGAGGGCTCAAAAGTAGTAGTTGGTCCTTTTCTAGCACGTTGCAGCATGGTGTAGGGTGTCCATGAAACAATACGATGTAACAGGGCTTTTGAACAAAGATATATAAACTTACTTCTGGAATATGTACTTTTTAAAAAGCTGTCCTATTTACGCAGCAACATTACCGTAAGAATATTATACACATGTTTTCAAATCTTTTGCGCACTATGAAAGTAGTACGTAATAATGGCTAGCAGACAGTAAATACTGCAACCTAGTAGAAACGTAATTATCAAGTTATTATAATTATTCAAAAGGACAAGTTTCTATTACCAAGACATTACAATTTCATTAGAATTTATAAAAAAGTATAGATGTATGGACATCCTACTAGAAAGAGATGAACTTACTACTTTGGGGCCTCTCACTCGGCTAGTTTTTATAAAACACGTGCACAGTCCAGGTTAGATATAGGTTAATGTCAAGAAGTCACGATCACGTCTCATTAATAACGTGAAATAGACACGCCCCAGGACATGAGACATATCATGCTCAATTCGATTCTACAAGAACTCAGATCGTAGGCTACGACCGTAAAGTCACAATTATCTAGGATCGTATAAAAGTCGATGTAGATTAGGCCGTTACAGTCCTTCAGTAACAAACGAAATTACTGCAAAAAATATAGGAGCGAGTCGAGTCCGTCCGTTGCAGACACAGCGACATACTAATATATTGTATGCTTTGGGTAACAATTATAACCTTAAAACTAATTGCACATTTAATAAAACACGCATAATATATTACTTAAACTAAAACATGTATCGCTTTTACAGCTCTATTAAAATATATTACGAGATTTCAAACAACACGCGTAACCTAAATAAACTATCTAAGAGCCCAGTACTATTCCCTGTCGTCTCGTCTGGTTTGCCGCATTCCGACGATTAAACTGTATTTTCCAGTTGTATAAAATAAATATCTAGTGTGGCACTTGACAGTTTGTATACCTATTAACGTATCAGGTATAACGGATCCAGCACCACAGGAATACCTATCTTAGAAATAAGTATAGTGAGCAACCATTCCACGCTGGTAGTCCCTCTTGCTTCCGTCCGTGATAATGTAAATACATCCAAAATATACATCGTTTAATATTACACTCAAGGGGCAGCGATGATTCGTCTAACAATATCTACAGAGAGAGACCTCTTGCTGTGACAGCAGTTGATATTTCGTGACGTTTGGTTTGTTGCAAGCCCTGATTGCTTGATGACGTACATCTCATCTCGAGTTCAAGTCAGGGCTCAGCAATGAGGAGCGAGTTAGCTCACGAGTCGCGTCACTTGGCTCACGAGTCGTGTCACTTGGCGCACGAGTCGCGTCACTTGGCTCATGAGGCGCGTCACTTGGCTCATGAGGCACGTCACTTGGCTTTAGAGTCTCACTTGCGGCTGCGAGCCACAATAGCCTGTAGTGAGGCCACTTGGCTCAACAAACTTGCGTTCTTGGATTCGAGGCTGTCGACTCGTTTTCTGTAGTCAGAGTTCTCTGATAACAAGATCTCGACTTTCCTCTCCAGCTGGTCCATGTATTCCTTCTTTTTGCGTCTGCTTTCTTGTGCTGAAATCTGTAACGAAAAATAGAAGAAATTGTAATGTGTACCTACGGTCTATTCATTTTCATTTCACAAACTATGTGTAGGTATTACCTACACAGCTCCTGATTACCTACCCACTGTTAAAAACAGTGGGTAGGTAATACCGTTGTGGATGCTTTTTATTTTTTTAATTGTAAAGTAAATCTTCAAAGTCCAGGAGCGGACTGATTTTATAGATTATTATATTTATTTATTATATATATATATTTATTTTACTGATTTTATATGTTATGAGCCTAAACTTACCAAAACTAAACTTTACTTAAATTCGAAATCCTCAACTAGAATAAAACTAACAAACGTTTTAATTTAGTTGAAGGATGTTTTTTAGTTTCATCAACATCAGCCTAATGGACATAGGTGGGATGACGACCCGTCTCGGTGGGGTAACTACGGAGGGCATTGTAAAGGTTAATGTTTATAAATAACTTCATAACAACAAGTAATTCACCTTGTTCTTGATTTTCCTTCGGATCTTCTTGAGCGATTTCTCCTCGGCCTTAGTGAGCGGTAGACGAGTCGGAACCGGATATCCCTCTGCCAGTAACGTGCGTTTCTCTTCCTCTGTCAGCATTAGTGTGCCTGTTGACCCTTTCTGTAATATAAACATAATATATCATATTCATAGTCTTTTTCATTGTACTCTTCCCCTACCTGTGAAAACCTTCAATAAGCTTTCTGGAATTTATGAATTTGTAACTCTGTTGATTTTAAGCCTTTTGTTTTCCCTCAAATAATTAATATAAATACCTACAAATAAAAAATAAGTATTAGAATAATGAGCCCACGTAGAGACAGTTGTTAGTGAAATGTTTGTACAAATCTTCCTTAAGAACTTGGCAGTACAAGCGTTGCCGATGGTCTTGAATTTATTTTTTGGGGTGAAAAGTAACTTGTAGGTTATTCCAGGTCTAGATCTAGGTTAACAAGTTTCATCTGGGTAAGTAAGCTTGATGAACAAAATTAACCGTTTCATGGTTTTGGAGTTCTCGCCGAAACCATGATACGGTTAATTTTATGCTTTTTCACTTCTTCTGAAGTGACAAATCTCCACCCATCCAGACCTTCGTATTTAAAATAGTGTGAAGAATACCATTTGTATATTTGATGTTCTCAATCAATGGTTTCTTCATTGCACAATGGCATTGGTACCTACGTCTTCCTATTCCGTGCGGGCGTGTGAAGGTGGCGGCGGAGGTAACGGGTGGCGCCGCCTCGTGCGAGGGAGAGAGCACGCCTACGCTGTCTGATGAGGAGAGAGACTTGTCTATCTTACCGGTTGAGAGCTAATCAGCGGTGTGTTGATTGGCTGCCTGGAATGGTGCGAAACGTAGAGGTGTGCGCGGCGTGTGGGGGCTGCAGGGGTTGCGGGGGGCGCCGCCTCATGTGAGGGAGAGAGCGCACCTTCGCTGTCTGATGACGAGAGAGACGACGGTGGCGTTGGCGGCAGGTTGAAGCCTGGATAGAGAGAGAGAGAGAACACAAAAAGTTTAGACTAGTTAAGAGTTTTGATAGCTATACTAACAAGATAAATATTTTAGATAGTGTAGAGACAGAAAAGTCAAGTGGTAGAGCCACTTACTCCTTCCTGCGATGTTAAGATTTGTTATGCAATTTCAAATAAGTGACAACTATACCTTTTCCAAGGACTTGATAAAACAAATGCAATATGTTATGGATACTAGATGATTTACGTAATATGTGACATACATAGATACACATTTTCTTATAATTCATAGAAAACACCCTTCTGGGTGTTTTCTATGAATGATCTATATCACGCTGCATCTTGCGTGTCGACTGCGCGTTTTCTATACAAACGGAGCTCCGTTTGTATAGAAAACGCGCTGTATAGAACTCCGTTTGTCGTACCATTTTGTCTGGAGGCAGGAATCGGACCCGCCACCTCCTGCGTCATCAAGATGATAAAAAAACAACTAACCTGATCCGCTGGAGCTAGATGTGACCTTAATAGATAGTTTGTTGTTGTTGAGCGTGGTCGCGAGCCGTGGCGCCGCGCTGAGCAGTAGGCCCGCGGCGCCCACCTTCTGGAGCACCGCTTGTGGCATGTGAATTGTACCCGTCTGGAAACAACAAATTAATAGGTGAATAATGTTGCTCATTTTCACAGCATAAGAGGTTTAATTCGTTTCACACGTTGTATGTGTGTCTATCTTGAGCAAAATGTTGCTCTACGTTACAATATGTAGGTACTTACAATGTCCATACCTACATAATGTTTCATCGAGGCAAAGCGGAGAGAAGCGTAAAATCAACCTTTAAAATCAAGCAAGCTTTAAAATCTATCTCATCATCATCTTAAGCAGCCGGATGTCACCAACTGCTGGGTATAGCCTTCTAAAGGTAGCGTCGGCCAGCCGGCCACAGCCGCCGGTCCTTTATACCTACTGCTGCTAGATGGTTTCGTTAGCGCGTTTTCATAGAATCTGAGTGGAGATGATAACAAATATGTATCACAACACGCTATAAAATCTATTTAGGTCCAATCAAGACGGTTGTTAACACTTTCACGGCCCACGACGCACACGTTCATCTGCAGATCCTTGCAGCGGCAGGACGGGCCCCTGCTGGCCACCCCGCCAAGGCTGGGCAGTGAATGCATAACACATGGCTTCTGCGTACTACATAAGTATCTCTCTAGTTTTATATCTACGTTTTATTTCTTGTAGTAATGAATCAAGAATAAATATGCTGGACACAACACATCATAACATAATTGTTTAGGATTCCCTCAGATCTCCTAGTATCATTTATTGGATCTACATGTGTTGTAGAGGTATTAAATGGGGTTTGAAGGGCATAACAAGTGCAACTCAATCGCTGGAAATACAAGAGGAAAAACCCACATCATTCTGCCATTCATCATGCCACAATAGCTTGCACGGCCAGATAATAGACGGATCGTGATCCGCCGGGAACCGGTATAAAGTATTGTAGATTGAGATGATATCTTCAATTTCGAGGTAAAAACTAATGAAGAGGGAATCGTGATATGTATTCTGCAGCTCATCCAGCCTTCGCCTATTGCACATATTATCGGATAAAACTAAACCGCTGATCATATAGATCTAAGTAAAATTCGGTAGCTATGCGGATGTTCTCCCAGCGCTAAGTCAACAAATGGCCTGTGTTGTGTTGCATAAACGCAAAGACAAGTTATTTCCAATCTTTTGCAATATACCTACCTAAATAAACAACAAAGATGGAAAGACGTGCTTAGACCGAAGTGCGACCGAGACAACAATATGCACGCGAAACACGAACGCCGGCGGTGCCGGTATGACTGAGGTGGGTAGACCTGATTGCACCTAATGTGAGCCTTCCACTTTCGAGAAGCTAGTATCCATCCCAATCTTCCGAATTTTATTTAGATCGATGCCTCTAATCTATACAAGTAAGTAAAATTTAAGTGTCTCTTTGTAAAGTCAAATGAACAGCTTTTTACTTAATGCTTATTGAAAGTATACACGGCTCCTAACTAACGTATTTGTTCGTATGCCTCTTTGTTTAGGCTAATTTCCGATACGGCTAGACCTATTCCGACAGGATTTTTACCGGTAAATACCCGATGTTATAGGTGGGTACCCAAGGCATTTACAAGGAATTATTTAAAAATTTAGTTCCCCGCAAAAGAATTAAAACTTTCCATGAAATTGTGAATTTTACGCTGCAAGCCGAGGGCACAGTTGGTATCAATATTTAAGATTAAACAGGACGTTATTGCAGTGCCTTACAAGGTTCATGTTGATCGTATAAATTGGCTCGATCTTTGTAACATCGAAATCAATAAATAATTAAAACTTTAGTAAAATGCGGTTGATTATATCACGCGAAAGATATTTTAAATGACTAATCGCTTTCCTATCTCTCTCTTTCTCTCTAACTGATCTAGCCAAGGTTCTTATCGTGTGTACTGTATCATATTGCATTGCATATCCAAAAATATAATCCAGCCCTGTTCTGCTAAATTAATCGCTTCATTATGATAATGGTATAAAATGGTTCACTATGATATTTGGTAAGATATCAAATGTGCTAACCAACTACACCACCAGGTCAAGTGACGTAGGAGTCGAAAATCTCTGGAACTTCCTACGGACTCTAGCGCCGTTTGCTCCACCTACAGGGGAACATTGAAGTTTATCCAATCTTAATGATATTTGGTGTCACAGAATGACACATTTTGGAATTCTCAGATTATAGAAACTACAGATCGCGGACGGACGCACCGCACGTCAAAGGTGTGAAGGTGGAAACCATTCTATCAATCTCTCCATGAAAATAGACTTTCTAGAATTTCTTTCAACTACGGATTCTACGTGACGATTCTGCGACGGTACCATTGTCATAGTAAAGCGATTGATTAGCAGAATTCGGCCTCAGGTCAAAAAGATTTTCGGATTCTACGTGACGATTCTGCGACGGTACCATTGTCATAGTAAAGCGATTGATTAGCAGAATTCGGCCTCAGGTCAAAAAGATTTTCCTCGGTCTTTTTCGGCAGATTCTTTCTGCAAGTTCCCGCTTAATTCTTACCGAAACCGAACGATTATCTACAGTAATTATGGGCATAATTATCTTTTATCTCTCTCGTTGAGATAAACAAGAGTCTGGTGAAAGTTGCAAAGTGGGCTACATTAAACTCTATTGACCTTTTAGTTTGAAGATTTTTTATTGTATTTTTTGTGTGGGATCATTGAAATGTCTGTTGTGTTTGAGCATGCCAGTCACGGTGGAGCCGGCCTGACTAATAATGATAAATGAATTTTGTGAGTTCTTAGATATTTTGTTTGGTTTGGAAACTATTTTAATAACTAACCAAGAAAACGAAGACCCATGATTAGGGAGGTCCAAGATACAAAATCTACAAACTTAAAGTATCATGTGAGGTTCAGAATGTTATGTTATTGACCACACGATCTAAAACAGCCTCGACTATGTTAACTCATTCATTATGTGCCATACGCAGATTAGCGACAGCCAGTTACGGAGAAACTCGCTCTTCTTCAGGTCGCGTGGCTGAAGCTCAGCAGTGAACGCGCTAAGTGGCATTGATAGCCACATAGTCATAGTCGAGGCTGTTTTAGATCGTGTGGTCAATAACATAGCCAAAGTTCTGGCCGTGTGGTCTATAACATAATCTAGGTTCTTACCGTGTGGTCAATAACATAGCCAAAGTTCTGCCCGTGTGGTCTATAACATAATCTAGGTTCTTACCGTGTGGTCAATAACAGAGCAAAAGTTCTGCCCGTGTGGTCTATAACATAATCCCGGTTCTTACCGTGTGGTCAATAACATAGCCAAAGTTCTGCCCGTGTGGTCTATAACATAATCCCGGTTCTTACCGTGTGGTCAATAACAGAGCAAAAGTTCTGCCCGTGTGGTCTATAACATAGCCCAGTTACTTACCGTGTGATCAATAACATAGTCGAGGTGTGTGAGCGGCGGCGCGGGCGACGGTGGACACGACGAGGCGGGTGAGTCGGGTTCCGATTTGGGTTCCTCCTTCACCTCCCGCATGGGGGAGTCACTGCACCGCCGTCGGCTGCTCCACGCTGATGCTGGCATGGCTGGGTAGCATTCGTCTTCCATGTCTGGAATGGAATAAGATGGTTGTAAACCTTGTTTTATATCCTAAGCTCCAGTCCTCGTACAAACCAGTATTGTATTCTCTTTGGTACAAATCGCAACTGAATGTTTTTTAACAGTGGTAAAAGTCACTATGGACAGAGTGTTGACCAAAGTTAATTGACATAGTGACTTTATTATTATTTCCACCAGAGAGGTTTTATCCACCTATCATGAGTCTTATTATAATTTATTATACCTTTAAGATCATGATGACATGAGACATAGGTGGATAAAACTCTTTGGTTTATGGCGCTTCTAAACGGGCTATACTTTTCTGCAATTTGTAGCTGCACTATCGGCAACTGATGGCCCGGCCATTACAAAAATATTGCTCGGCAATTGATGTCCGGGCAATGTAAGTCATATTCACAACGTCTGTGGCAAACTAGGTGGAGCGTGCTTTGCACTGTGGCGGCTATCTAGTTTCCTACCGAGGGAGGTTGTACGCTCTTGCTATTTCGCGACGGTACAATCTGTGCTCCAGTACGGAGCAGAGCTCTGGGGCCGCGCCGCCGAGTGGGAGCGAGCTTTCCGCTTACAGAAGCGGGCCATTCGAGCGGTGGTGCGCGTGCCACGTGAAACCTCCGCCCGCCCTTTCTTCAAGGAACTAGGCGTACTCACACTACCATCCCTGGTAATCTTTCAGGTAGCCGTCTATGTGAGGACAAACCTGAAGGATTTCAGCAACCTTGGAGATGAACGCGGAGGCAACACGCGCCACGCTGGTCTACTAGCCGCGGTATCGCGCACCATGGCAAAGTCTGGGAAGGTAACACATGTCATGGGACCAACGGTATACAACCGATTGCCTAAAATGATCAAGGAGGCTCCTAGTCTCAACACGTTCAAATCCAAACTTAGGCGCTGGCTTGTCGAGCAGACATTCTACACCTTCAATGAGCTCACAAGCCTGAGAGTAACAAACTTAGTCGGTACCTAGATACTTACAAATGTATGTTCAATTATCTTTACTTTATATATTTGTTATATAAGTAATTTAAGATGATGTGTAATTATTAATTAATTATGCTAATATTTTGTTTGACCTGTAATGTAATTATTCCATTATAAATAAATGAACTGAACTGAACTGAACTGTATGGCCGGGCCATGTGCAACACATGGCCCGGCCATGTCGGCTATACAGTGGCTCATGATGCAGACTCCTAAACGGGCTACACAAATCGGAAACAATGGCTGACGAAATCACACTTGTCGCAGCGGCTTATCTTTATATATATAATTCTTCTGTGAGTGTGTATGTCACTGAACTTCTCTCAAACGACTGGACCGATTTTGATGAAATTTTTTGTGTGTGTACAAGGGGATCTGGGAATGGTTTAGATTCACAATTTTGTCCGCTGGACAATGTTTTTTTAATTGACGCGTGCGAAGCCGCGGGCAGAATCTAGTATTATTATAAAACCAAAAAAGAAAAAAGAGGATTGTGGATTTTCTCGTTAGTCCACGTATTAGTCATTTTTGTTTTTAATAAATATAAACTCAAACACAAACAAGCACAGTCCTCAAAACAAACACTTCATGTCGGTAGAAAAAGATGCACTATGCCATTACAATCTGGAGCGACTGAAACAACAATAGAACTGGCCCGGCAATATTGCAGTTCAGATCGATCGGTCAGCGTTCGCTCGGCCATGTATGGCCGGTATTGCTCGCAATACCGGCTATACGGGCTACACCGAAAATGTTTGGCAATGATTGCCGGGCCATTACTGCAAGATTGCATAGTGTGTCTGGTGTTGCTGGCAATGTTGCTGGGCCATACCAGACACATGTATTGCAGCTACAAATTGCAGCAAAGTATAGCCCGTTTAGAAGCGCCATTACCTTCAGAAATGTCCTATAACGAGGAGGTCAAACTTTTAACAAAGTTTGGGCTCAAAAAAGTTTAGATTACGAACTCTATGGCATTGTTCTTGCTCTAGTCTACGGTCTGCATCTCAAGTTGCAAGCTGTGAATCCAGTGTACGGTATGAAACATCGCAATAAGATAGTTTATTCACACTTGCTGAAATTGGGCTAATTTGCTTCCTGCTGCATAATGGTGCATGCCCAGCCCAGCCCATTATGCAGGCGCAGCGCAGGCGATCAGGTGAAACTGAGGGAAGCATGCATTATTGCCGGCTTTGATTATCTATAATCTATACTAATATTATAAAGAGGAAAGATTTGATTGTTTGTTTGTTTGTATTGAATAGGCTCCGAAACTACTGGACAGATTTGAAAAATTCTTTTACCATTAGAAGCCCACATTATTCCTGATGAACATAGGCTACTTTTTACCGCGGGAAAATGCTTCATTCCTACGGGAAAACGGGTAATAGGACCAGGGGTAGTGAGAATGCAGCTAGCTTAATATAAATTATAAAAGAAAGGTGCTTGTAGGTTTTTGTTATTATTACTATACAGTTTCGAGTGGTTAATTAGATACTTGTAAATACAGTAAACTAGCTTTGACGACCTCTGTGGCGCGGTAGGCGAAGGTCCGCCTGCGACGCAGGAGGTTGCGGGTTCGATTCCCGCCTCGGGACAAATATTTGTACGATCTGCAGATATTTGTTCAGGGTGTTCTGGTCGTTTTCTATGTATAATAAAAAATATCTATCTATGTACTCGTATATTATTATGTATATCAGTTATCTAGTACCCATAACACAAGCTCTGCTTACCTTGGGGCTAGATAATGCTGTGTGAATTGTTCAGCATTATTTATTTATTTATTTATTTATTTTGCTCGCATCTTCGCACACTCTCTTCCTGGATGTAGCATAGGGTCTCGGGTCAGGTGACCCGAGATACCTACCATTTAACTTAAAAACTGATATCTAGACAAAGTTGGTCTCGCATTTACATGGATGGATGAGTTCTTATAATTATGTTTCGTGACTTAGATTTGACTTATAGATTTTTTGACGTTATGATCTCTGACTTATGGATTACTAGGTTATGCCCGCGGCTTCGCACGCGTTGTTTCCATGGAAACGTTTAAAGGTGATTTCTATCCCATGGGAACTGATTCATGGGATAAAAAGTGCCTACGTTTGATTCCAGGATTAGAATTACCTGTATGCAAAATTTCAGCGAAATTCGTTCAGTAGTTTTGGCGTGAAGAGGTAACAAACATCCATCCATCCATCTATCCAAACTTTCACATTTATAATATTAGTGTGATAGAACACAATCTAAAATACATGCTTATCGATTATTATAACTTTACCTTGACTGTGAATTTGCCTCTTTTTGTTAGTTTTTGTTGACTTAAATTGCATTTTACACTAAGCATAATGCAAAGAAATAGGTGGAAAAAATAGGGCAAGCAATGTAATTTTATTGCCCGCTGTAACAGAGAACTGAGGGGTGAGTCTATTTGACGTTATTAACGAGACGTGATCGTGACGGTCGGGTCCTTTTTCCATACAATTTGGTACAGCGCCTCTATCGTGCAGACGGGGAACTATGCAAATAAATTCCATACTACAAGAACAAAATTCAAAATTTTAAAAACATTTCATGATACATGTCTAAGAACACTCGGGATAAAATTATCTATGGCACAAAAAAAACTAAACGAAAATCGTCATCCGTTTGGGAGCTGCGATACCACAGACATTAGAGTAACTAATGTTAAAACAGCAAATTTCAGCCCAAATGAACGGAGACAAACAGACACGGAAAAAGACGATTTTATTTTAAATACTCAGATGCAGCTTATCCATAACCAAATAACCGTTGGCCATTTTTTGGTTTTACGCTAAATTATGAAGATGAGACGTCGCATATTACAGTTTTTCACGGAGTCTATTTATTACCGAGTCTATTTTTTGTTTGTGTAAAGCCTGTTTCATTTTATTTTTTGTGTATTATGTAGGTACAATACATGCAATTACTATTTTTGTTTCGATAACTACATTAGTACTTTATTTTTGAGTGGCGTATTGATCGGTACCTACACTGTCACTTTCCCCACACTAGCAGTGTAACCACGAGTCTTATATTTCACTAATTATCAGACAGATACACAGATACACAGACAGACACGTTAAACTTCTGACAACCCTCTCTTTTTGCGTCAGGGGTTAAAAAGGAGACATCACATCTTGTTACCAACGTCATAAAGACTCAGCCCTCTATTCCACCGCCGTTTCTACAGTTACATCATTGAATATTGAACAGGGACGCATGCGCATGATTGACTCATTAACTTGCGCCAGTTGATTTCTAGCACGCACCGATGCGGGTCTTCCCTCCCCACCGATGTCTACATTGAAGTTAATACACTAATTAACACGAATGCATTCGAGAATTCGAACAAGCACGCAAACGACCGAACTGATCCTCTGGGTGCTAAGTGGCAATTATCACCTCTACTACACCATTGCCGGTCTATCGGGTCATGGTAGAAAGGTGACCGGGGGCTGCCCTGGCTTATAACTAGTTATAAGACCTGACATATTGTATAATTGTGTATTCTTGCAAATAAACGATTTGATTTGATTTGACTTCGACAATGTTTAAGGGGCGAACAAAGCTAGTTTGGTTGTCAAACTAAGCCTATAGATCTCATATACTCACGGTACCCCGTGGTAAAAACTCGTTTTACATAAAATTCAACATTATTTCTTTGGTTCCTGTCACGTAAAAACACGATTGAGGAAAAACTACAATACAATAAAATCATGAACGTGCACTGTTTCACACATAGTTAATTTGGTCAAGATCTCAGGAACCCTGCGGTCTGTTGTATTATAATGGTTATGAAGTTGGCCAATTTTTAGCTTACATTAAACAGTAAGTCAACCATTATTGGAATGTTTTCATGACAATGAACCATGTTTTCAGAGAATTTAGAAGAGTACTCAAAGACATAAGACAGCAGTGCGATTTGGTGCATGAATTATACATGTGACATGCTTGTCATATCATGGCACATGTCACATGATGTGCCATGACATGACAAGCACTTTCAGAGAGCTCTAGATACAGGCGTAGTACTTCAAGTTATATGTTCTGTGCGCAACCTTATTATTTTCCATTTCTACTTTTTTAACTACCTATCCAACAGGGGGCAGGCAGCAGCGCCTCTGGCAGAACCGAACGAACATCGATACCCAACCCGCATGCCCAGCGTGGGGATTATAGCATTACTCCCATAAGATGAGAGCCAATAAAGCACTTAGGGGAGTCCTACGTCCCCCAGTGGACTGGTAAACGCTGTTTATGTTAGAACGACTCACTGCAAAGGTACATAACACATATTTAAATCGCAAAGTGAATCTCCTTGCCACATTACAAAGTTGCTTTAATTTAATAGCCCTATCTGCTTTTCTGATTGTAACAATTTCTCATTTAATTTAAATCCCATCTTGCCCACTTAACTAAATTTTTACGGCAGACATAAACTAGCATTTGCCCTGTTAATAAACCACTAGCTTTTCCCCGCGGCTTCGCAGCCGTTCTTTCAGAATAAAGGCTTATTATGCTAGGACCTCTATGCCCAACTCTACGCAAAATTTCAGCTTGATCCGTTCAGATTATTGGTGCAAAGAAGTAACAAACATCCATCAAAACTTTCGAGTTACAATTACTAGTGTGATGGTTAGATATTATAGAATGGTGGCTGAACCGAATGTTATTATACTTTGTGCGTGTGTTCAATGCATTAACCACTCATCACACTGTTATTATGACGATGTCCGGATAATGTTTATCTATCGTTCACATAGTGTCATTTGTTTAGATCACATTCATTGCATACAAAAAGGATTGCGCCAGTTTTTAAAAGTGTATCCATGCATACTTTTATAAAAGCTGGTGCGATTCTCTTTTGTTTTTCGTATACTGGCTGTGCTGGAGGCTTGGACTTGTGACGTCAGCGTGGATAATTGTAAGAAAAACAAAAGATAATCGCGCCATAAAGTATCTATTCGGGGCAGCCTTCCCGCTGCATTATAGAACAACAATGAGAATATCCGTACTTTATGGAAAAGTGTCTAACCTAACAAGACAATATTAGAATAGAATCGTATTATAAAAGTGAGGGAATGGAGAGTGCAGCTGTTTTCACTAAAGATGTAAGCGGGTTAACTATGAACCTTATTTGTGTTGGAAGAACACCAACGTTTCATCCGTTATCGAGGGACATCTTCAGGATGAGTGTGGTTCTAGACGGGCGCGTTCCGGATCTCTCCGAGCAATACGCATCGGCTTACATCCGTAATGAATTCGTCAAACTACGATAGTTTTTATAGTAAAAGAGTGCAGCTGTGTTTGCGCACACATGTGCACTATAATGTCCTGTGCACATGGGTAATCTCCGTTGAGTTGAGACTGCCAGCCGTGGCCGAAATTCGGCTAAGATGACATCATCACTTGAATATTATTTTACTGATTCAAAATCTTCAAGGTACTTCAAGGTCTTCAAGGTTCAAGGTACTTCAAGGTACTTTACCCGACTTCGAAAAAAGGAGAATTTTATATAATACAATACGATACAATATACACTAATAATACTCTTTCTTGCACACCAAGATAGAGAAAAACACAAACACAAAAACTTTTGATTTTCTTTTACTGATTTTATGTATGTTCTTTTTCGATTTCTCCAACATTAATGGATCGATTTGGATGATTGTTTTGCAGTTATATGCACAGAGGACGATCCCGAGATAGTCCCAAATTTAAATATTTAAGAATTAGTATTTACCCCTCAAAACTTAAGAAAGAAAAATAAAGAAAGAAAATCAATTTATTGGCTCACATAAAATACACAAAGATCATAAAAAAAAACATTAAAATATCCTAATAAATATTAATTGTATGTGAACCAAAAAGGTCTTGCCTCAGCTTAATGCTCAACAGATCAAAATCAAAATCAAATCAATCAAAATCAAAAACTCTTTATTTCCATAAATACAATAAATGTACACTTGGAAAAGGTCAAATCATAAAACTAAGCACTGACACGGAAATAAAGTGATATTTTTTGATTTCTGTCGCTTCGGTATGTAGACTAAAGTAAAGAAGCGACGAAGAAACCTTTAGCCTGTTAGTTGTTATTTTTCGAGTTGGAGCAAAACCCGTCCCAAGCTTTTCAGAAAGTAGAGCAACGCTGGTTTTCTGGCGGGACCTTTGGTTTAAGATATCTAATAAGTCGTTGATAAGTGAATGCATGCATGCTAAAGACTACTATCATTGTAGATGGTTTATACAGGGTTATTGGTAATTAGACCGGATCCTTTTAGGGGGTGATGGGGGAGGCCATTTGCAACTATTTTGACCCTATATCGTATTATGCAAAAGTTAACCATTTTTGAGATATTCGCAAATTCTTAATTTTTTGGGAAAACCCTGATTTACGTCTTCAAAATTAAATTAAAAAAAAAGTGATCATCCAATTCAAATTTTAGTGACTGATTTAGATAGCCTGAAGTCTAATTATTAATAACCACTAACACAATCGTATGAATCTGTACCCATATGGAAGCTAAAGGACATGTTTATAAAAACAAAGTTTATTTTTTTTGTAAAGTCCTTACAAAAACCCCATTTAACAAAAAAATACTCCAGTGAATTTGATCGGCATGTTATTTAAAAAACATCTACACATCTTTAGCTATCCAAAGAGGTATAAATCAATGCACTTTGTAACATAATTGCAGAAAAAAGGATAAACCATAAGCAGGTAGTAACTTCCAATAAATCAAACTATGAATTTTGTAAAACAAACAAAAAATTTATTACTATCAAAACAATTTACTATTTAATTTACAATTTACATTATTAATTTACAATTTACAAATTTTAATTTACAATTTACAATTCGTTTTCAAAATGTCCACCTCTATTCCGTATGCAAAGCCGCATACGATGGCGTAACTCAGTTTTAACAACCCTTGTTGTCAAATTTATTTTCATTTTTTCGGCAGCTCTTATTATTCGGCGTCTTAATTCATCCACTGATGAGATAGGTGACGTCAAATCGTCATAGACTAGGCTCTTCATATGACCCCAAACATAATAATCACATGGGGTAAGGTCGGGACTCCTTGCTGGCCATGGAATACTACCTCCTCTACCAATCCATCGGTTCGGAAAATGCTGATTGAACCATTGACGCACACTAGTCCTGTAGTGAGCGGGGCAGCCATCATGTTGGTAAATCATACCTTGGCGTGTTGCTAATGGTACCTCACTAAGAAAAAACTACTAACCAAAAACTTCGTTTCTTAAAAACTCTTCGTATGTGTCACCATTTAAATAATTAGGCAAGAAATAGGGACCAATTAAATTATCATCAATTATTCCCATCCATACATTAAGTGAGAATCGTCTTTGCGACCCTTGCTCTTTCTTTTTATTGGGATTAAGATCAGCTTTTCTAGACCAAAAATGAATATTATGGTAATTTGTGATTCCATCTTGATCAAACTTTGATTCATCCGTCCATAATATTTTTCTGAAAAAATTAGGGTTCTCTATGTCAGCATTTAGCATAAATCTGCAAAATGTTATCCTGTTAGCGGGATCTCCGTCTTCTAATACTTGTACAGGGGTTAAATGGTACGGATAGAGACCTGCTCCATGGACCGTATGCCAAACTTTCCATTGGGTTACACCGAGTCTTTGAGCAACCATGTTAGTTGAAATGGTAGGATCCTCTTCAAAATGACGAATGATTTCTTCTTCGTCCTCCGTTCGATGAACATGCGGTCGGCCGGCGTCACTTTGTCGTCTCTGAACACTGCCAGTCTCTCGAAGTCGCCGATATGTATTATCAAATACACTTTCATGAGGTAACCGGCGCTGAGGAAACCGAGACTGATACTCTGCCCGTGCACGTGTAGAGACACCGTTTGCATAACCATAACAAAACAGTATATCCGCATATTCT
The DNA here is from genome assembly GCA_963564075.1 of Eupithecia subfuscata. Classification (NCBI taxonomy): domain Eukaryota; kingdom Metazoa; phylum Arthropoda; class Insecta; order Lepidoptera; family Geometridae; genus Eupithecia; species Eupithecia subfuscata. Next base: position 15,511,475 of record OY751099.1, on the reverse strand, counting down.
TCGTTTGAAAAGTCTCGAGGAGGTGGTAGGATGCGTGGCACTGCAGCCATAATTGTTGATAAATTAAATCTTTTATTACTTCACCGGTTCGAAAAATGCGAGAAGAAAAACTATTAGAATTTCATTTGTCATGCGTTTAGCGGGAGATTTCGGCGGTTATTTTCATTGCAGGTCAAACAACAAAAAGTTTTTACTCCGCCATGATATCAGCCTATTCTGTTTTCGGAACAATAATTCAAAAATGGCCCTTGTCTTCTGAGTAGAACCAAAAACTTGATACAGCGTGTCCAAAATGCTTGTGGGCGTTTCTGTTTCCATGTTCCACCTAGATCTCATATAATACCATTTTTGAATTCTTCAAATTTGTTGAAGATGTCAGCAAGAAGGAAATTACATCTTTCAGTTCTCTTATTCGGAATCATAAACAGCAAAACTCCAAGGTACTTGTACGATAAACTTGTTTGGGCATGTTTTCAAACTAGGTATCCTAGTAGGGCCTGTACTTTCGTGTTTGTCACACCGGGACATAGAACCATGGCTTTTCGCGGATCTTTCAGGTTTGCCGCGTCCCGGTGTTGGAATGATCTGCCTCCGCCAACGAGGGCCCTGAAAACAGTTAGTACCTTTAGAATTCATGTGAAAAAAGAGCTTCTAGCATTGCAAAAGCAAGGTATTCTCAAGTAGGTCTCTTTCGGAAAAACTCCACTTACCCACCGTTTTATTTATTTTTCACTTTGTGTTGCAGGAGCACATAAGTTTCACGGTTACACACTAGATCTTTTTGTTTTCAAATTAATATGCCATGAACAATAGTACTCCTCGTTGACCTATTGTTTTTCAGTTTGTATTCTCTTCTTTCTAAACTTAATGTATCGCATTTTTCACTCCGAGTTTATCAGTGCCATAATCATATCCGACGCCATCTCGTCTGTCTGTCAGTCAACGTTTCAGAGCGAAATGTCAATTGTCAATGACACTCCAAAGCTGCTTGGACGAAAGAAATCACAGTCTGTATGTGTGGACTTGTTTGATAGTTCTGTGTTGAGATTGGGGTCCCGTGTTGAACAGGCAAATAATTTATTCATACACTTCATATCATTGTTAGACAAGTAACTTTTTTGTACCTATTTTTATTTAGTAGTGTTGTGTTATTTTTTGTCTGTGGTCTGCCACCCGTGTTGACACGAGCCAAAGGTCCTGTCAGAAAACCAGCGTTACTCTACTTCTTGTGGAGCAACATTATGCTGAGATAGGACCTTTTGGTTCGCTGCATTGCTTGCTACTGTTAGGTACTATATTTTTTATTATTGTTAATGTAATATTCTTAAGTAAGTTTAGGTATTGTAATAGTTGCAAGCTTTCTAGTGAACTAATAAATACATTTTCTTTCTTTCTTTCTTTCTTTCAAAAAAAGAACTAAGTGAAAATCGCGCAAGCAAAGCCCAAGTCCAAGATGTTGGTAAAGCAATGTATCCAAACTTATTCACCAGCTAAGTCATTACATTTACCCGTATTTTTCTGCAATTGTGTTACAAAGTGCATTGATTTATACCTCTTTGGATAGCTAAAGATGTGTAGATGTTTTTTAATTAACATGCCGACCAAATTCACTGGAGTATTTTTTTTTAAATGGGGTTTTTGTAAGGACTTTACAAAAAAAATAAACTTTGTTTTTATAAACATGTCCTTTAGCTTCCATATGGGTACAGATTCATACGATTGTGTTAGTGGTTATTAATAATTAGACTTCAGGCTATCTAAATCAGTCACTAAAATTTGAATTGGATGATCACTTTTTTTTTAATTTAATTTTGAAGACGTAAATCAGGGTTTTCCCAAAAAATTAAGAATTTGCGAATATCTCAAAAATGGTTAACTTTTGCATAATACGATATAGGGTCAAAATAGTTGCAAATGGCCTCCCCCATCACCCCCTAAAAGGATCCGGTCTAATTACCAATAACCCTGTATAAGAGCTAGGATATTTTATACTTAGGCAAGCGATTTGCCTACAATGTATATTTAGGCAAGTTAAATTACAATGTTAACCAACAGTAGTAATAAGAATTCCTAAGTAAAATAGATGAGAACTCTTTGCCTAGACAAACCTAACATAGGCTTTAAGGCATTACTAACCAACCTAAGTAATGTTTTTTCTTTATGAATAAATGATCTATGATATATCTATCTATCTATCTAATAAGTATTAATTGTATGTGAACCAAAAAGGTCCTGCCTCAGCATAATATTGCTCAACAGAAAGTAGAGCAACGCTGGTTTTCTGGCAGAACCTGTGCGTGCCTGTCTACACGGCTGATAGAGGAATAAACAGAAAAAGAAAATATGACAATCTATAACAAAAATATAAATAAATAATAATTCCTATTTAAAAAAATAAGGATGTAAACGGATGTAAGATAAATCTAGTGAATTCTCTAAGACTATAGTTTAACACGGGATCCCTCCAACTCAAACAAGTAGTTTATATAGGGATTCAAAGTCTGTTTTTAGTTTTTGACATGACAACGTCTTATAATTCGATAGAGCCGGCTGCACGCACGAAAAAACATGACGTCATGCGGCGTTACCTCGCTCTGAGGCGTTCCATGTAAGGCTTGAAGTGCAAGCGAGAGCGCTCGACATCCGTCTCTCTCCTACTTGAGTGAGCGATGCGTCTGCGTGGACAGCTGCTATACTATAGTACATTTACATGTTTTGATCGAGTATCAAATGCTACCATTCCATCAGTATTTTCTGACAACGTCGTCAGTAAACCGACTTTACAGACAACCAATTTTTTTATTTTTTTCAAAACAATCAAGTTATTAAGTCTAGATTTCAAGCTCAGAAGAAAGTAAGTCTTTTCTTACTACCCAAACTTGATCCACGTATTTTTAATCAAAGTAAGTTTTATGAACATCGCTTTAAACCTACCTAACGTGTTTTGTTGTTATCAAATGACACGCGTACAGTCCATTATCAACTAACGCGTGTCAGTGGCTATTCAGAATTGAGTTTAGGTACCTACTGATATCTAAATGAAACCGAACCAACCACTGCTAAAGACTAGCTTCTGCCCGCTGCTTCGCATGCTTATTTTCGGTATAATAAGTAGCCTATTGTTTAACGCGTTCACTGCCCAGCTTCGGTGGTGAAACCCGCAGGGGGCGCAGCCTCCACGTGGTTGCGCTGACCGACATGTTCGTCTTGGGCCATAATAGTGATATGATAAGTTAGGCTACGTTCTAAGTGTATGTCAAATTTCATCTTGATCTGTTCAGTAGTTTTGGAGATCCTAGGTAACAAAAATTCAGATTTCACAAACTTCCGGCTTTATAATATTAGTAGGACTAGCTTCTGCCCGCGGCTTCGCACGCATATTATCGGTATAATACGTAGCCTATTATCTAAGTTAGGCTTTGCTCTAAACGTACGCCAAATTTCATCTTGATCTGTTCAGTAGTTTTGGAGATCCTAGGTAACAAAAATTCAGTTTTCACAAACTTTCGCATTTATAAAATTAGTATGATAATATTATTATTAAATAATAAATAAATAATAATAAAATTTATTTCTGTAACTGGCTTACAATTAGTGATTCCTTAATTGAGACCCTCATTTAAGTATAAAAACTTGTGTTAGAGGATCTCGCTCTTCTTTAACAAACGTTACAGATAACAATGTTTATGTTAACAAAGAAGACTTTAAATCTAGCATCTATTCTAAGGTATGCTACTCTAACAATATTTATATACGAGTAGTATAAATATTCTACTTTAAAAATATTTAATTTGGACAAAGAAAAACTTAAAATCTAAAATTATTATATTAGGATTACAAGAAAGTAACCAAATTAAGTGAAAGATCTGGCACAGCGTATCAGCATTGCCATACAGCGTGGCAATGCAGCCAGCGTCTTGGGGACGCTTCCGACTGGTGTTGATATGGATCAGTTGAGCTACCTGTAGACTGTTTGCAACAGTCAGCAGTTAGCTTAATGTTTCAATTGTAAATACTAGTATAATTTTCTTTGTGAATAAAATAAATTTTGTAAAAAAAAAAGTAAAAGAATAATTGAGCCAATGTACTTCGAAGATCAATCTTTTCCCGCATATTGTTTATCTCGTGCCAAGTTCAGTGTAACAATATCATATTTATCATGTCCCGTGTTAAGTGTCATTTGCCCCGGTAATCTAATCTCGGCCATTACAAGATCGTGACTCGTACGCTGTTTATGCAATTTGCTGCTTTAAAAGAGCAGAGAAATTATTGAATCAGGGATATTACACATTTATTTAGCACAAAGAAAATTAGAATAAAACAATTACAACCATCTATTCAATAAAAATGTAAGAGTCACCAGAAAGCAGTGTCCAGAATGCAGGCAGCATTGCCGCGTTGAATGGCAATGCTAATTCGTTGACCGAAATAGAAGCCAGCATTCCGATCACCTGTGGACTCAATGAGAAGTTTTGTAAGATCTTTATACATATTATTGCGTGTGCCTCTGGACCCAAGGACCTAGGGTTTCCACCCCAAATGGGTCAAATAGGTAACCTCATATAAATAAATAAAGTTAAGATAAAGTTTTTTTCTAAACTCCAAACAATGTACCCACAAAAAACTGTTACAGAATTGCAATGCTGAAGACGCTGCCTTCTGCAACAGTTAGTTTTATCTAAAACAGAAGGCAGAACTGCCCAGAGCTATGTTCTACTAGTTTCACCCCCCGTCTACGCACGCGTCGTTTCTATGGAAACGTTTTCTATCCCATGGGAACTGATTTATGGGATAAAAAGTGTGATTAGTGTGATTTTGTGCTTCAATAATAAACATTTTCAAATAATAATCAGTGGCGAATCAACGTGATACCTAGCCCTAGGTTGAACAACTTTCGAGAGAAGTATGAAAGTAGAAATTGAAAATACACCGACACAATGTGTTGGTTCGGTGTTTTGAAACCCTTTGAAAAATAATAGCTTCACGCGCGACAGAAACTCAGTAATTTTACAACAACGGTGGCAGCTGTAAACATTCTAAACGACGATTAATGGTGTTATTTATTGACGTCACCAGAGAACAAACCAAGCGCCAGCTGGTAAACCATTTGTGTTGTGTTATACACATTAAGTTATGCAGGAAAACAATATTTACTTTATCAAGGTGACTAAATAATTTGACATAACTGAATCAAATGATCACTGAATCAAATCGCTATGGAGGTATTGAGTGTAGCTATGTAATCATTTGATTGTTTTAAAAAATCTAAAAAACGACCTTAAATTCATTAGTATTTAAATTTATACGTAAGTTTTCCGGGTGAAATACTAATTCCCTCGGGCATATTTTTTATAGGACTACAATAGCGAAAGCGGATATTCATAAAATAGCGAAAGACTAAGCACCTTTTATTAAGTCACTTCTAAAATGAATAAAATAAGTTAATTCCAAAAAATTGTATACTGTTTGTGCCTTAATTTTTTTTATTTTTTTTTATTCATCCTATTCCGTCCCACTGCTGGGCAACCTGCCTTAATAAACGAAATAAAAGATAAAATAAATTGTGGTGGTACTATAGCTAGTGGTATTATGTTTTTGTTATTATAGTGCGTAAGCCTCGCACTCTGGCTAATTTCTAATTTCTAAGAAATCAAATAATATCGCAAAAAATTTCGACTTCGACTGGAAAATTTTTGCGATATTATTTGATTTCTTAGGGTCAATTTATACTAGTGCAGAGTCGAAGCGCATCGAAGCGTCAAATTCTTTACAACTAAAGCGAAGCCGTTCAGCGTTGTTCACGCGCAGACGCGCGAATTCCGAAGAACGCGCGCGTCTTTTTAAAATCTCAGAAGTAACGCGTGCGTTACGCTGTGGAGTTAAGGTTGAATTGTTTATGTTCAGTTTTGGATAGACGCTTCGATGCGCTTCGATTCTGCGCTAGTATAAATTGACCCTTAGAAATTAGTGGTATTATGTGTATAATATTCTCACCGTCAACTTTGGTACGATGCGGGGAGCAGGGTTCTGATTCATTGTCTGAGTGGAGGCTGTAGGAGTGTTCCGTCTTGATGGGGGCTGCGCCGAGGGCCGCGTCGGTCATGAGCCGGTCGTGGAGCACCACGCCCAGCTTGGAGTCCTGCTCAATCATCCAGTCGCCCATGTCAGAGTCGTCGTCCAGTACGTCTTGCATCTCCTGGGGACAAACCACACTAATATTAGTTTGGATGAATGGAAGGTCTTACGTGTATAATGTGTTTTAGACTTAGTTCTATTCACTATTATAAGTTGGAACTCCTCGCTCCAAGTTCCAGACATGTGATGTACCTAGACCCAAGGGATCTCTACCGCTACAATAGCTTACAGGCCTGCAGATGCCCAAGAGATCCTGGGTTTACATACAGTAATAAATAAATAATGCTGGACAATTCACACAGCATTATCTAGCCCCAAGCCACGGCCCAAGCTAAGCAGACCTTGTGAAATAATAGTAATGTCCTCCTAGCTGAATAAAGACCACGGCGGCCAGTCTCATCGGAGACTAGCCAGATACGCAGAAGATATTACCTATAGTGCGAAAGGTCAAGCGCAGGACCAACGGCTTATCGTGGTACGGGGTACGGGTACGGGTACGGGGGTGTAACACTGCCAACTTCCTGACTCCGGGCTGCTACAGTGAATTTTTCTTGCTAGAAAAATCTCAATAACAACTATGGGCCCAACCCGGGATTTGAACCCAGGACCTCTTAATCAGCGGTTGAACAAGCTGACCGCTAGACAGCATCAAATAGTAAAAAAATAAAAATAAATAAAAAATTCCATTTCTCTTTCTTGGGTCTTTCAAAACTGAGTCTATTTGGTTTTGTAATTTTTTTTCCCAAACTTATGGTTTCGGAGTAAATCATTATATACTGATATCTGCCTACGGTTAAAGGGCGGCGAGCGACCCAGTGACGTCACACGCGCCCGCGGCGGTTACTCAGTGAACCTCGCTAGTAATTTGGTCATGACTTCGTCAATTTTTGTCGTAGTACAATAATTTTTGCACTGTGTCAGCAGCTTGGCCTCCCGTGTCCAAATTAATTGACGTTCCCTAAATAGTGTCTATATTAATTTTATGGGACCACTGCGGGATCATTTTCCTTAAATTAGCGGAAGAATTTTCCAAACGGATACATCGACGAACATAACAGATCCAAAGCACTACGGATCAACGCCTAGACTTAGGCATAGATGATTTTAATCACTGAAGATTAGATTTAGGTTCCATTCATCATCATTCCATGTTACAAAAGATAACATGGTTATATCCTAAGTAGTTATTCTGTGGTCAGATGGTCATTCCAACAGACAAACCAATATACTTGATCTAGACGCCATGCGCCACGGTCATCTAACTGGCTTCACGCAGAGGCCAATTTGTTATTACTCATAAACCCACATCGTACCAACATTGGCAATAAATTTAGCAGGATCGTATATTTCTACAAAGCGAGTTACCTCTCGTCTTGGCTTTACCCAAGGCTAAAATAATAGATTATGGAATCTTAGTCGCCTAGCTTGTGAAAAGCATCTTGCTCAAAATTAGTAAAAGGAAACATAAATAACGTGTTTTTTTTATAAACCTATGAATTTGTTTGGAAAATGAGAAATGTTTTTTTTTTTAATATTATTGCCAAAATACTTATTTACCTTGCTTTGAATAAGTCAAAGCAAGGTAAATAAGTATTTTGGCAATCCCATTGCTCATAATGGGATTGCCAGAATACTAACTACCTTCGCAGCAGCAAGTTTTTTCTCTATTCTTCGCAGTTTATTTGCTTAACAATCTCAGGAATTCCAAAGTGGGTGTCAATAACATCGTTTCACACATGCCATGACCGTCACCTTGGTGCCTCTGACAATAGCGAATAGCGAAGGCAACGAACGGGCTCGTGTGCCGAACCCGGTCGCTGAACTCTGCATGCCTCGACTGCCGATGAGTCTTCATGGCCGATGACCACTCACTAATTTACATCAAGCCTTATAGTTCGGCGGCCGAACTATAAGATTTGATGTAAACTGCCGAACTTCGGTCACACGCTCCGTCTTACTGCAAGCGTGCAAGCATGCTTGCACAAACCAGTTTGCGCAGGCGAGACGGAGCGTGTGGACGGCAAGACGGTAGCGCAAGCGCAAGCCGGAAGCGCGGCTTGTGCAATCGTTAACACGCTGAAGATTGAACCGCAAATTAAGTTTGCGCGTGTTTACTTGAGCGTGTGGCCAGCCAAAGCCGCGCTTCAGCCCGGCAGTGTTTTTATTTTTAAGATATACATTGTACAAAGTACAATGAGTCAAGTCAGGCCGCAAAGCTAGTTCACCTAAAACCTTACATTATAATGTATACTTGCAAAACGTGATGTTTGTTAATACGTGATTTATATCTTCCGTATTCAGCCTTCATGTAAACTTTACTTTTAATAAACTTCAGTTGCGATCATCAATTGTTGGAGGACTTATTATTCACGGTATCCCTAACATTCTTCGAGCCGGATTCACAGTCTAAATCCGAAGTCGCGCTCATTAAACTGTCTATCGAAGGACAAAGTGATAACGTCCGTTGCTAAAACGTTATCCTAAAGTTATACTACGTCGCGTTCTCACGTAGTATATAGTGTTCCATTCAGTGCTATTTGGGACCAGAAAGTATCCTGCTACCTCAAGTAAGATCTTTCAATTTATTTAACTACCATGGAGAGCCTACTGCATACCCTAAGCGGAATCCTCGAAGCCATACAGCAAATCGATAGGAACTTCCGTAAAGATTCAGATAGCCGTAGGACACCATCGTACATTGAGACACGTTTGGATAAGTTAGACCAACTATGGGCAGAGTTTAAGTTAAATCACGAAAAGCTGATAGGTTGTGGACAAACAGACCATGTATATTTTGTTGAGAATCAATTTGGAAAAGCAAGGAGCTATTACGAAACTGTTAGGACAGCAATATCATCATGTCTTGCAGCGGAGAATAATCCACCAGGTTCATCCACCGCATCGCACGAGCCACAGAAAGCCTCAGGTATGCCAATTAATATACCACTAATAGCCTCGCCGAGTCCAGCGGAACAAGCTGTTGAGTTATTGAGAAGACAGCGTACACTTTTTAAAGGATTTAGTCGCTATACAAACAGCTTCAAGGTAGAGGAGATTAAGGTCAAGTGGGAGCTTGAGGATAAGTTGAAGCGTATGCATAAGAAATGGGACGAGATAGAATCCTACCATACTCAGATAGATACTATCCTGCAAGGATCGGATGTTGAATACGAGGATGAATTTTTCTGCTATGAGGAATCCTTCGAAGCTCTATCGAAAGCCCTCAACGAAAGGTTAGCGTCCACGTCTCATCTTCATAATTCCACTCCAAAGCTAGAAGTGCCGATATTTTCGGGTAGCTACACTCAATGGCCTGCATTTTTAGATCTTTTCTCCGAGAGCATCCATAACAATCATCTGTTGACAAACTGCCAGAAAATGCAGCATTTGAAGGGTAAGCTAAAGGGGGAGCCAGAACGGCTCGTACAGCATCTCCACATTTCATCCGAGAATTACGAGACCGCGTGGGAGCTCTTAAACCACAGGTACAACAACCCTCAAGTTCTGTTTACAAAGCATATTGAATTATTTTTGAACCAGTCTAGCGCCGCCAAACAATCGTCAAAAGATTTAAAACGTATCTACGACACCTCCATGGAGAATATTCACGCCATACAGAATCTCGGGATCGACACGACGACATGGGGGCCCATGTTGGCCCATCTCATTTGTAAAAAGCTCGACCCCGAGACAGTAGTAGATTTCAGGGAAACTCGCAAAGCGCCGCGAGAGATACCCACGCTCCAAGAGCTTATGAATTTTCTAGAAAATAAGTTTATTTCATTAGAACCGTTATCTAAGAAAGAGAAGGATACGACGACTCTGCCATCGCCCACGAAATTCCATTCCTCTCAGTCGAATGATAAATTCTTTTCAAAGGGTAACAAATCATTTCATAGAAACTATCGTTTAAATTATGGTAAGTCAGGCGAGCGCGAGTTCAGTTCCGCTGCTTGTACTTTAATTTGTCCATATTGCAAAAATAATCATATGATTTATCGATGTGATGATTTTAAAAAATTGAGTTCCGATGATAAACTTAGTGCGGTGACGAAGTTAGGTATGTGCCAAAACTGTCTACTTCCGCACGAAGTAGGTCAGTGCCGTTCGAAGCGCGTATGCAGGGCTTGCAATGGTAAACATAATTCTATGTTGCATGACGCATTTAGGGCATTAAATCAGTCCAATCACTCCTCGACGAACTCTTTTCCAAAGCTTTTACCGTCTACAAATACGGATCATAAGGCTAATCACGTGGCCACCGAAAGCGAGGAAATCTTACTCACAACATTATCCCTTAGGGTAAGGTCAGTTGATGGGACATACGTCACATTAAGGGCTTTACTAGACCAAGGATCTCAGATTTCGCTGATATCCGAAAATGCAGTTCAGTTGTTGGGACTGCCTAGGAAAAGCTATAACGCTTCCGTCAGTGGGATAGGTGAGGGATCCAAGCAAAGCAGGGGGATTGTTTCGATCGACGCCGAGTCGATTTATGGTGATTATAAGTTTACCACTCGGGCTCTAA